>LR990349.1:6031936-7238323 GCA_905147345.3 Mythimna impura
TGCCTACATCTCTATTTTTCTGTTTTCTTCTTCTTATCTTTCACTTTTATGTGTGTACATAAATAGTTAAATATATAAATAAATAAATATTTCTATTAAGTCAGTTAAATTATAAAAAAATATGAAATCCATAGAAATTGACAAAGATATCATGGATTATAAGTCGGGAGAGCCCCCTTGTGATGTCACATCTAGGTAAATTGTATACCAAGGCGTGATATCACGTGTTTCATCACAGTATTTTCATTTTTGTTTACGCGACAAAAGAAAAATACATGTTTAATAATTTGAGGAAATGCTTTTGATGGACTAAATAGAATTATTTGAAAAAATACATATATTGTATGAGTCTGTTTTCAGAAGATGGAAATACCTACTGTAATTTGTCGTCGGTTTTTAGGTCTGAAAGTCTTGAAAACATTTTCAATAAGACGCAAAACTCATAATAACCAAAGCCAGTCGCACTTGACCATGTCTCATCGGTTATTCAACTCTCTAGAGAAAGATTAGTAGAACTTAAGAATAAATACGAAAATACATTTTAGTCGACTCAATCGGCTTAAACATTATTCTGTACAACTATTTCTTATTTCAAAAATCTTATTTTGCACCTTTATAAATTCGTCTCTGTCTCGAGATAGTTTACTCAACAAATATTAGTACAGCCGCTAACAACGCGATATCGCATTACCTGCGCACTGAACTTGTTATAGATAATGGTACAAATTGACAAATGGTGTAAACAACTTGTATTTACGACTGTACCTCGACGTAAGTGGATCAGAGAGTAATACGTACATGGTGAATATACGTTAAGATAATGTACTTCGTGTAATCTTATTGTTCGTGTCTATATGTTCGTACCTACGTGGTATTGTGATGTTCTTTATCATAATTATCTACCTAAAGTTTTTCTCAAGGATATACGAGTATATTATGGAGGTTGGTGTTCAGCCTAAACCGATGAAGCTGAATACTTGAATTCTCCACTATCTATTAGATCTCACCTTCCTTGAAAAGATTGATGTCAGTAAAACAAATTTTATTTAACGAAGTCTTTCATTATTATATCTTTATGTGTGATGAAAAGTTTACAAAATCTCTTTTTATATTTAGAATAAAACATAGTTTTATTTATTAATCATTTTATTTCGAGCTTGCACTTATACAAGGTGCAGTTTTGAAGCTGCAAAAAATTTCAGGAGGTAATTATGTTAGTGATTCTCGACCCGAATCAATAATAAAATGAGTAGGTATTTTTTTTTATTTTTAAAAATCGGTACGTGTGAACTACCTTTTTTAAAACGCGGCCAGTCTGATACTCGTCTTATAACCGCGCTTTCACACACACAAACACGCAAACAATAATTTCATTGATCCAAAGCAACTACTATCCCCCGCACAACACCCCTCTCTCCCAATAGCCACACCCCCGCGGCCATCGATCAATCGATTTAGTGATTTAGTGTGATTGATGTCGCCGGCGTGTGCATACGCTTGCAATATCCGCCCCGCAGGTGCGCCTTCAGTTTACGGTTGCGATATCTAGTGATAAAGATGACGGACCAATACTCCAATGTAGAGTTGGTAGAGATGGTCCGCTTGTATGCTATCAGTGGAGACAGCGTATCTCGAGCTATCGAAATGTTTATTGAACTATTCCCCAATCGGCAACGTCCATCTCAAAGGGTAATGCTGGCTGCTACGCAGAGACTCCGCGAGTTTCGGCAATTCGACGTTCCCCGGCATGCTGACGGTCGCGGCAACGAAGGCCTGCCTGTCGCCTTGCAGGAAGATATCCTGCAATACTTCCAGCGAGAGCCACGGGCCAGCACGCGGGATGCTGGTCGACGGTTTGGAGTGCACCATTCCACTGTGTGGCGGCTACTGAATAAAGAACTGCAGCATCCGTTTCATTACCGCAAAGTACAGGACCTCCACGAAGCCGATAACGCCGCGCGAGTTACATTTTGTCGCTGGTTGCTAGAACACCAAGACGCCAACATCCTGTGGACGGACGAGTGTTTATTTACTCGAGTTGGCGTCTACAATGTTCATAACGAACACTGGTGGGCTCACCGCGAACATAACCCGCGCGTGACTAAGCGGCACTCGTTCCAAGTCAGGTTCAGCCTAAATGTGTGGGCTGGCATAATAGGGGACCAACTGCTTGGACCTTATTTTATCGACGGTCACCTCACCAGTGCCACATACCTGGAGCTGTTGCAACACGTCGTCGAGGAGATGTTGGACGAGGTTCCCCTGTCACTTCATCACAACTTTTTCTACCAGCAGGACGGTGCACCTCCTCACTACGGTCGGCAAGTACATGAGTACTTAAGTGAAAGGTTTGGCACACACTGGATTGGCCGCGGTGGTCCAGTGGCTTGGCCTCCGCGTTCTCCGGATCTCACACCCCTTGACTTTTATTTGTGGGGAGATTTAAAAAGACTAGTGTACACAGAGGAAATCACCAGTGCTACACAATTACGTGAAAAGGTGATCAGTGCTTTCGACACTTTAAAAACGAATGTGTTTGTGCTACGTAAATTAAAAGAAAATCAGCAACGTCGTGCTAGATTGTGCCTGGAGTGTGAAGGTGGAAACTTTGAACAATACCTCCAGATAACATAAGTACGTAGGTAATTTATTTATTTTATTTGTACATAGACAATCATTTGTAAAAAAGTTGTTAGCCGAATCAATTTGATTAGTGTACTTAAATAAGTTGATTTAAAATTTTTAACTACGCCAAAAATACCTACCTATCAGGCAAGATTCAATCACTTAAAAACCCTAACACATAAGTAGGTACCTACTAAACTAGCACAAATTATCTTGAGGTATTTTTGTCGGTCCTCAGCCCGTTAAAAAGTAGGAAGGAAAATTTCATATCAACCAACTTAATCCCTTATAAACGAAATTATTAGGTACGAAAAATTGACCTTGGGAATGAATTTACCTACAGCGCGACTGTGCCGAGTGCCTACATGCCGCTCGTACCTAAACACCGCGCGCGCGCGGCGCGTTTGATAAACGGAGCGGGAGGACATAGTTAACAACCTATATACAACATACCAACATTAGTGCGTCTCAATCACGGTCTCAGTAATAAAGCAAAACTATGGTTCAAAGTTCAAAGTTGTGCATCAGGGACGCGAATATTGCTTACGTGAGTAAGGTTTATTGATCTCGGCCTAACAATTTTATTCATCAGCTGATAGGTAACTAAGACGTCATCGTGAACTTTTCTTTTAAAAGATTTTCGCATTGCATTGTAGTGATGCTTAAAAATGAGTTATTAATTAGCGAAATTTAAGACAATAATGTACATTATTAAATGATTATCGAATTCGAACTACATCTAAGGCTAAATTATTTCGTAGAATAAGTGGGCGGAGCCTCGTACAGGTTGATGCACTTACACACACAGTGACATGACGTGCGATAAATCGCAACGGGTGATTCTGTGTTTTTTTAAAAGTTTATTTAGAGGATTATTCTGAAAAACACTTAAAATTAGGAAAATAAAATAACAAGTATTATTGATTATTGACCAGGTATCGTATTTTTATATGATTATTTATGAGTTTTATTACAACCTCTTGAAATTTTGTGCAGTTTCAAAACTGCACCTTGTATAAAAGTTAGTAACAATATATGTATACCTAAAAACTATGTTAATAGCTATAAAATTCCAATTCCATACATTATTATTACATTCAGCTTATTACAATTCAATATTACAATCTAAAGCAATACATTCAATAAATTCAATCAAACATGTCAAAAACAAAAATCAAACGATATAAATTGAAATTTAAAAAAAGATTAAAATCTACAGATAAAGATAGTTAGATTTTTAATCATTTAAGACTTAAAATCGATTGTTTTGTGAAGAATAAGTAGACTGGCTTGCTATTGACACAATATGGGGGCCCTAATAAACATATATACAAACCACTGCCGTAAGTATAGTTATTTCTATTTGAGGCAGTACTTCTTAAAGTCCTGATAGGGCTCGATATCATCAAATACGCCTTTGTCTTAAAAATTAAAATTAATATTACTGTAATATTAATTGCAAATGTTTTCATAATATACGGGGTTACCATGACGTTCAAAGTAAGATTGTTTCATTCTTATTTCAGTGTGGGTAAGAGAAAGAGCTATACAGGTTATCTAGCGCCATCTCTTACCCACACTGGAAATAAGCATGAAACAATCTTACTTTAAACGTCATGGTAACCCCGTATATTATGAAAACATTTCTAATTAATATTACAGTAATATTAATATTACGGTCATAGTCCGGTCACTTTAGGAGTTAAAACTTGGAATGAAAGATTTGTACCAAAAGGTTTGTATACATTTTCAGCTCGCCTTTTGTGGCCTAATGTGACTGGACTAATTGTAGTTTTCATTCAATCATGTAACCCAAACACAAACTGTTTTGTTTTCAACTTGGTTTTGTATATATTATTATGTTTAAGACTGGTTAATAACATGTTGTGTTTCAAACTTGTTTCATATATAGATAATCGTTGTTTCAGATATGTAAGTTCTGGTAACTAATTTACTTACAAAGCAAGCATCATCCGGGTTCAACCTTCCTAGGGTCACTTGAAAGTCTTGTGGGTGACTGTTTCGAGCCCATGTGGTTGTTCTCCAACCTCACAAAGTGTGGCTCTCTCTTCGGAATTGAAGCAGAGGCCCGACCACCCGCTTCATTTTATGACCCAAACTGGACTGTTAAAGGGACGGAGCTATATAGGGTGTATAGACTGGTTTTGACTGGGCTGTTGGTCTAGTGGTTAGTGGCCCTGACTGCTATGCCGAAGCTCGTGGGTTCGATTCCCACCCAGGACAAATGTTTGTGTGATGAGCACAATCATTTGTTCTGTGTCTGGGTGTAATTTATCTATAATATGTATGTATTTAGAAATATATACGAGTAAGTATGTTTATCAGTTGTCTAGTACACATAACATAAGCTCTGCTTAGCTTGGGACTAGACGGCGTTGTTTGCTTGTTGTAGAATATTATTATTATTATTATAGCTCCATCCTTCTTTCTCACTTACCCGCCTAAAATTTAAACAGGTTATGGTAAGGCCTCAGGGTGCAGATAAGGAGATGTGTCACAACTTATACCCCACGTTCTAACCTGCCTTCTGTGCCCCAAAATAAAGTGACTGGACTCGAACGGGTGACCGGGTTTGGATGAACTTTAGCTCAAGGGTAAGTACATCATATACTGTCCTCTATCCTGAAAATAGCATATCGTTCCTTAGCCAACAACACCGCATAAGCCATTTTTACCAACTTTACAGGAAACGAAAAATACTGTGCGGTGTTGAGAGGCCAGCCGACTTACACGCTATCACTACTTTTCGAATTATGGCTTCTGATTGACTGATATCTATATCATGTGACTAATGGTTAGACGCACAATGAGCAGCTCCATCTAAAAAAAAGGGAGGATCCTCCGACCAGACGGGTGTTATGTCTGGTGGGCAACTGCCCGATAGATGATTTTCGGGCTTTTCTATATGTTCTAATTGCGCGGAGAACTTTAATTGCGCGACGCAGGATTAGTTCTTATGTGACGCCATAGATGTCGCTACACATTCAAATGTGAAAACAGCCAATTTTCGACTTGAGCGGTGTTGTAAGCTAAGGGACGATATAGGACCTTTTATACCGAGAGTGAGTTCTCTTGAGAAAATCTTATTTCGCGCAGGCAAAGCCGTTGCCAGAAGTTAGACTTTTATATATATTTGTGAGCAACTATGTTGTTTAAGGAACACGATAAACGATGCGTGTAAACATAATAATATGTAGAATAGATACAAGATACGTACAGTCTAATTGCGGGGTAAGTATGCTAAAATAGAGACTTTGCTACATGAATTTGTAACAAAACATGTTTGTTATGAGTGTTTATTATGTTAATTTTGAATTCTGCGTAACACTATTACATTTTATGTTTTGAGTATACACACTATATGAAACTATGCTATTTACGTCTTGTAATCAACAGCTATCCACCTTGTTGTGATTTTAATTCCCAATTTTGCAACAGTTCAACTACCGTAATAAATGACTTCAGAGGGAAACCAAAAGATAATACAGGAGGCTTTGAGTGAACCTATTCCACTCAAATCTGTATGGTTTTTTCCTCAAAAGACCATCTCAGACAGTATGATTAAAACATTCTTATATTTTCATCCGTCACACTATCACTGACTCCCTTTTCTTCCTCAAACAATCTATCCATCTTTTCTTTGACCTCCCTCTCCATTCACCCACATATAAACGCACCTCTTCACGTAATAATAATGATAATAATTTATTTATTAACAAATACACAAGTTTAAAGAAAATTATGAGATATACAATTAAGAAGAAGACAAACCGAGAACACATTAGAAGTAACCGTGGACCCCAAACTAGGCACAGCTTGTATCTTGGTGGCCAAGAACTAAATACCAAGTTAGACAGATGGAAAGTTCTGTGTGACACAGCACATTTTACAAATTATATTATAGAAGAATACAGATATTACAAATATAACAAATAAAACAAAAGTTACAGTAAATAATTAAGAAAAAAAAACTTTAAATCATATTATAACACACTACTACTTTAGTACACAAAAAATTCTATAGTAAATCAATTCATATAATAGCCAATTTAAAATAATAAAAAAAAAATTTAAATAAAGATAACCAATAACAATATAATTAAAACTAAATGTCAAAATTAAAAATAAAACGGAATAAAAACTGTACAGAAAGCCGAACCGTGGTACCAAAATTATTACACACACATGACCATGATTTTTAGAATTAATACTCTCAAAAATAAAGTTATTATATGATTTGACCATTACATGTATACTGTATGGACTCTAAAAGAGACTTAGACTTCTTCTCTTGCTCAACCTCGGATACCGACCCATGCGACTCTTATTATTCTAGCCGTGACTTTAAAATAAATGAATCCAGTGAAAACAAACAAAATACCGAATGCACGATTGTTTCAGAGTCAATACACAATATTAAATTCACCCGGAAATTTAGTTTCCGTGATCAAGTAAAAAGAAAAGCAACGTCCTGTCAAACTGCAGTTAACACAAACGAAACCGAACACAAAGATGAAAAATTAATGAGAAAATAAACGCACAACATCTGCGTCGCTGCTCCTGTATCACGACCAATTTGTTGTGACCTCTATAACGGTATACACGTTCCACTTATCCAGTGTGGTTGAGTTAGAACGCGGGCGGGGCCGAAGGTCTTCACCCCTGGCCGTCAATAGACCCATCATGAAATATTCATTCTGGAATGTTCTCCCGGGCCGGCTGCGATCTCTTTTATTAGCATTTAAGACAAGTTTTGTAATGTAAGTCGGGGTTTCTTTCATGTCTACGTTTGGCCGGTTTGTTTCTGAATATTGAGGGCGATAATTTGAATTTGTTAAGACTTCAGGGACAGGAGTTACAATAATATTTTATTTGCATATTATTATTATCTGTTTATGAAGGTCGGTCGCTCTTTAAACGTTGTTCTGCTATATAAATTAACAAAAGACAAAATTGGAGAATGGGGATAGGAGAGTATAAAATAGCCTACGACCTTTTCTCAGATCTACTAAAAATTCATAATAATCGGTCAAGTCGTTTCGGAGGAGTTCAGTGACTAACACTGTGACATGAGATTTTATATATTAGACTAACTTTTGCCCGCAGCTTCGTCCTCGTACATAAAATATAGCCTATGTCACTCAGGACTAAAGCAGCTGGTGTAGTCTGGCGTCTGACCTGTAACGACTGTCAAATGTGAGTTTACCATCGTGTTGAAAGGATTAGTCAGCTAGACTCTGCGTTACCGAGTGCTAGCTGTCCAGGGTGCGCCGGGCGTTTGGAATCGCAGAACGATATACTTAACGCCACTCGTGGAGGCTTCTTTCAAGCTTTGGGAAGAGCATCACCTACCACCATCCGACTTCTTGAAACCCCAAGAACATCTCCCGCCTGGGCGCGATTTGCAGTGTTGGCCTGTATGGAAAGCACTAAATCGGTTGCGAACCCAGGTAGGCCGCTGCAAACACAACTTGGCAAAATGGGGTTTTATAGACCCCTCCTCGGCTCCTGTTCAAAACATGAGCCACATATTAGAATGCCCCAAGTGCCCATACACCTGCACTTTGGAGGATTTGATGAGTGCTACCGATGCTGCTATTAATGTAGCCACCTATTGGGCCCAAACAGTTTGACGAGTAATTACCATCGAATCGAAAAGAAGAAGAAGGTACCCAACCAGCAAAAACTAGGCTTACAACAATCTCAAGACTACTGTTTTTTTGCTCTTAAATCACTCCTATATAATGATATAAGCCTGGGTTTGGGCACTATTATAAGCATATTTAGTTTAATATCGTTCTAATATCAGTCTAATTGAATGCTGTTTGCACTTACTGAAATCTAGCCAAAATTAATTTAAGCCGACTTAGGCTAATATTGCTTTTACGTAAGTATCTTGTAAGCCTGCATAGGGTTATATTGGTCTAAGGTTAGAATATTTTGAGAATTTTTATTTTTATTTTTATTTTTCGTGTGAGTATTGGTTTGAAATTAAATGAAAACAAATTAAAGTTGAGTGAAGTTAATGTTTATAATAATGTACGGCACTTTAATATAAAAGTAAAAGTAGTTTTACGGTAAGTAATCGTATTGGAATTTATTATTTACTGTTAATTAGACCTCATATTACGCTTCAAAATTCATGCGCCTTGTTAAATAAGGTATTTTCTGTTCTCGTTTAATTATTTTATTTGTTAATTTGTATTGATAGTGTCGCCATTAGTATAGCTGCATTTTACAAGCGCACTATTAGACTAATGTAAGATTATTTACTCTAATTTTAGCATTCGGTATACTAAAGATAACTCCATATTGGAATAAATTAGGGTTCCTCGCAATTTTACATAAAACCTTAAATCGACAGAGAAAAAAAAAGAAATTAATCTTAAGGCTATACGGACACGAAGTGGGCTTTTAACCGACTTCAAAAAGGAGGAGGTTCTATGTTCGGCCGAATGTATTTTTTGTATTGTAAATATGTTGATCCAAAATCACTCTAATATCATACTTATCCAGTGCTATTGATCTTACATTAGTTTCAAATAAGATCAGAAATGCACGTACTCACAGTACTCTTATGCTATGCTGATATTAGTCTGACATCTTACAATAGCATTTAGCAAGTCTAATATAAAATCAAACGAGCTTAGAAAATACCCATTTAAGACCAAGTTTTTCTCAAGTGCAACTAGTCTTAGTAAATGCTCTTATATACATATATGAGACTTGGTTATGAAACTGAGCGTTCTTGAGGCCATACCGGCTTGTCTAAAAGTAATATAGGATCGATGGTATGTTCTTAAACAAATATAAGAGCGCTTTAAGCCTACCACTCTTAAAAAGTGCGAGTTCTGAGACTGTTTTGCTGGTTGGGTAGTCAGACGTTGAGGTAGGTAGGGGTTATCAGTCGTAGATCTTTATCTACACGTGACAACCGGGACCAACCGCGTTACGTGCTTTCCAAGGCTCAGAGTGTCAGTAATGTCCGAGATTAACTTAGAAAAGTATGAATTTAATTTATTTTTAAATTAATTTGACTGGCCTATTGGTCTAGTGGTTAGTAGCCCTAACCGCTATGCTGGAGGTCGTGGGTTCGATTCCCACCCAGGACAAATGTTTGTGCGTTATGAGCACGATAATTTTTTCTGTGTCTGTATTTGTCTGTATTTAGAAATATATAAGTATGTTTATCAGATGTCTAGTACTCATAACACAAGCTCTGCTTAGCTTGGGACTAGAGTGCGTTGTGTAATAGTTGTGGAATATTATTATCTCTTTATTTCTCTTATTTACAAATCATTTACTTTTTTAAATATTTCTAAAAAAAAAAAATATCTTAAACAATATTATAAATAAAGTTGAATAAAAATTTTGGTACAATAGTAACAAAGTTAAAGAATAAAAAAGCAACATAATATAAAACATAATCCATACTAATATTACAAATGTATAAGTAAATCTGTTACGCTTTTACGGTTAAACTACTGAACCAATTTTGATAAAATTTAATATGGAGGAAGCTTGAACTCCAAGGATGGACATTAGCTACTTTTTACCCCTCTTCAACTTTGACTTCGCGTCAGTAATACCCGACATTCACGCGGACGAAACCGTTGGCAGAAGCTATTAGTTTTATATAAATTAAAACATTTTCTCCATTTTCGTGATACAACAATTATTATAAAAGACGTTCTTAAACAATTACTTTCATTTTAACAAAATAAGTGCCGTTAAGAATATCTCTGATAGCTTTTTAGGGTTCCATACCTCAAAAGGAAAAAACGGAACCCTTGTCTGTCTGTCTGTCTGACTGTCAAGACCCATTATCTCGGGAACGCGTGTAGGTATCGAGTTAAAATTAAAACCATATAGTTAAGTCTGCGGTCCTTTGATGCTGTGTAAAAATCAAACTTCAAGTTAACGAAAAAAAAGATACGGTCGTTTATGTCGCGAAAAACGTATATTTCGACACTCTCAAGGAAATCAAAATTCATAGGGTAGTTCCCGTTGACCCAGAATCCTGAAATTTGGCATATAGCAAGGTCTTATAGTACAGATATAGGAAAAAGTCTGAAAACAGTAAATTTGTTGTTACGTCACAAAAAAACATATTTTTATCGCGATTCGGAAAAATCCTCGAAACTCCATTCAGGAATTGAACTGTTTACGTAGGTTTGTACGGAACCCTCAGTGCGCGAGCCCGACTCGCACTTGCCCAGTGTTTTTTAAATTGCTCAAGCTCTTCTAAGAAATAGGCCAATTAGACGAGTAGGTACTGTAGTTCATTATATTTTACCCTGCAATTAATTTGATTGTGTTGAAAATGTTCGCATGAACAATTTTGTAGCTATGCGGAAATGACACTAGGGTAAAACTTAATAAAGCATGGTCCACACGGATAGAATCCAACTTCTCAACAGAGGTGACCTTGCTAGTTTCAATCCGTGTGCATAATCAACACAATGGTTGGCTTTTTTTTTCGGTGGGAAAATCATCCAACGACATCCCTCACTCTTGGGCGGAGTGGGAGATAGTGTCAGACTTTTACTGACTAAAAACCCACTTCTGTCCCTTCGTTGCCTTTCATACCAGAGCCGAGTCTTCCTTTCAGAATCAGACCCTTGGCCCCAGTAGGCTTCGACCCTGCTGGGCCCCTAAGGTTGCTGACATCACCTTGAAGCGCGCGTGGAACACTATGTGCCGTCGACGACTTGGGCTCGGTGCGGACAGTTACCGGACGATCGGACGGCGAGCTACCCATTGCTCGCCGTCTGCATGCCACAATGATTTGCTTGGTTTACAATTCTCAAGTTTCCACCAAGGTGACTTCTGTTTGGACGCTAGATTACTTCCGTGTGGCATATACTTAAAGAACCAGTAGACACAGCTTTACATGAATTACAAGATTAATTGAGAACAATGGTGGCCACCATTGCTCAATGGTAACGGCCCTGGGTGGAGCACCGTCATGTCCTCGTGGAGGCAATCGGCGGCAGCGACCTCTCACTTTTTCTTCCTTTCTTAGTGATCAACGCGCTCTTCAAAGAGATGTCAGCAAACCGTAGGGGCCTAGCAGTGCCGATGCCCGCTAGCTAGGACAGCGGAGAATTTTTGAATAGGAAACCCGTAGTCCTAAAACGCAAAGGGCAACTGAAGGACACAGTTTTAGTTAGTAAAAGTCTGACACGCCCTCCCGCTTCGCCCAGAGCGCGAGAAGTCATTAGATGATTTCCACACTGAAAAAAAAAGTGGTAACGGCGCCGAATTACGATTTGTATATCGTGGGTTCAAACCCAGTGTAGCGACATCTATGACGCCACAAAGGAACTAAAATTCAAAATCCTGGATCGCGTTATTACTGTTCTCCGAGCGATTAGAACAAATTAACAATCAGTCAGTAGCCCGGACCAGACACAACGCCCGTTTGGTCCGACAATCCTCATCATCTCATCTCATCTCATCGGCGGCAGCGATCTCTCGCGCCGGGCCTTGATACAGGCCATGGTCTGCAGCGAGGAGGAGTGGCAGGCGGTCGCCTCCTTCTGCGATGCAGTAATGCTAGCAAAGGAAGCGGCCGCAAATGCGCGAGGCAATGGCCCTCATGCCCAGCCGCCTGAACTCCGATCCCGATTTCCGGCCACCATGGGCGCGGGCTTGCGGACGGCGAGCAATGGGTAGCTCGCCATCCGACCATCCCGTCGGTCGGTAACTGGCCCGAGTCCAAGTCTTCGACGGTCTTCGCTTCAAGAAGATATCAGCAATCGTAGAAGACTACTGGGGCCATAAGTGATGCAAAAGAGAACCCCGGGGCCCTGGAATGAAGGCAAAGAAGGAACAGAAATGGGTTTTAGGCAGTAAAAATCTTACACGATAAAGGCGCGTGATGTCATTAGCAAAAACGTTCCCGCAACCTTTCCTCACCCTTATTTTTTAACCGACTTCAAAAAAAGGAGGACAATTAACCGTAGAGGCCCTGCAGGGTCGAAGCCTACTGGGGCCATGAGTGATGCAAAAGAGAACCCCGGGGCCCTGGAATGAAGGCAAAGAAGGAACAGAAATGGGTTTTAGGCAGTAAAAATCTTACACGATAAAGGCGCGAGATGTCATTAGCAAAAACGTTCCCGCAACCTTTCCTCACCCTTATTTTTTAACCGACTTCAAAAATAGGAGGACAATTAACTACAATTAGCTATAATTATTTTATTTATTTTGTTGTATAGCATAGCATAATAGCATAAGCTTCCTCAGAATCAGATTAGTATCTGTGCAAAAGCAGTATTCACAGCTATCGACCCATATACTGCACAGTTTCTTCTAGAAGTAGCCACTCGTTTTCTATCCTCGGATAGAACAGTGTGTCTATATTAAATATGTACAGTATTCATTAGCAGCGAACAGTCAGAATTTGAGTTTCCTCATAAAGTTTTGACAAGACAAAGATGCGGGTGGAACCGCGGTATACAGCTAGTAAAACATATGACAAGTTGAGCACGTCGTGTTATGAAAGATGAGGTTTAGAGGAAAAGGACTGAAAAAGTAATTTTGTTATTATGTGCTTAATTATAAAATATGTATAAGCATCTTATTTGAGATAACACTTGGCTTCAATCGCCAAACCTAAGTGGCAGTGGGCAGGGCACATTACTCGCAGAATAGATGGTCGATGGGGACGAAAGGTTCAAAGACGCAGCATTGGAAGGCCTCCCACAAGGTGGACCGATGACCCAGTTACGGCACGTTCACGACCTTGCCACTGTGAGCGGTAGCTAAGCGCGGGGCGGCGAGCGGTAAGATCAAAAGTATGAAAATATTTGAAGCACGCCACGAGACGCCGCCAACGGTCGGACGGTGAGCTACCCATTGCTTGCCGTCTGCAAGCTCGCACTAGCAGAAACTAGTAACTAACAAATATTAGTTAGAAATAAAATCATAGCCACACTAAGCTATTTCTAACATAAACCAATGCGGTTTCTCAAGACTGAAGTCTTCCCACAATAGTTAATAATATCATTGTGAACGAGCAACCTCGGACGCAAAGTTTTAAGTGGCGTTCGCTCTTAGCACTCAGATCTTGATAGCTTAAAATGTTCCTTACCAAAATTGACCTGGAAATGGTATTATCTGTAGCTATAATCACTGTGAGGAAACTCTGAAGTAGACAAGTTGTGTTACTAGATCTTGGATACTGAGATAGCGTTATGAAGCCACGGACTACTATGTACACAGTTTTTAGACAATATTTTACAAGCCAGCAATAATAAATTATTAGTGGAATTTCCTGCCGGAGTATGTGTTTCCTTTTAGCTACAACCTAGGGGCCTTTACCAGCACTGCGTTATTTTGCTTTTTGTTAAATATCGCAGCATGTGCTGAGATAGGAGCCTTTTTGGCCTCGCACAGGTTTTTATTTTTAACCGACTTCAAAAAAAGGAGGAGGTTATTCAATTCTGTTGTATTATTATTATATTTCCTTTATTTATTTTATATACATATTTTGTACAGTTTTAAGTATTTCTTAAAACATGTATTAAAAAAAACATTTAAAAATATAAAAAATAGTAGTCCGCCGGTGTCCGGACAGGGTCCAAGCTACCGGTGGTTAGGGCTCCAGAGACAGGAACCTCCTCACAATGCGAGCCATATCGAGGAGTACTGCCTTCTGTATCAGGCCCTTGATCCAATCGCGCAACGACAGTTTCGACAGGTGGTCGTTATTTTTATTATTTTTATCATTTTTTTTATGTTTGATTCTTCAGAACTCCGTCGTTTATGGACCGATTTGCAATTTTTTTTTCCTTTTATAGAATATGCTTCCAGATTGGTCCCATTTTTTCAAAATCCAGTTCTGATGATGGGATCCATGGGAAATCGAGGGAACTTCTCAAATATTATAGGCAACCATATAGTGATTTTGGTATTTTCATCGAGAACTTAAGCATTTACAGTCAAAACGTAACAATTGATGAAGTGGAACTGATGAAGAAGACCAGAAATGGTCAACGGAACGTCATACTCACATTGAAATCACAATGAAGATAGTTATGCGACTATGACAATACAAATAAATGAATGGTTCTGAATAGTTACGTTGAAAATGGTATCACCGAAGTGATTTGATGATGATGATGGAGCCATGGAAGGTAGGCACTGGAACTCCGTAATTAATCAATGTAACCTAGCCGTGTTTGGACTTATTAGAAATGTCATGAGATGCACTTTGGCTATAAGGTACTATCAAACTGACCTGATGATGGAGCCGGAAGGTAGGCACAGGAATTCCGTAATTAATTATTCAATGTGTCGTAGCAGTGTTTGGGCTTATTGGAATTGTCATGAGATGCACTTTGGCTATAAGGTACTTACGAACTGATGTGGTGATAGAGCCGGAAGGTGGAAGGTAGACACAGGAACTTTATAATAAAACAATGTAACCTAGCAGTGTTTGGGTTAATTGGAATCGTCATGAGTAATAGACACTCTGTTTATAAGTGTATCGCAACTAAAAATTGTAAAATAAAAAGTTTTTACAAAAAAAAAATAACCGACTTCACTAAAAAAACACTAAAAGGATCAAAATAACTTTAATTTCGGAAGTCGGTGTTAAATAAGAAACAATCAATACCGAGAAACACCGGCTTCCGAAATTAAAGTTATTTTGATCCTTTTAGTGTTTTTTTTAGTGAAGTCGGTTATTTTTTTTTTTTGTAAAAAGTTTTTATCTTTTAATACTGTTTTCTTTTATTTTAATTCATTAACGCTCAGGCGGTAGCCGGCGCCCGCAAGCCATTGTCTTACTATTGTGTCTCTAATTACGCACGTCAAAAGGTTAAGTTAAGTATTTATAGATTAAATAGTTTCTTTTTGTTTTATTGTTATTTGTCCTGTGCTAGTCTCAAATAAATTTTTTCTTTCTTTTTCTTTTCTTTCTTTAAGTCAAGTGTCAATAGGTTACTATCAGTTGAGATAGTGGTCAAACGTGGGCCTATCTATAAAAAAAAACCGGGCAAGTGCGAGTCGACCTCGCGAAGAGGATTACGTACAAACTTACCTAAGAAAACAGTGCAATTCCCGAATTGAGTTACGAAGATTTTTCCGAATAGCAATTTTTTTTTTTAATTTACTGTTTTTAGAATTTTGCCTGTACTTGTGTTATGAGATCTGGCTTTATGCCAAATTTCAGGATTTTAGGTCAACGGGAAGTACCCTATGAATTTTGATTTCCTTGAGAGTGTCGAAATATACATTTTTTGCGACATAAACGGCCGTATCTTTTTTTTCGTAAACTGAAGTTTGATTTTTTCACAGCTTCAAGGGTCCTCTCCTCAGACCTGAGTATACGGTTTTAATTTCAACTCGATACCTCCACGCGTTCCCGAGATAAAGGGTCTTGACAGACAGACAGACAGACAACAAAGTGATCCTATAACGGTTCCATTTTTTTTCCTTTAGAGGTACTAACTTTTAAAAGAAAAAATATATCCCAAGAGAATATACCCTGAAATAAAAAGTATCTTATGTTCTGTTCCAGAATATGGTCCTCCCGTAAGCCAAATTTCATCTAAGTAAATTCATTTAACTGTTTGAGCCTGAAGGAGTAACAGTCATACGCACGCACAAACACATACATGTATAAAAGCTTTATATTTTATAATATTAGTGTAAAAAGCAGGTATATAAAAAAGGAGTTCATTGAGAATCAAAAAGTTCATCCGTATCATAATAATAATATAGCATAATCAGTCTTTTAATGTTCCTACTGCTAGGACTCCGGCCTCCTCTATAGGAGAGGGAATGGGCCGTAATCCACCACGCGGGCCCTGTCAATGTCACACGTATTCGAATTTTTGGTTCTAGGACATGCCGGTTTCCTCACGATGTTTTCCTTCACCATTTTGAGACAGTGGTGATGAAATAAATTACACAAAGTAATTCGCCTGGCTGGGTTTGAACCGGCGACCTACAACTCGTAAGTCGGAGCCGTTACCACTCGGCCACCACTGCTCTATCATCTAGCATCCGCATCATAGTTGACTGGAAAAGAGCTAAAAAAACTGTCAGCATTGGATTTTGATTATTTTGAGTAATAATAGGATAGGCTGGGAAAAGGAAATCACGAAGTTTTAATTGGAGACAATAGATACGTAATTGCAACACCAAATCAGGTAGGTATATTCCTGATTTGGTTATCATTCAATTTTCGAATTGTCTCACACATTGGAAGCATGAAAGCAATTTTAAAGGTGGACAAAAACGCATTTTTATCTAAATCCATATTTTTGTTATATGACAGTTTATAAAGGATATGCGAAATGTTTCAATTCTGATGCCCTACCATGAGCTCTCAACGCGATACATTTCGCGGGCTTGCGGAAGGCGAGCAATGGGTACCTCGCCGTCCGACCGTCCGGTAACCGTTCGGACCGAGCCCAAATCGTCGACGGCACGTAGTTCCACGTGCGCCTCAAGAAGATGTCAGCAACCATAGGGGCCCAGCAGGGTCGAAGCCTATTAGGGCCAAGAGTCTGATTCTGAAAGGAAGACTCGGCCCTGGTATGATAGATAACGAAGGAACAGGAGTGGGTTTTTAGTTAGTAAAAGTCTGACACTATCTCCCGTTCCGCCCAAGAGCGAGGGATGTCATTGGATTATATTCCCACCGAAAAAAAAAACGCGATCCATTTGACAACCTAAACTGAACCGTTAAAGGGATGGAGCTATATAGGGTGACTGGTAATTAGTGACCGATACTTAAACACATAATTGTACTCATGATTACAAACAACTTTCCCAAAGAAACTTTTTTTTTATACTAATTAGTTCAATCACAATAACAAAACAGCTGTTTGAAACTTTGAATTTCACGCGCACCTTCACCCGATCAGCTGTTAGCAGCGCGGCGTCCGCACCCGCATTATCGATGACGTAATCAATATACCTACATGTTTCGGTAAAATAATATCCAAAGACTAGTATTTTGGTACTTTACGCGAGCGCGCTACGCTACAATAAATTAGTATAAAAAAAAATCTGGGGTAAAGTTGTTTGTAATCATGAGTATAATCACGTGTTTAAGTATCGGTCACTAATTACCAGTCACCCTATATAAGGTGTATAGCTCCACCTCTGCATCACTCTTTTTCGCTCGCTCGCCTGATATTTCAACATGTCATGATAAAGCCCCTGATACATTTTCTGACCTCCAATTAAAATTACAAAAACAAATAAAGTACTTAACTTGAAAACAATCCAATCGAAATCTTTCCTGAAATAGATTACTGAAAGTTAAAACGGATAGAAATCTCGTTAGAAACGGTAGAGTGATTATCCAAATTAGCGAACTTATTGAGAGCAAAAATTCTGCTTTATTTTGTACAATGAAATCTATCTTTAGTTAACTTTAATTAAATAGCAGTTCGCTTTAAATAATTTAAGTATCGTTAACGTATTATTTCTACTGTGATAATGGAATTGAACGACGATAAGAATTCAACAGCGGCGGTGTTGCAACTACTGATTTTTACAATGCAATCATGATAATAAAGACACTTCGTAGTAAGATTATATTCATCATCATCATTTCAACTGCTGGGCATAGGCCTCCCCCAAGTGTCGCCACAATGAACGGTCCTGTGCGTCTCGCATCCATCGGACTCCCGCAACCGTTACCAAGTCATCGGTACACCTTTTAGGAGGCCTTTCAACGCTACGTCTTCCGGTACGTGGTCGCCATTCCAGAACCTTTCAGCCTCAATGGCCATCCATTCCGCGAGCAATGTGCCCTGCCCATGGCCACTTAAGTTTGGCGATTCAGGATGAATATCATCTTACTACCAGGGCTTCAGATTAAAGTGAGAAATGAGTATATTAGGGGAAGTTTGAAAGTGGCGCCAGTGACTGAAAAGTTGAAAGGGAATCGTTTGTCTTGGTATGGTCATGTGAAGAGGAGAGATTAAACGCATGTTACTAAAAGAGTTATGAATTTACATGTGGATGGATGGAGAGGGAGAGGGAGACCAAAGAAAAGACGGATGGATTGTGTGAAGAGTGATATGAAAGAAAAGGAAGTTAGTGATAGTATGACGAGTGACAGGGCAGAATGGAAGAAAAAAACGTGTGCAATCAGCCAATGGCATGCCGACGCATGAAATACACTTGGAGCAGGCACCATCCACCGAGTTAGTTCGAATCGACTGTTGTGCACACCGTATAAAAAATATAATTCAATAACAAAGTGATGCGTAACCGTGTTGTGTAACTAGTGGTCAGCTTCAACAGTGCTGTTACTTCAAGAGTAGTCTTGTAAGAAGACTGCTAGTCAGTGGAAAGGAAGGTCGTATTCTGGCTTATACGTTTGTCATTTGTTCCAATTTTGGATGAGCTCTAAGCGAGTTCCTACAGAACCATCTCATCTCCTATATACAACCAGCTTAACTCTTACAGTCTACTACTCTACTCCACACCCACTCATTTTATATGCAACATTGAATATACAGATTGTTTACAAAGCCATTGAAGACTCATCAAGCATTTTAACAATTTTATTAATCATTAACAGCAATCCAAAACAATCGCAGCCGTAAAGGGTTGTCTTAATTCACCTCTCGCTTCTGAAACAATAGAAAACAAACTTGTATCCCAATCGGTACTGATGCTGGTTCGTTAAATCCTTTTCTTTGGAACATTTGTTCTGGTTGATGCTGCTTTGTACCTTTGGTTTGAGCTTTTCTTTATATTTCTACTGGTAGATATTTTATTTGCACTATACAGACCTATTTTTTAATTAGTACAAAAAAATGGGCTATATATTCTGTACCCGTTACTGATCATATTTATGTAATCAAAAGTAAAAAAGAAAACGAAATCTCAAAATTGTCCACGAAAATATGTCATAATTGGTAAATTCATAATTGAATCAATTTTTCATAACAATTGCTACTAGAAAATACTCCGCGCAGTGTTTTTCCATTGTTTTTCATTCATTTATCAATAGCCTGTGCAATATTTCCATAATTTGAGTGACATTTTGGGATATAAACATACGCCAATAACTTTGCTGTTTATGAATATTATTTATTGAGACTTTTCTTAAATAATAACAAGACCTTTTCTAATAAGCCCTTTAAGTATTTGTACTAATTAAAAACTAGTGGTTTATATACTCTTATTATTTCAGAAGCTACTATAAATATTTTAAAATTGTTACGGTGCATTCACAATCGGACTGAAGAATTTATTTTCATGCACATAAGAGTTTCAACTTGCATAGTCAAAACCATAATAAGTACGTCTTTATATTTCGGTCTGTTTAGTCTTTGTAGTTTTCTGGACAAATTTTTTATTTGCTCTAAATTTGTCTCTAATATTCATTTTTTCAATGTCATGCATACCTGTTATTTGCATGGTTACTGAAATCCACGCCCAGAACACGCGACGCGTGCGTGTTCCAGTCTTCACGCCCGGAACAGCAGATGCTCAAACTTTATCAAGCGCTAGTTCGATTGTGTATGGAGTACTGCTCTCATCTTTGGGATGGATCTGCCCGATACCAGCTTGACGTACTTGAGGCAATTGAGAGGCGAGCCAGAAGGATCATTGGCAATGATGCTCAAAGCAGTCAAAGCTTCAGTCTTGAGCATCGACGCCGAGTTGCTAGCCTGTCGGTTTTCTACCGGTTGCATTTCGGGGACGTTTTGGGAACACATTCATTTTACGTACAACTAAGGAGTGGAATTCCTTGCCGGAATATGTGTTTTGGGAATCCTTAAGTCAAGAGTGAATAGGTTACTTCTAGGCAAGCGCGCTCCATCATCGATCGCGTCGTCGCTTTCCATCAGGTGAGATAGCGGTCAAACGCGAACCTATCAAGAATAAAAAAAACCCTAGGTCTGTACCGGTAGCGTTTACTTTACCGTTACATGCCTAGGGTGAGGGGCCAGGCTAAGAGAGACATAATCCACATGGTAGTTCAGTGGCGAACTGTTCGCCATTGGCGACCCCGCGGACCCGATCTTTCGGGAGAATTCTTATTCCTCATCTCCGGCTTGCCTTTATTGGCCTGTCATAGTGAACACTGAAGAGGAACA
Source organism: Mythimna impura (assembly GCA_905147345.3). Lineage (NCBI taxonomy): Eukaryota > Metazoa > Arthropoda > Insecta > Lepidoptera > Noctuidae > Mythimna > Mythimna impura. Next base: position 6,052,666 of record LR990349.1, read on the forward strand.
GAGCTTCTACCTTTCTCTCGCCTTTATTGGCTAGCTTTAGTGGAGATTCGCAAGAGCAAAAACGTGCTCGGAAAAACTATGTATAACCCAGTAAGGACCCGGTAGGGATCTTAAAAGTACTTCCGGGATTGTCCTGATAGCCCTGGTATACCTCTTTTCTTGATAATCTTCGGTTGGTACCACGTTCTATAAAAAGTGCCTAAAGAGCCTCTGCGAGTTGACTTCAGCTCCTCGTGCACCTTCCAAAGATCCAGGATCCCAGATTCCTAAGACGTACAAACATGTAATTATAATTAAATTATTATTTAGTATTTATCAGTTTTCATCAATCGCGTTTACCGTTATCAACTAAATTGTATTGTATCGACGTGCCTATTTTTTTTTTAGGTGGGAAAATCATCTAATGACAAATCGCGCTTTTGGGCGGAGCGGGAGATAGTATCAGACTTTTACTGACTAAAATCCCACTCCTGTTCCTTCGTTGCCTTCGTCACATGGCCCCAGTGGGCTTCGACCCTGCTGAGCTCCTATTGACGTGCCTCTTAAGGTAATTACGTCCTGATGGACAGTAATTGATTGTGAACTTTTATAAAATTGGCTAATTAGAAAATAACTACTTATTTAAAATTAAATATTATAGAGGTATTCTCAAAATACTTGCCTACATCATAAAATTGAACGAGATATTCGCCATTTATGAGATTTCGTCAGTTTACTGTCTTATTTTTATTATTATAGATAGGCTCGCGTTTGACCACTATCTCACCTGATAGTAAGCGATGATGTGGCCGATGATGGAGCACGCTTGCTTTGAAGTAATTTTATTAATTTTCAATGTTTGGATGTATGTTTCTTTAGATTAAATCTTGCTAATGAATTTTAAAACAGTTACTCTTAATTGATTGAACTGAAATGAGACATGACACAGAAATGTTTAGCTTGGATAGCAATCCATGCTTAGCTAAGACACGTCAAACTAAATTCAATATGGCGCATTTTACGGGCAGTTATTTTTATGCGCCCCTCTGATATAGGTATCAAATCAATCAAAACGGTTTGTTGAAACAAATACGAAAAAAAAGGTTGCAAGAAATCCAAATGGCGGACAGTTTTTTTTTAAAGACAGTTTATATTTGTTTTTGTTGTAATTTTATTTGTATTACTATAAAATAAATTATATTTATCGAACAAAAATTAAATTTTCTTATGACTTTCATAAAGGCGAATGGCAGGCTTGTATGGGCCCTTCGTACCGCTAATAAAATATCTTGTTTTGGAATATTTTTTATTTTAATTGGTAGTTAATATGATAGATAAGCCCTGTTTAAATTCTTAGATTTTTAGAACTTGGGACGTTAAAGTTATAGACAGATTTATTTTTTAAGGTTATGTACCTACCTACCTACAAGTGTACTAATGTAGATTGTTATAAATAGATACATAAATATTTTTTGGATGATTAGGTACTTAAATGTTCTAAATAATGTCGCTACCTTTTAGTGTCTTACTTACCATTAAGTGGTGTTTTTTTTTGAAGTGAAAAATCATCCAATGACGTGTGGCGTGTCAGACTTTTAGTAACTGAAACCCAACTGTGTCCTTTAGACGCCCTTTGCGTTCTAGGACTACGATTTCCCTTTCGAAAAGTCGACGACTCGGGCTCGGCCTTACTGGACGTCCGGACGGCGAGTTACCCATTGCTCATCGTTCATAAGCCTACGCCTACGGTGGCCGAGGATTGCCCTGCGACTCTCGAAACCTGGGGCGTCTCCTATCACGGTGGCTGGGGCGTGAGGATGTCTGTTCCCTCACGGTTGCGGCCATCTCCTTAGCTACCATTACCAGCCAGGGGCCCAGCAGGGTCGAAGGCTACTGGGGCCATGGGTAGTGTGAAAACGAAACCGCCTGGCCCCCCTGGGACGAAGGCAACGAAGGAACAGGAGTGGGTTTTTAGTCAGTATAAAATGGGCCCTTTTCCGTGGTTATAGACTTTTACTAGCCTATTATAGACCTGGCTCCGGAACCACTACAAGACCACATTTTGTTACTTGATATCGATTATATCTACTCAGTGGAGTGCATCCGATGATACCTATATCCAGCAGCGTACTACAATAGTTTATACTCATGAAGTTTTGATATGGTATTGAGTTTAAGTAAATAAAACAACTTTGTTTCTGTAAGTATATTTATTTTATTGTGCTTAGAATTATTTTATTTTTGTTTTCATAATCTTGCAATCAGTTGTTAAACTATGAGCAAATGTGATGAAATAATTTGTTGCTTTCAGAGCAATTGCCTCCTGTGGGACAATCTTTATGATGAATTATGTGCAGCTGTGTTTCCAAAATATGCCTCCTTTATATATCCTATAATTATTCTTAATATTACTTAATCTAAGAAGGGGCCAGATCAGGAAACAATCTCTCCCTTATGGCAAGCACACTTTAGATATGAAGAATGCTTATCATATGCAAGCCGCGCCCCACTGTTCTAAAACCGACAATGTAGTTACAGCAATAACTTTAGATTGCAATATACTAGGGTTTTTCTCATGGTTATTTTGGAATGTGTAAGCTCAAATCTTGAGCTGGGTCTCGGCATACTCCACAAACTTCATTTGTGGATGAGATCTGTAAATAATTCATTTCATTAGATGACCATAGATATATCCAAACAGAATTGATTAAATACATATTAAACACAATACAGGTTCAATGAACATAATTTAATATGTTGTGCCCAATATGTAGGTACCAACATAAACAAAACACATACAAAAAGATTTAATTTAAATAACCATTTGTATGTTATGGGTACATACAAATAGCCGTGTTTGTTAGTTTTTCGAATAGTATTAACGATTAGTTTGAGCAGACATACACATTTTAGTGTAGTTTAAATGGAAACTAGTTTTCAACATGTAAAACTTATCTCGAGTTCGTCACTAGCCCCATTCATATGCAGAATATTATTCGTACACTACTTACATTTCTCAATTATATCCTCAGTCGAATAGTATTGAAGAGATCTTCAGTCTCATCGGATAAAGTGTGTCTTCATATTCGGGATAAGCGAACGTTGCAATTAACACATTTTAAACTCGTCTCTTTAATTATAGCACATACACACATACAGGAAAGTTAATAAAGCGTTTTCAACTCAACATAACGGCCCGATAATTCGATTCGCTAAATTGCACAGATGCAGTCACAAATAATTCGAAACAACAACAAACTGATTGAAGTTTATCTGTCAGTGTCAAGCTATACTCTTTGTGTCAAGCTGTCATAAAATAATTGCCATGTAAACAAAAAAATATTGTTGATGAAAAACATTTCTATAATTAAATCCAGAAATACCTTGATTGTATGCAATAATATGCATTCTTAGGTATAACATATAATTAATTAATAATATTATAATAATATTATAATATTATATTAATTATTCATGTTATTTCTATTTCTAAATAATTAATAATCATTTCGATATTTGTGTTATTTTATAATGGCAACTTCTAAAAACATACCGCGTTTAGTTTTCGATTTTATTACGTTTAGTTAATCAAATCTTTTTATTGATATAACTAACTAAACCGAAGTTTTAAAAATAGTATACTTACATGAAAATAAATGGCTTAGTTACTTTAATAAGTGGTACAATTTCTATAACAAAACAACAAAAAAAGTATGCGGTACGAATTCTGCCGTTCACCTTTGAACTTTGCTAAAAAAGTAGACAAATATCTTGATAGACACACATTTACCCACGTCTTTGGATTCCATCCATATATCAATATGTCAATCAAAACGAAACTACATTATAATGAACAGAATTGAATTTTATGAAATATATCAATTTGATATAGGTATTGAGACGCTACCAAGAAATTCGCTTCAATAATCAAATAAATTATCATAGTCAATAACAATTATGGAAATATTATTATATAAATTGGCCATTTGATTGCTGTTGTCGTCTGGCTTTAGAAATTTGTTAAAATTACGGAGAAATACCACCATACAAATATTCAAATAATATTATTTCTGTCATGAATTCCCAAGAACGACCGATTCAAGGAATAACTAAATGTAGCATGATTTTTCCTTTCAGATTAAAATAACAAAGCACTATCACGATAAATTCCTAGAATAATCAATCACAGATAGATTGGACAACTATAATGATTTTCTCGGAAAATTGGCTGTTTTATTGATCAGAAAAACAACTCTCTATACCAAAGCACACTGAAAATTTCGGGTTTTACATATTTTCTTTTTCACTATTTGGTGTAAAACACACGAAAATATTTACGAACTACTAGCGACCCACCCCTCTATAATTTTCCGACAAAAGCTTGCCGTAAGTGTGAATAGTACTGTCAGGATGGGGACGCAATGAAAGGCTTTGCTTTAAGATTAGAACTATTATTGATTAGTATTATGCACTTTATTTATTTATTTATTGAGTAGGCACCTCAACGACTTACTCACTAAAACACACACAAAAGAAAAAGAAAAACAAACATTTTTAGGCATAATGAATTCATCACTTACAGAGGTGCACAGTACTGACAAAAAGAAAAACTTAAATTACAACAAGTACAAGCTTAAATATATATGGTGAGTGGTAATTAGTGTACGATACTTAAACACGTGATTGTGCTCATGATAACCAACAACTTTTACTATGAGATCAAACCTGAAATCGCGAAAAAAAAACAGGTGTTCAGTACATTTATGTTTGCCTAATGTACTGAACAGCTGATATTTTTTTCGCGATTTCGGCTTTGCTCCCATAATAAAAATTGTTTGTTATCAAGAGCACAATCACGTGTTTAAGCATCGTATACTAATTGCCAGTCACCCTATATACAAGACACAAGTGAGCTATTATCCGAATTCAATGAGAAAACAGAAAAATTTAATACAGTGGAAAGAGAATAAAAAATATAAAGAATACCTACATTATCTACTTATATTATAAGATTGTTCGTGTCACCCTGAGGTTCCAAGCTGGTTAAAAGCTTCATACGGAATGTTTGAAAGGAGTTAGAGAAGATGTCAATGCTATTGGATCGTGTAGCGATTTTATTGTAATTTCCCATTAGACGATTCAAGGGTGCAGTGCTACCAAGGTTAGTACAACTTGCACTTTCAAGTATGTTTTCTATAAAAATACGACCCGATATTTTTATGACGTCTCCCTATCTCTATTGTTTAAACCTCATTCCAACCTAAGCTTTTTATAACATAAACCTTAAAAGTATAACATGCCAGTTTGCAAGTGTATGACCTCCATAGTCTACACAGTACCTACTGTTTGTATTGTTTGAGTGCAGTCAAAGAGCACTCGATATCAAAGGACTGTTTATTAATGCACTGATTGATTTCGGATCTTAGTTTGGTGTAAACACTTGTGCTTTAATTAGAGAGAGCACATGATCTGGTTGTCTGTTTGGTTATTTGGGGAATTGTTAACTAAACAGGTTGTTATCACAACTAATATTGTAGAGGCGGTGAGTGTGTGTGTGTATGTTTGTTAATTCTTCACGCTCGAACGGCTGCACGGATTTGGATGAAATTTGGTATACGGTTAGACCATGTCCTTTGGGACAATTTTCTACTTTCACGAGGGCGGAAGGCGCTAGCAGAAGCTGGTAATGTATAAAGGCACGGTGGTAGATTTGATTCAAAATTCAAGATTCATTTATTCATTGTAAAACATAGGTACATTATAAGTTCTTATTTAATTTATTAAGGGCGCTATGTTTTACCTCTAGGGCGTACAAAGTAATAACACATGCAATATACCTAATTAAAACAAGAATTAAATAATTTTAATCATTTATCTTATTTTTTGTCTATGACCAATGCATGTTGCCAGTGATGACATATGGCACTGAAACATGGTCGCTTACAATGGGCCTCATCAAAAGGCTTACAGTCACCCAAAGAGCAACGGAAAGGGCTATGCTCGGAAGTTCCTTGCGTGATCGCATAAGGAATGAAGATATCCGCAGGAGAACGAAAGGAGAAGAAAGCCCGAAGAATCGCCAAACTAAAATGGAAGTGGGCAGGGCACATTGCTCGTAGAACGGATAGTCGATGGGGCCGAAAGGTTGCCGAAAGAGTGGCGACCGCGCACCAGAAAACGCAACGTTGGGAGGGCCTCTCACAAGGTGGACTGACGACCTGGTGAGAGTCGCGGGAGTGCGGTGGATGCGAGACGCACAGGATCGGTCGTTGTGGAAAGGCTTGGGGGAGGCCTATGTCCAACAGTGGAGGTCTTTCTATGATGATGATGATGATCATTTATCGCATAAAGAATTTGCAATTACAATGAACATTGTCGATTAGATATAAATTAAGTGTAGTAAAACAAATAAAATATGGAAAATAACAAAATGTCCGCAGTCAGTGTATTGAAATGAAAAATTGTCAGCACTTATTTATAGAATATTAAAGAATTTGAATGATGTCATAAATTAAAATTTAATGTCAATATTTAAAATTAAATTTTAAAATGTAAAATAAATGTCAAAATGTAAAATAAATGTCAAAATGTAAAATTAATGTCAAAATGTAAAACTAAATGTCAATATAGAAAATCAATAATTGTTACTTATGAAATGTCAGAAGTTGTATAACAACGTGTCATTCAAATATTCGGTGATTGAGTAATAGCATTTTTCTATTAAAAAATAGATGAGTGTCCTCGGATCTTCAGCTTTTTTTGGGGCGTCCATGTCCCTCGCGATGCAATTAAGAAAATTTTTACGAACGATACCCTAAGAAGGATGACTTTAATAAAGTTAGTCTTCCATTTTTTCTTTACTAAACCAAATTGGAGCTGTCCTTAGGGGTACTTTTTTCTCACACAAACATTCGTATATTCAATTTTTACTTACAAAGTACGCAATTATAAATATTATTCGTAAGCCAAAGTTAATTAAATGGGTCATAAACGCTGGCTTACTAAACATTTTTTTGACCCAAACAAACATCACAATAATATATCAGAAAACGAAATATTTTCCATAAACGTTATGTTACCCCAATAGTCATAAATATCAGAGACTCCAACAGTAAATAGATCATAAATAATATGATATCATACAAACATACATATTCTTCACATATCTATTACCTAGCTGAGCGAAATTGTTACGCTGGAGTTGATTTCTTTTACAAATAACTTTGTGAAAGTTATTAGATATACATGAAAGAGTATCATTATTTCAAATCAGAATCACCTATTGTGGAAAATATTAAGTTGATATTTATTGCCAAAGAAACAAAAGCAAGGTTACGGACATAGCCCCAAGAATCACCAGTGGCAGTGGGCAGGGCACATTGCTCCCAGAACAGATGGTTGATGGGGCCGATAGCTTCTGAAGCGGCGACCACGTATCAAAAGACGCGGTGTTGGAAGGCCTTCCTCAAGGTGGACCGTCGACCTGGTGAGGGTTGCGAGATGGATACGAAACTCAAAAGACCGGTCATTGTGATGACACTTGGCCTATGTCCAGCAGTGGACGTCTATCAGCTGACAATATGATGATGTAACAAACCCAGATACACTAACTGTTTTTTGTACGGAATTATTTGGTTGCATTTTTTTGTAAAAAGTTTTTTCTTGCCCCAAACCCCACGACTCGATGTGCCAACTTCATCCACGTTTTACCAGCGATAGCAACAAATATTGAATACTCGCGTAACTCTTTATTGTGGTGCACCTTATTGTTGTCCAAAACTTGTATTGTAACGTATCGCATAAAGTTTGAAGCATTTTATTTATTGTTTACAGAACTAGCCAGACTTTTAAAGTACACACATTTATGAATAGTACTTTTACTAATGGCGCCGTTTATTTGTGAAATACTCAACTACTCTCGTCTTAAGCACTGTACACACAACTATAATTACTTTTTAAATGGCCACTATAAAGCCACTTTCACACTGCTACCAGCTGATAAGGGAACAGCTGCATTTTATGCAATTTAAAGCGTGAGATCTGGCGACTATGCATATTAACCGGCTAATCTACGAATTAGTTACTGTACTTACATTATTCAGCGTTTATTCAAACAGAAGTTGTTACCGAGAACAAAAAAATGTTTTAACCCACTGAAATGAAATGTTTTATTAGTAAAATTACAAACAAATTAGTTCAGTAACAATTTGTTAGCTTTGTTTTTCTCGCAAAACATTTTTAAAAACGCTTGAACCTTTTTTAATTTATACTCTCTGCCACTGAAAAGGACAATTTAAATAAATATATTGTAGTGTATGTGTACGAATTACGAACTATATTTCGAATCTGAGTTGAAATTATTTATTTTATTAGATCCCACGGTGGTAGGCCAGCAAGGAGGCTCGCCGCTTCGCGGGAAACTGTGCGGTATCCCCGTACCATCCGGATGGCCATGACCCTCTGCCATGCGTTCAGCTTAGCCGCCGGTCGCTTTCGCAGCGACGGTGCCCATATCGGTGCTCCATAAAGGGCCATGGACCGAACGATACCCACGTAGAGCCTCCGGTAGGAGACAGGAGCCGCTTGAAGGCAGCCCCGGTCCGATCCAGTTTGATCTGATCGTGAACCCGACGCCGATGTGAACTCCTCCTACCGTTATTTGGGTACCCGGTGGTGACGCGTTCTGAGGGCCATGAAAGCACATAGCCTCGGACTTGTGCAGTGCCACTTCGAGTCCCAACTGCTGGATCCTCTTCACGACTGTCGCAACCCCGCGTGTCGCTAGTTCGATCGCTGCCTGGTACGACTCTCCCTGCGCCAGGACCAGTGTGTCGTCTGCGTAACAGACTACGTTGACCCCGTCAGGAAGGTGACCACGCAGCACATAGTCGTAGCCGATGTTCCACAATGGCGGCCCTAGTACCGATCCCTGCGGAACACCGCACGACATCTCTCACTGTTTCCACTCTCCCTGGTGACCGGGATAGATGATGAACCTGTCCGTCAGATAAACCTCGATCACGCGACAGAGGTAGTCGGGCACCCGGTGATACTGAAGTGCCCTCCTAATGCTACTCCAGGGAAGGGAATTGAAGGCATTGGCAATGTCCAAAGACACCGCCAAGACGACCCTGCCCCGGGATACGGCATCCACCGTCGTGAGGGCTCGCACACGCATGATGGCGTCTACCGTGGAGCACCCCCTGCGAAAGCCGAACTGGCCGTCCGCAAGATCCGGCCCCACCCGTGCCAAGTGCGCGACGAGGCGGTCTGCACTGACTCTTTCAAAGAGCTTGCCCACGTCGTCATGCAGCACAATGGGCCGGTACGTGAACGCTGAGTCCACTGGGCGCCCCGGTTTCGCGATGAGGACCAGTTTCTCCGTCTACTAGCGAAGTGGGAACTGGCCCCTCTCCACGCATGCGCTGAAGAGCCCTCTTAGTCGAGGCCCGAGTTCCTCCATGGCCAGGACCCAGACTTTTCCAGGCAAGCCGTCAGGTCCTGGGGTGGTATTCTTGACATTCAACCTTCGTACCGCTAAACGAACAAGGTTGTAACGTTAATTCAGTCATTTTTCAAAATGAACCTAAAAGTGCAATGTTTGAATATTGTTTGGACCGTAATCCGAGATACTGCCTTGTTCGATGCGGATGTTGATATATATATATAAAAGGAGAAACTGACTGAACAACACATCAACGACAGCCGACACTATTGCGGCGAGGAACCTTAAATTTTACTCAGGGCTTCTTTTTGGAAATTCAACCTTTAAAGGGGTGAAAAAGTGAAATTCCGTTTCTATGCAAAAGCTCATTCCGTGTGCCAATATACTTGAAAGTTAGCACAAATAATAACTAAAAGTAAATAATAAAGGTTATCATTGTTAATTGTTCTTAAATTATCACCACACCACACATTTTTTTTTTTTTTTTGGTTATAATTTTGACTCTTGGCACAAATTCTTATGAAAATTATAAAACTACCTTCAAAATACGGTTTAAGGCGATTAACACACGGCACCGCGCACCGCCGCGGTAGGCGGTGAAGCGGATCTCAAGTCGCATTGGCCTCTAATGAAATCGTTGATGCCTAACACACGTACACCGCCTGACCGCGCGGTCAACCGGTGCTCTCACCAGTCACAGCCTCTCCGCTCCGCGGCGGTGCGCGGTGTCGTGTGATAATCGCCTAAGGGGTGATAATTCTAATAAAAACTTACTCGCGAACGGCGTCGCTGGCAAATTGCTAGTATATTTGATAGAATATTTTCCTACATGGCCATGGGACGTAAGCCACCAACGGTCAATCATCAAAGGTCAACTTCAACATTCTTTAATTTTAACCAAAATTTAAAAAGGCCCAAAAGGAAAAACCTTCAAAAGAGTTAACACAGGACAGTTTTTGTTGTTCTTTTTTATTTAACTTTTTTTTTATTAAGTCTATAAATGTTTTATTACCTAGTTGTTCGTAAAAAGAAACGTTGTTTCTGTTTCAGATGTTAAACTTTGACAATTGTGAATGGCGAAAGTTTCAAGTGAAAAATTCGACTTGTTTTAAAGTTGAATCGATAGGGTCGGTTTTATGTTCGTCTATGGTTCATGATAAAGATGCTTTATGGAATGTTCGTGTTGTTTAAAAAGTGACTTATGATCACTTCATGATATGACTAATCATTTCATGAAATTATATAGGACCTTGCCTGCTGGCCAAATTATGTTACAGGCAAGCCAAATCAATGAACAGTCTGCGTTCAATGATATAGACAGCTAAACGCACGATTGTAATTTTAAGCTTGTGTTTTTTCTTACAAGAGCAACATAAGTTCCTACTTTATTTAGACCTTTTTAATATCATAGAAATCCTAAATTAATGATATGGGGATTACTTGATTGACATATCATCAAACGTTAACGTTTAAACGATCTGGTCAATCGTAGTTGGCCATATCATGAAATGCAACCATTTCATAAAATAGCCGGTCACATCATGAAATGATCAATTCTAAGATCTGGCCACGACATATAGTTAATTATATGAAATAGTTGATTATGCATACAAGTGATGTACCTACCTCCCCCATTTTTAAATGGTAAGCGATTTAAGCAACATAACATATGACAGGTTTTCAGGCTAAAGTTGGGAGAAGTCAGAGGATAGTCAATCTGAAGTTATCACAGTTCAAACCTAATATCATGCGACAATGCCAACAATACCCCATATTTATTGAGTACACAAATCTGTAAAGACACGATCCTAGGTATGTATTTTGCCGTACTCGGTACACCGATATCTCAAAGGCTGAACCTCGGTCTAACTCGCAAAGTAAAACGAGCCTACCTATAGATAAGACACGATAGATGACATAGTACAGAAAGTCAACTACACTATAATATTCTTAACCGACAAATCTACTAAGATTGTCTGTAAGGGGCTGCACTATGCGATAAGACCGCCCATTGTACCCTTAGTTATCCTATCCCCATTATGAGGTGTACAATAAAGTATATAATAATTAAATACAAAAAGGAGGAGGTTTTCAATTCGTCGGAATCTTTTATACACGCCTGGATTGATTTGGAAAATTCTTTCTATTAAACGTTTAACTTCCGAAATAGTTTGTATTAGTAGTTTTTTTTTTTTGTGTTTTATTATAATATAATTAGAAAGAAACAAAACATGTTTATTTAGCACACAGACAAACAAAATGAAGAAACAAGTACATAGAACCTTAAATAAAAAAACAAAATCTATAACATTGTGTGTCAAAAAGTATTAGAGTATTTTATTAATATGAAGTTTGTGTAAGATGCAAAGATTAAAGTACTTGCAACTATAGAAAGGAAGTTCTCAATTCGGTTGTATGTTTTTTTATTATTTTTTTTTTTTAAATATTAATTTGTTACCTCAGAAATCCGTCATTTATGGATCGATTTGCAAATATTTTTTGACTTCAGGTTGGTCCCATATTTTTCAAAATCCAGTTCTGATCATGGAGACTATGAGGAATCGAGGGAACCGCTCAAACATTATAGGCAATCAACAAGCGCAAAACCAACGGCTTCAAGTGCTTTTCAAGGCACGGAGGTGTCACACCATCAACCCAATAGCACTTTTGCCCGACTCTGGAATTAGATGCTCGAACAAGACCAATGAGGCGGTTCCATGACGTCACACCTAGACATTGACATTCACAGACTTGAGCTTCTGTAATTTTCTACAGGCACAACGTTAGACCCGACGTGTAAATACAGGCTCTATCCCTCAGCGTCACTTACTGTTGGAAACAAAATCACTGTCCTGTACCGACAGTCATTTGGTAACGAGAACTCGGTACGATGTCATTTGAGCCCTTTGAGTTATCGTGTGTTCGCTTTAAAGGAAGTTAATTAAACTTTGTGATTAAAATAATCACAGTTACACGGAAACAGAACGTGTCGCTATTCCTCCCTTGCGACACATTCTGCACCGTGCCCTCATTTCCGAAGTCGGAAGCGACCTGTCCACGTCCAGCCTTCGTTGTCTGACAGACCCCTCCGCTAATCCCAGTGCAGCGCCCAGTGGATTCCCACCCTAAAAAAAACCAGGCAAGTGCGAGTCGGACTCGTGCACCGAGGGTTCCGTACAAACTTACCAATTTAAATAGTTCAATTCCCGAATCGAATCTCAAAGATTTTTCCGATTCCCAAATATATGATTTCTTTGTGACGTAACTACGAAACCGACAACTACAAACAGTTTTCAGACTTTCTCATATACTTTTGCTATAAGACCTTGCCTCATGCCAAATTTCAGGATTCTAGGTCAACGGGAAGTATCCCATAGGTTTGATAAGTCAACCCCACAAACCTTAACTGTGAGAAACAATAAGTTCAATACTATTTTCAGTTCAAAAATTACTAGATACTGCCAACGGTTACGCCCGCGTGATATGCCAAGAGAACATACTCCCGGGATAAAAAGTATCGAAAGTGCTATTCCAGGACATGGTCTACCCGTGAACCAAGTTTCATCGAAATCCATTCAGTAGTTTTTACGTGAAAGAGTAACAAACATCCACACATTCATACAAACAAACTTTCGCGTTTATAATATTAGTAAGATAGCTAGCTTCGTAAGGGCCCAGCAGGGTCGAAGCCTACTGCGGTCTTCTGAAAGGATGACTTGGCCCCTGTATGAAAGGCAACGAAGGAACAGGAGTGGGTTTTTAGTCAGTAAAAGTCTGACACATCCTCGCGCTCCGCCCAAGAGCGAGGGATGTCATTGGAGGATTTTTAGAACTAGCTATCTTTTTCTTTTTTTTTCACCGAAGACTCTATTTACACTACACTCTATTTTACAGTTAATTAGAATAGTAACATGATCTAAAATGACTTTGAAATAAAAAATCTATAAAAAACAAAAAAAAAAATATTGGAAAAAAAAACAAAAAAGACTTTTGCTCGAATAACAAAAAAAAAATTGGGCAGATTGTCGAAATTAACTTCCTGAAATATTTCATGCAATGGTGGACTAGTTTTAACAGGCGCGAATGCTGAATGGAGAACTTTGAGTTCTGATTCCTGTCATCTAAATACAGTTCACAGCATAATAATAGGTAATGGAGTTTCAAAAAGTATTAAGCGTCTGTTTGCACGTTAAGCATAAGCAGCCTGCAAAGATCCTACCACTTGGTCACAAGTTTCCTCTCAGTGAGGAAGATTGGGTCATAATGCACCACACAAGTCAAATGCAGGTAGCGGATGTTACATGTTTTTTCGGTTCTTCCACTGGTCAACTTTTGATCTTCCGTATTGTTGCCCTACCCAATCTCATTAAAAAATAGAAACACAGTAAACACTGTGTTCGTATTGTTCCAAACGAACTTTGGCCAAAGTTATTATCCAGAACCGAAGTAATACGACTTTATTGTACTTAATAATACCAGCTTGTAACACCCCCAGTGCAGCAGAAAAGCCTCTTTTCTCGTACAGTTATTTACATATATGTAAGTAACTTGGTATGTAGTCTAGGTGTATGTAGTCTAGGTATACCTAGATAGATGTATTTTAGCATGTTACATCATCCGCAATACTGAGTCCTTTACGATAATTCCAATATCAAGTTATGACGTCATTAAGACGGTAATGGTTGCCAAATCATCCCAATGTAATGTTCTACATTAAATTAAGCATAATTATCTCATTTAAATATATCTATCTAACAATACTTAGGTATTAAGTGAAGGTACAAAGCGCTGAGATGCCTCAGCGACTACTGCTAGAGACGGCGTTATCAAAACTTTCCATACAAACCAAGTGTCACTGTATCTCCAAGAACACAGTGAAACATAAAGCGCCGTGTCCTCGTGAGGGTGATAGCCAGGTGGTTACGTCCGGCTCTGTTTCAGTACATGGCCCGGAAGAGAGGGAATGAGAACCAGTCACTTCCTTGCAAAGGAGGTGGCAGAAAGCGTGGAGGAGAGAACATCTGCCGCAACGTTGGTGGGCTCACTAAGGCCAAGGCCGATCGACGTGAAAAAATTTTGACTGGTTTTAGATGAAATCCCTCGATTAACAAAATATAGTAAAAGCTGCTTTACTATGGCGGTACGTATATATAATAAATTACCAAGTAAAAAATTATTAAACAACAGACTGTTTAAAACTCACTGGTTTGAATGTATAGCATTAAGGAATACTTTGATCATTTATTTTGCATGCTTTAGTCTTAAGCAAAACATGTACGATCTAAATTTTAACCCTTGTGTGTAACACAAACTATAACAGAAACACCGAAAGTTATTTTGTCCGTTTTAGTGTTTTTTTTTTATACATTTAAGTCGGTAGTATTTTTTTTTTTTTTGTAATTTTTTCAAGTAGCTAATAATCCTAATAAAGCATAGTTGGCCTTATAATGTTCCCACTGTTGGGACTCAGGCCTCCTCTCTAGGAGAGGGAATGGGCCGTAATCCACCACGCGGGCCCAGTGCGGGTTGGTGGATGTCACATGTCTTCGAATTTTTGGTTCTAGGGCATGCCGGTTTCCTCACGATGTTTTCCTTCACCGTTTTGAGAGCAGTGGTGATGAAATAAATTACACAAAGTAATACGCCTGGCTGGGTTTGAACCCGCGACCTACAACTCGTAACTCGGGGCCGTTACCACTCGGCCACCACTGCTCCTAATAATAATCCTAATATAAGTTTAACTTTTTGGTTTCATCATAATTTAATGTAATGTGGCCACCTGTAATACAGCCAGCCAGGTCAGCAAAAACTCTGTGCTCCACTGGTGGTACACCACCTAAACGTGTTAAAATCATTGATATATTTGCGATAATTCTGACTGACTGTCTGTGACTGAAGACTGGCCTGTAAGGTCTAGTGGTTACTGGCCCTGACTGCTATGCCGGAGGTCGTGGATAAGGAAAAATGTTTATGTAATGAGCACAATCATTTGTTCTGTGTCTGGGTGTAATTTATATAATATGTGTATAATATAATCTAATATGTGTGTATTTAGAAATATTTAAGTATGTTTATCAGTTGTCTAGTACTCATAACACAAGCTCTGCTTAGCTTGGGACTAGACGGCGTTGTGTGATAGTTGTGTGAATATTATATTATATAATACAATTATCACTGCTCGTGTCCATAAAAAAAGTTTCACATTCATCCAGTTACCTTCTACAATTAATTACAATGTATAATCTGTATTTTTATAGTAACTTTGAATTATATTAAAAGCTCAAAACCCTTTTCAAAAGCCTTTCCCCAAACTTATTCATCATCCCATTAATTATAAAAAGGCGAGGTTTATACCCAAAAACAAAGAAACACCCTCCTGTGAAAACACAGGAATTCATAAACAAAATTCACACCTGAGATGTTGGGTGTTATAATAATTTAACATCTTTCCGCTTGAGCTGAAAAAAATATAACTCAGTGGAACAAAGCTGCAGAGTGACAGCCAAGTTCTGAGCCTGGTTTGAGTTGGCCGATTTAAAAACGATACTTTTATTTTACTGCTTTAAAATTATGATGGTACCAAACTATTATTTTTTTAACCAACTTCAAAAAGGTTCAATGTTCAACTGTAAGATTTTTTTTATATTTTTATTTTTTATGTATGTCTCTGATTTGTCGGTCAGTTGTTGACCGACTTTGAATTTTTGGTTGAAAGGTTATGCTTCCGAATTGGTCCCATAGAAATATTGTTATGATCTGATAATGAACTTCGAAGATATGGAACGGAACTCCTTGTAGGATCACAGCAGAACTGTCATAATAAGTTTTGCTTCGATTATTCGTGTAGTCGATGACTGACTGAAAGAAGAGGTGGAGGGAATATGGCTTGGCTTATTGGAATTGTCATGTAATGTTTTAATGATTCAATTCTATAGGTAGATTACTATTGAACTTGCAAACTATTTAAGTTTGGCTGAGGAATACTTTTTAGTTGTGCCAAAACTAATAAGTGTAAAATAAAAAATCTTTTTACTAAAAAATACAACTAACTTCAATTTAGTTATTTTGCACTTTTTATAGTGTTTTTTTTTACATTGAAGTCGATTGTATTTTTTGTAAAGAGGTTTTTTACTTTAAAATAACACGGCCAAAGGTCAATTGCATTAGTTAAAGACATGTTTGTGATATAAAATATGAACAAAATAATACTGAGATATTTGTCTAGTTTTACAATAAACATCATAATCAGCTGCAATTTTTGTACTATAAATGTTTCTCAATTATACTTTTAAAGAACTAATAATTTTTTATTAATATTTTTTTTATTTTAATAATGTCTCTTCTCATTAAAAACTATTTTTTTCCCATCTGGGTCAGATTATACCTGTTCATTTACATAAATACACTGGAAAAGAACAAAGCAGATATTAAATCCCGATTTGATAACTAATCTGTTATACATTAACAAAAAAATCTTGAAAAAAAAGTAGAGTAATTTTTGAACTTGGTTTTCTCTGCCGTGCACACATTGCAGCCCGCGTCCGAGCATTAATTAAACGAATGAGCCCAATTTCAGGTTACTCCTTTCATGCTAATTGAAATAAATGCAAAGTTTTAATCAACAAATGGACAGTGGGGAGGGGGATACTAGCTAGTGATGGGATAATTTCCCTTATAGTCGAGAAAAAGGTAGGCTGAGTAGACTAGATTAATTTTAATAACAGTATCGTTAATTAAAATTGATGATATTATCGTACGTTTCAGTCGTAAATTGTTCTTGCAAATGATTCACGTTTTTGGTAATTACAAAGTGTATTTGTGTTTTTCCTTTGCAGTTAGAATAACGTTGACTTAGTACATAATAAACAGTTGTCGAAGAAATCATAGTGCGGGCGCTTCATTGGGAAACAAATTAAGTTTCGAAATTTCGCTATTATAATTGCAAATTAATCAACATTTCGCAATGGACTGCTGAACGTAGGTTAAAGGTCGTCCCATAGTTTTTAAGAAACCGTTAGCTGATTTTAGTTATTCTTAAAGCAAGCTTTGGGCAGAGGTCCGACAGCCGGCGAGAAAACTACTAACTATCAGCGATTTTCTCTCTCAAGAAACGCACAATAAATGTACATTCCGTGTAAACGAAAGAGATGCATATATTAAAAGTTGCTCTCAGACTGTTCACACTGCCGGCGACGACTCGCTTTACTAGTTTTGTCGCTGAGCTTTCAAAAATAAACTCGCTCAGCGATACTCGTTCAGCGATGCTCGCTCGCTTGATCAATTCTAAATGGCGACAAATCGCTTACGTTGGCCACACTGTGAGCGACCGCGGGCGAGTGGCGCGAGTAATCGCTCGTCGCACTTGCACACTCTCTTATAGCCCGGCGATTAAACTATCGAAACAACACACTCGCTTCCCGCTGATCGCCAACTCGTTTATAGTTTCTAGTTCTACTCGTCTCTCGTTTATCGTCGGCGGTCGGACCACTGCCTTAAAATAGACTGAGTCTATCATAGAAATAAATAGAAAATTCTAATCTTGTGATAGAGCGTCAAGGTGTAATTGTCAAGTCAACAAACCATATTCGCAGCATCTCACCGTGTTCCAATTCTCAGATCACTGACGTTGTTCAATCAACTGCAAAGTTGAAGTAGGACTGGCAACATACGCAATTTGCCCAATGAACTGTGGATCAATGTAACCTACTATATAAAGCCCTGATTCAACCAGAAGGCATTGTAACCCCGTAAGTTGAAGGTGGTGAGACGAGTTACACTGAACAAACATGATCCACATTAACTCCGGTTCAAAGGAGTTATGAAAATAGGCTTTTGTTCCGCAGTTGTGCTGGTTGAAACAGCAAACATTGGACCGAATTGTTACAGCCTTGATTCGAAGCGACAATATCCCAAAGCTATGGGCAGAACTTCAAACTACTTGAGTTTGAATTGCTCAAATTCAACAAATAGATGTTTGTTTACATTAGTGTGCATTTGAAACAAAGCTTGGAACATGGCTATATGTAGTTGCCGCTTAATAATAATTCATGAAGCAATTTGCTTAATCAAAAAATGGAGTAAAGATATTACACTAATATTATAAAGGTAAAAGTTTGCGAGTGTGTACATTTGTTACTTTTTAGGGTTCCGTAGCCAAATGGCAAAAAACGGAACCCTTATGGATTCGTCATGTCTGTCTGTCCGTATGTCACAGCCACTTTTTTCCGAAACTATAAGAACTATACTGTTGAAACTTGGTAAGTAGATATATTCTGTGAACTGCATTAAGATTTTCACACAAAAATAGAAAAAAAAAACAATAAATTTTGATACTTACTTAGAACTGAAACTCAATTTTTTTTATCAAACCTATACGTGTGGAGTATCTATGGATAGGTCTTCAAAAATGATATTGAGGTTTCTAATATCATTTTTTTCTAAATTGAATAATTTGCACGAGAAACACTTCCAAAGTGGTAAATTATGTGTCCCCCTCCCTCTAACTTCTAAAATAAGATAAAACTAAAAAAAATATATGTACATTACCATGCAAACTTCCACCGAAAATTGGTTTGAACGAGATCTAGTAAGTTGTTTTTTTTTAATACGTCATAAATCGTAAACCGCAAGTTACCTTTCAAGTTTGTACGGAACCCTCAGTGCGCGAGTCCGACTCGCACTTGCCCAGTTTGCCCAAACGGCTGAACGAATTTGGCCGAAATTCGGCAAACGGGTACACGGTATACCGTTTGTCCTGAAATAGCACATAGGATAATTTTTATCAAAGGGAAAGAAAGAAAGAAAACATGTTTATTTGGCACACCATGATTCCTGAACCAACAAGTAATTGCAACAAGTAAGTGGGTATGTTCCCTTGAGATAATTTTCTACTATGTGAGCGAAGCCGCAGGCAGCAGTTATTGTTATTATAATGAGCGAAAGTTTGTATGTTCGATGTTTTTACTCCTTCACGCTTACCGTTCAAGCGTGAAGAAAAGAAAGAAGAAAGAAAGAAAAACATTTTATTTGGCGGAACAAGGCGCAAATTTAGAACTAACAAATTATAAGTATAATAATGTGAAAGAAATATGCGTCACATCCGCTCAAAACGGCCGAACGCTCAGCATAATGCCGTGACCACACGCAAAATGCGATGAGTCTACGGCGCTGGTTTTTAATATATCGACATAAAGACGTCGGCACGGTATTGTGTGCTAATAGATTTGAATAAAATAGATAAATATAAATAAATTATAGGGAAAGAAAAAAAAAAAGGAGTACTGTACAGATCGAGTCCGGCCCCCCTAGCCAAGTTACCACCGTTTTGTTTCGATTCTCTTTTCGTCGATCGCCTCGAGTCGGCCACGCCTCCGATTCCTTTGTTCTGACGTCATCTCAACGCTCAGTCACGTGGTCGCTCGTGGTTGGCTAGGGGGGCTGCACGGATTTGGATGAAACTTGGCACATGAGTAGGCCATATTTGGTATAGTGCCTAAAATACCTTTTTATCCCTTGAATTTGTATCCAGGAAAGATATAATCAGTTTTAATAACATTTAAAAAAGAATCCTTTTCTTTGACTTCGATACCGCCTCGAAGACTAATGTGAAGGGGAAGGGAGATGAGCAGTTATATTGAATAATCCACTGTGCCCCGTGACTTACTGTAACCTAATCTCTCCTAGCGTAGGGCACTAGTGGACTGCTTGCTGCTGTTGCTTGGCTGCTTTTCTACCATACACTCTCAATAAGGTTCAGTTGAAAACCATCGTCAGGCAACTACCACGAAGTTGTCTGCCATTTTTGCTGAACTAGACCTATTTGGTGCAGGCGCGAGACAAACACTGTTAGTTATTATTTTTTTTTTTTTTTTATCTTAAGTGTGTCATGTGGTTTCTACATTGTGGGTATATATGTGTACGTGTGCCAAATAAATCTTTTTGTTTCTTTTCTTTCTTTTCTTTCTACAGACTAATGAGGGTAAGAATTTATAAACTACGCAAAATAAAAATAAAAACTTCAATTATGGTATTTATACACGTTTACGAGTTTATTTCAAAACTATCTAAAATACACAAAAATATATTTATAGAATGATACACAAACGAAAACTCCACTTTATAAATAAACTTCCACTTATCTTAAGCCCATCCCTATAGGATTCATCCCGTTAATTTGACGGCTATTTTCACCCAAATCCAGCGAGTGCGGTGATGCGAATAAGTATAGTATAAACAGCTGAATAAACTAACCATTAGCACTTTTTAGACTGAGTGAACTGGCCTGCATATTTTACTACAGCCTCGCGAAAAGGCCCAACGCTCACACATGCATGCTAAAAGCGGTATACATAATGGCATTGTTAGCCGTATAATGTTCTCACTGCTGGGACTCAGGCCTCTTCTCTAGGAGAGGGAATGGGCTGTAATCCACCACGCGGGCCCAGTGCGGGTTGGTGAATGTCACATGTCTTCAAATTTTTAGTTCTAGGACATGCCGGTTTTCTCACGACGTTTTCCTTTACCGTTTTGAGAGCAGTGGTGATGAAATTAATTACATAAAGTAATGCGCTTGGCTGGGTTTAAACCCGCGACCTACAACTCGTAAGTCAGGACCGTTTACCAATGGGCCACCACTGCTCTACTACTACTTTAGCATTGGTAAAGTGCAACTGCTCTTTTGACCCCTGACGTACATCAATAAACCAATTAGAATGAGAAATATTTTTTTCCAAGCTGTATTTCTTTTGCTATTTTAAGGTAAATCTTTTGATAATTTAAATGTTAGCCAGTCAAACACTTCATCGTAAATGGACCAATAAAAACTGCTTTAAAAAAGAAAGCGGTATGTTTCGTAATAATTTTAAAATAAAAGCTGCCATTTATTCAACTAATTGGCACCTCTTGCCTTTTCCATAATTAAATGAACACCGAATTTTATAAAATAATATCAAACAATTACATAAAATCACATTAATACCTAAATTATATATTGCACGCCACTGTGCAATGACAATCCATTTCCTTAATATATGAAATCTGATCGTCATCTTCCTGCTTTTGTCCCGTTTTATTTGAGGTCAGCGCAACATGTTTTTTTTTCATCTACTCTGCCCTATCACCCGTCACGCTATCACGAACTCCCTTTTCTTTCATATTACTTCACAAACAATCCATCCATCCATCCCTCTCCATCCATCGTAAACCTTATGAGATAAGTTATTAAAATAATACCAAATCAGTCAACGAAATTAAATCAAAATAAAATAAATAATTACATAAATAAAATCAAACTAAATCAAATGAAACAAAACATTAATTCATTAAATCCGCAGGGGCAAATCCTACTGGGGCCATGGGTCGACTTCTGAAAGAGAAACCCGTGGTCCTAGAATGCAAAGGACAACTGAAGGAACATAGATGTAGTTTTAGTCAGTAAAAGTTCGAAACGCTCTCCCACTACGCCCGGTTAGTAATATATGGTATACTTACAAATTTACAAGATATAACAACTGAATCTATATTTTTATTTGATTTAACGATCAGTTAATATAATTAACTATTAATATAATTTTCAAATAACTAATTTTTATAAGCATAACACACATTGATTATAAAATCTTTAGATATAACACTCAAAATACATAAAACTTATTTAGTCTAATACGAAAGTACAAAAGCTTTTTACAAATCATAATGGCTTTTAAATTAACCTAATCCAAATCATTCACTAACATTAGAAGGGTACCTTTAGTGGTCACTAACCTAACCTAACCCAATGATCGCTTCGTTCGCTCGCCATTGTGTTCTAATGATCACTATTCTAACCTGACCTAATCCAGGCGCGATTTTTTACTTATCCTGACCCAAATGATTCACTAACATTGGAAAAATGGTATCTGGCCCTCGGCGGCCGCTGCCGCGGCACGCTCGCTTCGCTCGCTCGCCTTCGCACTTTAGTGGTCACTGTTCTAACCTAACCTAACCCACATGATTGCTTCGTTCCCTCGATATCGCGTTCTAATGGTCACTATTCTAACCTAATTCAGGCGCGATCAACCTACACAGCCGCATTATATTACAGTAACGTTTTTCAATACGCCGCGTCAACTTGTAATACTAACAGTGTGTAATATGTTACAGCTGTGACAATTATATATTTTAAATGATAGACCTAATGATTTTCGATGAAATAAACTTTATATCCAATAACGTTATACGAAATAAGTTTTAGAGTACTTATAAAACTTTTATATGTAAAAAAAATTATATCAATAGTTGGTATATCTCACGTTTATTATATCTTGTGACTGTTATTGAAATGAAAATGTACCAAATAACTTTATATGATATGAGACGCACCCGATTTAATTACCTGAGAAAAAATTATCTTTGTTACCCCTTAGACGCGAATGAAGTTACGACCAAAAGCTAGTAAGAATATTGTTTAATTTTTTCATACGGAAACTTAAACCTGAACATAAAACAAATTAATTGAAACTCAGTAAGCCTGAAACAACCTACAACAAACAAACAACCTATTTGAGACCTAAAACAATGTGAAAATCTTCCAAATCTTGACAATCATAAGCGGATTACTTATATGATTTGTTTTATTTGTCTAGCTTTGATGACACCCATGACACAATGTCTACGCTGTGCAAATATGAATCGTTTACATACAACTGTTGCCAAAAAACGTCCAAAAGCTAATAAAAACCGGAATAGGTTATTTTTTGTCTTTTTAGGGTTTGTTTATAGGTTTTGTACCTTATTTGGCAAAAACGGAACCCTTATAGGATTACCATATTGTCCGTCAGTCTCTCTGTCAAGACCCTTTTTCTCAGGAATACGTAGAGGTATTAAGCTGAAATTAATATCAAATACTCAAGTCTGCTACTCTTTGGAGAAGAGAAAAAATCAAACTTCTAAGTAAACGCAATCTATAGATAAGGCCAGGGGCGCCGGCTTTTAGAAAACCTCATGGGTGCCCGTGCTCATTTGGTGGCGAAGTATGAGAAGAGAAATGCACACAGATCGACCGACAAATAAATAAATTTAATAAATTGGCAAAACATCACATACATTGTCCTGGTCCCAAACTAAGGTTTTCCCTGGAAATCAGGAACAACGAAGGTACCGCAAACACTCAGACCCAACACAAATATCTGTTTTATTAACAAACATTTGTGTTGGTGCGGAAATCGAACCCGCGACCATTGCGTCTCAACCAGCACTCTAAACCACTGCGCTAAACGGGTCGTCGGGTAATAAAAAAAACGCCCATCCCTAAAAGCCGATTACTGATCTGTTTCGTTGATGGCTATGGCACCCACTGTTTATTTCTTATGAATGCTCGAGCCCCCGACACCCACGGAGTCGGCGCCCCTGGATAAGGCCATATATATGCTTCGTTTAGACACTTATTTTGCCATTCGTAAGGAAATCGAAACCTGTAGGTTACTTCCCGTGAACCTAGCGGATATTTTCTAGCAATTTTTACATCAGGTGTCATATTTTTTCTAGCACTAAACAACATTTTGTATGGAGT
Source organism: Mythimna impura (assembly GCA_905147345.3). Taxonomy (NCBI): domain Eukaryota; kingdom Metazoa; phylum Arthropoda; class Insecta; order Lepidoptera; family Noctuidae; genus Mythimna; species Mythimna impura. The sequence goes on from LR990349.1 coordinate 6,076,638, forward strand.
ATTAGCAAAAGTCACAAACAATTTAATCTATGATTTTTTTGCATTTTTATTTTTGCCAGTTTTAGTAATTTTTAGATTTTTAATTACTTATAAAAAACTGCTCCGGTATCAATTATGATAATAACATAAATTTTAGTACAGTCGCGCCGTAAATTGTTTTCGAATTGGCTTGAAATTATTAAATCTGGGATTTTGCATAAAAAATTTAAAAATCTTACTAACTCAGAAACTACTGAATATCGGTTGAACATTTGGTGGCTTAAATTGTTGCATTTTAATCCTTAGTAGGATTATTGACGTCCTGCAAGTAATATGTCGAGTTACCAGCCCCCCTAACCAAGTTATAACCGTTTCGTGTCGAATTCCGTTCTCCAATCGGTAACGCCTCGGTGTCAGCAATTGTAGAAAACGATAAGTTGGTAGCCATGATTGCGCCTGAGTCGGCCGGTTGTTCTACAATGTCATTCTACAATAATAAAGGATGTAGCATTGAACATTGTAGAAACGATAAAAATTAATTCTATAATTTTGAACGATGTGAACTTGGCTACGTATTTTCTATTCGTTTGTTCTGACCACGTGACTTGACTTTGAGATGATGTCATTTCCATACATTTGATTAGTTTTCGACTAGCGTTAACGATTTTTTTTTAGGTGGGAAAATCATCTAATGACAAAGCTCACTCATGGGCGGAGCGGGAGATAGTGTCAGACTTTTACTGACTAAAAACCCACTCCTGTTCCTTCGTTGCCTTCGTCCCAGGGCCCCGGGTTTCGTTTTCACACTACCCATGGCCCCAGTCGGCTTCGACCCTGCTGGGCCCCTACGATTTGCTGACATCTCCCTGAGGCACGCGTGGAACAATACGCGCCGTCGACGACTTGGGCTCGGTCCGGACGGTCGGACGGCGAGCCACCCATTGCTCGCCGTCCGCAAGCCCGCGCCTGCGGTGGCCGGAAATCGGGAGATTATCAACTTGGCTAGGGGTGCAGTAACCCTGTATATCAATCAATGAAACAAGTCCAATCTAAAAGGAAACAACTTTTCGCCTCCAAGACACATAAAAGGGCACACGAAAAGAGATTGAATGTTATGTTAACAATGGAATTTTTCATCCCGTTCCTCGTCTGTTAAATAGGGTAAACGCGACAGTTCCTGACTGATACAAATTGCGGCTTAATCCAACGATTGAGCGTGAACTATGAGAGTCGTTACGCGGATCCAGCCGACGTAATAGTCCTTCTTTGTCACTAATGTGCCATAAAAGTAGAGATGTCCTCACGGCAAACGGTTTTGACGGTCAATCGGGTTTCGGACAACGAATGGGGATTTTACCCTTGTTACTGGTGTGTGGCGTATTGTGGCATTAAAATGTATTGTGTGGTATAAATGGTTAATCATTGATATTTATCGAAATTGTCCAGAAAATACTTATAAATTTTCCGAGCCCTTTCTCATCTTTGTTAGGGTCGGGCTGATTGACTCGGGACGTACGTTGGTAACTCCCGCCAGCCCATTCATTATAGTATTAAAACAACATATTAAAACGGCGCATAGTGATCCACGCGCGCCTCAAAGAAAATGTCAGTAAAACGTTAGGGACCCAGTAGGGTCGATACCCTCTAAGGCCTCGGGGAATTTCTGAAAGGGAAGCCTTGGTCTTGAAACGCAAAGGATAACTGAAAGACACAGGTGTGGTTTTAGTCCGTAAACTGACACGCCATCTCGCTCCACCCTAAACGAGAAAAGCCATTCTATGTTGTTTTTTTTAAATTATATTAAACTAATGCTTGACTGCGATCTCACCTGATGGTAAGTAGTGATGCAATCGTTGATGGTGAGGCGCACTAGTTTATTAAGAGCCTATTTACTCTAGCCTTGAAGACACCTAAATTATAATCGGACGGGAAGACCGCAGCAGGCAAGTTGTTCCAGTCCCTCGATTTTCGCGGTATACGGTCCGGACCGTAGAGGTTTCAACAACGTAAGGGTGGATACTCGCCGTTCGTCGGGTTGTCCGATGGTAGAAATGAGATGGTGGAATCAATTCATGATTTCCTATCTCGAAAAAAGTGGGCAAGGCCCGAAAGATTCTGGAGTGACGACCGCCTACTGGAAGACGCAGCGTTGAAAGGCCTTCTACAAATTGAAATGGATGACCTGATAAGGGTTGTGCAAACCTCCTGGGCGCGAAACGCACAGGACTGGTTTTTGTGGCGACGCTAGAAGGAGGCCTATATCCAGCAGTAGACATTTTTCGGCTGAAATGATAATTAATATGACGGCCCGTTGGTCTAGTGGTTAGTGGCCCTGACTGCTATGCCGGAGGAAAAAGGGTTCGATTCCCACCCAGGAAAAATGTTTGTGTGAAGAGCACGATCATTTGTTCTGTGTCTGGGTGTAATTTATCTATAATATGTATGTATTTAGAAATATATAAGTATGTTTATCAGTTGTCTAGTACTCATACCACAAGCTCTGCTTATATTGGGACTGGACGGTGTTGTGTGAAAGTTGTGGAATATTATTATTATTATTAACTAATAAATATTAAATACCTTTTACCGAAACAGTACTGAAAAACAAAGACGCTAAGACTGTATATTGTAGGAACCGGAGCAGCACAGGACTTTGTCGCTACGAAGAAAATATTAATAAAATATTCCGCTTATTTTAATTTAAAGGTTGGCTTCCTACTTTTCAGTAAATAACTCCTTTTGATTATTTTCCGAATAAGTCTGCAAAAGGAAATTATTAAAGGAATGCGACTGCGGTGCTCAAAGGCGAGGCAAGACGACGGTTCTTTTTGAACTAAGGCATGTAATAAAGTAGGCATCTTTACCTTTGTTACATACATAGCCAGCATGTATGATCATCGTAAAGTGGGTAAGAAATCCTTTTTTAATATTCATTATTTGTTATGGTGTGATTTTAACTTAACTAATATTATAAATAAATACGAAAGTAAGTTTGAAATGAAAACTACCGGTAGTTTAGGGCTTCTAAGACAGAAACCTCCTCACAATGCGAGTCGTATCAAGGAGTATTGCCCTCTGTATCAGACCCTTGATCCAACCGCTCAAAGACAGCTTCGACATGTGGTCGTCGAGGCTTCACGAGACAATCGGCACAATGACAGCCGAGTCCACATTCCATATGTCAACAACCATATTATTATTATTATTATATTCTTCTTGCCCTGATCCAATATTACATACGGTCAACATAGGTCAGCAGAACAACTTTACTTTTCTTCCATTTTGTTCTGTTGATTGTCACGCTGTCACTGACTCCCTTTTCATTCTAACATAAATCATCAGACACGCTTTAGTTAGTTTTTTCATTATGGCTCGAAGAATGGAAGAAACTCGGAAAAAGACTTTATAAGGCTGCTTCATTTTCTGTTCTTCGAAACACAAATGAAAAAGTGTTCAGTGAAACTATAAAAAATCTAGATTTTCTTGGAAAGAGCGTGTGTTATAAAACCAGCAAATACCCTTCAGCTAAATCTTATCTTTGAACCTCGCCCGTTGCAAATTGACGAGGCGATGTAAATATGAGTAGCGTTACGAAAGACTGTACTGACATAATCCACACTTCAGACATGGAATAACTTTAGATTTAGCGATAAACTTACGAATTTTGAAGATTAGGAAGTTAAAACACTTTTTCTATGTATAAATTAATGAAAATAAAGACGTTTAATTGTCAGTTTGCTTAGTTTTTTATATTATAGTTTATTAGTGACCCGCCCCAGCTTCGCACGGATGCTATGCTGATACCACCGCAACTGCTTTATCCCTGCATTTTAAATCTGTAATATCTTCAAAAATATTCATTTAAATTACATGCTGTAAATGGCCATATTGATTTATATTAAATGCACAATGTATTTAAGGTACTTAATTGGATAAGGATTAATGATGTGTTGCTTAAAATCGCTTCGTAAATAAGCCATTATTTACATAAAAAGTAAAGGATAGAAAATAGTTATTGTGGGTTATCCCTAAGAGATAGACATATACCATCGCTTTCTTGTAGACCTTTTTAAAGTGTACTATACTATAGTATATTGTGTTGATCTATCTCGTAGGGTTCAGCCAGCGTTAGCAATATAAACGAAAAAAAAATGTGTTTATTTACGACATCACATTAGAAACCTCAAAAATTACCAGTGTTTCTCTACTATATTATGCATATATTATACGTATAAACCTTCCTCTTGGATCACTCTATCTACTAAAAAAACTGCATCAAAATCCTTTGCGTACTTTTAAAAATCTAAGTATGATAAATGATAAATGAAAGAAAGAAAAAAAGAAAGAAAAAGAATTTATTTGGTACAGCACAAGGCACAACCAACACAATATAGGGTAAACACGAAACAAAAATAATAAAGAAGCAAATAGGTTTTTTTAAAAACACTTTTACACGTCAATTAAAACGTACGTTTTGTCAATTTAAACTAGATGAAGCCGATATACATAGCTGCAGACAGTGGGAAGCGACTTTGTTTTATATTAAGTAGTGAAGATATATAAATAGTCTAAAACCACACCTGTGCCCTTCAGTAGCCCTTTGCGTTTCAAAACCACGGGTTTCCTTTTCAGAAAATGCCCGCATCCCTAGCGGACATTGGCCCTGCTGTGCCCGGACTCCTTCGCTAGCATTACTGCTTCCAATGCCTTCGCCAAAGACTCCTCTTTGGCCATGGCAATCAACACCTATTGCTATTCAATGTGGCAATGCTGCCAGGGTTCTGAACATTTTTCCCATTGAACCTACATACGTTTTCATGATAAACAGTTGTTTTCTTACGGGTTTGTATGTATTATTGTCTTTTGTTTGTATGTGTATCTATTAGGCTTTTATTAGTTATATTATTCATATGTATATTGTAGTTACATGACATATTTTGTTGTAAATAAAAGAAAAAAATATATTGAAAAAGGTACCTAAGTATCTAATATTTTCTTTCTTAAAAAAATCGGCAAAATTCCTGGAAACTATTTCAGAATTGCCAAACAAGTTCTTATTTCTTAAGAAATTCTAATAAAGATATTTATTAGAATTTCTCAACGTAATCAAATTCCATTACAAGTAGCGACAAAATAACGAACTATCAAAAAGATACTTGACGCATGTAAAATTCTTGAAGTTAAACTTAGTCTTGACTAGCAGACCTGGCGAACTTCGTACCGCCTTACAGTCAATGAATGTAGTAAGTATATATTTTGATATAATCAACCGATTGCGATGAAATAAAACCATAGTAATATATCAAGTCACACACAATTTTAATGTGTAAAAGTTATCTACATCGATTTCGTACATTTTACGTAATGCTCGCAGCACAACTAAAAACTTCTACAGATTTATTATATTTTACATAGGTACTTAGATAGAAGAAGATATACCTATAGGAATAAACCTCTCAATCGATTTTCAGTCCCGGTATATTCATATTGGAGTGAGTGAACGTGATATTGAGCGATTCATAGAAAGCGACGTAGATACGGCAGCTAGCTAGATGGTGGTACCTACATGCCTCACGCACACACAGTGCGAAGTAAACACTGCGAGCTCAATCATTTGAAAAATGGATCGTTTCGACGCAATTACTACGTTAGAATGTCAATTTAACAGATTTAAAACAGTGAAGACCTGGACTCAAAGTATAACTAGCCAAAATAAATATCTACACATAGCACATTTAAATATACGATCGTTAAGAAAAAACTTTAACGAATTGCAAATCTTCGTAAATAAGTGTGCTGAAGAGATAGGATTATTATTGTTGACAGAGATCAACATTAAGGAGAACGAGCTGGCATTATATAACATAGAAGGATATAATCTGTACGCGAACACGAGGGAAAATACGAGAGGAGGAGGTGTGCTTATTTATGTGAAGGAGTGCCTTATGTTCAATGCGAGCAAAACCCCAACGAGTTCACTGGAAGGACTTCATGGTAAACTTACTGTTGACCACTTAACTATAAATATAATTGCGGTCTACAGACCACCAAAAACGAGTAAATTATTATTCGTTGATGAAATCGAGCAGATAATCAAGAGGATCCCAGCGAGCGAGCAAATTCTCATACTTGGTGACGTCAACATAAATCTATTAGGAGTGGGTGAAAGTCAACAAGTGACAAAGTATAAGGACTGCATGTGTGGACTAGGCCTACAGTGCGTAATACCCGATACGGAGGTGACGCGAGAAGCTATCGTCGCGGGTGTGAGAGAAGTGTCGTGTATCGATCATATTTGGGTGCGCGCGAGACAGATGAGAGACTACCATTCGTTTGTTATTGAGTGCTTCATGTCGGATCATCATGTGGTTGGCGTCTCGGTACCGTTAGGTGTGACGCAACACTGCACTGAAAGTGAGAACTTGGACACTAGGTATGTGATTAATAATAAGCTAGTAGTTAAGCAGATCGCTGATTACGATTGGTCTCAACTGTTGTTAATTGATTGTCCGACAACTATGTATTGTACTTTACATCATGTTTTTGATAATATTTATAAAAATAGTAAGATATTAGTGCCAAACATTAAAAAACGTGTGACACAACCGTGGATGAACCGAGCCTTAAATGAAATGTTGATGCGTAGGGATAGACTATACAGAGATTGGAAAGAAGCGCCTAACAATAACACGAAAAGATTAGATTACACACGATTTAGAAATAGGGTGAACAAATTCATATTTAAAGCAAAAAATAGGTTCAGGCAGGAAGAAATTAAGAAATGTAACGGAGACCCAAAAAAAATCTGGGAAAAAATTAATAGTTGGACAGGTAGGAAAAAAGCAAATATAGATGATATTATTAAAAGATATTTTGGTGATACAGATTCCATGTATAACATATGTAGCCATTTTGCAGATACCTTCACTAACGAAATTATTGCTATTAAGCATAATTGTAATGTTAAATTATTAGACAGATCTAAATATGTTAGGGTAAGTGATGTAACGTTTCGCTTTAGGCCGGTGACCGGTGATACAGTGTGTAAAGTTATCGATCAGCTGAGCAGTGATAAGGCGCCAGGCAGTGACGGCATTCGAGCTATAGACTTAAAAACAATAAAAAATAAGATCTCGCCAGTCTTGTCGCACTTTATTAACCTGTGTTTATCAAAGGGGGAATATCCTAGTCAACTTAAAAAAGCACTTATAAGGCCCATTTATAAGCAGGGAGCTTACTCAGTCTACGCTAACTACAGGCCGATTGCTATCTTATCAGTTATTAACAAAATAGTTGAGAGGATAGTAGTCGGCCAGGTTAGCGAATTCTTGGAGAAAAATAGTATTTTAGCGGATGTACAGCATGGCTTCAGACAGGGTCGAAGTACCATGACAGCACTATCACAGTTCTCCGAAGACCTGAATAGTAGTCTCGACAGCGGCCACCAGGTCCTGGCGGTGTTCATTGACTATAAAAAAGCCTTCGATACCCTGGATCATGAGGTGCTTTTGCAGGCTATGGATGAATGTGGGGTCAGGGGTCCCACAAATAGGTGGTTCCGTAGTTACCTAAGTGGCAGAACCTTACAGACCTGCGTTTCCGGTGTTGCTGGTAAGGAAGCGGCGGTGCAGCTAGGTGTTCCGACTGGTTCAGTCTATGGTCCCGTTGGCTATGTGATGCATGTCAATAGCGTCAGTAATGTGGTGGAAAAATGTCGGGTGTACATGTATGCAGACGACATGTGCCTTATGTATTCCTCTAAGAATATAGAGGAGGCCAGGGCTGTGCTGCAGGCAGACTTCGATAATATCACTCGGTGGGCGCATGACAATGGTATAATACTTAACCTAAATAAGACGAAAGTAATGCATATTCGCTCACCGCACAACTTGGTGGCAAAAAATGTCAAGAGTGAGGATATAGGTATCGTGGGTCACACATATGAGTGCATGCACGTTAAAAATGTCAATTGCGATTGTCAAAAGTTGGATTACGTGAGTAAATTTAAGTACCTGGGTCTGTGGGTGGACTCCAACATGAATTGGAAAACACAGGTTGATACAGTGTGTACAAAGCTTAGGGCAGTGTTAAGCAAGTTTTTTATACTAAAGGCACCGTTGAGCAGGAAAACGCTGCGAGTAATTTATTTTGCTCTCGCCGAGTCACTGCTATCCTATGGATTAAACACATATGGCCGTACATTTAAAACCTATCTTAACAGTATAAAATCACTGCAAATTCGTTTTATGAAATATCTTGTCAACTCACACACAAAAATTGCTAGTAAACAAAACTATGAAAAACTCTTTGTTACATGTAAGGTGCTTCCAGTACATGAAAAGGTCGAGTACTTGTTGGTCCTAGAACAGTACTATAATGACCAATTTAAAATACGGGTGCAAAATAAATATAACACTAGAAGCGTTAGACAACGTAAACTCGTGCGACCAACAGTAAAAAATTACTATGGTAAAAGAACCAACAAGTATTTGATGCCTACAATTTTCAATGATTATGACTGGCTAAGAAACAATAACAGAATGTGTAAACGAACATTGAAAAATAAATTAAAGACGGTTCTCCTTAAGACAGTGGCCGAAAGATGTGAAAATACCCACTAACTTGAAATGTACTCGTAGATATAATTTAATTGCATTGCATTTGAACCAATTGTTACAAACAAGCGCTAATCCCGCCGACAAACTGTTACGCAGTTTGGTGGGATTTTAATATGTAAAACTTTGTTGGTCCAAATAAACGATTTATTATTATTTATTATTATTATTATTATTATATACCATTATCATTTTATTATATTGGGTGACTGGTAATTAGTGTACGATACTTAAACACGTGATTGTGCTCATGATAACCAACAACTTTTACTATGGGAACAAACCTAAAATCGCGAAAATAAATCAGCTGTTCAGTACCTATATACCGGTATGTTTGCCTAATTTACTGAACAGCTGATATTTTTTTCGCGATTTCGGCTTTGCTCCCATAATAAATTTTTTTTGTTATCATGAGCACAATCACGTGTTTAAGTATCGTACACTAATTACCAGTCACCCTATATACTAGCTTTTGCTCGCAGCTTCGCCCGCAAATATATAATATAGCCTATGTTACTCAGAAATAAAGCAGCTTTCTATCGGTGAAAAAAAATTCGCAATTGGACCAATACTTTCAGAGATTACCTCCTATAAACAAAAAAACAAACTTTACCTCTTTATAATATTAGTGTAGACTAGTTGCTGCCTGCGGCTTCGCCCACGTGAAACTACAAAATTATCCTAAGGAAATATACTCCTGGGATTAAAGTCTGGAAGGACGGTAATTCGACACACAGGTTTTACGAGGCACCATCACACCACCATCTTCCAATCTGCTACAGAGTAATTCCTAATGGAAAAACCTAAAAGCACTTCTGCCCAACCTGAGAATCAAACCCAGAACCCTACGCTCAGCAGTTGAGCTTACAACCACGACACCAACGAGGCAGTAACTTTACTAGTTCACCAATATAGTAAAGTTAACAAGAATGAGAAACTAAATGTCTAGATCAAAACTTGGTATGTAAGTACATATTCCAGACTTGAAACGTTTGAGGCTTATGAAAAAAAAATAGTCTATAGACTTCATTTGCGAAAAAGATACGGTCGGAAAATAGTTGTTAGGTATGATAGAATTGGTTTCCAGGTACTTGGTTTTTTTTTCTATAATATACACTAAAACAACATAAAATCAAGTAGGTACAAAGACGAGCTTAACTCACAGTTGTGATTTTTTTCTCAGCAAACCTTTGAGAGACAGAAAAATTACAGTAGAGGGTAGGATTCAGTGAAAGTATATTCAGTATATATAAAATATTTCAAAATAACATAACTCTAGTATTTCTAAAAAAACAAAAATTAACAATTAATATCAGTATATTGTCGAACTAATTAAATCCTAAGATATACCACGTCTACTGGGGCCAAGGGTCTGCTTCTGAAAAGAAGACTCGGCCCTGGTATGAAAGGCAACGAAGGGACAGGAGTCGGTTTTTAGTCAGTTAAAGTCTGACACAAAAGGGTGGGGGATATCATAGGATGATTTTCCCACTGAAAAAAAAAGATATACCACGTGAGTTCTAATAATGCTTAAAACACTAGTATCTACCGTCAAAATAAAACTGGTGAATTAGGCGATAAGACCAATTTCTCTTGCCACGGTCATATCAAACTAAACTTGACAACCTTTATACATCACCATCATTATATAACATGCATTAAGTTCACCTATGTACAACCTGTACATGAAGTTTAAATCTTTTATAGGTATATAAAAATGAATAGCTGGTCGTTAGTTTTGCTAAAACTCGAGAATGGCTGGACAGTTTTGGCTAATTTTGGTCTTAAAATGTACGTGAAGGTTCAAACGGGAGAAAACATGAAAAAAAAATCACGAAAATAAAAAAATACAAACACAACGCCATCACGCCATCTCTAATTAAAATGTCTGTTCTGGTAATGCCAGTAGATGGTGTTATCCTTTGACAGTTTAGCTAAAAGAATAAAACAATGGACTATTGGGCGATACGAAGTTCGCCGGGTCAGATTTCCACTCTGGATTATCCACTGACAGCACCTATTTCAGTGGAAAACACACTGTGACATACAACACGAATCACCAACCCAGTCTACGTCTGTTTTCTCGAGAAACTTGAGTTCCTAAAGATTTGAATTGGTTTCTTCTTTTTGCGATGTTATGCACAGATTAGCAGAGGTAAATTTACCATCAGAGGTTACAAAAAACTTAAAATATTAGTATGAAAAACAAAAAGAGTGTGAAAAGTGTGAAATAGGTAAGTGCTATGTCTTGGAGCAGGGGAGCAAGGAGCAGTTGTGGCCGAGTGGTAACGGCCCCGACTTACGAATTGTAGGTCGCGAGTTCAAACCCAGCCAGGCGCATTACTTTGTGTAATTTATTTCATCACCACTGCTCTCAAAACGGTGAAGGAAAACATCGTGAGGAAACCGGCATGTCCTAGAACCAAAATATTCGAAGACATGTGACATTCACCAACCCGCACTGGGCCCGCGTGGTGGATTACGGCCCATTCCCTCTCCTAGAGAGAGGAGGCCTGAGTCCCAGCAGTGGGAACATTAAAAGGCTGATTATGCAAGGTGTTGTTTGCGCGTGAAGATTTTTTTTTTTTGGGAAAACAAACAAATGAACAATAACAATAAAATATGGTGTGACGTATGGGTAAATGTACAATTCACGACGTTTCCACAGATTACTTGTGTACATTATTGACTAGGTAGGTAAGTGCGCTTAAATACTAGGTATATAAGTTTAGGTACTAATCACATTCTATATTGTTATAACCGCGCACAACTATCAATTATTTTTTTTCTTAAAATTGCTTTGTGACAAAAAGAACATATTATTTATATCCAGGTGAAAAGTGGTTAATATAAATTTTTGGAAATCGACGGAGAGGAGCCCGCCCACCATCATGTGTTCGGCAAGTAACAAACATACTCAAACACACACACACACAGAAACTTTCACCATTTTAGTGCCAATATAACAATTTCGTCGGCAGTTATATTTTCGAGCGTTTGGGGTTAGGTAAAACTCATGGGCCGTGGGGTCTGTCGCCAATGCGAAGTCATAATATAGCATATACAGGTAGTCTACAGATAATAAATATAATTAGTAAAAATATGGCGTGATGTCAGTGAAGAGGGGATAGCGCGCGGTGCCGGTCAGGGAGCGCGCGCGCCGGTGGCACTTGGATCTGAGGGTCGGAGCTGGCAGTAAATCGGTGAGCGAACTTCATATTTACCAGTGCATGTGTGTACCTATATTCTAATTGACCAATTATTCAGTGTACCTATATTATATTGCATTCCAGTGTTGTCGACGTGTGTGTGTGTATAGTTTTTACAGCGATTAGATTCAGAAATGATACCAAATCAGAGCAATTCTCAGATGCGAGGCTCGGGGTGGCTATAAGGGGAGGTAGGAGGCCACTTTGGGGGGTGACGCCCTCGATATCATTGCGATGATAATTCAGTTACGGTTATTCAAGCTACAATTACATTAGACCGACGCACACGTGTGTGTGTTTAGTGAAAACTCCGTGGACGTAATTACTGCGGTCGTTATATCACTATCATAACGTACCTAGGCTAATAAAATACAGGTATTTAGGTTCAGATATTCGTCACTAAAACGTAATTGACGACATGGTGGAGATGCTGGGATCAGTTTTCATCGAACGTTGATAAGAGAAATATTAATGATGTCAATAAACTACTGTACCTTCAATCGGTTCTTGAGGATGACGCGAAACAGGCAATTGATGGGTTGGACACAAGCACAACAGATAAAAATTATCGTATTGCTGTTGATACATTTAAAGAACGGTACGGCAAACCTAGCGTGATTATTGATGTTTATTATGTAGCACTGTATAGGATTCAATCAGCAAAATCTAGTCAAGTCAAAGATTGTAGGCACGTCCTGAATGAAATTGAAAGACATCTTAGAGTATTAAGTTCTTTAGGTGAAGATGTAAATCACAATCACCTTAGAGTAATGATTTTAGAAAAGTCCGATGAGACACCTAAAAGGAAATCAACTAAATGTATATTTTGTAAGCAGGATCACTTTAATGATGAGTGTAGTGTGTACAAAACCTTACAGGAAAGAAAGGCTCAATTAAGAAACCGTTGTTATAATTGTTTTGGTGAAGGCCATAGGGCTGACAATTGCCGTGCTAAACGAAAATGTCGACATTGTACCTAATAAGTTTGGGAATCATAATCGAGCATTATGTCCAAATAAGTTAACACAGCTTGTGAAGTCCGAACCCACAGACACCTTACATCCTAATAATACATAATTATAGCACTACTCTGTTGCAGACAGCCCTAGTGATTGTAGAGAATTTAGAAACTAAAATTAAAGTACAATGTAGGGTGTTGCTCGATTGTGGTCAGCGCTCATATATAACGGAATATAATGCTAATTTACTTAGACTACCGATTACGGAACAAATGAATTTATCAATATTTACATTTGGAAACAAATCACCACATCTTATTGAAAGTCCTATAGTACAGTTTAGGATTACAACTCGAACAGGAGTCACTCGTCTTATTCATGCAAATGTAGTCCCTCATATTACTCAGAGTATAAAAGCACCATTTTTTTTACGTTTTAGACAAAATTATAATAAAAAATCCAATAATGGCTGATGATGGGTCTTTTGGCAACAAAATAGATATTTTAATCGGAAACGACTATTATCACTCGTTCATGTCACAAGAAAAGATATCGATCACTCAAGACCTGTTCTTAGTTAATTCAGATTTTGGTTGGGTATGGTCGGGAAGAATTAGTGAGAACATTGATAGTTCCGATCAGTTAACTGTATTGACTTATTTTCAAACAGATGGGTCATTAGAGAATAAATTAAACGAACCTGACCTACCCTTAAAACTCGATGATGTTAAACAGTTATGGGACCTTGAATCAATAGGTATCACAGATTCCCCAAAAACTACTCGCGATGAAGAAGCAATTAGGCAGTTTAATGAAACGGTTCAGTATCAAAATAACAGATACTACGTTCAATGGCCATGGACAGAAGTACCCCCAAATCTACCTAACAATCTAGACTTAGCTTGGGGTCGGCTCAATGGTTTAATAAAACGATTGGATGATTCAGATTTAAAGGTTTACGACCAGGTCATTCAGGGACAGCTGCAGTCTAAAATTATTGAGATTGTACCAGACCCAAATATTCGTAGTCGCGATGAGCCTAGAAAACTCCGTATTGTTTATGACGCCTCAGCTAAAACTGCAGACAACCAAAGTTTGAACGAATGTCTGTACAGGGGTCCAATTATGTTAGAGGATCTTACAGGATTGCTAATTAAGTTTAGAGAAAACCCTATAGGAATAGTTGCAGATGTCGAAAAGGCTTTCCTACAGTTAGGCCTATAAGATTCAGATAGGTACATCACACGATTTCTTTGTTTCAAAGACTTAAACAGTGCAGGTCACCACGATAATGTGGTGCACTTACGTTTCTGTCGTGTCCCATTCGGTGTCATATCAAGTCTGTTTTTGCTGAATGCAACGATCAGATATCACTTAAATAAATCGAACAATAAATTTCTGAAACAAATTGCGGAAGACATTTATGTTGACAATATTGTAACTGGCGCACAGACAGTCAAAGACGCAAATAAACTGTACTGTGTTGCTAAGGAATCATTTGATAGCTTGTCCATAAATTTGCGTGAATGGAATCCAAATTCAAAGGAATTAGTTTCTTCCATACCTGATAGGTTTAGAGCAGAAGACTGTGAAAACATAAAGGTTCTCGGTTTAATAATGGAATATACATAAAGATCAGTTATATTTGAAATCTAATTTCAATACAGAAATATCCACAGTTCAATCAAAGCGAGACTTGTTAAGGGTTATTGCGTCAATTTATGATCCCTGTGATCTCGCAGTTCCGCTAGTTCTTCCAGCAAAACTGCTCTTTCAGAAACTATGGAGAGAAAAGTTTAATTGGGATGTCAAATTGAGCGATAGTCTACTTATAGAATGGCAAAAAATAGCATCAAATTTTGTATGTTTAAAGAATATTCATGTTGATAGTTATTTTGCGCACGGTTTATATAAAATCCAAGACACAGAGCAAATTGAATATGAGCTCCATTGTTTTGCGGATTCGCGCCGTTAAAGGACCAAAACGACTTACTGATTCCAAGATTAGAATTGCTGGGAGTACTTATCCGGATGTAGACTTATAGGTTATGTTACAAAATTTTTACGATTGAAAATCAAAGCACAAATTTTGTGGACTGATAGTCAAATAGTAATAAGTTGGCTCAAATCAGATAAATTACTTCCACCATTTGTGGCACGTCGAATCAATGAAATAAAGCAGAACAAAACTTTGCAAATCAGATATGTGCCAACTGAATTAAATCCATCTGATGTAGGCACTAGGATGGAACGGGTAGATTGTTACAATAGATGGCTCATAGGACCTGACTTTTTAACAAGTAACTCAAATCAGTGGCCCACAGTTCATGATAATATAGATACTCAAATTTCATTTGCTGGGGAGGGTCTTTCGAATACAATACCTTTAGATGATAGTAGATCAAGCCTAATAGATATTCCTGAACCGATGATAGTAGACGATTCAGACCAAAAAGATAGTAAATTAATATAAATTCAGACTAAACATTTTCCTTAAGAACTTGAGGGTATCACAACCAACTTATCGAGATCATTAAAGTTATATAAAGACGAGAAAGGACTTCTTAGGCCTAAAGGTAGATTTAGATATACAAATCTGTCAAATAATCAAAAAGAACCTATACTACTTCCAAAAGATTCAGATTTTACGCACAAAATTATATCAGAACTACATCAGAAAAACTATCATGTAGGTGTCTCCCATACTTTAGCTCTAATAAGACAAACGTTTTGGGTGCCACATGGACGGTCAACAGTTCAGAGTCAGAGTCAGAGTCAGAGTCAGAGTCAGAGCCAGAGTCAGAGTCAGAGTCAGAGTCAGAGTCAGAGTCAGAGTCAGAGTCAGAGTCAGAGTCAGAGTCAGAGTCAGAGTCAGAGTCAGAGTCAGAGTAAGAGTCAGAGTCAGAGTCAGAGTCAGAGTCAGAGTCACTGAGTCAGAGTCACTGAGTCAGAGTCAGAGTCTGAGTCAGAGTCTGAGTCAGAGTCACTGAGTCAGAGTCAGAGTCAGAGTCAATGTCTGGGACAATGTTAGAATCAGATTCAATGTCAGAGTCAATGTCCAAAATCAGAGTTAGCCCAGAGTCAGAGTCAGAGTCAATGTAAGAATCAATATCAAAGTCAAGTCAGACTCAATGTCTGGGACAATGTTAGAATCAGATTCAATGTCAGAGTCAATGTCCAAAATCAGAGTTAGCCAAAGGTCAAAGTCAGAGTTAAAAGTCTGAGTCAGAGTCATAGTCAGAGTCGGAAGACGAGTCTCGAGTACTCAAAATGATGAATCAGTTATCAATGATACACCCATAGTTCAGCCAGTACTAGACACCAGTAGACGACCAATCAGAGCATCAGCAGACAAGACAAAAGAAAGTTAAACAGTAGACATCCCAGTTGATGAACAGATTGTTTCAATAAAATAAGTGATAATCAGAGTTGATTTAAAATCATCTGGCAATAGTCAGTTATAATCAGTTGTAATCGGTTGGAGTCAGTTGTGTAAATTAATGGTGGTAATCAGAACTGTCATGTCAATGTTATAGTTTGTCATCACCCTGAAAATCAGTTGAGTTGTAATATTGTTGTGATCTTGATTAAACAGTTATTTTTATAGCTCAGGTTTTTTAATTATCTCTTCCTTTGGGCGGGAGTGTCGCCAATGCGAAGTTATAATATAGCATATACAGGTAGTCTACAGATAATAAATATAATTAGTAAAAATATGGCGTGATGTCAGTGAAGAGGGGATAGCGCGCGGTGCCGGTCAGGGAGCGCGCGCGCCGGTGGCACTTGGATCTGAGGGTCGGAGCTGGCAGTAAATCGGTGAGCGAACTTCATATTTACCAGTGCATGTGTGTACCTATATTCTAATTGACCAATTATTCAGTGTACCTATATTATATTGCATTCCAGTGCTGTCGACGTGTGTGTGTGTATAGTTTTTACAGCGATTAGATTCAGAAACGATACCAAATCAGAGCAATTCTCAGATGCGAGGCTCGGGGTGGCTATAAGGGGAGGTAGGAGGCCACTTTGGGGGGTGACGCCCTCGATATCATTGCGATGATAATTCAGTTACGGTTATTCAAGCTACAATTACATTAGACCGACGCACACGTGTGTGTGTTTAGTGAAAACTCCGTGGACGTAATTACTGCGGTCGTTATATCACTATCATAACGTACCTAGGCTAATAAAATACAGGTATTTAGGTTCAGATATTCGTCACTAAAACGTAATTGACGACAGGGTCCGAGTGCTCATACGCTTTTTTAAGAATGATCCAAACGCCTAGTTGATACTTCACGTGATCAAAGGCCTGGTTTTACCGTCAGAGATTAAGTATTGCCATACAACGTGGCAATGCCGCCAGTCTTTTGGGCACAATTCCAGTCGCCAGTGATGTGGAGGAATTTTTTGACGCCATATTTTAGCTAGGAGTCTTTAGTGTATATATAATTTTAATTAGTTAAGTGTTTTTAGTTTTTCTTGTTCTACCTATTTTAAACAAATAAAATACCTTATCAGTACCTATGTGATTTATTTAATTTTATAATAATTCTCATGTCACAATGTATTTAACAATACTCCTCCGAAACGATTTGAACGATTCTTATGACATTTTGTGTGTCCATTCAGTAGGTGTGAGAATAGGACGTAAATTATTTTTACCCTAAACCCCCAACCGCGCCTCAGGGAGATGTCAGCAAATCGTAGGGGCCCAACAGGGTCGAAGCCTACTGAGGCCACGGGTAGTATGAAAGTGAAACCCGGGGCCCTGGGACGAAGGCAAAGAAGGAACAGGAATGGGTTTTTAGTCAGTAAAAGTCTGACATTATTTTCCGCTCCGCCCAAGAGCGCGATTTGTCTTAAGATGATTTTCCCACCTAAAAAAAACCCTCACCCTAATTTTTTTTTAATAATTTATTTGGCAGAACAACGTTTACCGAGTCAGCTAGTAAATATATAAAAATGAAGCCATTTTTATATATATTTACTAGTTCTCAGCTTTTAGCTCTCGTCGAGTAGTATTCCACGCACGCCTCAAGGAGATGTCAGCAAACCGTAGGGGCCCAGCAGGGTCGAAGCCTTTTGAGGTTCGTTTCTGAAAGGAAAACCCAGCTGGAATGAAAGGCTACAAAGGAACTAGGATTGGGTTTTAGTCAGTACAAGTCTGTCACGAAATTCCGCCCCGCCCAAGGGCGGGAAATGACATTGGATGATTTCCTACCTAAAGAAAAATCTCTTAGCTCATTTTACTCATCTAAAAAGCAGTAGATGAGTAAAAACTTTATTTCTGCAAAAAGCCAATAAAGCCAATACCGAAGAATTTTCAGGCAAAAACAGCTTCACAATAACATCACTTTCAAAAAAAAACTTTGTTAATTTCGTTGCGTTATAAAGTAATTCGTTTGCTCCCGTAATGGCTTGCGAAGCAGCTAAGTTTTTTGCTGCGTGGTTTGACACTTACTAAAGTGCAGCAGGGCAATTTACTAGTACGATTAAATTTAATTCTTGCTGAACTTGCAGAACTATTTAATAAAGGCATAACTTTTACGCTTAAGTGTGCAAAAGGTCTTTAAAACCGAGGAGTTTTAATTTGAAATGTACTTAGAGATTTATATTTACAATTTGAGATTGTTACTTGCGACCAATTAAACAAGAATTAAGAAAAAAAACTGGGCAAGTGCGAGACGGACTCGCGCCCTGAGGATTCCGTACAAACTTACCTAGGTAAATAGTTCAATTCCCGAATGGAGTCTCGAAGATTTTTCCAAATCGCAATTTTTTTTTGTGACGTTATAACAACACACAAATTTACCGTTTTAAAATTTATTCCTATACTTGTGCTAAGACCTTACTTAATACCAAATTTCAGGATTCTAGGTCAACGGAAAGTACTCTATGAATTTTGATTCCCTTAAATTGAGAGTGTATATACGTTTTATGTGACATAAACGGCCGTATCTTTTTTTTCACAGCTTCAAGGGACCGCAGATTTGAGTATATGGTTTTAATTTCAACTCGCTACCTTCACGCGTTCCCGAGATAAAGGGTCTTGACAGACAAACAGAAAGACGTGTCTTTTTAGGAATTGGCGAAAAGTGGCCCAGAGCCGGGAAAGGAATGAAGGTCATTGCGTATCTATGGGACAGTACAGGATAGATGTAATAGAATAGAATAGAATAGAATAGAATAGAATAGAATAGAATAGAATAGAATAGAATAGAATAGAATAGAATAGAATAGAATAGAATAGAATAGAATAGAATAGAATAGAATAGAATAGAATAGAATAGAATAGAATAGAATAGAATAGAATAGAATAGAATAGAATAGAATAGAATAGAATAGAATAGAATAGAATAGAATAGAATAGAATAGAATAGAATAGAATAGAATAGAATAGAATAAAACTTTATTGTACACCAAAATAGTAACAAAAACTTAGAAACTAACTTAATCTACGGGTACAATGGCGGTCTTATCGCTAACAGCGATATCTACCAAAATAAACCAATAACAATATAATAATAAGAAGAATATGAAAGAAGAAGAACATGTATATGTGTCATGTATGTGTGTGTGTGTGTGTGTGTAATGTGTGTGTGTGTGTGTGAGAATATAAAGAAGATGTATGTAATATCGATCGAATCAGTTTCACGAGTTCAACGTGGACAGGAAGTTGCGGGCAATATCTAGAATAAAAATATACTTCATACTTTCTTTGTTACGCGCAATTTTCAAGTGTCACGCACTTAAAACTCAACTTGAAACTACCATTCCACGCCAAAAGTTTAAATGGCTTCTAAATAGTTTGAATAAAAACTAAGAAATTCAGTCTTGGGAATCCGTAGATGATAAGAACCTCATTTTGATCAGTATGGACTGTTTGCTGTACAACTTTAAACTGATAAAAATACCATTGCTATATTACTACTACTAGTATTATTGCTACTTAACAAGTAGAATAAAATATAGCAATGGTATTTATTTTATCTGAATTTTGGTATTTTCCCGACACCGACTGGAACATAAAAATACTTTACACGATTAGGTAGTCAACCCAACTAAAGCCGATAGGTACTTACTTATATGTACCCAACTCCATGTAGCCCGTTCCACCATCAGACAACAAGCCGTATGGCGATGTGTCATCGTTATTTGGTGAGCATCGTATGAAGCGTTTTGTGCGTACGTACGAGCTGCACGTATGCGGAATTTCTGAACGTAAACTGCATTTCTTTATAGCTATAAATTCTCGTGTTGCGCGTTCCATCTTCAAACCACATCATCCTTTCATCGTCATTAGTATATTTCTTTTTTTGTGTTGTATGTATGGATTTGTGTTATTATGTCTTATTAGTATTATTTCTAATGTTTAACACTGACAGCCCTAAATCTATCACCTTTCTTTCAGTCCATTCAAAGGTTGTCTGTAAGAAATGGCCCTGTGCGATAAGACCACCCATTGTACACTTATTTTAAATAATGTTTGTCCTGTATTTTTTGTTTATGCGGCGTACAATAAAGGATATAATCTTATATATATATAAGAAAGTCGTGTTAGTTACACTATTTATAACTTAAGAACGGCTGTACCGATTTGGCTGAAAGTTGGTGGGGAGGTAGCTTAGAACCATGAGACGGACATAGGATACTTTTTTTTTTTTGAGTAGGGTAAAGTAGGGTAGAGTAGTCAGTTGACGGGAGCGAAGCCACGGGCAAAAGCTAGTAAATAAATAAATCGTTTACAGTATTTAGTGAAACGCAAGACTTAAAAAATGTTTTTTTTTATCAAACGCTAGAGAACTGAAACTATTTTTCATCCCGGGGAAGGTATGTTCCCTTGGGACTTTTTAACCTTGCAAATTTTCTACTTTCACGCAAGCAAAGCCGCTAGCAGCAGCTAGTATACCTACTATAAAAATACAAGACACAAAGAAACCAATAAATAACTTATTTCGAAAAAGAAAACACATACACATATACATACAATACATTACATACACACACACACACACACACACACAACACAACACACACATACACATACACACACATAACATACATGTTTATTTAATATAAAACTAAATTAAGCCCAGAGAGCTGGGCTTTTCTTCGGGCTACGAATCAGCATTGCTATCCAACGCGGCAATGCTGCCAGCGTTCTGGGCACTTTTCCCTTTGATATCGATGTGGATGAATTTTTTGATGCCCATTAATTTCTTTTTCTACCCGATTGTAAATATTATTATTTTGAGTTTGTATATATTCCTATTAAGTTATTAATATTTAGTCGTTTTGATGTTCATAAGCAAATAAATAAATAAAAATCATTTCGAATAAATAATCAAAAAAAATAAAATTTATTTGAACTTTTAATAACAAGTCGATCCAAAGATAAAACAGATCAAAGTAACCCGTTTTAAAAAACGCCTATTTCATAGTAAGGACCTAATATTAAAAATATTATATGACATAAAAGTTGTATATATTAAAAGAATGTCTTTCAACAAAATATTTGTATTGAATGAATTGAAAAAGTTATATCCTAATTTGAGCATTAAAATTTTACTTAAATGCATTATGGCAGTGTTTTTTTTAAGAAATTAGAATTATCCTAACTGTAAGCAAATATATATATTTTTTTTTCCAAATTTCTTAGTCTATATTACAGATTTTTATTGCCATACAACGAAAACCTCTCAGGGTTTATCTGTGTGATGGCGAGCCGCTTGCTTATTTAATATGTAATAGTAATGTAACAATAATTATCTAGTTATACATTAAACTTTTATGTAAAGAAACGTTTTAATTTATACTTAAAACTTTTCGAACTCGTTTTATATCATCATCTTCCTGCCCTTGTCCCATCTTATTTGGGGTCGGCACAACATGTTTTTTTCTTCCATTCTATCCTGTCAACCGTCATGCTATCACTAACTTCCTTTTCTTTCATATCACTGTTCACACAATCCATCCATCTTTTCTTTGGCCTCCCTCTCCCTCTCCACCCATCCACATGTATACTCATAGCTCTTTTAGTAACATGCGTTTCATCTCTCCTCTTTACATGACCATAAAGGGAATCGTTTGTCTTGGACAAACGATTCCCTTTCAACTTTTCAGTCGAACTCGTTTTATATAATGTTTGTAAATCTTCTGGAAGTTCATTAAGAAAGTATGGCACTAAATATTCTGCAACCCTCATCCCGTAATTAATTAATTAATTTATTTATTTATTTTTGTACACTCAAACACTTAATACCGAAAAGAACAAATACAGATTAATATGTGCATCGACGCACTGCATTGGTAGCGCATCGGTATAGTTATCTATGCACGTACACACGAACACGCTAGTGACGTAATAAAGGATATTGACAGGGTTTGGACCAAGTGCTGCCCAAGAATGAAAGTAGCTTCAGTGGTATAGTAGCATTAATTCTCGGCGGTAAGTCCCCTCAGTGAGGAGTGTCTGGAGCAGCAACACGGCATCCTCACCTTCCGCATGACGCAGGTCTTCACCGGACATGGCAAGTTCGGGAGGTTTCTGCATTGGATTCAGGCGGATGAAACGCCCGGGTGTCACCATTGTGTGGACCGACCGGAAGACACGGTGGAGCATACGGTGAAGGTGTGCCTCGCTTGGGCGAAGCACCGCCGTGTTCTCGTGAAGGTAAGCGGCGGCAGCGACCTTTTGCGTCGGGCCCTAGTTCGGGCTATGGTCCGGAGCGAGGAGGAATGGGAGGTGGTTGCCTCCTTCTGCGAAGCAGTAATGCTAGCTAAGGAGGAGGCCGTACAAGTGAGGGAACGAAGGTCCTCACGCCCTAGCCACCGTAATTCCGACCCCGACTACCAGTCACGGTAAACGCCGTTCGGTAATCAACCAAACCAAGCCCCGTCAACAGTGCGTAGTGATCCACGCGCTCCTCAAAGAGATATCAGCAAACCCGTAGTCCTAGAACGCAAAGGGTAATTGAAGAACACAGGTGTGGTTTTAGATAGTAAAGTCTGACACGCCCTCTCGCTCTACACAGAGCGAGAGAAGTCATTGGATGATTTCCATCCTTAAAAAAAAAACTTCCATACAAAGATTGGCAATGTCCTTTGTCAAAAATTTATCAAAACTTGTAATTTTGACTAAAATAATTCTTGATTAATTTAGGATAAAAATTACCTATTTTAAAATAACTGAAATTAATTCAGTAACAAATTATAAACTACTATTATACTACTTTCATAATGTGCGATTATTATGTTAAATTTTGTATATACGCTTCACACAAAAAATTGCTAGCTAAACATCTCCAAATTAATATGGCGTCAAAAATACTCCACATCGCTGTCAACTTGATCAACAGATTCCCTCAATCTCTACCAGACCAACTGACCGAAATCCATCGAATCGATATCACTGACAGCTAGATTGTGGTGTTGTTTATCGTACCGTCGACTGTATCATCCTATAATATCGATGTGCCTACATGACTTGCGTTAAACCTATGATATTGGCCTTTCAATTAAGATATTGGAAGTCCAAAAGGTAAATATTCTAGAAGATGGAATTCTGTTTTTTGTAATGAAATAAATGTGGACAATGATCTATGTGCGTTTTTTTTTAGTTGCCAAATCATCAAATGATCAGTGAGCAGTGGTGGCCGAGTGGTAACGGCTCCGACTTACGAGTTTCGCTGGTTCAAACCCAGGCGCATTACTTTGTGTAATTTATTTCATCAAAACGGTGAAGGAAAACATGCGACATTCACCAACCCGCACTGGGCCCGCGTGGTGGATTACTGCCCATTCCCTCTCCTAGAGAGGCCTGAGTCCCAGCAGTGGGAGCATTGAAGGGCTGATAGTGCTTATGCATATTTAATCACCACTGCTCTCAAAACGGTGAAGGAAAACATCATGAGGAAACCGGCATGTCCTAGAACCAAAAATTCGAAGACATGCAACATTCACCAAAACACACTGGGCCCGCGTGGTGGATTACGGCCCATTCCCTCTCCTCTGGAGCTAGTAGAAATGTCATACTTTTACTGACTAAAACTAACCTGTGTTCTTTCAGCTGCCCTTTGCGTTCCAAGGCTGCGGTGATTCTTTCAAACAATCCTGCATTTCACACCACAATAACCGATTTCCATTCAACTTACTGATCATCAGTGTCATATTCAAACTTCCTTATACATTTCTCATTCTATCCATTTGTGTAACACCACACATCCCTCCTAAGACATTCTCATTTATTTTTCCACTCATGCATTTGCCCTTTTTTGACCCAATATTCTGATTTGTAACAAGATAAGTTTATCCCTTTACGCATGTTGAAACACTGGAAGATGTTGTTATGAACGAATACTATAACTAATATCATCAAAAATAATCTCGCTTCATCATCTCTTCCAGTCTTACCAGATCCTGCTGAATACCCTTATTTTTACTTGAATACTCCTTGGATAAACTGTTTAATAATCTCGCTTATTAGATGTTTATTAGAAGCAGTATCGTTACACAAGAACCCAGTCAATTCATAAGACTGCATAAAGATTCAATAACCCCATGTTTTTTGTATCATGAAATATATCGTCCATTTTTATGATCGTTCGTGTACAAGGGTGACATATTTGACCCGGATCGACCAATCGATTGCTCCGTAATGGACGTTCTGAATGACGAAATTTCGCGACCCGCGTCACGTACAGTAGACCAAATAAGTGCGCACTATGATTTTCATTATGACCGTTATGGTTTTGTTGCAACACGTTTGCTTTGTGTATTCGGATTTTTTTAGTGCTGTTTTTTTTTATGTTTGGGGCATGATGTGATTTTGTTATTTATTATTTTTCCTTCTTTTTGTTTGTTTGCGGTATTCTGATTGTTGTGTTTTTGAACGAGTGCTTTTCTCACTTTTTGTCATGTGAACTTTTTGTAAGATGATGAAATTGTTGAAATTAAATCTTTAAATAATGTGTGTATAATTTTTTTTAATAGACAATATTCCCATACCGGCAGAATGTTAAGATCTTTAGGCAATCTGCCTATGTCATATTTGAGTCGAATAATTTACCGTCATTATCATAGAGAACCCCGGGGCAATGGTACGAAGGCAAAGAAGGAACAGGAGTAGGTTTTTGTCAGTAAAAGTCTTACACGCCCTCTCGCTCCGCCCAAGAGCGCGAGAAGACATTGGATGATTTGCCACCTAAAAAAACCATTAATAACATAATATTTAAAATAACAGTCACATTTTAGTTTTAGTTAGTTGTAATTAGATAAGTGTTTTTATTATTATTTATTTTATTGTAATTATAGTTAGTATTTTTAAATGTTAATAAATATATAAATAATATTTATTTTTTTTTAATTAAAAAAAAAACAGTCACCTAAAAACAAAAATATAAAAAACGCACAGAACGTTTTAGAAATATATTCATCAGTATTTTATTTTATTTGGACATGCTTACTTACTCTAATAAAACTTAAGGCTAATTACAAGTTTTCACTTACAATACAAACGAATAACTGTGTACAAACAATATACAATATAAACACGATACATGCACATATACAAGCGTGCATGCATGCAATTGTACTTACAGTTAAGGAGTGGAATTCCCTGTCAGAATTTGTGTGCTCCATCGTCGGCCACGTCATAGCTTACCATCAGATGTGATAGTGGCGCGAACCTATCAATAGTCGGTGCTCCAAAGTCTTAGGGCCTGTGCACACCGCCGTTGACGCACGTTTTAGAACCCTGTGTTGACGGCGCGCTTTTATCCTATTAAGGTCTACAGGCTGCATCTAACTCGGGTGGGTATCGCGTCTGTATCGCTAAAAACGCGCGTCACCAACACGTTTAAAAAACGTGGTGTGCACAGGCCCTTAAGCACCGACGCGTGACACCGAGTTGCTAGCCTGTCGGTTTTCTACTAGTTACATTTTGGGGCCGTAGGCGCGGGCTTGCGGACGGCGAGCCACCCATTGCTCGTCCGGTAACCATCCGAACCGAGCCCAAGTCGTCGACGGCGCGTACTGTTCCACGCGTGTCTCAGGGAGATGTCAGCAAATCGTAGTGGCCCAGCAGGGTCGAAGCCTACTGGGGCCACAGGTAGTGTGAAAGTGAAACCCGGGGCACTGGGATGAAGGCAAAGAAGGAACAGGAGTGGGTTTTTAGTCAGTAAAAGTCTGACACTATCTCACGCTCCGCCCAAGAGCGGTATTTGTCATAAGATGATTTTCCCAACATAAAAAAAAGTTACATTTTGGGGAGTGTGCGTCGGAATTGCAAAACTTAATCTACCAATCCCGTTTCATCATCGGACCACCACACATACGGCAATGCGCCACTGGTACACGGTGGACATTCCACACATACGCACAAAACGTTTTAGGAACACGTTCATTGTGCGTAATGGTAAGGAGTGTAATCCCCTGCCGGAGTCTGTGTTTCCTGATAGCTACAACCTAGACTTCGTTCGACTACGTCTTTTATAAATCAAGAGTGAATAGGTTACTTCTAGGTAAGCGTGCTCCATCGTCGACCACATCATCGCTTACCGGTGAGATAGTGGTCAAACGCATGCTGATAATAAAAAAGTCTACAATTATAAAATATAAAAGTTTTTTTATTATATTTTCTATTTTTCATTACTTTTACAAAAGGCACATAATAATATGTAAATTTTCTCAGACTTTTTATAATAATTGTCGACGAAAGCTTCAATCTCTTCAATCTGAATTAAGGAAAATTAGTTGAAAACTTTTCGAATAAGTCAAAATTTCTGTAAAGTTTTACATAAGTCGTGTAATTGGTTTATTAATCTTAGCTTTGGAAATACTTTTTTCGGTACACCCGCTTTTGAGAAAGGTCAGCTGGTATACTGTAAATGTGTTCTTTTATGGAATCTTCAATTACATTTTAAAATACAACGTACAGATACATACAGGAAAAAAAATCGATTTCATAACGAATATCAGAAATGTATGTCGGAGAAGTCAATAGTACGGAAGCTAAGTGAAAAGTGACACATGTCACTTTGACAGAATCCGCGCTGACGTTTGCACGAACCGAACAGATAAAGATGCCGACCGCAGAGTTGCGGTGCTCTTTCCTCTGTCGACAGCCGTGCGAACCACGTCAAGTCTCGGGGACTGTCTCACGGGTCGTTGTGTGATACCTAAAGCTTGCATCATAATAAATCAGTTGTGTGATTTGGAATAGTTAGTTTATTGCTCGATACCCAGCCATAGCCCACAAAACAGAGTCCCTGAACAGAGCTTCAACGATGTTCGGCATCCTCAGCCGACATGTAGATATCCGCAGGTTACGGACGTGGCCCAAAGAAACACTAAAAATAAGTAGCAGTGGACAGGGTACATTTTTCGCAGAACAGGTGGTCAGTGGAGAGTAAGACGTTACGCACCTAAGGCCTAGGACGCGTAGCTCCATAGACGCTTCACAATACGCGAGACAGCTTGAGTAGCACAGTGTAATAAACCCTGTCCACGAAGTGTATTACATGCGTACGTTTTCAATTATTTGTGACAATACCGTCATTTTTACGAAGACTTTCCCGCCATTTTTCATCATCATCATCATTTCAGCCGAAAGACGTCCACTGTTGGACATAGGCCTCCCCCAAATGTCGCCACAATGATCGGTCCTGTGCGTCTCGCATCCATCGGATTCCCGCGACCCTCACCAGGTCATCGGTCCACCTTGTGGGAGGCCTTCCAACGCTGCGTCTTCCGGTACGTGGTCGCCATTCCAGAACCTTTCATCCCCATCGACCATCTGTTCTGCGAGCAATGTGCCCTGCCCACTGCCACTTAAGTTTGGCGATTCTTCGGGCTATGTCTGTAACCTTGGTTCTCCTGCGGATATCTTCATTTCTGACGCGATCACGCAAGGAAATTCCGAGCATAGCCCTTTCCATTGCCCTTTGAGTGACTTTAAGCTTTCTGATGAGGCCCATTGTAAGCGACCGCCATTTTTACCAATATAAAAATATGTACGCAGGCGTGACGCGAGCCTGACACTTGTTTAATAGTTTTGTATGTAAGCTGTGAGCAGACGTACACCAAGCGTATAATGACGAATACGCATCTATGAAGCTACGCGTTCGTGAACAATAGGCCTTAATGGGCGTCTCATAAGGCGAACCGATACGACCCATGAGAGTGAAGACGCGGATGAAATCATAAGGGATAGCTAGTATTTTTTTTTTTAATTAACAAAATGTTTTATCCTCTCATCCTTAAAATTTAGTATTAAAAAAGGCGATATCAGTCTTTTATTTTCGAACCGACACCAAACAGTCTACTTAATATTTACACATATTCGTAAAACCAATCAGCAATTTTGTTTTATCTTTCACTTGTAACAAGAGTAATACCGGTTATTTATCCTTTCGACAATTTACAGCTCATATTGCGTAAAACGTCGTAAAGTATTTATTTCCTAATAAAAAGATATATATCGTAACAAGAACAATATCATTACTCAGCACCCAGTGCCGAGTGTACATCATAAAAGATAAAAATTACGAACTGTTTATTGATAAAATAGAGAGAAATAGTGATGGCCTCAGATATTATTGTCGATATAAGTGATTGTACAAGAGGGTCAATGGTTTATGTTTAACTAGCTTTTGCCAGCGGCTTCGCCCGCGTGACAGTAGGTTTCTGTACAAACTTTGGACCCCTGTTTCATCCCCTTCGGAGGTCAATTTTAGAAAATCCTCTATTAATGCTCTCTTACGTCATAGAAGATTACCTTGTGCCAAATTCCTGTAGTTTCGGCTGGCGTTGATATGTCAGTCAGTCAGTTTTTCCTTTTATATTTATATAGATTAGTAGAATAAAATAAACTAGTTGTGGAGTACCTAACTTCTACTAATTCCTAATTAAGTTGTACACAAAACTTAACATTAATACAATTATTTGAAAATTCATGTACAAAGGCGAGCTTAACTCAACAATAAGTTTTCTCCCAGCAAATCTTTGAGTGATAATGAGAGATCACATTCGAGGGTGAGGAGGAGTGGCAGGTGGTCGCCTCCTTCTGCGAAGCAGTAATGCTAGCAAAGAGGCGGCCGATCGCGTGAGGCAACGGTCCTCACGCCCCAACCGCCGCCGGGATTCCGATCCCGATTTTCAGCCACCGTAGGCGCGGGCTTGCAGACGGCGAGTAATGGGTAGCTCGCCGTCCGGTAACCGTCCGGACCGAGCCCAAGTCGTCGACGGCGCGTAGATACTGTTCCACGCGCGTCTCAAGGAGATGTCAGCAAACCGTAGGGGCCCTGCAGGGTCGAAGCCTACTGGGGCCAAGGGTCTGAATCTGAGAGGAAGACTCGGCCCTGGTACTAAAGGCAACGAAGGAGCAGGAGTGAGTTTTTAGTCAGTAAAAGTCTGATACTATCTCCTGCTCCGCCCAAGAGCGGGGGATGTCATAAGGTGATTTTCCAACCGAAAAAAAAAAAATTCGAGGTACAACCCAGTATACAATATAAACCTATATAAATAAGTCTTATATATAAATAATATGTAATACGTATGTACTATGAAGTACCAATATATAGGTACTAATATTATGTCAATTGTGAAACGAAGTGCCCTCTTTTTACTAAAAAAAAAAATTTAAAGCACTTTAGCATTTGTAGAGTGCAACTGAACTTTTGACCCCAGACTGTACAAATGACAGCCAGAACCAAAGGCTAAACTTGCTTTCTGAGGCACGAGGAAGTCTTGGTATCATCATCATCATCATTTCAGCCGAAAGACGTCCACTGCTGGATTTAGGCCTCCCCCAATTGTCGCCACAATGAACGGTCCCGTGCGTCTCGCATCCATCGGACTCTCGGAACCGTTACCAAGTCATCGGTCCACCTTGTAGGAGGCCTTTCAACGCTACGTCTTCCGGTACGTGGTCGCCATTCCAGAACCTTTCGGCCCCAACGGCCATTTGTTCTGCGAGCAATGTGCCCTGCCCATTGCCACTTTAGTTGGTATATCACTAAATAATTACAGCAGTACTAAATAATTATGTTATGTTCTAGTAATATGAGAAGAAAAAGTAAGTTATTTCTTCATTTGCAGCAGGAATGCAAATGATATGCAAAGCAATTGTCGGCAGCAGTCTATGCTTAATTTCATGCATATGATTTGTATGATTGCTTTTATCTGCAACATTTTTTCAACTAAAATTGTAATTTTACAATACGATTTTGAAAGATATGTAAGTATTTTAGTTTGTAATTAATAAACTTATTAACTACTGAACCAAATATCAAAAATCCTTACACCAGTGTACTGATACTATATAGCATAATCAGCCTTTTAATGTTTCCACTGCTGGAACTCAGGCCTCCTCTCTCTAGGAGAGGAAATGGGCCGTAATCCATCACGCGGGCCCAGTGCGGGTTGTTGAATGTCACATATCTTGAATTTTTGGTTCTTGGACATGCTGGTTTCCTCACGATGTTTTCCTTCACCGTTTTGAGAGCAGTGGTGATGAAATAAATTACACAAAGTAATGCGCCTGGCTTAAGTGGCAATGGGCAGGGCACATTGCTCGCAGAACAGATGGCCGTTGGGGCTGAAAGGTTCTGGAGTGGCGACCGCGTACCGGAAGACGCAGTGTTGGAAGGCCCCCTATAAGGTGGACCGGCTGAAATGATGATGATGATGATGAATGCGCCTGGCTGGGTTTGAACCCGCGACCTACAAATCGTAAGTCAAGGCCAGATACTATATCACTGGGTGATAAATACATATAGTTTTCCACTTTTACACGGGCGAAGCCTCTGATGGATGCTAGTATTATTAGGAATTACGTTTAAAAGAGGCAGAAGATAGAAACACTAAAGCATTTTTTATATCAATTTGCAAAAACTGTACGTAAAATAAGTTACGATAATAAAAAAAAGATAAATGCCCACACTTTTCACTTCAAGCTTTTGGGAAACAGCCGTGAAATAACTGGAAAGTGATCTTTCAAAAAATTTAAACAATTTATCATAGTTAGGTATTAAGTTTCTCCCCCGATCAAACAAAAATTATAATATATTTTCTAGAGCCCAATTTATAGTTCACCGTCCGTCGCACTCAGCAATAATATTTTATCGATATTAGGGACCCATCACTAAAATCGAAGTTTAGTCGTACATCAAATTGATTATATCCATGAAAGTTGGTTGCCTTTATAAACGAAGTTGGTTTATTGTTGACTTTGCTGATAGTGCTTCGAACTTACTTAAATACTAGCTTTTATCATACTTGATTACAATTCTACTTGATACAACGTAAATCTGGGATAAATGTCTACCTCAGAAAAAAAATTGTACCTTCTATACTAATTTTGATGAACTTTGTATAAAAAGTCCATTATGTTATTTGGGAATTTACATTTCAACTGCCCGGAACATTTTCTAAGAAACATATTAAAATTGTAAGGGAATGAACTGTTTAGTTCAATTAAATGCAGAAGCCTTTTTTAAAGTGAACCACTGATGTTAACTTGACAGTTTAATGACTTCTTTAATGAACGTTGGTTATTTCTTAAAGCAGAAGCACTATTTAAAAGCTGACCACCGCTTATTGTTACACCCCACCCAGTATACAATTTTTTATCAATATTTGAGTCGTCGTAAATAGTGAATATCATAAAACGGAACAACCAGGGCCTTAAGTCTGCTATTACAATAGTGTCAGAATGGTCTATCATTGATTTCATAAGTGTTGATTTTGACAAGTTTGATAATCTACTAATATAATGGCGTCATTATGCCTTTCTAATGGTCGACCACGAACACTCCATTGAAACAAATAGCATAGAATGGTAATCTCGTACCTCCATAATGACAAATTAAAGTTTGACGTATGCGGTAATCTGCTAAAATGTTAACAGTTCCTTTGATCAGTGACCTACCATTAGATCGCCGTTTTACAGTCATTGCTTTAAATTTGTTATGAGACAACTCGTTATTGTCATTCTACCACGACTCTATTACGAGACCATTGACTGATCAATGATCGATCATTATGAATTAGCAGATTACAAACTTTTAGCAAAATGACAATCGGCTCGTGTTGGAATGACGAATTTATAAAAATAGCAGACTTGGGCCCCGGGTAACTTGAAGTACTTTGAAATTACTACTACTTTTAACCTATACCATTACTTGCTAAGTTCCTTTTTGAACTCATGTCTATCTCTCTCTCTATCTATCTTATTTATGTATTTACCTATTTAGCTTCCACAAAAAAAACCGACCTAATAATGTGATGCGATAGAAATGTAGGTGCTCTTAACCCAATGTAGTTTTAATAAAAAATAAATAGAATGTTATTATTATGTAATAGTTTATTATTTTTAAGATTGTTATTTATGTATAGTGTCTATGGGCCTTAGTAGCCTGAAATAAAAAGTTATTATTATTATATGGGTTATTTATTATATCTCAGAAACCTGAAGTCCTGAACTTTTGGAAGGCATACGAGGGGCAGAAGCCAACTCGCAGAGGCCCTTTAGATAATTTTAATGGAACGTGATAACAACCGAAGATTATCCCTGTACGCGCTATACTAGTGCACCCAAGGACAACCCCCGGTTCGTGAAAAACTATTGCGACATAATTATTTGAAACAATGATAATAGAGCTACGGTTTTTGGAGTCTTATGGGGATTAGTAACCCGGAACTATATATGGATATTAATAACTTTGTTCAGGCAGGGGCCATAGTCTTAGCCCCTGCCTGAACAATGATATTAATATCCATCGATAAAAAACAGGGGGTGACTTGCACACTTAATAAATGGGCCCCCAAAAACGATCACTAGCACGAAGTGACGTAGCAACAAGAGGGCAGGGAGGGTATCCTGAGGTGCTTGAGGAGTGGAGAGGTATACCACGGTTATCAGGACAATCCCGGAAATACGGCCAAAATCCGTAATTATTAATAATTAATCAAATTATTATTATTTTTATAACTGAGACATTTCTTCTTCTTTTCGTGTCGATGTGCTCAAACAATTTTTTTCTGATCAGTATTTGCAACCTGTACGGCTGTTAGGCCTCGTATAAGTCCTGTGTCTGAACACAAGAATGTAATTTTCCCGAAATCATCTGTTTCCTACGAGACAAAGACTCTATCAACCCATTGGGTTAATTAATCAAATTGAATCTGAATTTGAACAAATATCAGCAACTCGCGGGCCGATTGAGGACACTCGAATCGTAATCAAACTATAGTCTAATTATCCGAAAAGGTCTGAGGTTCTAAACATGAGTCAAATACGTAGAATCATAAATGTGTATCGCTCACTCGATTTGTGTTCTATATTTAAGATTTGCGTTTAATCAATGACAATTTACATACCACAGAACCACCGAAATGCTTCTACAATCAACACAGAAGGCAAAATGTAACTTTGTAAAAAAAATAAGTTTATGTAATCACAACGACATAGCACGAAGAATCGCCAAACTTAAGTGACAATGGGCAGGGCACTTTGCTCGCAGAACAGATGGCCGTTGGGGCCGAAACGTTCTAGAGTGGCGACCGTGTACCGGAAGACGCAGTGTTGGAAGGTGTACAAGGTGTTACAAGATGGACCGATGACCTGGTGAAGGTTGCGGGAATCCGATGGATGCGAGACGCACATGACCGTTCATTGTGGCGATATTTGGGGGAGGCCTATGTCCAGGAGTGGACGTCTGTCGGCTGAAATGATGATGATGATGATGAAGTAATCACAGGCTTCTTTTGAGTACCTACATATTATCTATATATGTATATAAAAGGAAAACCTAAGTGACTGACATATCAACGCACAGCCGAAACTACTGGGACTAGGGTTGTTAAAATTTTTACAAGGTTTCCTTTTATAACGTAGGTGAGCACTAAGGAAGGATTTTTCAAAATCCAGCCCCTAAGGGGGCTAAACGGGGGTCTAAAGTTTTTATGGAGAAACCTACTTGACTTGACTGGCCTGTTGGGCTATTACTATGCTGGAGGTCTTGGGTTCGATTTCCACTCAGGACAAATGTTTGTGTGATGAGTAGGATCCCTTGTTCTGTGTGGCTGGGTGTAATTTATCTTTATTATTAGAAATATATAAGTATGTTTATCAGTTGTCTAGTATTCATAACACAAGCTCTGCTTAGGTTGGGACTAGACGGCGTTGTGTGATAGTTAGAAAGAAAGAAGAAAGAAAAACAGTTTATTTGCACAAACATGACACATAACTTAAAAAATAATAATAATAACATACATATATAACAAATTATACAAAAAAGTTAAATTATGCGACACATTCATGCAAAACGGCCAGCGCTCAGCAAAATGCTGGGGCTCATGTGCTGGACAGAGCCACAGCGCTGATTTTCAGCGCCAGCCAGTAGTTGTGGAATATATATAATATACTTTCAGGCCCGCGAAGCCGCTGGCAGAAGCTAGTCGTAAATAAAAGAGAAAAAGACGATTGTTTTTAAATATTTCTTCAAACCAGACTCGTAATAAAAAAATATTGGTCCATCACCGTAAACTTCAGTAGAAATGATATTGCTTTTGTACTAAAATTTAAAGTCTCTAAGATCCTCTAGACCGAATACCTGATTTCAAATATTGCCCAACATTTCGTTCATATAATTCATAAAAACGGCGATATGTAGCATGATAATACCGTGTAGTCTGTTTTTTGGTGAAAAATAACAAAAATGTGTTAAAAAAAATGAGTGATTTTGTTATAGGTACGTTTTCTTTCAGATTAACGTGCTCAATAAAAATCACATTGCAACAATTACCGAGTAGCAGTCGTGATGACGGGATGAAAAGTTAACTTATTATATGTAGGTACCTGCCTCAGAGATCACTCACATCGGTGAAGGAAAACAACATCATTCACATTAAACAATATGCATTCCGTGATTTCTTAGCATCTCGGAATATAGAATTATTGAAGTTATCAAACGATGCTCAGTATATTATGTTAAACTGTTTGTAGCAGAAGATATGGAATCTCATTGTTTGCAATTTGTGGCAAGCTAGGTATACAAAAATTATTAAATTAGAAACAACTGCAAACAAGACATAAGATAAATGTGTCTATTCATTCATTTTGATTTAAATTAAACTGTTAAAGACTATTTAAATCATCATCGGCCCTATCGACCATCCTGTTCTACAAGCAATGCGCCCTTACCATTCTTCGGGTTATGTAATCATAGTTCTCCTTCGGATGTCTTCATTTCTGATTCGATCACGGAAGGAAACTCCCAGAAAAGCCCTTTCCATTGCCCTTTGGGTGATTTTAAGCCTTCTGATGAGGCTTATTGTGAGCGATTACATTTCCGAGCCATATGCCATCACTGACAACACGCACTGGTCATAAAAATTCACTTTTGCCTTTCTTTTAAATACTATGTCGATCAATACCGCTTTCTATATTTCCTGTTCATACATGACTTATGCAAACATGGACTCGAATAACCGATCTCAATATAATCATAGATAATTAATAGTGTGTTAATCAACCTTATTCTACTCTCGTAAAATCGTTCATTACAAGTTAATGTATTAGGTAGCCGCGAGCATCTAATCAACTCGTAAGTACATAGCCGCAAAACGAACCACGCGTAAAATTGATCATCTAGAATACCTATTACAGAATCTAAATTGGAGTAGTTACGTTGTGGGAGACCATTGGACGAAGTTTGAAGTTGCATGTTTCTGATTTGTGAGAGTATATTGGAGATAGCTTTAATAGTCGAAAAAAGAGCTAGATTTTTATTGCAAAAGATTGGGCTTGATCCCTAGAACTTTTTTTATTATTATTGATAGGCTCACGTTTAACTTCTATCTCACCGGATGGCAAGTGATGATGTGGCCGACGATGGAGCACGCTTGCCTTGAAATTTAGTAACCTGTTCACTCTTGACTTAAAGACATCTAGGTTGTAGCTATCTGTGCATGTGGGTGGGATGTCCACCATATACTGGTGGCGCATCGCCCGCCGTACGTCTGGTGGTCCGATTGTGCAATTCCGACGGAACAGAGACTTAAAAATACATTAGAAATTTTTTAGAGTTACATGGAAATTTTATTTTTAGATCCCTATTTTATTTTATATTTTGATACCTATTGTTTTACCTATTTTTTCCTATCTACCTACATATTTTGTGTAAATACTTACGTATACAAGAAAAAAATATGCTGTATTATGCCTACACAATTTGTCATTTTTACGAATATACCGCCACAGCCTATAAACATAAAAGTGTGTCACTTTGTTTTATATTTATTAGCTATCAAAATGTAGTATCATAAACTCTGCTGAACCTCTAAAGGGAAACTGCACCATCGTTAAATATTTGAAAGGGATCCTAAAATGTAAATGTAGGACCATAGACATTAGTTGTTATCACACCTTTTGGCATAGAAATAATATTATAGACAGATGCACGGCTGATTTTCGAAGTTTAGCAATTTTTACCGAGGTTCGTTCGAAGATGGATGGCAATTCATTATACACCGTGTCTCCGACATCGACTCACAGATGTGTACCATGGATCCAGTACATGAATCTGGATCCCCAGTAGTGGAATTTTTTATCGGCGTTTTCCTAATTTATTTAAAAAAATGTATTTTTTTTTGGCATCAAACAGTCATATACTAAAAATATAATTCTTAAGATAATTCTTTCCTTACCTATAGTGCCGACAATGTAATATTTAAGTAAAAATAAGTACAATAAACTCCAATAAGGATAGACACGTTTAAATTATACATATAAATTTTTTTGTATAAAAACATAAGTTCACTGAAACGTATAACTATTAAGTTTAGTTATTATAAGTAAAGTGAAAAAAGGTAAGTTTTAATTAGGTGATATATCGACGAAATGTTAAAAATATCTACATACTAGCTGTTACCCGCGACTTTGTCTGCGTCAAGTTAGTAAAAATGCACAAACGTAATTAATAATTCTGTGCTTGTGATTCGTGCTAAAAACATCTAATTCAAATAACGGAAATTAATTTTAGTAAATATATTATGTAAAATGTATTTCTTATGTCCAGATATATAATTTATTTTATTAAATATTTGGCTTACCTGTAATATAATACTCGTTTCTGAGGTCAATACCCACAGTTTTTAGTGTCTGCACGTTTTACTTTTAGGAAGAAAATCATCAAATACCTTCCCCCGCTCTGGGTAAAGCGAGAGTTTGTGTCAGACTTTTACAGACTGAAACCTACCTGTGTTCCTTTAATTGCCCTTAGTGTTCTAGAGCTACGGTAACTTGCACGCGGCAACAAATCTTCCTTCTTTGAGGAAAAGAGAGGACGCCTGACGAAGATCTCTAGGGCCAATGCCTGCTAGAGCTATGAGATTTTTCGAAAGAATTACCTCCCATAAGAATTTGCCTCGATGATATTTCTCTGCAGACTTTTAGCCGGGTCCGTTATGCAACTTTGGCGGAGGTGAATTTCGAAGGAGCATAATCGGCTTCAGCCCATCTTCAGCTGGATAACGAGCACTGATAGTCCACTGCTGCTAGCGATTATTAAAATACTACAGAGTAACCTACGATGTCATCTTGTTCCAAAACTGTACTTATAAAGAATTTGTGAAAAAATTGTTGCAGTTTGATGTTGACTTACATCACGTCGAATTTGAAACAGAAACCTCTCGAAACACCCTAATACCCCCCTCATTACTCCGTGTTTGTGACTCCACAAAACTATAAAATGACAGCGAACAAATGTCGCAACCAATTGGGGCTGTGACTGACTCTGGCATTCGTCAGAATGTTGTCCCAGTGTTGATCACCACTCACTGACCACTCTTAAGGAGGTAACGTCCAGTTGTCGACTTAAGGCTGCAAGTAATGTAGGATACATCATACGTAATCAAACTATCTTCAGGAACGCAAACCACGTCGGGGCCTTGTGTGAAATATGTCTTCATGGGTTTTTCATGAAATTCTTAATGATCTTCAATTTTTGGAATCTTTGAAAATAGGTACTTGTTCCAAACAGTAGGTTGTGGTCAAGTCCGAGGGAGAGACTACTTGAAGTACTGGTAACCTTCACGAACTGCTCAAGAAGCATCTTTCTGTGATTAAGTACCTACCTATATTTGCTGGTTTTTTGGGGGTCCTTCCGAAACATCTACGTTCGATGAAGACCTGCGTCAGGCGGAAAGAGAGCCTTTTTAGACTTTCCTCAAAGAAGGTATTTGCTGCCGCAATTGTGGCGTGCAAGTTACCATAGCCCTGGAACGCTAAGGGCAACTAAAGGAACACAGGTGGGTTTCAGTCAGTAAAAGTCTGGTACTACCTCTCGATTTACCCAGAGCGGGAGAAAGTATTTGATGATTTCCTACCTAAAAGCAAAAGGTGCACACACTAAAAACTGTGGGTATCGACCTCAGTATCAACTCCGTGATTCAGACTATTTATACATTTTGGCAACTGAAAACTACTTTATCCACTTTTTTTTTTGATAGCCTACGTTAAATAACATTTATTTAGTGTTGTAAAAAAGATAATTCTACGGTATAATATACTTTTAGTATATCTAATGAACCAATACTTTTTAAAATCATACAGCGTTGTTTTATCATAACATAAACCAGAAAGAAACATACATAAAACCCACTCCTGTTCCTTCTTTGCCATTGTTCCAGGGCCCCGGGAATCTCTTTCGTATCACCCATGGCTCCAATAGGCTTCGACCTTGCTGGGCCCCTACGGTTGCTGACACCTCCTTGAGGCGCGCGTGGAACACTACGCGCCGTCAATGACTTGGGCTCGGTCCGGACGGTTACCGGACGGACGGACGGTGAGCTACCCATTGCTCGCCGTCCACAAGCCCGCGCCTACGGTGGCCGGAAATCGGGATCGGAACCCCTCGGTTCGGATCGGCTGGGTCGCAAGGGTTATTGTCTCG
The DNA here is from genome assembly GCA_905147345.3 of Mythimna impura. NCBI lineage: Eukaryota > Metazoa > Arthropoda > Insecta > Lepidoptera > Noctuidae > Mythimna > Mythimna impura. The sequence continues at coordinate 6,115,358 of LR990349.1, forward strand.
CGCGTGCGGCCGCCTCCTTTGCTAGCATTACTGCTTCGCAGAAGGAGGCGACCGCGCCCAAGGCCCACCGCGCTTTACGCTATTACAAATCTTGTTATGATAAAATGACTGGACCTAACTGCGGTTTATTTTCGTAAATATTTTTGGCATTTACGAAGCAATTAATTAGAATTCAATAATTTTTATAAATAGGTCTAGAAACATTTGCTGATTTCGTGATAACGCCATCTATTGCTGAAAAGCTTAACCTTACCTATATCACACGCTGAGGCTCTACCACGAGCTCATAACGTGATCCATTTTACGACCTAAACCGGACTGTTAAAGGGATGGAGCTATATAGGGTGTATAGCTCCATCACTCTTTTTCGCTCGTACGTCTGACATTTTGACATTATCATGGTAAGGCCCCTGGCCACCTACCGAGCGATAGTTAAATAAATAGTTTGACAAATATAATTCGTGTGTTTGCTATTCAAAGCCAGATGGCGTCACTGAGGCATAGGATGACAGTTTTTCTAAGACATTTTTTCTGATAGCCGCTCTATTGTATCTATATATTTAATGTCTTTGATTGTATCTTTTTAGATCTCTTTGTAGACGTTTGAATGCTTATCGTTGGATTTCTGTCTTGTATAGTGAAGGTCAGTATAATCTGCCAAACTGCTTCGAAAGTGCTGATGTAGAAACCAGAATGTCGATAAAAATAATAGTAAGAACGCAAAAATATGTAAAAATTTCTTGTTTACAGTAAAATAAAACAAAACTATCACAAAAAAGAAACTGAGTTTTGAACCACTATCCCCTTACGTGCCGATCTAATCCAGACACGACTGCACTACGGTGTTCGTTGACTTTTGTGTAAAATAGGTGTTCTTATATAAACGTCATCATTGTCTGCTTAACCCTTTGTCGATGATAGCGTGATGATTTTCATCTCAGATATTAAATTTGTAGCTAAATGAAAAAAAGAAATATTATTTTCGATTTTCCACTTAGATTTTATTACATGTTTGATTACTTTTTACAAAAATATGGAGTAAAAATGTCTAAGATGTTTTAAAAATATGCTAAAAGTCCTATTATTATTGTAATTGAAGTACCATCGCATATTATATACAAAAAAGACGACAAAATACTCACAAAAATTATTACTATAACTGGGGATCGAAGTCACGGCAAATCATTCAATACCGACATTTTGGAATATTGCTCACCCCCCATAGCAAATAGCGTGATAATTTATAGCCTATGTCCTTTCTCAAGCTCTATTCTATCTTTGTACCAAATTTCATCAAAATTGGTTCAGCGGTATAAGCGTGAAAGCGTAACAGACAGACAGACAGACAGACAGACAGACAGAGTTACTTTCGCATTTATAATATTAGTATGGAAGTATGGATAGTATGGATTATTATGTCTGTAAATTCTCTGTTATAACCGTTATTGGAACGGTATAAAAATGAGTTACGGGCATAAGTATGTTTTATTAACCGACTTCAAAAAAAGGAGGAGGTTATCAATTCGGTTGTTTTTTTTTTCCCTTAAAGGATATGCTTCCAGATTGGTCCCATTTTCACAAAATCCAGTTCTGATGATCGAATCCAGAGAAATCGAGGGAACTCCTCAATAATATTATAGGCAACGATATAGGTAGTGATTTTAGTATTTTCATCGAGAACTTAAGCATTACAACATACAGTCAAGAAGTAATATTTGATGACGTGGAACTGATGAAGAAGACCAGAAATAGCCAACGAAACTTCATACTCACATAGATATCACAATGAAGATAGTTAAGCGACTATAACCATACAAATAAATAAATGGTTCTGAATAGGTTTAAAATGGTATCATCGAAGTGACCTGATGATGACGATGGAGCCGGAAGATAGGCACCGGAACTTAAACATTAATCAATGTGTCCTAGCCGTGTTTGGGCTTATTAGAATTGTCATGAGATGCACTTTGGCTATAAGGTACTGTCGAAATGATCAGGTGATGGAGCCGGATGGTGGAAGGTAGACACAGGAACTTCATAACAAAACAATTTATCCTAGCAGTGTTTGGGTTAATTGGAATTGTCATGACAAATAGGCACTCTGGTTATAAGTGTATCGCAACATGAGTTTGCGTGCGAAGCAGTAATGCTAGCAAAGGAGGCGGCCGATCGCGTGAGGCAACGGTCCTCACGCCCCAACCGCCGCCGGGATTCCGATCCCGATTTCCGGCCACCGTAGGCGCGGGCTTGTGGACGGCGAGCAATGGGTGGCTCGTCGTCCGATCGTCCGGTAACTGTCCGGACCGAGCCCAAGTCGTCGACGGCGCGTAGTGTTCCACGCGCGCCTCAGCAACCGTAGGGGCCCAGCAGGGTCGAGGCCTACTGGGGCCATGGGTGATGCGAAAGTGATCCCCGGGGCCCTGGAAAAATGGCAAAGAAGGAACAGGAGTTGGTTTTTAGTCAGTAAAAGTCTGACACTATCTCTCGCTCCGCCCAAGAGCGGGGGATGTCATTATATTATTTTCCCACCAGAAAAAAAAAAAAAAAACATGATTTTGCGTACAACAGACAAGTTGATTTTGCGTCTTTAATTACTATCTACTATGATTCCGTGGGCTTTAGCGTGATGCTATATTGCCTATACTATTTGTCATGAACCTAGCTAAGATTTTTTTTTAATCCAACTGGTTGTTCCAGATATTAGCGCTTTTAGCGCAAACAAAAAAAAACTTTTGCGCTGTATTATATCAGTAAGTATACCCATCTATATGTATAGACTAGCTTCTGCCACCGGCTTCGCCCGCGTGAAAATAGATTTCTTCATACAAACTTTGGATCTCTGTTTCATCCTCGGTGAATTTTGGGAAACCCTCTCTTAGTGCTCGCCTACGTCATAAAAGGAAGCTTTCTGCAAAATTTCACGCTCCTAGTCCTAGCAGTTTCGGCTGTGCGTTGATATGTCAGTCAGTCAGTTTCTCCTTTTATATATGAAGAAGAGAACACCTCTTAGCGGTTCACATCTCAAATAAAGTTAGCCATTTTTAATTTTTTGAAAACGTTGTGCGATTAATTCGACACCAGGCATCGTGCTACGGTCTGACGTCGTATCGTTTTTTTTTATTATTTGGTAAATCATGTTATGACTTCACCCGCTCTAAGATGGAGCGATGACGTCATATCATGTGTTTGTATTTGAACTCTTACCCATGGATAATTTTGGAAACATACCAAATATCCCTTTTCTTTGTTTTGCATCAGCAAATAACTTCCCTTGCTCTGGGTAGAGAGAGAGAGTGTCAGACAACCTGTGACCCTTCAGTTTCCCTTTGCGTACCAGAGCCACGGTGACATTTTCAAAGAATCCCACAGTCGTATTACCAAATATCTTGCATACCTGTGACGAACGGATACATTGAATCTCATTCACCTAAATAATGAACTAAATCATAAATCAAAGTGTGTTTCGAATGATTGATGGTAATTAAACCTCATTTCAGTATTTAACGCTAATCGGACTGGCTTTCAGTTCTCTCTACTGGATTGAGGATTCGCATATTTTGATCAATCCATTGTGAAATCATGCAGTAACTAATATGAACATTCCACACCAATCGTAATCGGTTATCGCGATATATTTAGCGAAGTCGTGTTCCCTATTGCCGTCTTTATTAAGGTGTTTATATCCCGTAGTTTTGTAACTGTTCTAGTGTAAACTGTAACATTTAAATTTATTTATTTATTTATTTATTTATGGCACGCCAACGACTTATTCACTAGTACATTTTTATATACAACAATCAAACTTAAAATCTAGAGTGAATTTGTCACTTACAAGTGTGCACAGCATTAACATAAATTTCAAGTCTTAGCCTATATATTATTATATAGACTCAAAAAAGAAAAAAAAATGAAACTACTAGAAACAAAAAATAAAAAAAAAATAATCTAGTGTGGTACTCAACATATTAATGGTGACCACTGTGGGTCAATAGCAGTTGCTTACGAAAATCCAAAAGCTTGCCGGCAAAAATGTCAACGCCATTGGAAGGTGAATGAAGATCGTTATACGTCCTCATCAATCTATTCATTGGTGCCAAATGTCCGAGGTTAGTTCTTGCCGGGAGTGGAGTGAACACATCTAGGATCCGTACAGTTCTGGGTGAAGCGTGGCGAGGAACAGATATATATAAATTTAATAAATGTTGAGTCAAGAGTATCGAGAATTTCTGTCAGTCTGAAAACGGCGAGTGCTGTTCCACGCGCGCCTCAGGGAGATGTCAGCAAATCGTAAGGGCCCAGCAGGGTCGAAGCCTACTGGGGCCACGGGTAGTGTGAAAGCGAAGCCCGGGGCCCCGAGATGAAGACAAAGAAGGAACAGGAGTAGTCAGTAAAAGTCTGACACTATCTCACGCTCCGCCCAAGAGCGAGATTTGTCATTAGATGATTTTCCCACCTAAAAAAAAAACTTTTCAGTAAAATGTTGAATATATCATCAGTTGATAAGCAAAGATTTTTCTTGGAAATCAACAGACTCTACCATAGAGCAACCAGAGATCGTGGAAAACTACATTTTGCTGAAGTATTAAAAGAAACAAACATTGTCTTTGCTGCAATAAAAAAGTAATGCTTATTTCTTTGGCACAACCTTGCACTACAAGAATTATAGAGCGGTCCATTCCTACACTGCTTCGTGTTTAAACGTGACTGAGGTCAACGATGACTGTTTGGCCTATGTATGTATGCTGTGTACACCAAAATATGGTATAAGAATGAAATTGAATGTGAGGTGTTGAAACGGTTTTGCAAAGAACCACATCGACAATTTTTTTGTAAAGTATGTCTCCGATGTGTATATTTTTTTTTCGTTTCTCATTGCTCTTGCAACTATTACCTTAGGAACATTCTTGGCTCTTCTACGTCCCCGAATTTTATATTTCTACGAATTTTTGAATTAAAATAATTGTATAAATAAATAAATAAATAGCGTTTATTTCTCTCTACCACATAACGCATAAAACTAATTCGTACAATGCATATATGTTTACAATAGGTATATTAGATTGCATGTATTAGGTGTATCATATATATTTAATTATTCTATAGATTCTACAGATATAGAGCAGTGGTGGCCGAGTGATAACGGTTTCGACTTACGAGTTATGGGTCGCGGGTTCAAACCTAGCCAGGCGCATTATTTTGTGTCATTTATTTCATCACCACTGCTCTAAAAATGGTGAAGGAAAACATCGTGAGGAAACCGGCATGTCCTAGAATCAAAAATTCGAAGACATGTGACATTCACCAACCCGCACTGGGCCCGCGTGGTTGGTTACGGCCCCTCCTAGAGAGGAGGCCTTAGTCCCAGCAGTGGGAACATTAAAAGGCTGATAATGCTAATGCTAACGCTAATTCTATAGATGCTGGGGTAGATTGTCCTGCCAAAAAACATACATAAGAAGCAATTATCGCCTGTTGGTCTAGTGGTTAGTGGCCCTGACTGCTACGCTGGAGGTCGTGGGTTCGATTCCCACCCAGGACAAATGTTTGTGTGATGAGCATTGGATGAGCACGATCATTTGTTCTGTGTCTGGGTGTAAATTATTTATAACTAGCCCGCGGCTTCGCCGGCGTACATAAAATATAGCCTATGTCACTAAGGAATAGTCAGGAATAAAGCAGCTTACTATCGGTAAAAAAAATTCGTAATCGGACCAGTACTTTCAGAGATTACCTCCTACAAACTAAAAAACATTAAAACAAAAAACAAACTTTAGCTCTTTATTATATTATGTATGTCGTGGATTGATGGCACTAGTGTGCGACGGACAGCGCCATCTAACAATTACTTTCGTGACCTAATAATATCGTCACCGGAAACGCAACCGGCACTCTACCACTTGGACACGATCGTCGATAGAAGGGATGCAGTGAAGACTGAAGGGAAGACCGAGAGGTGCGGCATTCTACCTCGGGCAGCCTCGGCATACGCTCAGTACCAACGCACGTGTTTGTTTCCTTTTGTAAAACCGTTATCAAAATAAAATTATTCTGATTCAAATTATCTTTTGTTCGAGTACCCAAGTCAGTGCCCACACTTACCAAGAACTATGTCGGATCGTGATGAAGACCCGATGTATCGCATCTCGGCAACCCATGATGCGACATGTATATGTATAATATGCATTTATTTAGAAATAAATGCATATTATACATATACATGACGAGTCATTTGTACTTTGTTGTGAACAGACGTGCCGAAGAATTATTGAAATTAATAAATAAAAACTCGCTGAATCGTGACCTGGTTTTACCTACTGACCGGATAACTGTGTCAAACGTAGTCATAATATGTACTAGTTATTTTACGTAAATAAATAATGTGTAAGGTGTTACCAAGCCAATAACTGTGTCACAATGGCAAGCAGCCCCTTCAGCCGGGGTGACCGATGTGCTCGGAGTCCACCTCCTACACCCGTGCCTACAGCTGCACCTAAACCAGTGCCCGCACTCGCATCTCATCCTCAGACGCCTAACCGAAGTAACGAGGTCATGGATGTGATTTCAACGCCGGAAATACAAAACTGGATGACGACTATTGACCAATGTCTAAACGAAGTGTGCACTATTGCATCAGAAGGCAAATTAAATACGGAACAAAAAATGCGCATAAGTGCTTTATGCCGAAAAATTGGTCACGGCACGTCACAGATGGCTGTCCAGTACCAGTCGGTCAAGATGAAAGCAGTCATGGCAAACTCCACCGTGCAAACACTTGAAGACCAAATAGATCTGTCGCAGCAACTGCAAGAACTTAAGATGACAGTTGGAGCCTCTATAAAGCCAAATACGGGATCTTCCTTTGCTGATATGGTGAAAAAAGGTACCAACAAATTTATTCAGCCCTTAAATTTAAGTTCAGTGGCCATATATCCAAACGACAAACTAAAGTCCAGTGAGGAGACCAAATCACTTGTCCAAAAAATTATATGCCCAGAGCAGATGAAACTGCAAGTAAGAGGACTACGCAAGACAAAAAATGGCGGCGTCATTATCAGCACTGAAACAAAAGACGACATTGAGAAGGTGAAAAAATCGATGCAGTTAACAAATTCAGGCCTTACAGTCGACGAACCTCAGAAAAGAAAACCTAGAGTCGTAATTATCGGAGTGCCTTCATCCATGCAAGAGAAGGAAGTTTTTACTTGTCTTTTCAACCAAAATCTAGCCGATAAACTTCAGGATTGCAGCCTCGAGACCTTTTTGTCCTCCATTAAGCTGAGCCACAAGTCAGGTAAGAAGGATGCAGACACCTGTAACTTTATTATTGAAGTTTCTGCACAGATACGTAAAGCCCTGATATGTAAAGACAGAGTGTTTGTTAATTGGTCTTCCTGCCCTGTCAGAGACTTTACCCTAGTCACACGTTGTTATAAATGTCAGCAGTACGGACATGCGGCTAAATCATGTCGGGAGACCGCCTACACGTGTGGCCACTGTGGTGAATTGGGTCATTCCATCAAAGAATGCACTAAGAAGGCAGAGGAACCAAAATGCGCTACTTGCATGCACTTCAAAAAGCCAAGCAATCATAAGACAAGTGCAGCGGACTGTCCGGCGAAAATTATGGCAGAAAATAGGTACATAAACTCTATTGATTATGGAGGCGCCTAAGAGCGCCGTAAATTACGATTCTTCTTGGCCTTTGTTGTTATTTTTAATAATATTTTAATATGATTAATCATTTAATTAGTGACATAGACAATTTCTCTGTATCTCAATCACAAGTTTGTGACGTTGAACACTGCAAGCAATATCTCTCCTCTTACACTAGTCCATTAACCATATTAACCCAAAACATTCGTAGTGTTTTTAAGAATTTCGATAATTTTAGCATTTTTCTAAAACGTCTAGACATAAATTGTGACATTATTGTCTTAACTGAATGTTGGCTTGCTAAAAAATATAACATACCCCAAATTCCGGGATATTGTATGTATAAGAGTAACTCAACTTCCAATCAGAACGATGGGGTGATAGTTTATGCAAGAGATCATCTAAATGTGTCTGTCGTAGAGCCAAACATGCACGACTGTAGCAGATTGTTGGTTAAAATCGGAGCAGAATTTGCGATATTAGCTGTATATAGATCTCCCTCTTTTACGAATATAAAAAATTTCACTGACTCTCTAAACGACACCTTGCAGAACCTATCATCCTTCAAAAATACAATTTTAACTGGAGATATTAATATCAATATTCTTCCAGGAAGTGGAGACGCTTCCGCTGAGGAATATCTGAACCTATGCGCGTTCCATAGTTTGCTTCCCGCTCACACGCTTCCTACACATCAAAGTGGCTCCTGCTTGGATCATATAATGCTCAAGGCCAACTTCCCTGCACTCACCCTTGTAACTAATTCAACAATAACCGATCACAATGCTACCCTACTCATTCTTAATTGTAAATTGCCTAAGGTGGCCTCTCGCACGGTCTCTAAATTAAATTTACATAAATTTGAAGAAGACTTATGCAATATTGATTTTGCCCCAGTTTACAATTCCGATGATCCGCAGTTTTGTATGTTGTACCTAATTAAAAAAGTGCAAAATGCAATTCAGAAAAACACGGTCATATCTCGGTTAAATAACAAATACTGCAACATAAAACCATGGATCACGGCTGGTCTTATACGTTGTATGAAAAATAGAGATAAACTGCATATGAAAGCTAAAGTTAATCCGAATAATTTAATATTGCAACTGTCATATAAGCGATATCGTAACTTTTGTAACGACCTCATAAAAAAAGTAAAACGCAATTACGATAACACTGCACTAAAAGAGGCTGGTACAAATAACAAAAAGATCTGGAAAATTATTAAAAATGTGACGTATAATTCAAAACAGAATCAGTCTTCTTCAGGTTTATTACAGGCACATTCATCACAGTTAACATCTGCGAACATTGCAAATAATTTCTTTGTTAATGTGGGCAAGTGTCTAGCTGAAAAACTTCGGGGACAATCGCAGTACCTAACAAGCTCATTGTTTGCATCTAGCACTAGCTTATCATCTTTTGTGTTACTAGATACTGACGAGACGGAAGTAGAAAGGATTATTATGGGTCTAAAAGACGACTGTGCAGTTGGCTGGGATAACATATCTAATAAAATTATTAAGCAATTCAAAGACCTTTTAGTACCACCGTTGACTTACATTTTTAATAAATGTTTAACTACAGGTGTGTTCCCCAAGTGCTTAAAAAAAGCTGTTGTTGTCCCAGTTTACAAATCAGGTAGTAAAGATCAAGTGACTAATTATAGGCCTATTTCCTTACTGCCTTCTATGTCTAAAATATTAGAAAAGATTATAAACAACAGGCTTTATAAATATTTGGAGGATAAATCTATTCTCTCTAAGCGGCAGTTTGGATTTAGACCTAAAATGTCTACAGATGATGCTGTACATCATTTAACTAACTATCTAGCACAAGAACTTGATAAAGGTAACCACACCCTAGGAATATTCCTGGACCTCGCCAAAGCTTTTGACACAGTTTCTGTTCCCTTTTTGTTGCGCAAGCTTGAAGCCATAGGCATTAGGGAAACGCAGCTGAAACTATTTAAGAGCTATCTAGAAGAACGTACGCAATGTGTAAAGATTGGTAATATTATCAGCGATGACGAAAAAAGCACAGCTTTCGGAATTCCCCAAGGAAGTATTTTAGGACCTTCACTTTTTTTAATTTACATAAACGATCTCTGTAATCTAAATTTAGATCACGGCCATATCGTTTGTTATGCTGACGACACTGCTCTTTTGTTTTCGGCTGACTCAGAAGAAAATGTCTACAAGTTTGCGCAACACGGATTCAATGTTATTAATAAATGGCTTCAAAATAATTCACTGACTTTAAATGCTGACAAGACAAATTACGTCAAGTTTTCGATGCGGAAGCAAAAACTAACTGGCACTACCTCAACATTGTATGCTCATAATTGCACATCTAGCACAAATAACCAATGTGTTTGTCCCAATATTAAAATGTCAAATACTGTTAAGTACCTTGGAATTATAATCGATGAAACACTTTCGTTTAAACATCACATAGAAGCTGTAAATAATAGAATTCGTAAATTGATATTTGTTTTTAAAAAGTTACGCTACATTGCAGACCCAAAAATAGTTAGACAAGTCTACTTTGCTTTATGTCAATCGATAGTAACATACTGTATTACCACATGGGGTGGAGCGGGTAAAACATTGTTACTAACCATCGAGAGAGCCCAGAGGGCAATTCTCAAAGTGGCTACTTTTCGCCCATTCCTTTTTCCCACTAACCTCCTATACAAAGAATGTGAAGTACTAACAGTCCGACAGCTATTTATAATGGGTATTGTATTAAAACAGCACGCAGATCTAACATATAGCACGGAGTTTACTAACAAAAGACGTAAAGATCTAGTCTGTCCTCAAAATCATACCAAACATGCTTTCACGTCAAAATTTTACCTGTTTCTCGGTCCTCTCCTCTACAATAGGTTGAACGCAAAAGCAAACATATATAGCTTGAATCAAATTAACTGTAAGAAAATTCTTAAGGAGGCTCTTCAAAGAATGTCCTATGATGATACAGAGAATTTACTGATTGTGCTAAAGTGATTTTTTTGTTTTTATACAATTTTTGACCTAGGTTAAGTATCTTGTTAGTTAAGAAACTAGAAGTTAAGATTTGGTAACATTATAAATTAATAGTATAAGATAACTTGTCTACTTTACAGATTTTTTACACGTTTGTATTGTACTATAAAATCCTTTTGATTATTTGTTAATTTTAAATTATTTTAGCTCTTCTCGCCTGAAACACAGGATTTCCTAGTTCAGGCACGTAAGACTCAGAATTAAGATTTATATTTAAGACTGTATTACTTTATCCTGTAAAGAATTTTGAATAAATATTATTATTATTATTATTATTTTTATATTTTATTTATCTCAGGACCCTGAGGTCCTGGACCTTTGGGAGGCGTACGAGGAGCCGAAGCCAACTCGCAGAGGCCCTTTAGATAATTATAAAGGAACATGATATCAACCGACGATTATCCCTGTACGCGCTATGCTAGTGCACCCAAGGACAACCCCCGGTTATTGAAAATCTGTTGCGACATATGGAGAACAAAGATAATAGGGCTATGGTTTTTGGAGTCTTAAGTGGACTGGTAACATGGAACTATGTCAAGACTATGGCCCCTGCCTGAACAACGTTATTAATATGCATCGAAAAAAGGCAGGGGGTGACTTGCACACTCAATAAATGGGCCCCCAAAAACGGCCGCTAGCACGAAGTGACGTAGCAACAAGAGGGCAACATATCCTGAGGTGCTTGAGGAGTGGAGAGGTATACCACGGCTATCAGGACAATCCCGGAAGTACGGTCAAGATCCCTACCAGCACCTTACTGGATTATACATCCTTCTCCCGAGCACGTTTGCTCTTGCGAATCTCCACTCAAGCCAGCCAATAAAGGCAAGAGAGAGGTGGGAGCTCAGTTCCTCGTCAGTGTTCACTACGGCCGGCCAATAAAGGCAAGCCGGAGATGAAGAACAAGAATTCTCCCGGGAGATCGGGTCCGTGGGGTCGCTAATGCCCAACAGTTCGCCACAAAACTGCACTGCGGATTGTATCTCTCTTAGTCTGGCCCCTCACCCTAGGCATATTACGGCAAAGCAAACTTTACCGATACAGACCTAGGGTATATTGGAGCACGCAAGCCCCACCACGACGTCAACGTAGAGATACGGCGATGGGGTTATTATTATTATTATTATTATTATTATTATTATAATATATAAGTATGTTTATCAGTTGTCTAGTAGGTACTCATAACACAAGCTCTGCTTAGTTTGGGACTAGATGGCATTGTGGGAAAGTTTTGGAATATTATTATTTGTATTTTGCGTTACTGAGGTTCGAAAACATTAATTCTGCACCAGGAGTCTTTGGTTTTAATTAATGGAAATTGGCTTTAATCCATAAAGCAGGCTCATTGTGTCCCATAGTAATCCTTCTTTGCAATCAAATATTATACAAAATTAATTGTGACCTCGAGCGATCCAAATCTACCATTTTTAACAGGAAACCAGTAAGTAATGGACATTTATTTTATTTAATAATAAAAAGATTTTATCATTACGGCACGTAACAATAACACTTTTCAAACTATTCATACAAAACCATTTGGGGCGGAATTCACCAATAAAACTAATCGCGTTTTAACGTTTGGCTCGCATAATCGCGTTTAGCCGCTGTCACTAGTGTCACTTGTAAAAATACAACAAAAGATTAAAACTTTTTACAAAAAAAAAAATAACCGACTTCACTAAAACAAAACACTAAAAGGATCAAAATAACTTCAATTTTGGAAGTCGGTGTTTCTCGGTATTGTTTGTTTCTTATTTAACACCGACTTCCGAAATTAAAGTTATTTTGATCCTTTTAGTGTTTTGTTTTAGTGAAGTCGGTTATTTTTTTTTTTTTTGTAAAAAGTTTTATTTCACACTTTTTAGTTGCGATACACTTATAAACAGAGTGCCTATTTCTCATGACAATTCCAATTAACCCAAATACTGCTAGGTTACATTGTTTTATTATAAAGTTCCTGTGTCTACCTTCCTCCTTCCGGCTCCATCATCAAATCAGTTCGATAGTACCTTATAGCCAAAGAGCATCTCACGACAATTCTAATAAGCCCAAACACGGCTAGGATACATTGATTAATTACGGAGTTCCTGTGCCTACCTTCCGGCTCCATCATCAGATCAGTTCGATAGTACCTTATAGCCAAAGTGCATCTCATGACAATTCTAATAAGTCCAAACACGGCTAGGTTACATTGATTAATTACGGAGTTCCAGTGCCTACCTTCCGGCTCCATCATCATCATCAGATCACTTCGATGATACCATTTTCAACGTAACTATTCCGAATCATTCATTTATTTGTATTGTCATAGTCGCTTAACTATATCTTCATTGTGATATCTATTTGAGTATGAAGTTCCGTTGACCATTTCTGGTCTTCTTCATCAGTTCCATTTCATCAAATGTTACTTTTTGACTGTAAATGCTTAGGTTCTTGATGAAAATACTAAAATTACCATAGGGTTGCCTATAATTTTTGAGGAGTTCCCTCGATTCCTCATGGATTCCATCATCAGAACTGGATTTTGAAAAAAATGGGACCAATCTGGAAGCATACCCTAGAAAAAAAATTTTGCAAATCGGTCCATAAACGACGCAGTTCTGTGGTAACAATCATAAAAAAAAAAAATGATGATAAAAAAAAATACAACCGTATTGATAACCTCCTCCTTTTTTTTGAAGTCGGTTAAAAAATACAGACAAGTGACACTAGTGACAGCGGCTAAACGCGATTATGGGAGCCAAACGTTAAAACGCGATTAGTTCTAGTGGTGAATTCCGCCCTTAGTATAATTTACTAGTATTTCACTGATTCCATCAAATATAGGGATGTATCAATGCAATCTGATTAATCACTTTAGTTATCGAGTGAAACCTAATTCAAGTTAAATCGAGTTAAGGCACGTTTGATGCAGTTAGCGGTTTGCATATCGACTTGTGCAAAAGCATGGACCAATCACTAGCGTCCACGTCCTATGTACTCCACCACTTAAATCGATTGACACATATATTATTCAACCGATCTTGCACTGTCTTGTTATACTTTTTTATGAGAACATTTAATTATTACAGTTGATGTCACCGGTTCATTGCAATTACTATAGATATTTATAATATCGTTTATATGTATAATCACGTGAGATTGTAAACTCTTTCTCCTCAAAACACGAATATAGTTCGAGTATTCTGCAAACTATTTAATTTGAATTATTATGCTAGAAGTGATCTGTTCACGTTTGTTGTAGAGAGCAGTGACGGCCAAGTGGTAACGGCCCCGACTTACGAGTTGTAGGTCGTGGGTTCAAACCCAGCCAAGCGCATTACTTTGTGTAATTTATTTCATCACCACTGCTCTCAAAACGGTGAAGGAAAACATCGTGAGGAAACCGGCATGTCCTAGAACCAAAAATTCGAAGACATGTGACATTTACCAATCCGCACTAGGCCCGCATGGTGGATTACGGCCCATTCCCTCTCCTAGAGAGAGGAGGCCTGAGTCCCAGCAGTGGGAACATTAAAAAAGGCTGATTATGCTTTATGCTTATGATCTGTTCACAATTTAATATCGACAGTTTATAATCTTGATGGATTCATTACAAACTTAAGGTATTTGTAATAATCCGTAATAAAAATGTCACTATTACATCTATTTAAAATGAAGAAGAAAGAATAACATTCCATTTCAGCATCAATCTTCAAATTCTCGAATATAAATCGAATCGATTCTATTATGATTTCGACCAACATTTCTACAATACCGCGAAACCGCGCAAAAAGCATTCTAAGGGCGGAATTCACCAATAAAACTAATCGCGTTTTAACATTTGGCTCGCATAATCGCGTTTAGCCGCAGTCAGTAGTGTCACTTGTCTGTATTTTTCTTTTATTGTATATTTTTACAAGTGACACTAGTGACAGCGGCTAATCGCGATTATGCAAGCCAAACGTCAAAACGCGATTAGTTTTATTGGTAAATTCCGCCCTAAATTAAGGCTAATCACAAATCGAGTTAAACGCGATCCCACAAATTCGTCAACAGGATGGAAATGTTTAGATAGATGCCAACTTAATTAAACCAAAATAATTAAATTTGCAACAATTACGATGGCTAATCTCTAAATTGCAGGATTGTATTGTAAGAAACTTTATAAATACAGTAACAAAAATGTAACCAAATCACTTTTGTGATACCATACCGATGTAAAAATGTGTAATGGTAAAAAGTGGGTTTTAATTTTCATATTACACCTAACTTTAACATATAATGTAAGTATTTTTAAATATTTTTATCCTAGGTATTGTGTGCACATTTTATCGTAGTTCAGTGCTAATTTTTTTTAGGTGGATAATCGCCCAATGACTTCTCTCGCTCTAGGATGGAGCGAGAGGGCGTGTCAGATTTTTACTAACTAAAACCCACTCCTATGTTCCTTCTTTGCTTTTCATTCAGGGGCCGGTCCTCTTTCACACAACGCATAGCCCCAGTAGGCTTCGACACTGCTGGGCCCCTACGATTTTGCTGACATCTCCTTGAGGCGCGCGTGGAACACTACGCGTTGTCGACGGCTTGGTCAGATCGGTTACCGGACGGCCAGACGGCAAGCTTTGCTGGCCCAAGCCCATGCCTACGGTAGCTGGAAATCGGGGTCGGGATCCCGACGGCTGGGGTGTGAGGCCACCTCCTTCGCTAGCATTACTGCTTCGCAGAAGGAGTCGACCGCCTGACATTCTTCTTCGCTTCGTATCAGGGCCTGGCGCGAGAGATCGTTACTGCCGATCGCCCCCACGAGGACATGGCGGGGCTCCGCCCAAGCCACACCTCAACCGTATGATTCACCGAGTCTTCCGGGTGGTCCACACAATGTCACCCGGGCGTTTCTTTCGCACGAATCCGATGCAGAAAACTCCCGAATTTACCATATCCGGTGAGAACTAGCGTCATACGGAAGGTGAGGATGCCGTGACGCCTTTCCAGCCACTCCTCAAAGTCCTCTTTGAGGAGTGGCTGGAAAATTGATTGGCTGGATAATTATGGCGGTAAGACTCCTGTCTTACCGCCATAATTATGGTAATTAATTGAAAAATCGTAGCCCAAACGAGACGAAGTTCCAGTCTAGGTAAATACGCTACTAGCTACGTTTATTAATTTAGGTAGCTGACTTCCGTCGATCATCATCATCATTTCAGCCGAAAGACGTCAACTGCTGGACATAGGCCTCCCCCAAGCGTCTCCACAACGACCGATCCTGTGCGTCTCGCATCCACCGCACTCCCGCGACTCTCACCAGGTCGTCAGTCCACCTTGTGGGAGGCCTTCCAACGCTGCGCCTTCCGGTGCACGGTCGCTACTCTAGAACCTTTCGGCCCCATCGACCATCCGTCAGTACCCTATGAAAGAAACCCTTTTTATTCACTCATGTCCTTCGTTTCGATGGTTTTTTTTACTGAAGACATATGTATCTACGAAGGTTACTTTACTAAGGTTAATACCATAATTTGAATATATTTTTCAGTGCCTCAAGATAATTCCAGAGCGTGCCTCAATAACTTACGTCAACGAAACGTATTTCAGTAACGTGACTGTAAGTGTGAGGCGTATAAGCAAAGGGGGTGATTATGTGGCTAATCTTGACTTTGTTTCCATATTGGGTATCGGATATAACGTTATGGTAAGAAATAATTGTATACTGTGGTGAAACTCACAATTGAAAGATGTAGAGGTCTTCCAGTATAACGAATACAAAAAACCAGTCAAGTGTGAGTCGGATTCGCGCATCGAGGGTTCCGTACAAACTTCCTCATGTAAATAGTTTAGTTTCCGAATCGAGTCTCGAAGATTTTTTTCGTGTGGCAAAAAAAGTAATTTTTTTGTGCTACAAATTTGCATTTTTTTGATTTTTTCCTATACTTGTACTGTGAGACCTTGCTTCATGCCTAATTTCAGGATTTTGGGTCAACGGGAAGTACCTTATAGGTTTTGATTTCCTAGCGAATTCCAAAATAATCACCTAAACAGAGCATACACGACCTTGTCTTTAGATTGCGTCGACTTATAATTTTTATTTTTTTTCACTGCTTTATGAGGTAGCGGATTTGAGCATTTGATATTAAGTTCAGCTTAATATCTCTACGTATTCTTGAGAAAAAGAGGCATGACAGACGGACAGACACATTCCGTTTTTGCCGATTTATGTACGAAACCTTAAAAACAGAATGCTAAAACAGAACCGCCTTTTTTGTGTGATATCAAATCAAATAACTTCTCACGCTCTGGGTAGAGCAAGAGAAATTGTCAGACTTTTACTAACTAAAACTCACCTATGTTTTTTCAATTACCCTTTACGTTCCAGGGCCGTGGTAACTCTTTCGAACATTAGCGTAGATAACAGCCCCCCTAGCCAAGTTACAACCGTTCTTGGCTAGGAGAATCGAAACGAAACGGTTTTAACTTGGCTAGGGGGGCAGAACAGCCTGACATAATTATCTAATGTCTTTATCAAAATCCATCGTCGTTATTTTTTTTACTTTGTTTATTTTTTTAATTCCTTTATTTCTCTTTGCCCCGCTGGTAAAGAGGAATGTGTATAAAAACATGTACCTACAGTCAGGGGTCAAAAGTGCAGTTGCACTCTACTAATGCTAAAGTGACTAACATTTTTTTATAGAAGAGTGTCAATGTTTATGAATTATTTAATTTGTAGCGTAGCATCTAAAGTATTAAATAAACGATTTATGGATCATTGAACAAACTCAAAGTCGCAAAGCATTTATTTTAAATAGACCATTTACAGGCACTTTTGAATAGTCAAATGAAGGTCAGTCCAAAAAAAAAAGTGAAGCTAAATTACACACTTTTGCACTTTTGAACGCCTACTATACAGAAATTTTAGGCACTTTAGCATTGGTAAAGTGCAACTGCTCTTTTGACCCGTGACTGTACATCCACCATATTATCTCTTTTCAATAAACCAATTAGAATGAGGAATATTTTTTTTCCTAGCTGTATTTCTTTTGCTATTTTAAGATCAGCATAACACAGCAAAATCTTTTGGTAATTTAAATCTTAGCCAGTCAAACTCCTCATCGTAGATGGACCAATAAAAAAAATATAAATTAAACCATTACTTCTTCTACAGGTCGATCTGATATTCTACGAATACCTTCATAATGAGTTTAAGCGCTCTTTCGTCGAGATGCATTTTAAAGCGTGCGATCTCATACTAACCGATCCTTATGTTGGCAGCATTGTAAGGAAGGCTGGTTTGTCTACGTGCCCCATACCTCCGGTAAGTTAGAATATTACCTACCTACTTCTAGACCTTTCCTTCCATGAAGCCCTCATTGTATGATGGCCGGTAACAATTATGGCTGATCATTGAAAATAACCCTGCAGTAAAGGAAAAGAGATACTTGTTAAGGTATCTGACATCATGTAGTTATTATCATTATCTTCCGGCCTTTGTTCCATGTTGCTTGGAGTTGGGGCAAAACGCTTTTTTCTTCTATTCTACCTTGTAAACGAACACGCTATCACTGACTTCCTTTTTTTTCATATTACTCCTCACACAATCCATATACATTTTTTTTAGCCTCTCACTCCCTGTCCATCCATTGACATGTATACTCTTATCTTTTTTAGTTGTGTTATTTAGATATAGTTTTTTTTTTCACAAAAATCAACTGCTATTAAAACTCAATAACTAAAAGTTAAGTTTTTTTATAACCTTAACCTTGATGTTTGCATTAGCGACTGCCAAAGGCAATAGTATGAAAACCGAACTCATCATAGCTGTTTATGATGAGTTCGATAGATCACTATCTATTTACATAATAAACTTTTATGTTGTAGGGCAGAGTTTCATTGAGGAACGTTAGCTTGAACATCGATATACCTTCTATTTGGCCACTTGAAAAAGGCAAAGTGGAAATCATTGCCACCGACAACTCAACTGGTGTCATCATGGCAAAGGGTGAAATAGTATTAACCTTCAAACTGAAATAAAAATAATACGAGTAATTATTGTTTTAATATTAACTTATTAGGTCCCACAACTGGTCAAAGGCCTCCGATAAATCTTTCCAGGAATCTTTTCCCATGCCACCTCGTATCAGCCCTTTTTTTAGGTGGGAAATCATCGAATGAAGTCTCCTTTCTAAAGCGGTGCGGGAGGGCGTGTCAGACTTTTACTAAAACCAACTCCTATGTGCCATCTTTACCTTGCGTTCCAGGACCCTGGGTTTTCCTTTCAGAAGCGATCCTAAGGTCTAGATCTACTAGGCTTCGACCCTGCTAGGCCCTTACGGTTTTGCTGACATCTCTTTAAGGCGCGCATGGAATACTATGCGCCGTTGACGACTTGGGCTCGGTCTGGACGCTCACCAGACGGTTGGGCGGCGAGCTACCCATTGCTCGCCATCCGCAAGTCCACGCCTACGGTGCTTGTAAGTCGGGATCCCGGTTGCTGGGGCGTGAAGAAGTCCGTTCCTTCACGCTTGCGGTCACCTCATTACTGCTTCGCTAGCATTACTGCTTTGCAAAAGTAGGCGACCGCCTGCCATTCGTCCTCACTCCGGACCATGGCCTGCACCAGGGCCCGACGTGAGAGGTCATTGCATCTGCTCTTACGGTATGCATTCAGGTCGCTTTGCCCTCTCTGGGTCGGCCTCGCCCGCGCCTAATTTATTTAATTTAATAATTAGTCTTTTATATTTATTGGGCTTATTTTTTTGGGCTATGCTCGGAGTTTCCTTGCGTGATCGAATCAGAAGTAAAGATATCCGCAGGAGAACCAAGGTTGCCGACATAGCACGAAGAATCGCCAAACTTAAGTGGCAATGGGTAGGGCACATTGCTCGCAGAACAGATAGCCGTAGGGGCCGAAAGGTTCTGAAGTGGCGACCGCGTACCGGAAGACACAGTGTTGGAAGGCCCCTACAAGGTGGACCGATGACCTGGTGAAGGTTGCGGGAATCCGAAAGATGTGAGCCGCACAGGACCGTTCATTGTGGCGACATTTGGGGGAGGCCTATGTCCATCAGTGGACGTCTATCGGCTGAAATGATGAAGATGATTTATTAGGCTTATAACTCACTAGAATTACAGTGGTGGTGTAACCAAACGCGCCGAGGACACAATTATATTCAGTTTTGCTTAACCAAGTGGACACTATGTGAGGTGTCCTCCACAGAGTTATATATGTAGCGACATCTGTGGTGCCAGATATGAACTAAACTAAGAAATCCTGCATCGCACAATTAGAGTTCTCCCAGCAAATTGAACATATACAATAGCCCGAAATCCTGTTGGCTGGCCTGTTGGTCTAGTGGTTAGTGGCCCTGACTGCTATGCCGGAGGTCGTGGGTTCGATTCCCACCCAGAACAAATGTTTGTGTGATGAGCACCATCATTTGTTCTGTGTCTGGGTGTAATTTATCTATAATATGTATGTCTTTAGAAATTATAAGTATGTTTATCAGTTGTCTAGTACTCATAACACAAGCTCTGCTTAGCTTGGGACTAGACGGCTTTGTGTGATAGTTGTGGAATATTATTATTAAATCATCTTTCGAGCAGTTGCCCAAACCAGACATAACACCCGTCCGGTCGGAGGATCCTCCCTTTTCAACGGAGGTTGGCGGAACTTTACACTCTATCCCGCCTATTTTCTAAATATACATTTTAATGGAGATCCGACTGGTTGCGCCTCCACTGATGAGGTATAGACCTTATAGCGTCCCATTCACCAAAACGTAGTTAGATCAATTTATTTTGAGATAATGTAAATACCACAATTTGTTTTATTATACAAATGAATTTAAAAATAATAAATACAACGGAAGACATTAAAAAGAAGTTACTATAATGATGATTTCATAGTATATCATCAACATGGATATTATCAACGACATTAGGTAAATTATAATTTATATGTATTAAATTCCACAAATGCTTTTCAATCGTTATTCTTGATTCTTTCTACAGCATAGGTTATGACGTTAAGGTTTTCCTAAACCTACGAAGACCTCAAGACAGCCCATAATTTCCCCAGCTGGCTCTACGGTCCAGGTTGCTTCAATCTTGCCTTTCTCAAATAATACGGCGAACGGGAACTTTCCGCTGAATGTCATATTTGTCATTACAATTGGACCCTGTAAAGAATGTTAACAGTAAGAAAATATTTGATAAATAGTCAATAATTATTATAAAATCAATAAGCACAACATAAGCATAATCAGTCTTTTTTAATGTTCCCACTGCTGGGACTCAGGCCTCCTCTCTAGGAGAGGGAATGGGTCGTAATCCACCACGCGGGCCCGGTGCGGGTTGGTGAATAATAATAATAAACACTTTATTTCAGACCATGGTGTCCAATTTGTTAGTAACAATGTTCTTATAGACTAGTGTTAGTGATACTTAAAACTACCCACAACAAAACACGTAAAAAAAAACAAACAATTACTACTGCGCCATTCCATGAATGTCACATGTTTTCGTCCTCCTCTCTAGGAGAGGGAATGGGCCGTAATCCACCACGCGGGCCCAGTGCGGGTTGGTGAATATCGCATGTCTTCGAATTTTTGGTTCTGAGACATGCCGGTTTCCTCACGATGTTTTCCTTTACCGTTTTTGAGAGCAGTGGTGATGAAATAAATTACACAAAGTAATAATGTGCCTGGCAGGGTTTAAACTCGCGACCTACAATTCGTAAGTCGGGGGCATTACCACTTGGCCACCACTGCTCTCAATAAAAAAATCAATGCTACAAAAGATTTGCCAAGCACGGCAGATGTGCATGTATTTGAACAAAATTCTTTATAGGCTTCAGAAACAAGTCCAGTTGGTGAGTCAGTTCAGTCATTAGCAGTCAAGTAACGTAAAAAGGATGAACCAACTGTAATGCGACGTAACCGATATAAGGTTACGCACGTACGAGATAGCAAGATGTTTCCACCCCACCCCCACTTTTCCTCATACCAATATTTGTAATGCAAATTACTGCGTTATTTAATAGCTAATTTTGAAGCAGTTTTAAAAAAAAATAGTGTTACTGGTAGTTTAATAAATATTATAGAAAAAAAAATACAAGAAAACACCCAGAAAGAGAGAGAGAGAGAGAGAGTTGAGAGTTTATAGAGTTACGAACCCTATTTTAAGACTCTAGCTCCCGAACAGTGATTTTCTGGAGCCGGTCAATAGGTTTGAAAAAAATATATTATGTTTATTATAGATTCATATACAACATTATTAACCTATGATTTCTTTGTAGGACTAATACTTTTGCCAAAAAAAAAAATTAACGTCACGATATTTTTTCCTTTGTTTTCCCAACTTTTTTCAAGCGGCTTTGATCTTCAGAAATATGTTTACACAAAAAAGTGCTGGGTTAAGTGTTTCTCAGAATGTCAGCATATGTAAATCAATCACTTTTAAAGGTCAGTGGGACTCTATGCGGACACAGGCGGCATTACGGGTTTTTTTTTTTTTTTTTTTTCGGGTGGGAAAATCATCTAATGACATCCCGCGCTCTTGGGCGGAGCGGGAGATAGTGTCAGACTTTTACTGACTAAAAACCCACTCCTGTTCCTTCTTTGCCATTTTTCCAGGGCCCCGGGGATCACTTTCGCATCACCCATGGCCCCAGTAGGCCTCGACCCTGCTGGGCCCCTACGGTTGCTGACATCTCCCTGAGGCGCGCATGGAACACTACGCGCCGTCGACGACTTGGGCTCGGTCCGGAACAGTTACCGGACGATCGGACGGCGAGCCACCCATTGCTCGCCGTCCGCAAGCCCGCGCCTACGGTGGCCGGAAATCGGGATCGGAATCCCGGTGGCGGTTGGGGCGTGAGGACCGTTGCCTCACGCGATCGGCCGCTTCCTTTGCTAGCATTACTGCTTCGCAGAAGGAGGCAACCGCCTGCCACTCCTCCTCACTCCGGACCATGGCCTGTACCAAGGTCCGGCGCGAGAGATCGCTGCCGCCGATCGCCCCCACGAGGACACGGCGGTGCTCTGCCCAAGCAGGGCACACCTCTACCGTATGCTCCACCGTGTCCTCCGGGCGGTCCACACAATGGTGGCACCCGGGCGTCTCTTCTGCACGAATCCGGTGCAGGAACCTCCCGAACTTACCATGTCCGGTGAGGACCTGCGTCATGCGGTAGGTAAGGACGCCGTGAGGCCTTTCCAGCCACTCCTCAAAGAGGGGACTTATCGCCATAATTATGGCGTGCCCAGCGGCATATGTGTGCATTTAACTCCGGCCAGATTTTCAAGGGATTATACGCCTTAATGCCAAAGTTTGACAGGATTTTTGACGGCAGTAAAATCTAACAATACACAACTTTTAAATCTTAATTCGAAAATCGGGGGTTTACAGATC
Organism: Mythimna impura; assembly: GCA_905147345.3. Classification (NCBI taxonomy): domain Eukaryota; kingdom Metazoa; phylum Arthropoda; class Insecta; order Lepidoptera; family Noctuidae; genus Mythimna; species Mythimna impura. The sequence continues at coordinate 6,138,439 of LR990349.1, forward strand.
ACTTTATTATGTTCCTACATAATAATATGACTCCTAAACTAGCCTTGTGTTCCAAGTATGTAGTTTTTACTCGCCCCGTTTTTGAGGATTTCTTACAGTACAACACTGTAAGAAATCCTCAAAAACTGAAGTAAAATGAGCTGTCAATGTCACTTGGGTGGTATAACAACTCTGGGAGTCGTTATTTCACCAAGTTTTTACGGTGAGATTTATGCAAAATAACACCATATTTTAGTCTAATTTTATACAAGGTGCGCTTGAATTGACAACAAATTGAGTGCAGATACATACGATGATGTGACACCAGCTCAAGTATAATTTTGATAATGCAAATCAAGAAATGATTTTATTATTGAGAGCAGTGGTGGCCGAGTGGTAATGGCCCCGAATTTTGAGTTGTAGGTTGCGGGTTCAAACCCAGCCAGGTGCATTACTTTGTGTAATTTAATTCATCACCACTGCTCTCAAAACGGTGAAGGAAAACATCGTGAGGAAACCGCCATGTCCTAGAACCGAAAATTCGAAAACATGTGACATCCACCAACCCGCACTGGGCCCGCGTGGTAGATTACGGCCCATTCCCTCTCTTAGAGAGAAAGCCTGAGTCCCAACATTGGGAACATTATAAGGCCGACTATGCTATGCTAATCAAGAAATCGAAATTCATAATCTCAAGAGTATGTAGTAAATAAAAAATGTATATTTACCGGTGGTGTGGGACATTCCGTTAAGCCGAACTTTCGAAGTATAGGACCAAACCACATATCGCGAAGGACCAAATCACACCATTTGTAGTGAAACTCCATCAAGGTACGAACATACTGATTGTATCTGGTACTGAGTTCGTATATGACCAAGTGGAACTAGTAAAACAAAGTAATCACAATAATTAAAATAAAATTATAAAAGCAAAAGTTGTAACTTTAGTACAAACTTAAGCCCCTTAAGGGGATTAAGGGGCTTCGAGAACTACTACATATCATACGTTTCAAATTTTGCTTCCGCTATCTTAAAAATGTGATAGTTGTTAACCACAATTAGATTTAGCGACGAATACATATGTTACTTAAAAGGATTCTTATGTATCAGGCGTATCATAGTTCTTTTATCCCGCCATGGGTACTGAAATACCCTAGAATTTAAACATTTTTTTGCTACCTAATTCTGTGCTACTCCTGGGCAAAGGCTTTAGTATTTTGTTTGTCCGCACTTGCTCTGTCCAATTCTGGTGACATCTATACAGATGTCACCAGAATTGGACAGAGCAAGTCAAACTGACAAACAACAAAAGACAAACAGACAAACTGTATAGTTTTTCCCACCATTTCCTACGTTATCTGCAGAGCGACAAGAGAAACAGGCTCTCCGTTTCTCCCGTCGCAGCAGAAAACGTAAAAAAACTTATTTTGTCAAAAATATTCATACCGTGACGTTATTTCCTACTAAAGTTTTGTTAATAAGCTTCACGTTGAACACATACTCCCCTCTTTTGCTTGACCTTCGAACAGCTACTGATACGTTTGAGACATATTTCTCATTCACGTATTTCAATATTGCACGTTCAGGTATAACAGTGATACACTGAAAAGAAAAGTTTTTACGAATTCAACATGTTCATATTCCAGCTGTCGTCAAGGAATGCAATAAAAACATAACTATTGTGGTTAATGAAAATTACAATAATCAAATAATTTTCTCTCAAAATTTAAGTAGGTACTTACATCATAGCAGTAGACACCACACATAACCAATATGATAAGCGAAGCAAACTTACGATCGAACATTATGACTCGCTACAAGAACAATATCGTGTAATATCAAATGCTATCATTTATATTTCTATACATACGTATGCCTACTAGACAAATGATGACACTACATAAAAATATTTATAAAAAAACGGACATAATACTTAATTACCTCATTTGCGTTGGTATTGTGACCGCTGTGTTCAGTGAACGAACACAAAAGATTTAATCTCACTATGATACTCTTTTAGTTTAAGGTTTCCGCACAAAATCGCGCTGAATTTGACGGGTTTTTATCATTAACTCAAACCTCTATCACTGTTGAGTATTTAGGCTTCCCCCTTTTATTTCTTCTGTTCCCATCTGTCTCAATCTCATGCAGATCTTACCCTCGATTAACTATTAGACATGATTAGTATGAGCCAAAATAATAGAGAATGCAAATTTTCATAATGTGTGAATATATGGACAAAGAGAGGGAATGAATAAACCTACTTAAATAATTTTTCACCATATGTAAGGTCATCGTCATCATCATTTCAGCCAAAAGATGCCCATTGCTGAATACAGGCTGCACCAGCGTCGTCGCAACAACCAGTCCTGTGCATCTTGCACGAGGCCATAGATACACTTTGTGGAAAGATTCTCGGTGCTGCGTCTTTCGGAACTTTTCGACTCTACCGACTATCCACTCTAATGGGATGGCTTGTCAATATTTAACCCGGTCTTTGTATTGTTCTCGAAACATTACATAATAATTACAGTTTCTAGGGTAAAAGTAGTTATAGTAAGCATATTGTGGGAGACTGGTGCCTAAACTAGGCTTGGGGCCTGTATTTCAGTACCCCGGGACTCCAGCCTTAGGTTTTATTAACATTTTTATATTTACCTAATGCTCTAACAAACAGTTGTCGCGATTATTAACAATATTTATGTTATAAATTCTATATAGTGTTATTATTGTACATATTCATTACTCGACCCAATATTTTGATTGCTCCTCTGAAATCATTGAGTTTTGTATTGAAGCGAGGTGTGAGGCCAGAATTCTTCAACACTTTAAATAGGATCTCCATTCCACTGGATGATGTCTTCAAATTATAGACTGAAAGGAACTAGGCATCAATGGCAATAATGAGTCATCTCTCAATTTGGGTTACTCTCTAAAATAGTAGTCAAGGCTAAGACAATAAAAGATCTCTGTATAATGTTAGATTTATCCTCCTCCTTGCGTCGTTTGTCCTCAACGCTGAGGGTCGTGACCTCGAGGAATAACTTTCTTGTGGACTACATTTCGACATGTTGTCCTATCTTCGGCGATGTGGATGGCGTCGCAGACTGTGATCTCCAGTGTGGCACGGATTTGGTCAGACCAACGTATCGGACTCCTGCCCTGTAAGATATATAAAGAACTTAATTTAAATTTCTTATTATATCTATATATATAAAAATGAAACCCGTTTTCCTTGGTCACGGCATCACGCGTGAATGGCTGGACTGATTTCACTAATTCTTTTTTGTTGTATTTGTTATTATAAGGAGAAGGTTCTTACGGAAAAAAATATTAAGAAAATCTCTCAGAAATATTGAAAAATATACAACAAAATAAAGTAGTGCATCATTGCTACGCTAAGGCGGTACGAAGTTCGCCGGGTCAGCTAGTTGTTATATATAAAACGATATACAACAGCCCAACTTCAACCGTTGTTGAAGTTCGGCTGATTGTATATTTCCATGTGCGGCAACTGCATAATGAACCAGTTGCCTACCAGACTCAACACCGCATCTTGCCTTTTCTATGGAGTTTGCAGAATAAATAAATAAGATATTCAACCTGAGTCAATTTGGAACAGGCTGCATAAATAAATAATACAGAACATTAAGCAAAAATATCGGGTGAGGCTGTGTCGATGCACACGGCCATTGGTTTTAATGTGAAACGTCTATATCAGCGAGTCGATTTTAGTATTAGAGATTGAAAGAAAACCAAATTTACTTCATTCTAAGTATTTTAATACAATTCTACACTGAATAGGTTAGTACAAATAATATTCCATTTAATATTCGACAATCGACTACAGTAAGAAAGTTCCACGCGGAATTGGCGTCATTTACAGAACGTGCCTTCGCAGCTTTGAGACGCTCGACGCTCCCAAAACCGCCACACTTGCTTGGCGCCGGATATGGGTGTACCTGTGCATAGCCCAAAAGCCACTCTTTCCAACGATAGCCATGTTTTATATTTCTGGCTGAACCTTGCACGGGTTGAGTTTGGTTGGCTGACATACTGTTTTTTTTTTACACTTATTGATTATTTTTTACTACAAATATCGTCCAAGTCACATTTATTATTATTCAAATCGATTGGTGAAATGAACTCTATAAATCCACGAAAGAATCACCGCGCTATCACGTGTAAGTGGTGAGTTATACCACAGAACACTGTATAGAAACCAGCGAGAGCGCCGGTTTCCGTGATTCTTTGTGGGAGTGTGCGTCGGAATTGCATAAACTAATTCCGCCTAGCCCGTTCCATCATCGGACCACCAGGCGTACGGCAATGCGCCACCGGTACATGGTGGACATCCCACCTATAGGCACAAAACGTTTTGGGAACAAATTCATTATGCGTACAGCTAAGGAGTGGAATTCCTTGCCGGAATCTGTGTTTCCTGATGGCTACAACCCGGGAATCTTTAAGTCAAGAGTGAATAGGTTACTTCTAGGTAAGCGTGCTCCATCGTCGACCGCATCGTCGCTTTCCATCAGGTGAGATAGCGGTCAAGCGCGAACCAATCAAGAATAAAATAAAAAATTCTACGCAGACCCCCTCTACTTCTCTGCGTAGAATTTTTTTTTCCCCCGCCGCCCCACTCAGCCCCGATGCAAACTTATGGTCTTAGAAGTGAGATGACTATATAAGCTAAATATTGACATTGGATTCATGTTTCTAAGACTTATACTTTTGTAATTATTAAGGTAAGACGATATAGACCTTTTCGTTACGGTCCATTTTTGTGACCTTGGTACCCGTATGTTTTGGTTTTTGGTGTGATTTTAAAGACGTTTCACGTCAAAAAATATACCGCAACCGGCAACCTCTGAAAGATTACCAAAAAGATGCCATACGGCCGTGCCACTTTTTTGCTCGCCTTGACCGGCGGCACTGCCGTGCCCCCTAATATTAGTTTTGCTACAAAGATCTTGTATACTCTACAAAATTCTTGTTCTGCTGTAAGCCAAGTCTTAAAGAATAATTAAAAATACATTATGTCAAGCTAATGTCTTAAGAACGTATAGGACTGTCACACTTCAGATTCAGATTTTTTCATTTACATCTATTTGTGAATATCTTTACCGTGCAATATATTTACTATACAAACTGCTGTGATTGACAGTACTTGGTATTAGCTATCTTGCAGAGGCTCTTCCACAAAAGGCCAATTACAAGAAGCGAAACTAAAATCACAAGAAAACAATGGTACAAACAAAACAAAAGTTTCAAACTATAAGTTGAAATTGAAGATTAATAATGGTGAAAAGAAGATATAACTTAACATTTCCAAATCAACAGAAATGTTATCATGGGACTTAAGACAAATCGAGAAGCACAGTCTCTTTCAACTTTTTGAATGGGAAATACAAGTTTTGGATACATTTTTGTGTTGCATACCATTGGTAATCGGTGCTAGAATAATATGTGTGACTTCCCTGGTCTACGGTTTCATAGGAGCCTTCTTTTTCTTTTCTTTATGTTTAAATCAATCGTACTGGAAAATATTGTATTTAGATAGACAAGATTTATATGTGTATTTGTATATTATCTTTTTTTCAATTATGTTGGTCTTTATGGCCAGTATTTTCTTGATGATAGGATTGTGTACTCGCGATAAAGAATTCTTTTTTGTGTTCATATGGTTAGTCGTGCTTCATCTTCTGATTCTCTTCTTTTATAATATAGGACTGTTCATCTACTGTCTGGTGGTTAACTCGTGCTTTCAATCCGGAGGACCCGAATTCGCAATCACTATAATTTTAGTAAATGTCTTCTACACGTTGGCTTGGATATATATGTGTATGGCTATCAACAGCTATAGGCTTGAAAGATAATCTTTTTTATGTTAAGTTGTTTTGTTTTAATAAACGACAAAATAATGATTCTATTATTTAAATTAAGACATCCCACCCATACGTACAAAAGCGTTTTGGGAACACATTCATTATGCGTCCAGCTAAGGAGTGGAATTCCCTGCCAGAGTCTGTGTTACCTGATAGCTACAACCTAGGGGTTTTTAAGTCAAGAGTGAATAGGATACTTCTAGGCAAGCGTGCTCCATCGTCGGCCACATCATCGCTTACCATCAGGTGAGATAGTGGTCAAACGCGAACATTATCAATAATATTTAAAAAAAATTGAATACCTAGTTTTAATTTTAGTTTGTATCACCGTGAGACGTTAGAACGGTCATCATCCACTGGGCATGGGCTGTAGCCTACTTATCGTAACAGCGCCTGCTTGCACCGGTCTAGCAATGCCGCTCGTCGTTTGCCGTGCGTGGAGCGTATAGGTATCTAAAAAACTTCAACTATTCTTGACGCTTGGTGCAAAGCAAGGGCTGGTTACTACCGGTTGCTACGGACATTGTGGTTTTATGAATTTCGAAATGCTTCATAAATACTGCTAACTAATTAAGACGGTTGGAATCAAGGTCAGCTCTTTTTAACCGATTTCAAAAAAAGGAGGAGGTACTCAATTCGGTTGTACTTTTTATGTGTTGAAATCCATCATTTATCCACCGATTTGCAAAAAAAAATTTCTCCTTTAATGAAATGTTTCCAGATTGGTCCCATTTTTTTCAAAATCCATTCCTGATGATGGGATGCGTGGGGAATCGAGGGAACTACTCAAATATTATAGGCAGCTATATAGTGATTTTGGTATTTTCATCGACTCTCTTGATGAAGTGGAACTGATGAAGATGACCAGAAATGGCCAATGGAACTTCATACTCACATAGATATTACAATGAAGATAATTAAGCGACTATGACAATACAAATAAATAATGGTTCTAAATGTCGTGTTGGTATCATCGAAGTGACCTGATGATGATGATGGAGCCGGAAGATAGGCACCGGAACTCTGTAATTAATCATTGTATCCTAGCCGTGTTTGGGCTTATTAGAATTGTGAAAGGTACTATCGAACTGATCTGATGATGGAGCCGAAAGGTGGAAGGTAGACACGGGAACTTCATAATAAAACAATGTAACTTAGCAGTGTTTGGGTTAATTGGAATTATTATGAGAAATAGGCACTCTTGCTTTAAGTGTATCACAACTAAAAAGTGTCAAATAAAAAACGTCTTCACTAAAAAAAACACTAAAAGGATCAAAATAACTTTAATTTCGAAAGTCGGTGTTTCTCGGTATTGTTTGTTTTATTTAACACCGACTTCCGAAAATAAAGTTATTTTGATCCTTTTAGTGTTTTTTAGTGAAGTCGGTTATTTTTTTTTTATTGTAAAAAGTTTTTTATTCGTGTAATACTATAATTTAGTCAACTTTGTTCCCAGTAATTAATTGTTCAAACTTGAGAAAACAGTTCTATTCCCGAATTGAGTTACGTAGATTTTTGTGATGTAACTACAATTTACAGTTTTCAGATTATTTCCTATACTTGTGCTATAAGACCTTACTTCATAGCAAATTTCAGGATTCTAGGTCAACGGGAAGTATCCTATGAATGAATTTTGATTTTCTTGAGAGTGTCGAAATATACGTTTTTTGCGACATAAACGGCCGTATCTTTTTTTTTCGCTAACTCAGAAGTTTGATTTTTTCACAGCTTCAAGGGACTACAGACCTGAGTATATGGTTTTAATTTCAACTCGATACCTTTACGCGTTCTCGAGATAAAGGGTCTTGAAAGACAGACAGACAGACGGACAACAAAGTGACCCTATAAGGGTTCCGTTTATTCCTTTTGAGGTACGGAACCCTAAAAATTTAATTTTATAATTAGAAGAATTTAGGTTGCTATATTACACGCTTTTGTTACATATTACCTGTCAAAGCTACCATAACTTACAGTAAGGCATCGTTCCTGAGATATGCACTGACAAACTATCAGCTTTTCTAAAATAACGAATGTATGGCTGACACGGGCTCATAGGCTGAAAAGACCTCTTCGGGCTATATTTCACCGGGACACCATGGCGGCGCAACTGGTCGCGCCGCCATGGTGTCCCGGTGAAATATAGCCCTTTCTGTAAAAATTGCGAACTTGCGCTTGATGTTTTTCCTGAAAAGGTTTGATATAATAAATTAAATGCTTCTTCTTAATTCTAATCAAAATTATAAAAATAAATTGATCATCACCTTATCAAATTACTTTTAGTTTATTAAAAATACGTTTCGTCTTTTGAAAAAGGTGTTGGGATCTTCAATTAGTGCTTGGAAAAACACCTGAGACGGTGTCAAGTAAACAGTACAAGACTTTAAAAACAGTAACGTAAGTTACAAATTCGTTTAGCAAATATCCAAGTCCGTCGTACTAACAGCTGTCATGAGTTTCTAAGGAAAATGTTATTTGTACATTTGTTCGCTGCATTTGAAATGTTTCGGGATTTGCTTTGCATTATTGGACTGTTCGTAATCTTTTAGCATTGTCCTACTTTATAAATAAAATGATCACAATAACAAAGAACTTAAGTACAAAAAATTATAACTGAACAAGGACAAAATTTATCCTAATGACGAGCACCGTAGAGATATAAAAAAAAAACAGAAGTGCCAATGGGGCATGCGAAATGCGCATTTTGGTCATAAATATAATACGGAAACCGCCGGCCGCGCGACATATTGTGCTTTCGACCATCATTGTGAGATTTTTTCAAAATGCCGAGTTATTCAGTGGCTTCCAGTAAAATAGCACTAATGAATAGTATTATACTCCCTCAAGCATCACCACGACAACCAGTGCTGTGCTTCTTGCATCCAGCGGGGTGCCGCAATCTTCATTAAATTATCAGTCCAAGGCCGCCATTCAAAAGCATTTGAAATCCTTCATCTTAACTACTTAATACCTATCGAGCGTCTAGTATCACCATTATCATTTCAGTCAAAATGACGTCTACTGTTGGACATAGATCTCTCTCAAGGGTCGCTACAGCAACCGGTCCTGTGTGTGAAGATTGTTGAGTCCATCGGACTCCAACAATGTTCACCGGGTCACCGATCCACCTTGTGAGAGGCCTTCCATCGCTGCGTCTTCCAGTACGCGGTCACCATTTACGGACCTTTCGGACCCATCGACCATCTGTTCTGCGAGCAATATATCCTGATTCTTCGGGCTATGTCGGTTACTTTGGTTCTCCTACGAATATCTTCATTCCTGATTCAAACTCTAAACATAGCCCTTTAAGCCTTCTAATGTGGCCCATTGTGAGCAATCACGCTTCAGAGCCATGGATCATCACTGGCAACATGCACTAGTCATAGACTATCGTCTTGTGATACTGTGGTATATAGAACGAGATAGAACACGTAGCTTCCTAAAAGCTGCCAAACCGAGTCATATTAGACGATTGACCTCTTTCTCGAAGTTAGAGTGACCATCGACTTATATATAAGTCGATGGAGTTACCTAACTGGACCGTACGTCCCACGTCAATGCTTTTAGTACCTATATACAGAAAAAAAATATGTAAAGTTTTCAAGTGGAGTGCACGTATCTTAAATGATAACTACAGAATAGAGACTTATTGTCAACTCCTTCATTACTAAAAGTTTGTTACTCCAATTTTCCTTACATTTATTTCGTTCCAATAGTCAGACAATCAAATAATCAACATTATTCAAGTAAATTAATCATAAAAGTTATAAAATTGCGTCCTTGCCGAAATTCGACGGTTGATGAAGACATTCACTGTTTCCGACGCCCCGTACCGATTTGAACACCTTTTTGTTCACAACGATTCAGAGATAATGCGATGTGAAAATATACATAGCTATAGGAAACATAATGATGTAATCATACCTATAACATTTTTTGTTTACTTACTTTTTATATCTGTACTATTTTTAGCACGGTTTGAACAATGATTTTTAGTAATATAAACTAGTGCTTGACTGCGATCCCACCTGATGGTAAGCAGTGATGTTCGGTGCCGTTCCCTTACGCGTACGGTCACATCCTTCGCTAGTATTACTGCCACAGATTATTGCTTTGCAGAAGGAGGCGACACCACCTACCATTCCTCCTCGCTCCGGACCATGGCCTGTACTAGGACCCAGCGTGAGAGGTCGTTACCGCCGATCACCCCTACGAGGACATGGCGGTGCTCTGCCCAAGCGGGGCACTCTACTATATGCTCCACCGTATCCTCCAGACGGTCCATACAATGGTGACACCCGGGCGTTTCATCCACACGAATCCGGTGCAGGAAACTCCCGAACTTACCATATCCAGTGAGGACCTGCATCATGCGCAAGGTCGTCAAGGCGTTCTCGTCTTTCCAGCCACTCCTCAAAGAGGGGACTTACCATAATTATGGCGTGCCCAAAAATCAATTAGTTTTCTATCTGCATGACTTAAATTAAGGCTTCTATTTCCAGTGGTTATAAAAAAATAACCATAAACCCATAAACTGATTGTCCGTGTCGGAGTGCCCTATAATTACGTCAATACCTTCCCTGCTCTCGTCTTTTACACACATTACCGGCTGCGCATTCGGTATTGTATAGAATACCTTGGCAAAGTATAAAATAATTAATATTTCATACATTACCTAGACGTTTTGGGTATTCTATACATTGTCTAGGTATTGTATAGTTTACCGGATTATATAGATTGCCACACACAATCAACACATAATCAACAGCGATGACTTCACATTTCGGTTTGTGCATCCTGTTTCTAATAATTGACAGTTTCTACTTCCACCAAATAGAAAGATTTTCAACTTAATTCATTATAAACGGATTGTAGAAATTCTTGCTACGTACGATTTTGGAAAAACTTACCTACTTTTTATCAAAAATAGTTTTAAAAATATTAAGGCAACTACCCAATTAGACGTAACGCATTTACTAATTCCATGCATCAGTTCCATGGCTTTGGTCCCTTTTCTTATATATTAACTATACTCTTTGCTTTTCTTTTTAGCAGTCACATTGACGGTAGTTGACGGTTCGATACAATTTTCCGCTGGGATTGATTTCTGGTAAATCTCGTTTATAATATACAAGATACGACCTAAAATCAGATAAATAACCAAATATAGATGTTTATCTGGTTTCCTCTTCATTGAGCAATTCAATCTTCTAAGGAGTTGAAATGGCAATTTCCTTAACCTCTTTTTTATAATTCGCTAAGAAGGAAGATCTAGATATCTTTCCCTACAGATTTTTACATGTTCAAAAGAATTTGTCAGACCAAAGGCTTCTGCACAAATTAAGAAAATGCACAATGAAGATTTGGGTACGTAGTTCATCTGGTCTCATTTGAGAACGAAAGTGATCTAAAACTACCTATCAACTTTAGGCTGGTTCTTATTTATACTACCATCTTTGTTCTTGGAACTAGGGCTACAAAACTGCGATGCAATGCAATACGACGCCGCATGGCAGATACCTGCCCCCCTAGCCAAGTTACAACCGTTTCGTGTCGAATTCCGTTCTCCAATCGGTAACGCCTCGGTGTCAGCAATTGTAGAAAACGATAAGTTGGTAGCCATGTTGACGCGCCTGAGTCGGCCGCTCGTTCTATAATTTCGTTCTACAATAACAAAGGATGTAGCGTTGAACATTGTAGAATCGATAACAATTAATTCTACCATTTTGAACGATGTGTACTTGGCTACGAATTTTCTATTCGTTTGTTGAGATGATGTCATTCTCATACATTTGATTAGTTTTTGACTAACGTTAACGATTGCAGATTATCAACTTGGCTAGGGGTGCTGTGATCGCTGCGAAAAGTATCAGTTCAGGTAACCATACAATGTTCGATTTGAATCAATTCGCAAGTTCTTGCGATGCGTCGTGCGAACTTGCAGATTTTTACGATGAGACATCGCATCGTAATTTTGTGTTAGTAGTATTTCGTTTTTGGTTCTCACCTGCAGTGCTATTCTCTAAGAAAACAGCCTTGAACCACAAAATAGATAAGTACAGAAGTCAATCTCATGTATACACTTCACTTTTCATACCTACGCTCGGTGATCACGCTAGGGTCAACGCGTGGCGCCGAACTGTCCGAGTGCGACCGGGCGCGGTGATAAATGTCTACCTAATCTGAATTGTAAAAATATTCCATGGCCACAAAACCATCTTCTCTTTCTCGGCGCGGGGCCTGTTCTGTGTTACATTAAAACAAACCATCAAAATACAAGCAAATATCTACTTACCTCTCTGAAACAACCGGTAGCCTAAAAAACGTCAATTCACTGTTTAATGTTGAATCTAAACAACCGTTCACTGAACAGCTAGAATAAGGTTTTTTTTTGTTAGTCCATTTTTCCACAAAAAAGTTCACAGACGCGTGTTTCAAACTGATAGCACTCGAGCTCGTATTGAGCTGAATTGTGCCGCGATATCGTGTCCGTGAGCGGTGTCTATGTGTGCGTTGCTCGAGCGCGCTTTGTATGTAGATTGACTTCTGTACCTATCTATTTTGTGCTTGAGCGCAGCGCTGGCCGTACCGGTGAAATCCAAATAGGCACATACAAAACACATACAAATCCAATGTACCTATTTGGATTTCGTCGCTGCGGTCAGCGCTGCGCTTAAAGCTGTTTTCTAAGGCGTCCAGTATACGGTCATGCAGGCGTCAATCAATTCCATCAATCATGAATGATGTTAGAATGACGGTTACTGACGGAATTTTATCGCCATTAGACGCTCAATCTGACTGATGGTCAGTCAAACCCAAGGATTTCAGAGAATAGGACGTTTATGATGGATATTAGATATAAGCATGTTTATCAATTATCTAGTACTCATAACACAAGCTCTGCTTAGTTTGAGATTAGATGGCGTCGTGTGAAAGTTGTAGAATATTATATATTATTCCGTTTATTCATTTACATAAAGGTATATATAAATTATAGTTTTAAATATTTCAATAAAAATAAAACAAAAAGCATTTATATATTATTATTATATATACATAAAAAAGTACCTATACGTATATAAGTAAAACCAGGATACCTAAAATACTATGCTTTAGTTGAAAACAAACACTAACAGTCGAATATAAACATTAGGTACTCGTATCTATAGGTAAGCGACTCATTGATGATACCTATTAGTACATAGACATACCAAACATACTTACCATCACCCAGCTTTAAGTACCTATATGATAAGACAGGCGGCTGATACATTCTATAAGTTCCTTTCACTTTCAGATAAGAATGGGAAACATTAGGTACCTAGGTAGGTAGATACATGTACTTAAATAAATCAAACTCATTTTTTCTACATTATTTAGTATTGGGGATTAGTTGTATCCCACAATTGAGGTGTTTCGAAAGTTATTTTATCAGATGAAATTTTTTTTTGTCTCTCTTGTTTGACCTAAAGGAATTTGACAAATTTTTACTACCCAAAAAATTTTTCTCATAATTTCATTTGCCAAATTATTACTTAGCAAAAAATCTATTCACAAAAAATTGTAACGCAAACCTAATGTTTGGGAAATGAACGTTTAAACTATAACTTGTTTACCAACTAGTACTTTTAACATTTTTTATTTAGTCAAATATTTCAGTTGGAATAACAGTTTTCAGTAGTAATAATAATATGAATATTAACTATTCTTTTTTTTTAGTTAGTAGCGTTTTTTTCCATATTTTTTTTTTCTAGATAATGTAGTCGTTCCTGGCACTCGCCGGCCGCTGCCGCGACTCCGCTCGATTCGCTCGCTCGGCTCGTGCGTAGGAGGTCACAGTTTTAACCTAACCTAACCTACCCATTTTTTTTAAAGAAGAAATTAACCTAATCAAAATAGTTGAGTTCCGGGTAACCTACTAAAAACAATGTCTTTTTTTCTATTAATGCAAGTCGTGTCTGGCAATCGCCGGCCGCTGCCGTGGCACCGCTCGCTTCGCTCGCTCGGCTCGTGCGTAGGAGGTCACAGTTTTTTAACCTAACCTAACCTAACCATTTTTTTTTAAATAATTAACCTACTCTAACTACTTCCATAAATCAACAAATCATTTCACCAAACGTTTATTGTCTGAAAATTGTTTGCTGTAATAAATTAAATTATTTGATTAAAGACCAAATGCTATAATGACATTACACTGGATAATATTTTGCCAAGTAAAAATTTGACTAAATAAAAATATGTGTACTAAAATCATTCGAAATATTGCAATGGTATAAAAAAAGGTTGGTAAAATTTGTTTGGGTAATGAAATTTTGTCAAAATCTTTTCGGCAAAACGGCAGGCACCCTTTTTTTCATCCTTCTTGTCCCATTTCCTTTTTTTTATTTTATCTGAGGTTATTGTAAAGTCTTTCTCTGGCTGTAATATATTAGCCGGGTACGGTAGTGATTGCATAAGCGAGTGCGCGGGCGCGATTTCACTTTTATCTGCATCCGACTCCATCGCTGTCCGAGCGCTGACTGATGAATGATTGACGAAATGCCATTACACGATCACTCAAAATTCATGATTGATGGTTTTCGTCACTTATTATCATGCAAACGTCAATCATCGCATTAGACGGTAGGTTTTTCGTCAATCAAAACATTGACTGTGGCAAAACTGACAGTAAAACTTATCGTGTAATGGACGCCTTAGAGAATAGCACTGCTTGTCCTTCTTTTGTGATTCCAGTTCCTAGTTTTTTCAATCAGGTGGCAAATAGAATTAGTATTGCTTACATTGACATATGTACGTAGTATTTATATTATATCGATGATTGCGTAAGACAAAACTAATTTTACATTATCGTTTCCTTTTTCTTACTCTCAGGACTGTGTCCATTTGCTTTTGATTTAGTAATATTTTAATATTTTTTATTGCAAATGTTACCAAAGAAAATAAACAGTTACACTTGAAAATTATTTGTAACATCATCATCATCATTTCAGCCGAAAGACGTCCACTGTTGGACGTAGGCCTCCTCCAAACTATATTCGTTTCCCAATTTGTAACATATATTCATTTTATTCGTCAAGTCTCACAATCAAATACTTTCCAAAATACTGAATGACCCCTTTTTGCACCGTTAAACGTCGAAATCATAACGCGTCGTGAGCTATTTTTGCGCCCAATGAGTGTTTGCTGTTGCAGTCTTAGAATGCATTTATTGTTTCAGATTGGAAATTAACGAAACCGTTAAAAGATTACAATGAGTCGATACAGATATGCACCATTGTTGGGATTTGAAATATTTCTCATGGTCCTGTACCTCTTGTTTACCACCTATGCGGATGCTGAAAAAGTAAAAAGTCGAGGTAAGTTGCTATTAATACTCTTTAGGGACAGGTTGGCTTGTACATTAAAAAGCTTAGTATTTTATGCGTTCAAACTTGTAAGACATCAAGCTCACCGCTTCTAGTATGTGTGATTTTTTTTTAACCGACTTCAAAAAGGAGGAGGTTATATGTTCGGTTGAATGTATGTTTTTTTTTTATGTATGTTCACCGATTTCTCGATCAATTGTGGACCGATTTTGAAAATTTTTTTTTGATTGGAAGGTTATACTTCCGAGTTGGTCCCATAGAAATATTGTTATGATCTGATCATGAACTTTGAAGATATGGAACAGAACTCCTCATAGGATCACAGCAGAATCGTCGTAACAAGTAAAATTGCTTTGTTTATACGTGTAGTCGATGACTGACTGAAAGTAGAGGGGGAATATATCGAACTGATCTGATGATGAAGCCTGAAGTTAGGCACCGGAACTCTGTAATAAATTAATGTAATATAACCGTGTTTGGGATTATTAGAATTTTCATGAGATGAACTCTGGCTATAAGGTATTTAAGTTTGGCTGAGGGGTACTTTTAGTGGTGGTACCATAACTAAAAAGTGTAAAATAAAAAACTTTTTACAAAAAAAAATACAACCGACTTCAAAGTAAAAAAAAAACACTGAAAAGTGCAAAATAACTTTAATTTCGGAAGTCGGTGTTAAATAACGAAGAGACAAAACTATTATAGAAACAATCAAATAATAGTAAGCGATGATGTGGCTGACGATGGAACACGTTTGCCTAGAAGTAACCTGTTCAATCTTGATGTAAAGACCCCTAGGTTGTAGCTATCAGGAAACACAGACTCTGGCAGGGAATTCCACTCCTTAGCTGTACGCACAATGAATGTATTCCCAAAACTCTTTGTACGTATGGGTGGGATTTACCAAGTACTGGTGGCGCAACGCTGGACATCTAGTAGTCCGATGATGGCACGGACTTGGCGGAATTAAATTGTGCAATTCCAATGCACACTCCCCGAAATGTAAACGATAAGAAACCGACAGGCTAGCAACTCGGCGTCGATGCTCAAGACTTTTGAGTTTTGACTCGGTAATACAAAAATAATGTTTTTTTTTCTAGTTATTGGTTTTGAAGAAACTCATGTTATGATATTCATCGGCTTCGCTTACCTTATGACCTTCTTGAATAAGTACTGCTACAGTGCCACAGGATATAATTTGTTATTAGCTGCCTTGGTCATACAATGGAGCCTTCTTTGCCATGGTTTCTTCCATATGAAGCACGGCAAAATAATAACCTCGCCGACACTGTTGTTAGGTGAGTGATCATTATCAAAAAGTAGTAATATGGGTTAAAGTATGAAATTGCGGTTTTTTTAAATGGGTTGCTTCTTTGGATTGACTTGGAATTATAAGTTCAAATAAACTTTATATTAAAGGTACGTTATTCTTTTTTTTAAATTAGGTATTGGTTTCTTTGTATTTGTATTTTTTTTTAAATACGTTTTTTTTTCATATTAAGCAATTTCATACTTTAAACCCCTATTATAATTTATGTGCATTTAGGATATTTGCATTACATACAAAACATACATACTTACAAACTTAAATATACTTTATTTGCATGTTTCCGATATTTATCAATACTTCTCTGTGCTTCGGCACGTCATGCGCGTTCCGGCTATTATTTGAAGATTTTGATGATCGTTACCGTCCGGCAGAAGCCATGAAATGTAATACCAGTCTTGCCCAGGGTTATCAGGCTACTGGGTTGTAGAGGTTATATGTGCAATGGTTCAATGTAAAGTACTACGACACAGCTGCATCCAGCTGGACTGGAAGTCGACTCTAACATCATCATCATCATCATCATCATCATCTTCCTGCCCTTGTCCGTTGTTATTTGGGGTCGGCGCAACACGTTTTTTTCTTCCATTCTGCTCTGTCACTCATCATGGAAGTCGACTCTAACAAGTAGAGTTAATTCTGTTCTTTATTTCTATTTCATTCATAGAGGCTGATATAATGTCAGCGACCGTCCTCATCACGTTTGGAGCTTTGTTGGGGCTCACAACTGGTTCACAGTTGCTGTTCATAGCTATCATAGAGGGAGCAGTGGGAAGTGTCAACATGTTCATTAGTGAAGCAATATATGAGGTCAGTGATGGTAATTTATATGATTGTGTTATGTTTTCAGGGTTCATGTATGTATGTATGTGAGTTTCTTTATTCCACCATAACTTCTAGATGACTGAACTGATTTACATGTGTTTTTTTTTTTTTTTAGGTGGCATATCATCTAATGACAAATCCCGCTCTTGGGCGGAGCAAGAGATAGTGTCAGACTTTTACTGACTAAAAACCCAGTCCTGTTCCTTCTTTGCCTTCATCCCGGGGCTCCGGGCTTCGCTTTCACACTACCCGTGGCCCCAGTAGGCTTCGGCTTCAGTTACCGGACGGTCGGACGGCGAGCTACCCATTACTCGCCGTCCGCAAGCCCGTGCCTACGGTGGCCGGAAATTGGGATCGGAATCCTGGCGGCGGTTAGGGCGTGAGGACCGTTGCCTCACGCGATCGGCCGCTTCCTTTGCTACCATTACTGCTTCGCAGAAGGAGGCGACCGCCTGCCACTCCTCCTCACTCCGGACCATGACCTGTACCAATGCCCAGCGCAAGAGATCACTGCTGCCGATCGCCCCCACGAGGACACGGCGTTGCTCTGCCCAGGCGGGGCACACCTCTACCGTATGCTCCACCGTGTCCTCCGGACGGTCCACACAATGGCGGCACCCAGGCGTTTCTTCCGCACGAATTCGGTGCAGGAACCTCCCGAACTTACCATGTCCGGTGAGGACCTGCTTCATGCGGTAGGTAAGGACGCCATGTGGTCTTTCCAGCCACTCCTCAAAGAGGGGACTTACCGCCATAATTGTGGCGTGCCCATGATTTACATGTGTGGGGTATCGTTAGAATCCTTGCATCGTCCCGAGTAACATAGGCTATTGAAAAAATATAGAAATGCAATGTGTTGGGTATGATAAATAAATGATAGATCAAATAGTTTTCGAGACTTCGTGTTTAGTCAGTGAGTGAATGAGTGACTACTTTCATTTTTATTTATACAGTTTAACTAACATGTTGTTTTTGCTTTTTAGTTCTGTATGGTTGGTTATCCGGCTCGAAGGACCATAAAGATGTATGGTTTGGGACCTTACACCTTGGGTTGATGCTGATTGATACACTGATAACTTTGCTTGATATTTATTGATAAAAGTAATATTGAATGATAGATGAGTGCACGCGGTATGAATGCTATTCGTGTACTAAATTCACCGGCGGCCCAGCGCAGGTAAAGTGCTGACTTATTGATACAAAACTGTGCTGTGCTTGCACTGTACAAGTTCATTTTTTTGACATGCCAGTCGTGTTTTTATTTTTTTTTAATTATTGCTATTCGTCACCTAAAAACCCCTTTGTTTTGTCATTCTACTAATATGCGCCAATCCTTACGCTTTTCAATATTTTGAACATCAGTGTATATTCACATTATAATTTTTGTCATTTAAATATATAAAAAAACTTCTGAATTACCTATATATGGATCATAACTAGATATTAAGCGAATTGCTTACTTAGAAAAGCAAAATCAAAACGCCGTCTGTGAATATTGGCATCAGAGAGGATTGCAACACAAACAAAAACACAGATAGACAGCACGGACACGGTGGAGCATGCGGTACGGTACGCTTAGGCAGAGCACCGCCGTATCCTCGTGGAGGCGATCGGCGGCAACGATCTCCCGCGCCGGGCCTTGGTACAGGCCATGGTCCGGAGCGAGGAGGAGTGGCAGGCGCCTCCTTCTGCGAAGCAGTAATGCTAGCAAAGGAGGCGGCCGCACGGGCGAGGGAATGGCCCTCACGCACCAGTCGCTGGGATCCCGATCCCAATTTCCAGCCACCGTAGGCGCGGGCTTGCGGACGGCGAGCAATGGATATCTCACCTTCCAACCGCCCGGTAACCATTCGGACCGAGCCCAAATCATCAACGGCGCGTAGTGTTCCACGCGCACCTCAAGGAGATATCAGCAAACCGTAGGGGCCCACCAGGGTCGAAGCCTACGGGAGCCATGGGTTCGCTTCTGAAAAAAAAAACCGGTGCCCTGGAATGCAAGGCAATGATGGAACATAGGAGTGGGTTTTAATCAGTAAAAGTCTGACATTATCTCCCGCACCGCCCAAGAGCGGGGGATGTCATAAGATGATTTTTCAACTGAAAAAAAAAAGCTGTATAGGGTTGAACAGTTCAGTTTGGGTCGTAAAATGGATCTTGTTATGAGCTCATGTAGGACCTCTAGCATGTTTAATACTGTTGATAAGTACTGCGGCGAAGTGCGAGGGGGGCGTCCCCTCGCACTCCGCCCAAGAGCGAGAGATGTCATTGGATGATTTCCCACCTAAAAACAAAAAAGAACAGACAGAACAAAAAGCATCGTAATATAATGCCTTTGGTTTCAGATCTCAGATATAGGCGGCTCCATCGGTATTCACGCATATGGGGCCTACTTTGGTTTAGGAGTGAGCGCTGCTTTAAGGTTGAAAAAAACACCTGAACATGATGAACACGGAAGTGGAGGTCCGGTGCGCCCAAAAGTAATATACAGTCACACTTCAGCTGGGCGAGTGATTAGCGTTCGCGCCTCAAAGCAGAGGTTACGACTTGATCGACCCAGTTATACCTCAGATGTTACTGCTATGCTAGGTATGTAAGCATCATTATTATAATCAAGTTCAATCTAGCCGATAGACTTCAACTGCTCGATATAGGCCTCCTCCAAGCGTCGCCCGAAGGGAAACCCGTAGTCCTAGAACGCAAAGGGCAATTGAAGGTGTGGTTTTAGCCAGTAAAAGTCTGACACGCCTTCCCGCTCCACCCACAGCGAGAGAAGTCATGATGATTTCCATACTTAAAAAAAAGCGTCGCTAAAACGACCGGTGATGTGCGTCTTGCATGCATCGAATTTCCGCGATCCTTACCAGGTCCACCTTGTAGTAGGCCTTCTAGTATCTTCTGGTACTCGGTCATCATGTCAGAACTTTTCGGTCCCGTTGACCATCTGTCCTGTGAGCAATATACCCACTTAGTTTGGCGATTCTTCCAGTTATATCGGTAACTTTGGTTCTCCTGCGGATATCTTCATTTCTGATTTGTTCACGCAAGGAAACTTCGAGCATCATCTTTCTTTTGCTCTTTGGGCGACCACGTTTCAGAATCTTCAACTAGCAATACGCGCTGGTCATAATCTTAACCTTTCGCTTATTTCATTAAACCCCGAGCGAACGTCATTGTCTTTCTATTGTGTCTGAAAAACTTTTCCCAGTGTTTTAAAACATATCTAATCTGTTAACGATTGCCCTTTTATTTATTGTCACTTTCTTTTTTTCACTTACTTTCTGTCTTTTCATTGATGCATATTCACATGTTTAATTACTATTAGTGCAGCTTACTACCTAGTACAGTATACTTAAAAGTTTACTTTATTATCACTAGCTTCTGCTAGCGGCTTTACTCACGTAATGTAAGTTTCTCTGTACAAACTTTGAAACCTCGTTTCAACCTTAGGGGGTGAATTTTGGGAAATCCTCTCTTAATGCTTGCCTACGTCATAAAAGAAAACATTGAGCAAAATTACACATTCCTAGTCCCAGTAGTTTCGACTGTACGTTGATATGTCAGTCAGTTTCTCCTTTTATATATAAAGATTAAAAATGTTCGTCTCTCGATGCGCTCCATTATTGTAGAGTGATGGAATCACCTAGATTCGACTTGATTGCTCCTGAGGCTTCGATTGCAGACCATCATAAGTACCTACTTACTCCACCGCGAAACGCCCTACAATGCAACGTCGTATCGGATGCGTGCTGATCTTAAGTTAAGCGCATATTTCATATCAAAATTAAGCCCCAATAAGTATTCTATGTTATGAATTCCATTGTACGGCGTTGCGTACATGGTAGACACTCCACCCATACTTACAAAGCGTTTTAGGAACACATTTATTGTGCGTACAGCTAAAGAGTGGTATTCCCTGCTGGAGTCTGTGTTTCCTGAGTTACAACTTAGGGGTCTTTAAGTCAAGAGTGAATAGGTTACTTCTAGGTAGGTAAGCGTGCTCCATCGTCGGACACATCATCGCTCACCACCAATTAATTAAAAAAAAAACAGTTACTTCAATATTTTTCTTATTAATTCATAAATCAATCACAAATCGAAGTTATTAATATTTTTTTTAAATTGATATAAACTGGTGCTTGACTGCGATCCCACCTGATGGTAAGTAGTAATGCAATCGTTGATGGTGAGGCGCACTAATTTATTGAGAGCCTATTCACTCTAGCCTTGAAGACACCCAAATTATAATCGGACGGGAAAACCGCAGCAGGCAAATTATTCCAGTCCCTCGATGAACGACGAGGTGAAACGCTTGGTCCAGACCATAGAGGTTTCAACAACGTAAGAGTGGATACTCGCCGTTCGTCGGCTTGTCCGACGGTAGAAATGAGATGGTGGAATCAAGTCAAGTGTTTTATTCAAAAAAATATTTACTGGGATATAAAAATAAATAAAATATCGAAAATACCTTCACCACCCTTTTTAAACTTAACCAGTTGGTGTTTTTGTAGTCAGGGGTCAAAAGTGCAGTTCCACCCTATACACGAACGGATCTGTGCTTTGTATAACATTAAAAGCTGTCCTGGTGTGAAGTACCGCCGGACATTTGCAAGTACGCCAAGTTTCCTAGCAGCTACCTTGGCTTTGGACTCAATGAACCACCCAAAGTTAAGGTCTGAGGAAATTTCAACTCCCAAGAGCTGAAGGCGGTCGGTGCACTCCAGGGATACACTTTTAATGCACTTAAACCCTTTAAAAACTACATTGCTTTATTAATTATGATCGTAACGATTATTTTTCATTTCATTTTCCACAGGTGCTCTCTTCCTATGGATCTACTGGCCATGGTTCAACTCCGCTCTGGCCTCTTCAGAAGTTGAACGACAAAGAGCAATCGTCAATACTTACTTATCTTTAGCTGCATGTACGGTATGGCTGACATTCCAATATTGCTTTTAAAGTAGGAACTTTAGGAGTTACTTAGCATAGCATAGTCGGCCTTATAATGTTCCCACTGTTGGGACTCAGGCCTCCTCTAGGAGAGGGAATGGGCCATAATCCACCACGCGAGCCCAGTGCGGGTTGGTGGATGTCACATGTCTTCGAATTTTTGGTTCTAGGACATGCCGGAGGAGGAGGAGTTACTTGGTTGCGGTCGATTACCCACTGGATGAACAGACTTCATTAAATCATCGAATTGCCCCCTTACCAAATGTATACAGGGTGTATTCTTTTCTGACTGATATCAAATCGGGCTTTTTATTTTTTGACAACTTTAGTGAAAGTAACTCTGGCTGTCTGTTAATTCTTCACGTGTCTATAGCACAAACGACTTCAGCACATGCCCTGGAATCTGGAGGGAAAGTCTTTGAAATAATATTTGACTTTCAATCAGGTAAAGTACTGGCTTTTCTAGTAAATATTTTATCGATTTCTACCAGGTCGTCACATACGTGCTGTCTGCAGCAGTAAGCCACCAGCCTGGCAAGTTGGACATGGTACACATACAGAACTCGACGCTGGCGGGCGGGGTGGCTGTGGGCGCAGTGGCCAACATGTATATCGGACCCGGCGGAGCGATAGCTATTGGCATAGGAGCCGCCTTCATCAGCGTTTTGGGATATCGGTATCTTACTGTGAGTTTCAGGATCTTTAATTTTATTTAAGTAACACAATATTTAAGGGGTGAGCAGACGGTTGCGAACCAATGTCCCAACCAAGGTGACCTTGCTAGTTTCATTCAATCCGTGTAGACAGCAGTTGTAATCCATGACCTTCAACGCCCTTGGTTGGAAGGCGCGTTTTCCCAACCACCGAACGTGTTGGTCACCTTGGTTGGAACGCTAGTTTACAACCGTCTGGTCACCCCTTTACTCTCAATATCGTAACCCCTGTAAACATTGACAACTAATTAGTTCACGGTAAAATACACGTATTACATTAAGACTAAGTGTTTGAAAACTGAAGCTTTAAAACACAGATCAGTTTTACATTAAGATGTGCTGTTGAAATCAAGAGTTGATCTGCAGATATCAGTTAGTTCTAAAAAAACTTTTTACAAAAAAAAAATACAACCGACTTCAAAGTAAAATAAAACACTGAAAAGTGCAAAATAACTTTAATTTCGGAGGTCGATGTTTCTATAATAGTTTTGTCTCTTCGTTATTTAACACCGACCTCCGAAATTAAAGTTATTTTGCACTTTTCAGTGTTTTATTTTTCTTTGAAGTCGGTTGTATTTTTTTTTTTTGTAAAAAGTTTTTTATTTTACACTTTTTAGTTATGGTACCACCACTAAAAAGAACCCCTCAGCCAAACTTAAATACCTTATGGCCAGAGTGCATCTCATGACAATTCTAATAATCCCAAACACGGTTAGATTACCTACATTAATTTATTACAGAGTTCCGGTGCCTAACTTTAGGCTTCATCATCAGATCAGTTCGATATATTCCCCTTCTACTTTCAGTCAGTCATCGACCGTATAAACAAAGCAATTTTACTTGTTACGACGGTTCTGCTGTGATCCTATGAGGAGTTCTGTTCCATATCTTCGAAGTTATGATTAGATCATAACAATATTTCTATGGGACCAACTCGGAACTATAACCACCCAAGAAAAAAAAAAAACCAAAATCGGTCCACAATTGACCGAGAAATCGGTGAACATACATAAAAAAAAAACATACATTCAACCGAACATATAACCTCCTCCTTTTTGAAGTCGGTTAAAAAAACAATACTTTGTTTAATCTTAATTTAATTTGATTTGTTAAATTTTGCTATTGTGTGAAAGCGCATTAATTTGACTATAGTTGCTGAATGACAGTTACTATAAGTATAATAATATATAATTGTTGTAATTTTTTTTTATATTTATCTGGGATAAAATAAATAAAATATCGAAAATGCCTTCACCACCCTTTTTAAACTTAACCAGTCCGTGTTGTTGTACATCAAATTCCTGAAATTATCCACTATATACATTATTATATCGAATGATTATCCGTTCTTGTGGTGACTTACACGTTGTATGTTGTAACTTTTAAGAAGCTGGTAGGCTTTTCTTTATGTAATTTTTTTCATCTACCAGTATGTCCTAGAAACAAAAATTTGAAGATTTATGACAACTACATATCAACAATTTGCCTACAGTGGCCTTTCCGTCCGATTATAATTTATTTATTTATTATTTATTAATTACTTGCTATACTTACAACAAACTAACAATCTACGAACTAAAAAAATTGATACGAACATTTAATATTTCTTTACTGCTTTAAAAAAATATGTCGAATTTAGGTTCCTGAGCAATCAGGGAGTTCAGCAGATTGAGCGCCTGGGCTGGAGGGGCATATCGAGCCGTTAGAGTACGTGACGGAGAGGCAACGAACAGGCATTTCGGAGTCTTCAAAGCTAGATTGAATAGGTTCTTTATAAACTAGTGCGACTCACCATCAACGATTGCAATACTGCTTACCACCAGGTGAAATCACAGTCAAGCACTAGTTTTTATAATTAAAAAGAAACAATCTGCACACGCCGCATAATAGATTACGGAACATTCCCTCTTCTAGATTCTTCTTTGATTTAGGCCTTCAGGCCCAAGGCCCAGCATTGAATACATTATAAGGCAAATTATACTAATATACTTATGCATGGGCACTATAATGTCTAATTAGTACTAACTTTCTGTTTTGTTTTTTGCAGCCAAAATTGGAAAAGCTCGGTATCCAAGATACATGTGGAGTGAATAATCTCCACGGAATGCCTGGAATATACTCCGGTCTTCTCTCTGTGCTGATCTCAGGTATGGCCACTGACGAGGTATACGGCACCGAGTTGGCCAGTATCTTTCCCGCTACTTCACAGGAGCAAGATAAAGTAGTAAGTGACGTTAAAAGTTTGTTGTCTAGTAGACTTATTTTTAAATCCCCTGTTTTTTTGTTTAGGGTTTTATTGTTCGTTGTAGGTCATATCAAACCCATTGTACTGAACAATATCTACATCGTCCATTTACTAGCTATTAGCTACTCAGGGAGTCGTTGTTGAGACTGTGGAAGTAGCAGGTAAAATATTTTTGCCATTTCCGATACTGGATGAACCATGCCATTATTGTTAAACTTTCCCATCACCGACTTCTTCTCCACCTCGTTCCGAACACACTCCATGAGCAAATGTTGCACGTCCTCAATTTTGCCTCAAGTTGTGTAATTTGGTGAAGTCTATCTTCTTCATTAGGTGTTCAAATATTGCTAACCAAAATTCCAAAAGACTGAATGCTAAATGCTATCTTTAATAAATATCTACTTCACTCGAGGAGGCTCGGATTGTATAGTTTTATACCATATTCCATTAACCTTACTGCGTTCATCAAAATACACTTTCCAAAGATCCTAACAGATAAATTTATATTTTGGTAAAATCTCACTATGAAAAGGTGCTAGATTTAACATCCACTGTTCTAGAAATTAAAGTGGCGGGGGTAGTCGGCCATTTCTTCCCGTGGGTGTCGTAAGAGGCGACTAAGGGACATTTTTGAGACTGTTAAGCACCCCAGGTCACCGCGTGGTGGCGGGTAAACCACCAGCAACAGTATTCCCAAAGAGGGTTAGTGTCAGGCAGGCGGCCGACTGTAAAACAGTAGCCATATCTCTTACAACATGATGAGTATAAATGGAATGCGCGATAGGGTTAGGGCGTACCCCACAGGTGACGCGCAGGGGCAGCACCCGGCTCCTGTGGGAAATGGACTAGGGTTGTTGCACCATCCCGGGCGGGGGCAACGTAAGAAGCTAGCTCGGGAAATGAGATTGAGGTATGCAAGTTGGAATGTAGGAACAATGACTGGAAGGGCCAGAGAGTTAGCGGATGTATTAAAAAGAAGACGAATAAACGTGGCGTGTTTACAAGAAACTAAATGGAGAGGAACAAAAGCGAGAGAAATTGGTGAGGGATATAAGTTTTATTACTGTGGAAGTGATGGTAAAAGAAATGGTGTAGGAATAGTGTTAGACAGCAAATTGAAAGAAAGCGTGATGGAAGTACAAAGGATTAATGATAGGCTCATAGTTGTGAAGATTATGTTAGAGAATGTAATGTTGAATGTAGTTAGTGTGTATGCACCACAAGTAGGATGCGATGAAACGGTGAAAGAGAAGTTTTGGGAGGATTTTGATAGAGCTTTAATGGCCATCTCTGTACATGAGGAATTGATTGTTGGAGGTGACTTTAATGGACATGTAGGAAGAATGAGAGGTGTTTATGAAAGAGTACATGGTGGATGGGGTTTTGGAAGTCCGAACAGTGAAGGGGAGACGCTGCTGCAATCCGCTACTGCATTTGACCTGGCAGTAGCCAATACTTGGTTCCAGAAAGGAGACGAACACCTGGTCACGTACAAAAGCGGTAACCACAAGACGCAAATAGATTATTTCCTGGTTAGGCGTAACCAACTAAAGCACGTCAAAGACTGCAAAGTGCTGCCAGGAGAAGACCTAGTCTCACAGCACAGGCTCCTGGTTATGGTGTCAGTAGTCAAGACACATAACAAAAAAAGCAAAGAGCGTCCTCCTCCTAAAATAAAATGGCATATGCTAGAGAAGAGTGACTGTGCGAAGAAATTGAGAGAGCGAGTGGTGGACAAAATGATAGAAATGGGAGACATGAATGATCGAAGTATAAATGAAAGCTGGAATGAGATTGCTGAGTGTTTTAGACATGCAGCGAAAGATATTTTGGGAGAGACGAGAGGAAAGGGTACAATAGATAGGGATACATGGTGGTGGTCGATAGATATACAGAATGTGTTGAAAGAAAAAAAGAGGAAATTTAAGGAATGGCAGCGTATAGATCCGGAAAACACTAGCTTAAAGTCTGCAAAAAAAAGTGAATATGATGCTTTAAAGAAAAAAGCCAAGAAAGCCGTGGCAATAGCGAGAGCAAAAGCACAGGACAAACTATACGACACACTAGATAGTCCGGCAGGCCAGAAAGATCTATACCGGCTTGCTAGAGCAAGAGAGAGAAATGCGAGAGATGTTTGTCAGATAAGATGTATAAGGGATGAAACTGGAATGATTCTATCAGAAGATAGTAAAATCAAAGAGAGGTGGAAGGACTATTTTGAAAGACTGATGAATGAGGAAAACAACTGGAATGGGATGTTAGAGAGCAAACCAGTGAACGTGGGTTTAGTGAGAATTATTAGTATGGATGAAGTCAGAATAGCTATAAATGGAATGAAGAATGGTAAGGCAATTGGTCCAGACGGAATACCAGTTGAAGTGTGGAAGTTGCTGCGAGTGGATGGATGGATGTGGTTAGCTTTGTTCTTCAATAAGTTGTTGCAGGAAGAAGCCATACCTGATGAGTGGTGCAACAGTTCCCTGGTGCCCATCTTTAAAAACATGGGTGATGTGCTTGAATGCAACAATTATAGAGGAATAAAGCTAATGTCACATACTATGAAAGCCTGGGAGAAAGTTATTGAAAGGAGGCTAAGAGAAGAGAGTGAAATTTCACAGAACCAATTCGGTTTTATGCCTGGTCGGGGTACAACGGATGTAATTTTTGCTATACGCCAGCTGTGCTAGAAATACAGAGGTGCGCATAAAAACTTGCACATGGTATTCGTTGACCTCGAAAAGGCATATGACCGGGTACCTCGTGAGGTTCTGTGGTGGGCCCTTAAGGAGAAAGGTGTGCCTGGGAAGTATGTGCAGTTGATCCGAGCGATGTACAGCCAATGCAGTACCCAAGTCCGGTCTGCAGTGGGCAACACTGGCAGCTTCAGTGTGGCTGTCGGCTTACATCAAGGGTCGGCCCTCAGCCCTTACCTCTTCCTGATGATAATGGACGCTCTGACGTCGGGCATCCAGGAAGAGGCTCCCTGGTGTATGCTGTTTGCCGATGACATTGTGCTGGTTGCCGAGAGTGGCCTAGAGGTCCAGAGCAAATTGGAGGTGTGGTGGCACAGACTGGAGAGTGTTGGCTTAAAATTGAGCAGAACGAAAACCGAGTACTTGTTCTGTGATTTCGGTGGTCTCTCCGGTCCTATGCCCTTAGCTCTCGCTGGAACGCCCATACCAATCTGCTCCGACTTTCGGTACCTCGGGTCGCTTATCCAAGGAGATGGCGAGGTAGACCGAGACGTATCAAATCGGATCAATTCAGGATGGATGAAATGGCGACAGGTCACTGGAACAATTTGTGACCCACGGATGCCCCCCAAGTTGAAGGGTAAAATCTACAAGTCCGTGATAAGACCTGTCATACTGTATGGATCAGAATGTTGGGCTGTGAAAAAGACGGATGAAAAAAGATTGCATGTAGCGGAGATGAGAATGTTGAGATGGATGTGTGGTGTGACGAGAATGGATAAAGTGAGAAATGAGTATATTAGAGGAAGTTTGAAAGTGGCGCCAGTGACTGAAAAGTTGAAAGGGAATCGTTTGTCTTGGTATGGTCATGTAAAGAGGAGAGATGAAACGCATGTTACTAAAAGAGTTATGAGTATACATGTGGATGGGTGGAGAGGGAGAGGGAGGCCAAAGAAAAGATGGATGGATTGTGTGAACAGTGATATGAAAGAAAAGGAAGTTAGTGATAGCATGACGGTTGACAGGATAGAATGGAAGAAAAAAACATGTTGTGCCGACCCCAAATAAGATGGGACAAGAGCAGGAAGATGATGATGGGTAGTCGGCCCTCAGTCCCTCAGTTGTGAGCTAGCCACCGAGCGGGTCGGACGTGTCAACCTCTAGCTCCGGACATCGTAATAAATATAAAGTATGGTGTGCGTTCTA
Organism: Mythimna impura; assembly: GCA_905147345.3. Taxonomy (NCBI): domain Eukaryota; kingdom Metazoa; phylum Arthropoda; class Insecta; order Lepidoptera; family Noctuidae; genus Mythimna; species Mythimna impura. The sequence goes on from LR990349.1 coordinate 6,167,621, forward strand.
AAACATCACAATTGGCGACGAGGATAAAAGTGAGTACTTAATACTGTATAATTATATCCCCGAAACGAGAAAAAGGTTAACGGTTATACATGTGAATTGATTACTCAGGCATAATCTCCTTGTTTTGAAAAAAAAGAAGAAATGTTACCCCACACTAAGAATTATTCCAGTATCGTGGGTGCATTCGCAAACGCGTGAATTCGCATACACGGGACACCCGGAATTATCAAAAGTTTGAAATAAGAAATGATTCGAAACTGTTGAGAGAAAGTTAAAGTTTGAATTCTAGTAGTAGTAGTTTGAGTAATCAAAATGTATGCACCGGGTCTTACAGCTTAGTACGGCAGTTGTTCCTAATGTGTACAGTGTGGCTAAGATACCAGGCTGAATTTTTAGCCTGGTACCTATGAGTTACCTAAGACCCTACTGATTGTAACCAAGCCATATAGCAACTACCTAGTAGCCTAGCTACCCAAACCTATCATACAAACCACACCAAACGTGAGTTATGTGTGATTATGGTTTTACGTGCGGGAAGTCTTACCAAATAATGATTATTAAGTACTTAATAACTAGACACGTTGTGAACTGTCAAAGTGTGGTAAATCCATGTAACCTCACGAGGCAGGTTGTAAACTGTCAAAAAGATATGTGGTAAATTCATGTATCTAAACAAGGCAGGTTGTGAACTGTCAAAACGGTACGGTACGTTACGGTATCCTAACGAGACAAGTTAAGTATTGCTAATATTACGAGTTTATTGCCGCGAGTTTAATCCTTGCACTAGAATAGATGAGTGATGAAACAGTTACTGTATCAATGATGAGTATTTCGGTTAACTTTTTTGATTTGGAGCTGAATAATCATTACCAACCCGCACTGGGCCCGCGTGGTGGATTACGGCCCATTCCCTCTCCTAGAGAGAGGAGGCCTGAGTCCCAGCAGTGGGAACATTAAAAGGCTGATTATGCTATGTTGCTTATGCTAATCATTATCAATGAATATAAATTGAAACAATGAATGGTCAATCGAAAAAATTTGGTAATTCAATACTTGTCACAAAAAATTAAAAAATAAGACAGGCCATAAATTATCAAGTGAAAAAAAGGACTGTTAATTGTCAAGTTTAGAAAATTAAGACAAGTTATGGATTGTCAATTCGAAAACCAAGACTATAGCGTCAATAACATTCGTCGTTTTGTTTTACACATCTACGCAAAACCTTGATACGTACTACGCATATACAATTATACATGACTGTTATTTTTTGCTAGAGTTAAATAAATAAAATAACCTGTAGTTGATCCGTTGTTTACGTACAACGACAACAACGTAAACTACTGCTAATAACTAAGAAAGCAACGATAAACATATACAGGGTGTTTGGTGCATCGTGTGCCAAATTGAAATGGTCGACGGGAGTGGTCATCTGCTATCCCTTCAGACCCCTAAACACTTCTCATGCCCTGTGGATTTTTTTTCATCGATTTTTTATTGTTTTATGAAAATAAGACCCAAATTTTTCATTCAAATTTAAAAAATATATATAAGGCGTAGACTCTGAAATTTAATTTTATTTAGATGTACGAGTATATTATATAACGTTTAAATTTAAAATGAGTGACATAAGCTATCTATTTCTGTATGGTTTCCGCACTCAGTCCCATGTGGACCATTGTACGTGGGTGACATAAGCTATCTAGTTTTTTTTTTTTAATTGACTTGCAAAGTTTTGGACTTAAATTAAAGCTGTCCATGTTACAGCTATTTATATGGCTATAAAAAAATACCAGGTTGGAGTGTAGCCTTAGGGGCGCTATGGCGCGGGACTTAGAAAATTTTTCGAAAAAAAATTTTTTTTTTCAAATTGGTACCATACGCTTATAGGCACCATGAGCCGTGCAGAAAACAAAAAAAAAATAGGTAAAAAAAATTTTTGGGACTTACAAAATTTCTCATTACTTTTCACCTTGAGTATGGTTAGGGGCAAACACTTAGAAAATTTTTCAAAAAGTTTTTTTTGGAAGTTGATTCCATACGCTTATAGGCACCATGAGCAGTGCAGAAAACCAAAAAAAAAATTTTGGTAAAAAAAAATTTTTGGGACTTACAAAATTTCTCCTTACTTTTCACCTTGAGTATGGTTAGGGGCAAACACTTAGAAAATTTTTCAAAAAGTTTTTTTGGAAAGTAATGAGAAATTTTGTCCCAAAAAATTTTTTTTACCAAATTTTTTTTGAAAAATTTTCGAAGTCCCAAAAATTTTTTTAACCAAAAAAATTTTTTTTTTCGTTTTCTTTGCTTCTCATAGCGCCCCTAAGGATATACTCCAACTCCTAAAAATCCGCCCCTAAGGCTACCCACTGACCAAATACCAAAAGAGACCGGAATCTTCCAACTTCCTCAAAAATTCTCTAGTTGCATGGCATATGGCACATCACTAACAAGAGGATACTATTGCTAGTGATGTGCTATATGCCATAAAAATCTTTTAATAACTTTGTGAATTCGCTAGAATTGTGAATCGATTCACATAAGACTAATATTCAAAATTATGATTTAAAAAATATTTTTGCTTAAATTATACCTGAAAAACCTATTAAAAATGTTATCTCACTCTTATAAGGTAAAATCTGTCTCGTATCTTTCTTTTCGTGGGTTTTACTGGAAAAATGTAATTGTATTTTTATCATTTACTTCATAATTTTTACAAATCCTACTCAAATTGTTGGCCTATGTTGTGAATGCAGGCCCAACATCTGTTTCGTACTTCGATAGTTGTTGTACGAAGTCGTATTTCCTCCTTAATTGTTCGGCTGGACCAATTTTAATAATTCTTTGTTGTGTTCAATGCGTTGAACTAGTACCTCCCTAGTTTCCAACTATTATTACTGCATAACAACTGCTACAAATTTGGAAATTCGCTTGAATTGTGAATGAGTCACATAAGAGTAACTTGCAACAACGCATTGAAACGGCTTTCAATACAATTTGGCCAATGTCCTTTTAGGCCAGTAATTTGTATTTTACTGCAAGTACAAATTAAAATACGGACACCTTATCAATGGCACCAGAGGTGCAATACAAGGCCAAAACAGAGGGCCAAATAGGCCAAATGGGCTAAAAGGACCAAAAGTCCAAAAGTGCAAAAGTCCAAAAGTCCAAAAGTCCAAAAGTCCAAAAGTCCAAAAGTCCAAAAGTCCAAAAGTCCAAAAGTGCAAAAGTCCAAAAGTCCAAAAGCCCAAAAGTCCAAAAGTCCAAAATTCCAAAAGTCCAAAAGTCCGAAAGTCCAAAGGTCAAAAAGTCCAGTTGTCCAGTTGTCCAGTTGTTTAATTATCACCATGACGGTACCTTGTCAAATATATGAAAATACCATGTACAGATAGCGGCACGAATCTTGAGCGCTCGGCGAAAGAGCGGGGATCGCTTTGCGCATCGTACGATATCGGCGAGCCAATCACTGTACAAGGATTTCACTCCCCGCTCCCGCATCTCTCTTCATACCACTAAAGAGACCCGATATTTCACTTCTGCGCAAGTATAACTGTAGAAGTCAGCGCTCAGGATCCGTGCCGGTATCTATACCTACCGTACATGATATTAATTTAATAAAAAACTTTTTTTTAGTAAAAACAAAGTAGACATGAAATTGAAAAAGATTTATATAATAATATAAATTACCATATTATCAAATTAAATATTAATACGATATGAGATCAGTGAGTCTAAGATGTTTTGTATTATTGTGAACTACTAGATTAACTTCTTGCATAAATAGTAAAAGTATCTATTAAACTTATGTATTATAAGTATCAAAATATTTAGTGTTCAAAATAAAAATAATAAGGAAGAGATGTGATGTACAGTATACAAACACTAGACTGATCGCTAGGTGGCGGGGGTAGTCCGCCCTCAGTCCCTCAGTTGTGAGCTAGCCACCGAGCGGGTCGGACGTGTCAACCTCTAGCTCCGGACATCGTAATAAATATGAAGTATTGCGATGCGAGGAGATGGAGGGGTCAAAGTAAACTACATGTTAGTTACTACTCCAAGAGTCGAGTCCTCTTCCACCTTTAATTAGCAACATTATATACATAGTTACGACGTGATGTTATGTCGATAATCTACAATCACGTATTCACATACTAACTACCTTAGCATATTATACTACGTGCTGTACGTGACGTGCTGATGTACGTGACATCACACCACATCACCCCCCTTAAATTTAAAAAAAAATTTACAAGGTTTTTTTTTTTCACATTACAAACTATTACCTACTCTAACTCTTACAATACACTTTTGTTCTATTCTTATGTACTATATCTATTTTATTTTTATACTTAATCACAACATTTGGTGACTCGTCTTTTACAACTTCAAAAGGTCCATTATAAATACATTCCAATTTATTGCCAGTTTCATTCTTAATCAAAACTAAATCACCTTCCTTATAGGTTACAGAATTAAGATTCTTATCATAACAATGTTTCCTAGCTAATTTACTCGCTATTAAATTCTCCTTTGCATCATTTTGTGCCCTTTGCAATCTGTACTTAAATTCTAAAGGATAATCATCAAAATTATACAATGGTTCAACACTTTCTCCTTGAAGACTACTTGGTAATCTGCATATTCTTCCAAACACTAATTCATAAGGTGTATATTTGGTAACAGTATTAACTGTCGTATTATAAGAAAAACACCAAAATGGTATCCAAGAACTCCATGATGATGGGTTATTATTCGTCTGTATCCTCAAATATGCACCTAATGTTTTATGTACATTCTCCAAAGAACCTATACTCTCATGATGATATGACGTCGACATGACTTTATTGATGTTCAAGATATCACATAGCTCTATCATTACTTTCGAAACGAATTCACTACCCCTATCCGTAGCTATTGTTCTCGGTATTCCATATCTCAAAACAAAATTCTCTGCCAAAGCTTTTGCTACCTCATTTGCGGATTTATTCTTTAACGGATAAGCCTCTACAAACTTCGTAAGTTCACATTGAATAGTTAATATGTAAACATTGCCTCTTTCGTCTCTATCAAGGGGTCCTACTATGTCTAAATAAATCTTCTCAAACGATGTTGATGCAGTAGTCGTAACCGTCATGGGTTCCCTAGTATTCCTAGAATACTTTTGCTTACAACACTTATCACATTTACCAACGTACTCCACTACGTCTTTCTCTATAGAAGGCCAATAATAATACTTCTTTATATTATTCACCATCCTACGTATTCCTGCATGACCACTCGTGGGTAAAATATGGAAATCATTCAAAATAACCTTCTTCTCATCTTTCCCTTCTATTTTCCGTAAATCCTTCACTACACACAGTTTAAAATCCCCACAAATCGAACTTCTATTTTCCTTCAAATATTTTGCCATTCTTGTAATGAAATCAACGTTATAACGATTTTTCATAATAACTACTTCTTTAATGCCTTCTTCAATACAAAAACTGACTATGTCTTTCGATAACTCGTCTCGCGAAGTTCCCGATAAAGATTCATAGTTTACATAAATACTCGAGTTTTCTGGCATATACACTATATTGCGCGACTTTGAAAATATCCTCCTACAACCATTATTATTATTGTTGTTATTATTATTATTACGTAACATTTTCTCCCAATCATCTAAACAAATCCCAATGTCATTTCCTTGTTTCTTAAGTACTTCCACGATCCTAGGGTGATCAGTCCCAGATACCACGGAGTCCCTATCACAAACATTTGGCTTTCCCAACTGCTTGTACTGCGCCCTCGTCATTACGGATATCGTCTTTTCCCGTATCAATTTCAAATCCTCACTCGTTATCACTATTCTAGAAAGTGCATCCGCTAGAACATTCTCTTTGCCCTTAATATATTCAACCTCAAAATCATACTCCTCTAAACACAAACGAAACTTAGTCAACCTACTAGATGGATCTGTCATGTTAAACAAATACAGTAATGGCCGGTGATCCGTCTTTACAACGAACCTCCGTCCGTACAAATACGGTCTAAAATATTTAACTGACCAAACTATTGCCAACCACTCCTTCTCTATTATCGGATAATTTAACTCACTCTTCCCTAACGACCTACTAGCATATGCGATGGGTCTTCCGTTCCCATTACACAACACACTCCCTATTGCATATCCAGAACTATCGGTTTGCAATATAAAAGTATTGCTATCAGAAAAATCTGGATAATCCAACACCGGTGGATTCATTAACGCTTCCTTAAGCAACAAAAACGACTTCTCGCACTCATCGGACCAACTAAATACAACACCTCTCTTACACAGCCTATTCATAGGTACCACTATATCAGCAAACTGTGGTATGAATTTTCTATAATAATTCGCAAACGCTACAAATCGCTTTACCTCATCAACCGTCGATGGACGCGGATAACCTCTAATAACTTCTACCTTCTCTGAATCTGGTGAAATACCTTCCGCCGATATCACATGCCCCAAATAAAGCACTTGCTTCTTCAAAAATTCACATTTTGACGGATTCAACTTTAGATTTACTTCCCTCAAGCGTGAGAATACTGATATTAGGTTTCGATTATGTTCATCTAAATTCCGTCCAAAAATAATGAGATCATCCAAATAAATCAGACACCTGTCGTAATTCAATCCAGACATGGCCACAGTCATTAATCTACTAAACGAACTCGGACTTATCTTCAAACCCATTGGTAACCTACACATTTGATACTGCCCCTTGTCTGTTGTGAAAGCAGTGTACTTCCTACTACTCTCCTCCAAAGCACACTGATAATAAGATTGTGATAAATCACAGTGACTAAAGTAAACTGCGCCTGACATCGAATCCAAAATCTCAGTTATATTCGGCAATGGAAACTTATCATCCTGTATCTTTTCATTCAACTGCCTATAATCTATAACCACACGCCATTTCTTCTCTCCACTACGATCCGCCTTTTTGGGTACCACCAAAACAGGACTAGACCACTCACTAACCGCCTCCTCAATGATATTACTCTCCAGCATCTCCTGCACTTGCCTATCAACCTCCTTCTTCTGCACATAAGGTATCCTATACTGCCTCTTGTACACCGGAGTAGCACTCTCTTTCAAACGTATAGACTGCTCATATACGTTAGTGACAGCTAATTTATCACCCGGAAGATGAAAAACATCCGAAAACTTCGCACACACTTGCTCAACCGACAACCGCTCCTCGGCGTTCAAATAGTCGAGTTTAAGTAAAGAAAGTACCTCTTTTACACGCTCAACGTCCGTCCCTGGCTCCACGAAATTACAACAATCAAAATCACTCAACGGACAAACTTCCACACCGGACATACTACACACAACTTCCTCGGAGTTCGTATTTAAAATCCTAACGGGCACCATCCCGTTTTTAGGCCTTACTAACACACTAGCCAAGAAAACGCCTTTCCGCAATTCTTCCCTAACTACCACACAATCTACCGCTCTATTAACGGGGTAATACCTAACCACCTCACAACGCGGTGGAATAGTCAACAAGTAATCATAGGACTTAAGTGGCATCGTGACCACCCGCCGTTCACGATCCCTAAGAGAGAACCTATTCGCCGAAAAATCTATAATACCACCATACTTCTGCAAGAAATCCTGACCTAATATACCAACCGACTTACATGGCAAATCATCAAATATATAAAACTTATGCGTGAAAGAACACCGTCCATATTCCAACGTTAAATATACATAACCTATAGCCCTCAAACTACCTCCTACACCATTTATCACTAATTCTTCCTTAACTACCTTACAGCACAAAGCATCGTTCAACAAGAAACCACTCTTTACAGCCGATATCGACGCGCCCGTATCTACTAACCATTCCGCATTTATATTATACACTAGAAAATTAACCCAATTAATACTATCGCAAGCTAAAATACACTTAGTCTCGAAAAAACTGCAAGTGGTGGTCAGTTGCTTCATTACGTCGTGACATTGACGTCTCGCCTGAGTCAGCATCACTACGCGCATGCTCGAAACACGCTACACGCCTCCGACCTTGTTGAGTCGAATGACCACGATGAACATTATTGCTACGTCCGCGCATTCCACGATTATGCCATACGGTGGCATTTTTGCGCGTACGCTCAACAGCTGTTTTATGTTGCGCGTATCCATTTCCTACCGTAGACCGCCTATAACCATTTCCGCGACCTCTATTATCAAAACCACCCCAACGCTGATACGCCATGACTTGTGCCGACGATGCACAACCTTCGTCTTCTGCTACCCTGATCGCATCCTTCAAAGAAGTCAAATTCCGCGCCGTAATGATCGTACCTAAACGCTGATTGCGAAGCCCGTCAGCAAACTTCCTGATTGCGTACTTTTCGTTCAACGGCCGCAAAATCTCATACGCTTCCGAACTTTCCCCGGCTTGAGAAATAGTCAAATTAACCATTAACTTCTCTATCTCAGCCCCAAAATCCGCGACCGACCTATCATTCTGCCTAGCGCGAGCAAGCTTCGCTTGCACAGCTACGTCTGACTCTACTGTTAACAAATGCTTCTTCATATCAGCTACCAGACAATCCACCGTTGCGTAAGTAGAGGACAACCGAATCCTAGCACCCTGGGTAAGTCGTGTAGTCAAAACAAATTTAATCAAAAGAGCATTATCTGCTTCCACTAACATAGAACTATATAGTCCTATGGCATCAATTAAGTCTTGCGTAACTTGCTCATCGCCACTCATCTTCGGGAGTAGGCTAACTGCCGTTCTCAAAGAAAACTTTTCCGCTGCCATGTTTTGTTCCGTTTCGGTTTCGCTCCCAAACTTAATAGTGTCTACGTATAATGCTTCTATCTTACATACCAACTGAGCCAATTCTTCCGAGAAATTACTAGATTTTGAAACTATACACTTAAATTTACGATAAAGCGCTTTCACCTCACCAATCTTACTATCAAAATTCCTGCCTTCTCGCCTACTAGGGCCTAACTTGACAATAGATTCCCTTAATAACTTAAGTTGTACAAATAGCGACGTTAACTCCACTTCCATTTAAATTATTGTCTCTAAATTTAACGATGAACACAAGCACCGAAACACACTTATTCACTTCCACTCAAGAAACACTTACTTCGTTCCTCCGACGGCTCCTGGTCAAGCCATCTGTACAGCCTTCTGGACTTCCCGCTGTCTCATCTTTTCTTCAATCCAGTTGTGGTGACATCTCCGATACATGCGAACCGCCAACCCTATGATGACAACTGCCATACACACAGCCACAAACAGCAACACGGTCTTGATAGCCGCCAGCTGCTCCTGAGTAGCCGTTGCGGTATTTGCACCACTCGTAGACGCCTGGGCGATAATCACCTCTTCCTTGGACGTCGTGCTCCCCATGGCCTGCGCCGTGACGCGACTGACGTGATACTCAACGAAGACAATCAAACCGCGAACCACGAACCGTGACTAGCTCCTGGTCGGCAACTACAACGCCGTCCAGCCGACTGGCAGGGTCGCCATGCGATGCGAGGAGATGGAGGGGTCAAAGTAAACTACATGTTAGTTACTACTCCAAGAGTCGAGTCCTCTTCCACCTTTAATTAGCAACATTATATACATAGTTACGACGTGATGTTATGTCGATAATCTACAATCACGTATTCACATACTAACTACCTTAGCATATTATACTACGTGCTGTACGTGACGTGCTGATGCACGTGACATCACACCACAGTATGGTGTGTGTTCTTAAACATCACAATTCTCATCTCCGATACATGCACTCTTTTTTGCATATAGTATATGCATTTTCACAACCCAACATTCTGATCTATATACGTAGTATTTTAGGTCCTGTCACGGATTTGTAGATGTTACTGGCGACAATGATTATTGAATCTTTATTCAAATTAAAAGAAATTTTACTGGAGCCGTTAATAATATTCTTTGAATTTATGTATGAAGTTACTGTTACTATTTCCTATTGCTACTGCTTGTCGTCTGTGACGGACACACACCGTTTTTTTTAGGGTTCCGTACCAAAGAGTAAAAACGGGACCCTATTACTAAGACCTCGCTGTCCGTCCGCCCGTCTGTCTGTCTATCCGTCCGTCTGTCACCAGGCTGTATCTTATGAACTGTGATAATAAAATCGTTGTAATTTTCACAGATGATGTATTTCTGTTGCCGCTATAACAAATACTACTAAAAAACTACTAAACTAAAAGCAAAATTAAATAAATATTTAATCCGAAAAAGTTCGTTTTTTGCTACTGACGGTACGGAACCCTTCGTGCGCGAGGCCGACTCGCACTTGGCCGGGTTTTTAGGATTCCGTAGCCAAATGGCAAAAAACGGAACCCTTATGGATTCGTCATGTCTGTCTGTCTGTCCGTCCGTATGTCACAACTACTTTTTTCCGAAACTATAAGAACTATAATACTCTTGAAAGTAAGTTGTAAGTAGATGTATTCTGTGAACCGCATTAAGATTTTCACACAAAAATAGAAAAAAAAACAATAAATTTTGGGGGTTCCCCATACTTAGAACTGAAACCCTAAATTTTTTTTTCATCAATCCCGTACGTGTGGTGTATGCAATTAACCTTTCAAGTTTGTACGGAACTCTCAGTGTGCGAGTCCGACTCGCACTTGCCCAGTATTTTTTGGTGCAGTCAGTACAGAAAGCAATTTAATTGTACTATTATAAAGCAATATAATTGGGTATTTCATATTTATTTTTCTATGTGTGGCATCAAATAAATATTTTATCTATATTTTAGGGAGACTCATTAACCACTCAACCAAGATCCTTACCGATGCAGGCGTTGTACCAGCTGATAGCTCTGGGAACTACGTTATTTATAGCACTAGGAACAGGCTTTCTAACCGGTTAGTACGTGTTATGTTCATTATTTCTAATTGTCCTTCAATTGACAATATTTCAAAATTATATTAAGCACCCAACATGAAAATTTAATTTCTATATTATGTAGTCTGGGTTTTATATTTATTTTTTTTTTTGGCCCACACCGTAGCCTAAATAGCGACGAATAACATCAAATAAGGTATAGTTAGATTTGTCTTGACAACCGACGTGATATAAATAATTTTTCACCGCCATTAGGTGTGGTGACATTCCATGTGTAATGTCAAAATAAAGGGCACGAGGAGATGATTACAAAAATGTCACTCACTCAAAAGTAAGAAGTAAAAACGAAGATTATGCATAATGTCATATTTTTAAACACAACCAAATGCTTAAAAGTAAAATAATCAAATAACATAAAAAAAATATCCTAATTAATTAGTAAATTTTATTTCCCGAAAATTCGGGATATTTGTATCTCTTTGCGGTTGCTATCGGTTTAATTAATATTGTGAGTATGCTATTTTTCTGATAGATCAATTTTTGGCAATTTCATTAGTTTAATTTAACAGCGAGATTACATACAAACAACTTGGTTTACCACGTGAAAAAAATGTAATAATGATTTAATTGTTTTTACAGGTTATGTCATCAAAAGAGGTATCTTCAAACATCTGGAAGAGAAAGAAAGATACGACGACGATATAAATTGGGAGCTGCCCTCCCCCCTAACTTAACATAACAATGTTGTCTTTATTCTAAAAGCTTTCCATTGTAAGCCTTTTTCTATTTCCAAATAACATCTAAAGAAAATTGTAGGGAAAACGAGATTTTTTCAGTATTGAGACGAAAATTTGAGCAATATATGTGTGCCTGTATAATGTTGAGGGACCTCGTGAACTGCGTGGGCTTGTAGTCGTTACTGGTTGGGCGCTCAGTCCCACAATAAGCATTAGGTTTCAATAGTTGAACCTGGTCTAGTGGAAAAAAAGTGGTAGCTTATTCATTACTGATATTAACATAAAGTTATAAATATATAAGACGTTGTTTGTTCGTTATTGATAATTATAATCGAATGAAATTATGGATTATCAGTAGCTATTTTATATTTATTTAAAGTGAACATTGAAGCAACATAAAATCCAGACATTATCCACCCTGGGAGTACTGAATTTCTTTATATGCGTAAAATCAATTAATTTAAAACATAATTAATTAATTGATTTTTGGTTTTAAGTGTAAAACAGTAGCCTTAATATGTCATTACAATACTAAGTGAATAAGTATGTATATGTACATCACAAAAGTTATTCTGCAGACTGTCATCGACTTACAAAATATTATTTAGAACCGCGTCTGTTTTGTTAAAAAAAAAAGGATTATTGAATAATTTTGTTTTAGTTTCTAAAATTATTTTAATTGGTTTTTAATTTGATAAATGATATTAATTTTGCAAATAGGTTTAAAAAAACACTTTCATATGTAATTTTTTTTTTGTCGTTTTAAACTAGATGTAGCCGGTGTTTCCTAGCTACTACCCTGAGAAGAAACATCGAAACAAACTCATGGGTCAGTCTCTTTTAAAGTCCATACAGTAAATGTATATAATTTAACAACAAACAACAACATTAACAACATAACAACAACAACAACATACACAACAACAACATAACATAACAACATTAACAACAACACAACAACACATAACAAACAACAACATGAACATTTAACTTTTTTTTGTGGTGTACAATAAAGAATATAATAAATAAATAAATTAACAACGAAATGCTAACAAATAGGTAATAATATCTGATAAGTATGTATGATAATGTGATGTATTATAATTATTTTAGTTACTGGAAGTTGGTATAGACAGATTGTAGTATTGAGATAGGGTAGTAACGGCAGCTACTTTAACGTTGACTTAACTTGAAAATTGTAGCTATCATCGGACAATTGTAAATCCCGTAAAATAATAATATAACTACAACTAGATTGTAAACTCTCGATAAATTGTGAAATGAACATTCCACAATGATAGTATACGATCACACGTTTTAAAATTCGATAATCGTAAACGGATAAACCAGCATTCAATCACTGAGTATTACTACAATTTATTCATTTTGGTGTGATATTAAAAGTGCAACTTAATTTTAACTCATTATTAATATTTATATTTTTAAATGTTTTTATTTTTTTTATCTAATATTTAAAATAATATTTAAATATAAGTACCTACATCTAAATTAATAAACTGATTCAGCTTTATTAATATTTAGTTTAATTACTATAAAATTGTATATTTTTTAATAATAGCTCTGTCCTATGCTATGATATATATATTGATACTTGTTCAAGTAAAGGCCTGTACATATTTTGTTTGATCTTTGACGAATTTTTTTGACTGCCGATATGATTTTATAATGAGCAATAAACCTTAGTTGACCTTGTAATATTGCAGTTTACACCTTACTCGGTTTATTAATATTTGCAAACATTTACTCACTTTTTTTACAATTAGCCGAGATGTAAGATAAATATGTTTGAAGATGATGTTAAATGAAGAATTCTTAAGGTAGGTAATTATATTATTACATGTCAATAAAATATAGGATAAATGAATCTTTTCTTTATTACAACCCACCTGCAATTAATTATGACTATCGTTCATTTTATCTTCTCGTTTTATTAGACGCCCCAGTAACGTTTTATTTTTTATTTTCAGAGGTTGGAATTAGGTAGAGTTATTCATGTACTTGTTTGGAATTTTCTAATGAAAAATCCCGTGTGGTCAACAATATTACAAATAAATAATAATAAAAACCTCTAGAGATAAGACAAATAAAACAAAGATAATGAACATACAATTTGTACCTATTAGTATTTTTTACTGAAAAAGATCTCTCTACGTTAACTGAGGTGAAGTTACCAAATATATGCACTTCCTCCTCCTCGTCATTAATGCAGGAAGAAATTTTACTGCTTTATTTCTGATAGGGTCATAAAAAAAATCTGCTCTTAAAAATTAATCTCGGGATTTGAGGCTTATCCACTTTATTCTTTCGCTGTATGAAATCGGTATAAGTACTTAAATAACTCTACCTAATTCCGACCTCTGTTTATTTTTCAATGATATTCATTACTATTTATCCTACTACTTGCTGCTGCCAAGTAGATAATTATCTCAAGGAAACATACTCCCGGGATAAGAAGTATAATATTAATAAGCGTAATCAGCCTTTTCAGTATTCCCACTGCTGGGCTTCAGGCCTCCTCTCTAGGAGAGGAAATGGGCCGAAATTCAGTTCCAGGATATGCCGGTTTCCTCACGATGTTTTGATGAAATAAATTACACAAAGTAATGCGCCTGGCTGGGTTTGAACCCGCGACCTACAACTCATAAGTCGGAGCCGTTACCACTTGGTCATCACTGCTCCAATAAAAAGTATCCTATGTGCTATTCAAGGACATAGTCTAGTCGTGTACCAAGTTTCATCGAAATCCGTTCAGCAGTTCGAGCATGAAGTAGTAACAAACATACACACACACGATACACGACATTAACAACGAATCATAATGATACAATACACCGTGTCTTCGCACAAACGTGTACCATGAATCCAGAACATGAATCTAGATCTCCAGTGGTGGAATGTTTCGTCAACCTTTTTCCTAATATATTTTTTTAAAGTAGGTACAGTTTATTTTACAATTGTTCTTCTAATCAACCCCAATGACAATTTTAATTTAAAAAGTAAATAATTTACTTTTTCACCTGAGCATCTAAGCTCAGCTCAACTGACTCCTTCTAGTTTTATTGACATAGTGTTTCTTAATGAAAAAAGTGAGTCGGACCAGAATCATGTACTAGATTCACGGTAACTACTCGTTTATGCGGATTTGCCCGTGTAAAAGTAGGTGTCTCAATACAAACGTTGGACAACCCTCTCTTAGCGCTCGACTAAGTCATAAAAGAAAACCTTGTACAAAATTTCACACTCCTAGTCCCAGTAGTTTCGGCTGTGCGTTGATATGTCAGTCAGTCAGTTTCTTTTTTTATATCTAAATATATAAAACTCAAAGGTGACTGACTGACAGTGATCTATCAACGCACAGCCCAAACCACTGGAGGGATCGGGCTGAAATTTGGCATGCAGGTAGATGTTATGACGTAGGCATCCGCTAAGAAAGGATTTTGATAAATTCTACCCCCAAGGGGATAAAATAGGGGATGAAAGTTTGTGCCGCAAAAAATATACCTAATTAGTAATAATACTTAACGCGAGCGAAGCCGCGGGCAAAAGCTAGTTATATATAAATAGAGAAACTGACTGATGTCTGAGACAAAGTACATGTGTTTTTAAATCCGGTAAAAAATGTAAGGAAGGGTAATTAATCCCTTTCCTTGTACAGTTCTTGACTGCGATGCCCATTTAGTTAAGAACTAATTTATTGGTAAAGAATACGGTGTTGGGGTAGAATAGAACAGAATAGAATAAAACTTTATTGTACGCCAAAATAGTAACAAAAACTTTTAAACTCTACTTTTAAAAATCTATGGGTACAATGGCGGTCTTATCGCTACCAGACAACCTTAGGATGGACTGTAAGAACTTAACATAAAAAAGGGGGTAGACTGCGGTGTACTTACTGCAAATTAAATTTAATTAAATTCAAAATATACATTAAGAAAAGAAAAGAAAAAATAAGTAAAGATTTGAGATCTAGAGATTCAAAAAGTTTTATTTCACGTAGGTTCAAATTGGTTCTTTTTTATGGAGAAAAACTGACAAGAACTTCACGTAGTCTTTAAAAAAATGAGATGGGATTAGAGACCAATTAACAAACTGAATGTACATTCAGTTACTAAAATGTACAGTAAAGGGGTTGACTGTACCCTATCAGCAACCCTAGCTGCACCTAACAACCTAGCCCTAACATATAGTTACAATATATACGTATACAAGCTTCTGCCAGCGGCTTCGCCCGCGTCAAAGTCGGTTACTCCATACAAACTTTGGACCCCCGTTTCATACGTACGTTTTCCCCGCACGGCCCCTCAGAATCTGCGTTGTAGGTGTGCACCAAAGCAATGTACTCGCTTCTGGGAGTATATGTACCGGTTTCTTTTTCAATGTACCTCTGTACTTTTGAAGAAATACGTAAAAAAAGGGGGCCGTGCCAGCCGAACGTTTTCAGTACGGCCCCTGTGTAACTTGAAAAATATATAGCGTATAAAAAGTATCTTAAACTCAAGGAATGTACTCTAATAATACGTTATGTGTACCGCAACAGATATTATGAATTCGTAATAACAAATAATATATAGATGAGCATAAGGGGCCGTGCTGGAAAAACAATTATAAGAAAATATCTAAAAAAGACAAAACAACCTGAGCCAAAAAAGTATTAAAAAGTAATAGATGTTTGGTAAGTAACATATGTACCGCATTGATTTCATAAACAAATTGCTGAATTTGAAAAATAAACCAATTTTAATTCATTCAGCACGGCCCTTTACAGTTGCCTATATCTTTTTAATTAAGACATGCTTGTTTACAAAATTCGACTTCCTGAAAGATGTGCAGGAGTACATTCGTTCCTAACAAATTGCGATTCTGCTATTTTAGTACTTTAACAGATAAATTCGATCCAAAATATCATACATTAAAACTGATGGGGTGACCATGATTCCACGAGAAAATGGCAAATAAAACTGCTGAATCAGACTCACAACTCACGAAGCGGTTCTCACACGCGTCCGCCGCGGTACTATTACTTATTCTATGGCCGTGGTTGCGGGCCCGCAGCTTCTGAAGAATGTAGGTACATATATATGTAAAAAAATAAAGCTCATTTGACGTCGCGTTTTACGCCCGCGGTGTGCCTCAGTCACCCGCAGCCTCGGCAGGTTGCGCCCGCACGCTCTGCGGTCGGTTGGCGCCCGCAGTAGCCGGCGGGGGACCCAGACAATCGAAAATCAGTGGATGCACTCAGAACATTTTAGGCCTCTTCTTTTTAATTCTTCTGTGACGTAAGTATAACGCAATAACTCGCTTGTGGTGTGTGTCCATAGTGATCTGGAGCTCAACTGATAAACTGTGTTACACAATTTTGGTGCCCGTTTAACTGATAGCTGAAGTGAAAAGGTTATGAGTTACATATAAAAAGTTACATACATATGTGGTATCACGTCTAGTTTTCGAGATATAATATATGCAAATCATTATTTCAACAACCCTCACTTAGGCGTTTATGAAACAGTTGACATCCGAGTCTTGATAAGAGTGGGTGCTACACCCCTACTCGCTTTGCCCCTGTCACAACTGTGTTGATGTCTTATTAAACATTTTACAGTTTAATGAGTAAATTTTTAGCAACTAGTCCTTTACTAGAATCTTAAATACTGTTTAACATTGTGAACCAGCGGTTAGGTCAGGACGGTCACAGAAATAAGAGCACTTTGTATAACAAACAAACCTAAAATTGTGGTACTAATACTCGAGCAGAGAAAGTGTTCTTACAATGTTATTTCCTTGGTAACGATAACCAAGAAGTCTTACTTATATAGAAAAAAAAACTGACAACACATCGGCTTTTATAGTTTACACGTTTACACGAATAAATTACTATTATTGTACAACTGAATTATCTGATAAAATGGCTCATTCAATATTAATTATTAAGATTCAAGATTCTAAGTATTTTATTTCAAATAAACCATTTACAGGTACTTTTGAAATATCAAGAAGTCGGTCAGAAAAAAAAATGCTGATTGCAAATTCCAAAGCGTAGATCTCTATGAAGAAGAATGTGCAAGAAAACTCCATGGACACTCTTTTCAATCATAAAAAAACTAAATATAGATATCAAAATAGCAACTGGCAGAAAAGAGATGACCAATCTCAACTGACAGCACCCGTTTATGGACATGACTCGAATATTAGCACCACTCAGCTCATCCATTTTGAAGGGAACCGAATGGTCTAACACACCATAAGTGAGACATTTGAGTGAGCATAACAAACTCAACTACCATGTTCATTTTCATTCATCAATATTTATCAAAGAATAATGTACAATCAATAATTTTTACTAATTGTTTGATGCACCGGAAGCTGACAAGCAGACGGGGCCATAATGATTTAATTTTCTTTATTTGGTTTATTTCAACAGACCAAGAAGTTAGTTGAACAAACTATTCCAGATCACACAACTGATTTATTATGATGTAAACTTGGCGAGTTACAATCGCAAGATGGGCGGTTAATTATCAGTAGAGCTCCAAACTGCCATGGACACACACCACAAACGAGCTTTTACGTTATACTTACCTCACAGAAGAATTAAAAAGAAGAGGCCGACAGTGTATGCACCCAGAACGTTTTACTGTTCTACGTTCAAAAATGAGATTAGAGTTAACTCTAATGACGTCATCGGGTAGATACTCCAAGCTCGCATTTTTGAACGCGAACGTAGAGTTCAACTGTCAATGCCAAGCAACTGTCTAGCCAGTATACTAAAGTGCGTTTTTTAATCCCAGATAATGATTTGACAAGTCCAAATGTCAAACTCCAGAAATATGTTGCCTGCTTTTTGATACTAGTGATGTCTCCAAATTCGATTTTTTTATACCGGTTCTTTTAATAATACAACCTCTAAGGAAAGTAGGCCCAAAATACGATAGTGTTTGTTAATAGCAAAGTCTAATATGAATTGAAGATTGAAATAATTAGAAATATTCAAAAATATTACCATATTTTTTTACACTCGGACTTTTACTTATACTGAGAACTCACAAAACCGTTTTTACCCGCATCCGCTGCGGTTGCGGGCCCGCAGCTTCTGTAGAATGCTAGAGATATATGTATCCCGCTCCCCGCTGCACCGGCGGGCAACTAGTAGAATGGTGTGGGCCACGGTCACCCGCAGACTCGGCAGGTTGCGCCCACACACTCTGCGGTCGGTTAACACCCGTAGTGGCCTTCAGGGGTTAGAAAAATCCGATGCGAAATCCAAAAATCGATTGATGCACCCAGAACTTTATAGGCCTTCTTTTTTTAATTTTTCTGTGAAGTAAGTATAACGCAACAGCTCGTTTCTGGTGTATGTCCACGGTGGTCTGGAGCTCAATTGATAATGAACCGCCCGTCTTGCGATTGTCATCTGCCAAGTTTTCAAGCGATAACCCCAACTGCGACGGCTGTATAACCACACAAAACTCCGGTCTCGTGAGTTTAGAAATAAACTAGCTCCACCGTGGCGGGCGCGGTTGAAAACCGGTTGAAAATCATGAATTCTTAGTTACTTTCTTTTACCAGGGAGCTCCAGTCACAACACAATTTTATATCCGGTTTACAAGAGTGGAACGAGACAGTCTCAGTTTATGCTTTAGAATTAAAAAAGTTATCATCATTGGTCGTCAATATTTTTTCAAGATGGGAATTCATCCAATGACTTCTCCCGGTATGGGCGGGGCAGGAGGGCGTGTCAGACTTTTACTGCCTAAAACCAGATCGGCTCTACTGAGCTCCTCCGGTTTGCTGACATCTCTTTGAAGAGCGAGTGGATCACTAAGCGCTGTCGACGAATAGGGCTCAGTCCCGGCAATTACCGGACTGCTGGACGGCAAGCTACCCATTGCTCGACGTTGGTATTGACATTGTGGTAGTCGGGATTGGGGTCTCGGCGACTGGAGCGAAAAGATGTTCGTTCCCTCACTCGTGCAGCCTCCTCCTTCGCTAGCATTACTGTTTCGCAGAAGGAGGCGACCCCCTTCCATTCCTCCTCGCTCTGGACCTTGGCCTGTACTAGAACCTGACCATGTCCGGTGAGGACTTGCTTCATGCGGAAGATGAGGACACCGTGACGCCTCTCCAGCCACTCCTCAAAGAGGGGACTGACCGTCATGATTATGGCGTGCCCATTGGTCGTCAAGCTGTGAATTCACATGACTGCATTACAAGAAACGGATACTTGATTCGTTTATCGCTACAATTTTATAAGAGATCCATGCGAAAATAGTACAAAAAGAGGACTTATGATTGTTTAATTTTAACTATTATTAGTTTTCAAACCGAAGTCCTATCATTACCTATTATTAAAGTTGTAATAAAATGTCAGCAAAAATATCACTGAGTAATTCTATATTTTTGTCTGGGTTTGGTGATAACAAATCGAGATGTAAAAATAAAATGACGCAGCTTTTGCTAGTCTTTAATTCTTAGGCTTAAATTATATTTTATTTTATGAGTGAATAGGCTACTTCTAGGCAAACGTGCTCCATCGTCGACCACATCATCGCTTACCATCAGGTGAGATGGTGGTCAAACGCGAGCCTATCATTAATAAAAAAAAAAAAAGAGTTAGACATTTGCATCTTTCAAATTACCTTCAGAAAATACAAAAACTTACCATAATTAGTTGCATTTTAAAATGAAATTATTTTTACGAATATTTTCGGTTTTTTTGTTCAATATCGGTTGCGGTACCTCACTATTTATGAAATGGAAAAAACATGCAACATTCGAATTGTCAAATCATTATCTCTAATTAAAAAACAGACTTTATAGTAGTCTGTACTGTCATTCCTACCGTTTACACCAACCTACCCTGCTCGGAGTTAGAGTTAGTTGGGTTAACTCTAGGGTAGCTACTCGAGTTATAAAAGAACGACCCTGGGTTGCAACTCCAAGCATTTTTGAACGGTCTAACCGTTCAAAAATGCTTGGAGTTGCAACCAGTTATTAGCGTCTCTACTCTACTCTGGTTATTTTTGAACGCAGGGCTGGGTGCATACACTGTCGATTGTCTGTGCCCCCATCCGGCTACTCCGTGCGGGTGTAGTGTTGGGTAGGACATACAAGAGGCACTTCAAATGTCCCATACAGTATGACTGAATGTCCCAACACCTCAAAAAAATATTTTGTACCACTTCACTGTGACAAAATACGAATGAATGACATAGGTACGCATTACGCGATATGAGTGAGCGAGTGCAAGCGATTATCGAAGATCGCGCGTCGCTTCGTTGTCTGTGGTTGGTTCATTCAGTGAAGAGTGAACACGAACAATTTAAAAGACACATTTGCTCGTTTCGTTACAAACCGCGGCGGTTACAAATAGATTGCTTATAATTAAGGAGTTTTGTTTTTGATTTAGTTACGTTGTGAAAGTAATGGAGAACCGGCCAAATACAAAGGTATGTAGGTTTTCAAGTTACAAATCTGATGCATATAGGTACCTTTTCTACAGAAGACATTATTACAATACATTACGTTTTGGCTTTCCATTATGGTTAGGTCTTTGGTGTACCTATTTAGACAATTTAAGTAATAATCTTAGCTAAGCAAGTTTAGTCTTTTCTCAATAAAATGTTCGACTTCCAAAATAACTGTGCAGTTTTGCACGATGCACACGATCAAAAACATACCAATATTTATGCCAGGTTTGTTTGTAATGCTACTAGGGGGGAGAGGTCACTTATCCTTCTCCCCCAACTCCCTCCTCCTGCCAAACTATACTAATTTTTGACTATATTTTATAAAAACTATAGTTTAAGATTTTGCACGTTTCGTCCAAAGTTAAGTGATGGCATCCCAGCCTCGCACGAATTTTTAACGGTTTCATTTTCTCTTTATTTGTGCATGTTTTTGGTGTTGGCTTGCTCGTGTTTTATGCTCGCTTTTTATTTTTCTAACAGCATGGCTGAATTTGCTGACAAGAGGACGTCGAAGGCTTGGCAATATTTTACCGATTTAAAAAATAATAAGGCCAGATGTAACTTTTGTTGTAAAATTATGTCGTATAAAGGTGGTGGCCCATACAATTTAATTCGACATACTAGGACCCAACATTCTGGTGTTTTAGATACTAATCAACAAAGCAATATACAAACAGATGTTATCGTATCTACCTCTGAAAACCTTATGGAGGAAAATAATTCCGATTCTGCTGGACCTTCATCTGTTGGATCCACTACATGTAATCCTGATAATACTAAAACAATCAAGTCTTCCAAGTTAAAATTGACGCACTATTTTAAGCCTCTCTCTGCTAAAAAAACTAAGCTGTTGAATAGGTATTTAGTAGAAATTATATCCAAAAATTACCTGCCGTTTCGCATAGTTGAAAGTGAGTCTTTAAAAAAATTTCTGAAAGAGCTGAACCCTCACTACAGTTTACCGTGCCGTAAAACATTATCCAATGCTCTTTTACCAAACTACTATAATGTTGAAAAATATAGAATCCAAAAACTGCTGGAAGAAGCTGACTACGTTGCGATAACAACTGATGGATGGTCATCTAAGCCAAATGAGAATTATATGTCACTTACAGTTCACTTTATAAACAAAAGTACGGAACTTCAGTCTTGCATGTTAGAATGTCATCAGTATTCAGATCGTCATACAGCTGAAAATTTGAAGAATGAGATTACGCGAATGTGTGATGATTGGAGTATCACAAAAAAGGTTGTTGCTGTAACTAGCGACAATGCTAGCAATATTAAAGCAGCGATAAAATTACTGAAGTGGAAACAAATACCTTGCTTTGCACACACGTTGAATCTAGTGGTTCAATCGGCCCTAAATGAAATAAAATTAACACAAACTAAAATAAAAACCATAGTTCATTATTTTAAACGAAGTCCACTAGCTACACAACGACTCAAGGAAATGCAGAAACAATTAGGTGAAAAGGAATTAAAACTAAAGCAGGATGTAGTAACTCGTTGGAATTCCACATTTCTAATGTTCCAAAGTATAATTGTCAACAAGCGAAGGCTGATGTCGCTTATCGCCACAGATTACCAGGAAATTGAGAACTTAAATGCTGAAGACTTGGAAATCTGCACAACTGCATGTGAATTACTTTCATATTTTAAGGATGTCACAGAAGAGATGAGTTCAGAAAAAAAAGTGACAATATCCCAGATCATTTTAATTTCTAATGCCCTAAAAAATCAGTGCTCTCAATTTTTATTAAAACCCTCTCTTCCTCAACCTGTCAAAGATATGGCGCGGGTTTTACTTGCAGAAGACATTGAGGATAATAACATTTTGGCCGAAAGCACACTTTTGGATCCTCGATTAAAAAAATATGGCTTCCAAAATGAATTCTCGTATACTCGAGCCTGTTCATCTTTAAGACGATTGGTTGCTAATGTTAATGTAACACTAGACGAAGCTGAAAATCCTATAGAAGTGTATGAGACGGTGCCTCCACCTTCGAAGCGTAGTATTTGGGACGACTTTGATAATGTAGTGGCGGATATTGTCAAAAATACTAACCCTACAGCGGCCGCTATAATAGAAGTGGATAAATATATACTGGAACCGCTTTTACAAAGGCAAAAAGATCCGTTTAAATGGTGGGAGGGAAAGAAGAATGTCTATCCGCGATTATATGAAATAGTCAAAAAACGACTGTGCATCTCCGCAACGAGTGTTCCATCTGAGAGGGTTTTTTCAAAGTCTGGTCAGGTAATAACCGAGAGACGGAATAAACTGAACGGAAAAAAGGTGGCAATGTTGCTATTTTTAAATTATAATATGTAACCTTTTTTTGTTCAATACATTTTTTTATATCGTTTGTTGTACGTTGTTTACTTATTTTGACGCACAAATTGTATTTATTTTATTAGTACTTAGAAGTTCAACTACGATGTGTTTGTTGAACTCATGTATGTCTTAGAAGGTAATATGATAGTTTCCAATATAATCCCTCACACTTCTAAGCTGACCTCAAAGCCTCAAAATGTGTTTTGTGTTAATAGTTCAAAAAGGTGAGACAATGTCACATTAACTAATGGCTCAATGTGTAGTAACGATATGACATTGTCACAATATCGAGGAATTATCACGTTATTGAGACATTGTCCCACCTCATTTGAAGTGGTACAATGTATTACCTCACGAAGGTGAATGAGTAACTCATACAAACTCATCAAAATCGCTTGTCCTGCCCAACACTAGTTGAAAGTGAGTCTTTAAAAAAATTTCTGAAAGAGCTGAACCCTCACTACAGTTTACCGTGCCGTAAAACATTATCCAATGCTCTTTTACCAAACTACTATAATGTTGAAAAATATAGAATCCAAAAACTGCTGGAAGAAGCTGACTACGTTGCGATAACAACTGATGGATGGTCATCTAAGCCAAATGAGAATTATATGTCACTTACAGTTCACTTTATAAACAAAAGTACGGAACTTCAGTCTTGCATGTTAGAATGTCATCAGTATTCAGATCGTCATACAGCTGAAAATTTGAAGAATGAGATTACGCGAATGTGTGATGATTGGAGTATCACAAAAAAGGTTGTTGCTGTAACTAGCGACAATGCTAGCAATATTAAAGCAGCGATAAAATTACTGAAGTGGAAACAAATACCTTGCTTTGCACACACGTTGAATCTAGTGGTTCAATCGGCCCTAAATGAAATAAAATTAACACAAACTAAAATAAAAACCATAGTTCATCATTTTAAACGAAGTCCACTAGCTACACAACGACTCAAGGAAATGCAGAAACAATTAGGTGAAAAGGAATTAAAACTAAAGCAGGATGTAGTAACTCGTTGGAATTCCACATTTCTAATGTTCCAAAGTATAATTGTCAACAAGCGAAGGCTGATGTCGCTTATCGCCACAGATTACCAGGAAATTGAGAACTTAAATGCTGAAGACTTGGAAATCTGCACAACTGCATGTGAATTACTTTCATATTTTAAGGATGTCACAGAAGAGATGAGTTCAGAAAAAAAAGTGACAATATCCCAGATCATTTTAATTTCTAATGCCCTAAAAAATCAGTGCTCTCAATTTTTATTAAAACCCTCTCTTCCTCAACCTGTCAAAGATATGGCGCGGGTTTTACTTGCAGAAGACATTGAGGATAATAACATTTTGGCCGAAAGCACACTTTTGGATCCTCGATTAAAAAAATATGGCTTCCAAAATGAATTCTCGTATACTCGAGCCTGTTCATCTTTAAGACGATTGGTTGCTAATGTTAATGTAACACTAGACGAAGCTGAAAATCCTATAGAAGTGTATGAGACGGTGCCTCCACCTTCGAAGCGTAGTATTTGGGACGACTTTGATAATGTAGTGGCGGATATTGTCAAAAATACTAACCCTACAGCGGCCGCTATAATAGAAGTGGATAAATATATACAGGAACCGCTTTTACAAAGGCAAAAAGATCCGTTTAAATGGTGGGAGGGAAAGAAGAATGTCTATCCGCGATTATATGAAATAGTCAAAAAACGACTGTGCATCTCCGCAACGAGTGTTCCATCTGAGAGGGTTTTTTCAAAGTCTGGTCAGGTAATAACCGAGAGACGGAATAAACTGAACGGAAAAAAGGTGGCAATGTTGCTATTTTTAAATTATAATATGTAACCTTTTTTTGTTCAATACATTTTTTTATATCGTTTGTTGTACGTTGTTTACTTATTTTGACGCACAAATTGTATTTATTTTATTAGTACTTAGAAGTTCAACTACGATGTGTTTGTTGAACTCATGTATGTCTTAGAAGGTAATATGATAGTTTCCAATATAATCCCTCACACTTCTAAGCTGACCTCAAAGCCTCAAAATGTGTTTTGTGTTAATAGTTCAAAAAGGTGAGACAATGTCACATTAACTAATGGCTCAATGTGTAGTAACGATATGACATTGTCACAATATCGAGGAATTATCACGTTATTGAGACATTGTCCCACCTCATTTGAAGTGGTACAATGTATTACCTCACGAAGGTGAATGAGTAACTCATACAAACTCATCAAAATCGCTTGTCCTGCCCAACACTATGCGGGTGACCGTGGCCCATGCGATTCTACTAGTTGCCCGTCGGTGGAGCGGAAGACAAAAACAATCGGGCACACCGCGGGCGTAAAACGCGACGTCGAATGACCTTAATTTTTTACATATACAGGGTTATTTGTAAAACACTAACAACCTTGCAGGCATCGACTTATATTCAGAGTTCATGGAAATTATTTGTCGAAATACTGAAAAATTAAAACTAAAGTTCACTGTAGCGCTACATTGGCATTATGTCGTCTAACAGAACTACAGCGCTAACGGCCTGTTCAAGAATTCGGTCTAAGCGGCGAGCGGCGCGGCGGGCGAGGCGGCATCGGTACAAATGTGCGTAGCGCTATGAGCGGCGAGTCGTGGCGTGCTTCAAATATTTTCATACATTTGTTTTTACTGCTCGCCGCTGCCGCACGCCGCTGCCGCTCGCCGCTGCCACTCACAGCGGCCAGGTCGTGAGCGGGGCCATTAAATAGCTTTTAGAGGATACTTTTTTCGCGACCAAGTGTCTTAAGCGCCATGAATTTCGTGGTACTTACGCGTTTCGTTCAACATAGTGTAATGTTCAAGGTGTACGGACTACATTACACCTGAGTCGAATGAAGTGAGTGTTCGGCACGCGTAATCTAGTGCGTAGTATAAATATCGATGCTTGCGGGACTGTATTACTGACATCGTAAACAACAACTTTTGTTTTATGACTTTTTACAAAACATAATACACTTACCAAAAACAAACCTTCAAGATTTCGTTGTTCTGTTTAACTGTCTAACACATTTCAACTCTGTATTTTGCTGTACCCACCTACGCCTCCCGCGCACGATCCCCGCTCCTCTCCGCTATTGTAATATCGCTTGCTTCGCATAGACTTCGTAACATTTAGGACGGTCAATTGAAATCATTTTATTTTTGTATGCAAATCTGATGAATCAATGTACGATACATTGTGAAAAGTCATTCAACAAAAGTTGTTGTTTATGAAGTTCTTAACATAGTCCTGAGAGGTTTCCAGTGTTTTACCAATAACCTTGTATTTGTATATGTGTACCTACATTCTTCAGAAGCTGCGGGCCCGCAACCGCGGCCAGAGAATAAGTAATAGAACCGCGGCGGACTCGGGTGAAAACCGCTTTGTGAGTTGTTAGTCTGATGCAGCAGATTTTTTATCCATTTTCTCGTAGAATCATGGTCACCCCATCAGTTGTAATGTAAGATATTTTAGATAGAATTTATCTTTCAAAATACTATTAAAGCAGAATCGCAATTTATTTGGAACGAATGTACTCTTACACATCATTCAGGAAGTCGAATTTTTTAAACAAGCATGTCTTAATTAAAAAGATATAGGCAACTGTAAAGGGCCGTGCTGAAAGAATTAAAATTGGTTTATTTTTCAAATTCAGCAATTTGTTTAAGAAATCAATGCGGTACATATGTTACTTACCAAACATCTATTGAAAGAAAGAAAGAAAGAAAGAAAGAAAAACTGTTTATTCGCGCGAAATGACGCAATCTTAAAACTAGTTAACAAACATTATCAGTTGAATAGGGAAGATATGCGTCACATCCGCGCAAAACGGCCGAACGCTCAGCATAAAGCTGCGGCCTCACACATTATTTAGTTTTTAATACTTTTTTCGCTCAGGTTGTTTTGTCTTTTTTAGATATTTTCTTATAATTGTTTTTCCAGCACGGCCCATGAGCCATGAGCATAAGGATGCTCATCTATATATTATTTGTTATTACGAATTCATAATATCGGTTGCGGTACACATAACGTGTCATTAGAGTACATTCCTTGAGTTTAAGATACTTTTTAATACGCTATATATTTTTCAAGTTACACAAGGGCCGTGCGGAAAACGTTTGGCTGGCACGGCCCCCTTTTTTTGCGTATTTCTTCAAAAGTACAGAGGTACATTAAAAAAGAAACCGGTACATATACTCCCAGAAGCGAGTACATTGCTTTGGTGCACACCTACAACGCAGATTCTGAGGAGCCGTGCGGGGCAAACGTACGTCGTTTCATCCCCTTAGGGAGTGAATTTTGGAAAATACTCTCTTAGTGCTCGCCTACGTCATAAAAGGAAACCTTGTGCAAAATTTTACGCTCCTAAGCCCTGTAGTTTCGGCTGTGCGTTGATATGTCAGTCAGTCAGTTTCTCCTTTTATATATATAGATATATAGTGCGGAAAGCCTGTTACGGCAACAGAAGGAAGGTGGGAAGAATGAAGGGTATATAGGACGGGATTTTATCACTGCCGATCCGCAGCCTCACGGACCGACTAATAACCAAGGCTGGGTAAGGCCAGAGCTATCGGCAACCATTTATAGGCGCAGTAACAGTGAGAGGAGTCGATGGTCTCGTCGTAGTGAAACAGCGTTGCTCGTAGCGTAGAAAGATATACAGTAACGAAATAAATAACTTCCCATCGTAGCTTATTTTCTTGTTTAAGTTATTTATTCCATTGTTTAAATTAAATTTACTCTTTTAGTGGATAGCCCAGGATAGCACAAAATGTACCCAAATCTAGAGCCAAGTCAGACGTGTAATCTATTGGCTCTTAATTTTATGCAACGCCTTGGCTATGTGCCCAGTCCTCAAGTGATATAGTGAGAGAATATTGACCAGTTTAAGTGTACTTGTGAACTGAAACATACTACATGTATCGTGAGAATTAATAAATACGATAACAGTCCTAATCCTAGTTTATTTGACCATATAAAAGATGATTTTTTTTAGTGGGTGTCGTGGGCAAATCTGAAACTATGAGGAATACTGCAAAATACTTAAAGAAGTCTATATTCTTAATCAGAAATCGAACCAAAATGAAGTGATGACATTTTGGTTCGATTTCTGATTCTGCAAAAAATTCTATTCTAATTAACGACACTAGCGAATTGTATAATAAAGCAAATAATATCGTATTCAATAAAGTGTTTTTTTTTTTCGAAAACTTGAGTTATATTTTTGGCTAAGAGCTTTTCTAGAAGGGGCGAAATTCACCGCAAACGATTACGCGCGAACTCCTTCGCGCATTAGCGAGATGCTAGGCATCAATACATCGCATCCACAAGCATCGCATAAATTCAATATATCTACGCACGTAAATCGCGTGCACTTCGCCAAATTGTTAACTCGCGCATATTGCGTGCGAGTCGAGATACTAAATACGCCTTTTTTCATCCAGTTAACGCGCAAACTCCATAGCGAATGCGATCGCTTCGTTCATTTCAATGTTTCCTATTGCCTAAATTCGTCCCCAAATGCTCGCACGTTGGTACGCTCCTTCTAGATGCAACGGTCGCTCGTAATGCGCACACTTTTTCTAGACAAGCTCTATGAATATAAATTTTTCATAAATCCAATGAGGCACTTTCAGTTTTATCACAATCGGGAACAAGACTCCTTTTTGATCATTTATCTGCGTGTTTAGGATTTGCCCCTTCATGCCAACTTGAAAAATTCATCCTGTTTTGCTAGATAGGTGATTATGTCTTTAGGATAATACACATTATCTTTTTGTGGTTATTAACAATCAACAACTAGTCCTCGCGTAAACCGCGGTTATATGAGATTGCAGTTGTATGAGAAGTTGGTAAGCTGTAATAAGAAGCGATAAAGACTAGACTGAGATAGGTATATAGTAGACATTGATTCATTTAAACGTCATGTTCTTGTCATTACTTACGGTTTTCAAAGTAAAAAACCTCTTTCCTAAGGGTCGCCGCACATGGATCATCGGCCACGACCACACAAAGCCGCCACTGGTATATTTTCTATACTTTTCATACATTTTATGTAGACTCGCTGCACACTGCTGACACCGGTGGCCGCCACACGCTACAAATCGTCGCTGTTCGATTCTTGTGGTCCGCATCTGCCACTAAACGCCACCACATGCCACTCGCACAATTAAACCTTCATTACGATACTGCACGCATCAGCCAGCGGCCACAAGTAGCTGTTGCGTGCTTCAGTTACCTTTGTGGCTGCCTCTAGCTTCTCGTGACTGCATTTGTGGCTGTTGCGTGTGTCCCGTTTACGGCGACACTAAGTGCTGGTGTAAATATCCCTGAAAACCCTCAGCAATTTATATTAAAAAAAAAAACTAGTTATTCTGAAAACGTTTGGCACATTTTCACAAACAAACTAGCGTTGGTCACTCTTCAGAATTTATTGATGGATTGCAAACCACTTTACGGTTCTCTTTCATTTACTAATTGATCGATGGATGCCGAAGTGCTGTCAGCCGTAAATGGAATACTTTTACATGCGTATACGCTTTTATCAAATGGATCTGCGAAACGGATTGAACTTGCTGCACACATTCCTCATTCTTAGGGGTAAAAATTGGTTGCCGCTGGTTATTCAAAAATTCAGTATAGTCTGTCACTGTAGTATGGCGAGTAACTAATCCCATAATTAAGTTTACGACAGAAAAACTAATTACTAAAAATGTATTTACACGAGGAAAGAATAAAAAGGGAGAAAACGAGAAGACTTGATCTATCGTCAAATATAACACCCCACCTCAAAGTAGTCAGTCATTGTTCTCAAATTAATGCAGATGCAAATCAAAACAGGAACTGTACTTTTAAAGCCAGTCTTAAAGAGTTTCTTTTTGAAAAGTGTTTATACTCAGTCGGTGACCTCTAATTTGTATGTATTTTGAGTAGGTATTTGCAATTATAATAATTTTGACATT
The DNA here is from genome assembly GCA_905147345.3 of Mythimna impura. NCBI lineage: Eukaryota > Metazoa > Arthropoda > Insecta > Lepidoptera > Noctuidae > Mythimna > Mythimna impura. Next base: position 6,198,038 of record LR990349.1, read on the forward strand.
ATTTTATGATTTAACTTATGAGAATCTTTTATTATTATTATTACATTTATTTTCTATATATACATATTATTTACATTTTTAAATATTTCTTAAAAACAAACATAATAAAAAAACATTTAAAAATATAAAAAATAGTAGCCCACCGGCATCGGGAACAGGGTCCAAGCTACCGGTGGTCAGGGCTCCTGAGAGAGGAATCTCCTAACAATGCGCGCCGTGTCCAGGAGTACCGCTTTCTGGATCAAGCCCTTAATCCAGCTGCCCAACGAGAGCCTCCTCAGATGTTGTTCGAGGCTCTTAGCTATTAAGCCATTCGCCGTTACGACTATCGGCACAATGACTGCTCTATCCACTTCACACATGTCGACAACCTCGCGAGCTAAGTCAAGATATTTAGTTTGTTTATCTTTCTCAGCTTTCACGAGGTTCTCGTCATGAGGGACCGCTATATCAACAATCATTGTGCGACGCTCTAGTCGATCTATCACCACTATGTCAGGCTTATTGGCAACAATAGTCCTGTCAGTGATGATAGATCGATCCCAATACAATGTGACGCTGCTATTCTCGAGAACTGGGTCGGGCACATACCTATAGTACGGTACTTCTGATTCCACAAGATTGAATTTAAGAGCAAGTTGCTGGTGAATAATCCTGGCTACAAGGTTGTGTCTATGCAAATAGTCTCCGTTAGCTAAATGAGAACATCCAGAAATAATGTGTCGGATTGATTCTCCGGGTCGATGGCATGCCCGACAGATGTCAACCGTACCGTCCTTCACAATGTATTCCGGTTCGTCATCATAACTTCGTCCATAATTGCAAAGACAAAACCTTCGGTTTCTCCAAAGAGATCACCAAAGCGCAGCCAGGATACGGACGCTAAAATATCTACATCGGGCCCATGTAAGGCCCGGTAAAAACGCCCGTGAAGCTCCTTGCTCTGCCATACTGCCCTGCGTTCATTAGTATCCATTACTGTAGGTTTGCGCCAGTTCTCGTTAACCAAGGAGAGCGGGGTGAGGCCTTTGTCTACCGCAACCACATCTCGGTGCATCCCCACGTCGGTTTTCAGGAAGTATTCTCTGAGACTGCATATCTCGCGGTTGTGCAGGGTCTTAGCATTCAAGAAACCACGACCTCCGCACTTCCGCGGGATATACAGCCTCATCACCGATGACCGTGGGTGATGCATCCGATTTGCGGTAAGTAGTGAGCGGACCCTCCTATCCAGGGCGTCGAGTTCCGTCTGAGTCCATTTGAGTATGCCGAAAGAGTACATCAAAACCGGCATGACCCAACCATTGAAGGCGCGCACCTTGTTCCCGCCCGATAAAAGGCAATTCAGCAATTTATTCAGGCAGCCAAAGAAGCGCTCCCTCAACGATTGTTTCATGTCAGCAGCATTGATGCCTAACGCTTCCGACATACCCAAATACTTGTAAGTTTCGGTTGAGCAGAGGGATCTAATGTATATGGAATCCGAGAGTTAGGTACCCACGGATTCCATAATCTCCCCTCGCTTCACATGCATGACTGCACATTTGTCCAAACCAAATTCCATCCTGATGGCACTACTGAAGGTTTCAATTACCTTCAGTAGCTCCATCAGTTGCAAGTTGTTATTATTATTGTATTTGTGATAATTATGACAATGTGATGATTTTATTTGTTTTAGAATTTAAATTAATCTAGTTTTAGGGACATATTTATAATTATCAATCTGTTCGACACAATTATGTTGTTATGAATAAAGATACTACTACTACTATTTTTCATAAAAAAGCTATTGAATAGAGTTAGACGAACTAAGAGAGTTATATTGATGATTTTAACGACTATTATTTCGTAAATAAATACGTATTACGGTTGCCTATGTCCAGCAGTGAACGTCTTTCGGCTGATATGATGATAATAAATATATGTGAGAACGATGTATAAAGACATGCACGTTAAAAGTCTCCAAAATATTAAATAATAATTAAAATAAAAACGATTCGAGGAACAAACAATTAAAATGAACCGTGGCAGCTTTGAGATGACCAGTCGCAAACGACGGCGCCCGTTCACGAACATGACTTATGCGCTAGCACTATTTAAGCTCAACCATTTTGAAAGGAACTGAATGATCCAGTTTATGCGCCATCATCAGTAAGATGTTTGAGTGAGCATGACACTTTCAACTGCCAGGGCACCTTTAACCCAACAACATGTCCCACGTCACGTGAATATAATATGTAAAACTAGCTTTTGCCAGTGGCTTTGCCCGCGTGAAAATAGAAAATATAAGCCTTTGTTACTCAGTGATAAAGTAGCTTCCTAGTGGCGAAAGAATTTTTGAAAATCGGTTAAGTAGTTTTTAAATTAAATGGTAACATACAAACAAACAAAAAATCAAATCATTCCTGTTTATAACATTAGTATAGATGTTGCGGGACAAGTTGCAGGACACTGGGCAACTTTGTAGTGTCACGTAGATTTAGCGTTGCTCATCAAGTTGGGGGACATTTTGTCTCCTAATCGTCCCTTAGCTAACAACACCGCACAAGTCATTTTTACCAACTTTACAGGAAACGAAAAAAAACTGTGCGGTGTTGAGAGGCCAGCCGACTTGCACGCTATCACTACTTTTCGAATTATGGCTTCTGATTGGCTGAAATCTATATCACGTGACCAATGGTTAGACGCGCAATTAGCAGCTCTATCTAAAGGCATTCAAATGTGAAAACCGCCAATTTTCGACTTGAGCGGTGTTGGAAGCTAAAGGACCTTACGCACCAGCGGTTGGCCACTAGGCGGTTTTTTTGAGCGGTCCAACCGCTTAATGCGGTTTCTTCGCGTTTTTCTTCACGGTTTGCCGCCATAGCTGTCAGCCGCTATGAAACCGCGTTCAGCGGCTCTATGCTGACCGCCAGTGCGTATACACAAGATGGCGGCTAGCCGCGAAGCGGGCCGCGGCCCTCCATTCAACCGCCGCGTTTGAAATTTTGTGGCGGTTTAGTGCGTACAATCATAAGCGGTTGCATATTAAACTGGAAAAGCGGTTAACCGCGCGATTAGCCGCCCCTGTGATTAACCGCTAGTGCGTAAGAGCGCTAAGGGACATAATGTAAGATACATTTTTTTTTTACACAACGCTGTCTAGTCCCAAGCTAAGCAGAGCTTGTGTTATGAGTCCTAGACAACTGATAAACATACTTAAATATTTCTAAATACATACATATTATAGATAAATAACACCCAGACACAGAACAAATGAACGTGCTCATCACACAAACATTTGTCTCGGGTGGGAATCGAACCCACGAGCTCCGGAATAGCAGTCAGGGCCACTAACTACTAGACCAACAGGCCAGTCAAAACATTACACTTAGACTTTAAGTCAATTACGAAATAGTTAAGTAACTCCTCAATCCTTAACAAAGTTACATGTATATTCGTCTACAAATCTTTGAACAAACGGTATTATTGTAAAGCAAGTTTATTCGTTTGCACAACAAAGCTCAGTTTGCCCGTTAAGTACCCATCGACTAAAGCCTAGAATTTAACTATCTATAGCTCTAAGTCTAAAATCCTTACTTAGCCTACAATAAGCTTTATAAATTACTTTCTCTTTGTCGCCTGAGGATTATATTAACATTTAATTTATGTTGTAAGATTACTGTGTAAATGAATGAGATCTGCTTGTCGTAACATATACAGAAAAACTGGCCACGTGCGAGTTGAACTCGCACGCGAAGGGTTTCGCACTACAATATTAAAATGGTGCAAAAAAAAAAGACGTCTCTTATATGAAGACCCCTATTATTTTTTAAATTTATTAATAATTGTTGACAACACATAGTGATGACATATGGCTCCGAAACGTGGTCGCTTACAATGGGCCTCATCAGAAGACTTAAAGTCACCCAAATGGCAATGGAAAGGGCTATGCTCGGAGTTTCCTTGCGTGATCGAATCAGCAATGTGGATATGCGCAGAATAACCAAGGTTACCGACATAGCATGAAGAATCGCCAAACTTAAGTGACAATGGGCAGGACACATTGCTCGCAAAACGGAGGGCCGTTGGGGCCGAAAGGTTCTGGAATGGCGACCACGTACCGGAAGACATAGCGTTGGAAGGCCTCATACAAGGTGGACCGATGACCTGGTAAGGGTTGTGGGAATCCGATGGATGCGAGACGCACAGGACCGGTCATTGTGGCGACACTTGGGTGAGGCCTATGTGCAACAGTGGACGTCTTTCGGCTGAAACGATTATGATTAATTGTTGTTGTTGTGGTAATAGAAATACACATTCTGTGACCCCACCAACTGTGTTCCCACGTTGTCGTCGTGGTGGGGCTTGCGTGTCTCTGTGATCTTGAGGGCTATGCCGGTAGAGCTACTCATGCCGGAAGGCCTCAAGTGAGAGACCAGACCAAGAGGAACACACTCAGGGCGGAGTCCAGACGGACCGCCACGGAGGGTGCGCTGTCCAAAAGCATCGGCACCAACAGCTGTTGGTGTTTGTGGACAGTGGGTTTTGGAGAGTGGGTTCGCCTCTGGTACATGTCTGCATATCAGACACGACCATGATGGCGAACGTGTTTATTGGGGACCCCACCCCATTGACAAAAAGGCAAAGCTGTGTTCAGCACCACTATGAGCGCGAGTAATAAAAATAATATTACCCCAGGAGGGTACCTGCATGCAGGAGAATCCCTCCCCGAGCAGAGCTCGGGCTGCCCCTCGTATTCTGGGGGGGGCAATTACCGCCTCGGGTCTTCGGACCCCGTACCGTCCTCTGTGGACGCACTGAGCCAGGGTGGCTCACCCGCCGGTAGCGTGGAGTCCCTGGGACCCGTTCCCAGCACATCCGCGGCGCCAGCGGGTACCGAACAGACCGGCAGGAGCTTCGGCCTTAGGGAGGTGAGCGGAGATGCGGTGTCGGATTCCGATACCGGATCTTCGCTCACCCCAGAGATAATGGAGGTTGCAGACACCCTTCCCAGAAGGAACCAGTTCCTCCGGAAGCGCCCCATGTCGGGAGTCGGTCAGGGGTCGTCTTCTGATGAGGCTTCGGCCCGCAAGATTTCCACCGCTGGGCGGGGGGCGGGCCGCAAGACAGAGGAAGGGGTAGGGGGCTCACTGCCCAGGATGCAGCCAGGCGATCCCTGGAAATCGCCAGGGAGGGGCGCCACTCCGGGGCAATTAGCGGTCAGGGCAGTCCCTCGGAACCTTCTGCAAGCGAGCCAGATGGCATGGAGGAGGCGATGGCCAGATTCACCGAGGTTGTGGTCGCCGCCTTAACGAGCGTGTCTAAAAAAAGGGAGAAGTCAAAGAAGAGGGAAGCTATCTCCCAAGGCACGACCTCAATTACGGAGGCACTGGGTACCGTCTTGGAGCCCCTCAATAAGAGGATTGGGCGGCTCGAGGCGGACCTGGCTAGTCCCCGAGGAGCTGGCCCCGAGACGGCGCCAAAAGGAGGACGCAAACGGTCACAGCCCCAGTCACAGCCCCAGCCAGAGAGCGAGGTCCTGACCCTGCTGCGGCAGGAGCTGGCTGCCTTCCGGCAGCAGCAGCAGCAGCAGCAGCAGCAGTTTCAGCAGCGGGTGCAGCAGCAGTTCTCCGTTCTGGAGGGCATCGTTCTGCGCCCACCGCTTGGGGCCTCCCGCCAACGGAAGGCGGCATCATACGCCGCCGCCGCCGCGATCCCAGCTGTTGCCCCCAAGCCGGGCCTGTCGGGACAAGCAAAACGCGGGTCTACGGTGGTGTCGGAACCCGCGAGGCCAGCCCCGGCAGCTAAGCAACAGCAGAGGAAACCTGTTCCCCCCCTAAAAAAGGCAAGGCGGCAAAAGCTCCTGCTGCGGTGGCGAGCCGGCCTCCTTCGCTACCCCAAACTGTAGAGTCTCCGGCCGACGCCGAATGGCAAGTGGTCGGAGAGAAGAAAAGGGTGGGCAAGGCGGCTAGGGCGGCCAAGAAGCGCGAAAGGCGGCAGCAGCGCAAGAAGAGGGCCCTCGCTACTAGGCTTCGCGCCCCGACATCCGCAGCTGTAGTGATCACATTACAGCCAGGTGCGGAAAAGAAGGGCGCGACCTACAACGAGGTGATGACCAAGGCGAAGCGGGCGGTGGACCTCACCGAGTTTGGCATCGCCGGGGGATTGCGAATGAGGACCACCGCAACCGGAGGCCGCATGCTGGAAGTCCCTGGTGCGGACAGCGGCCCCACCGCGGACGCTCTGGCGGAGAAGATACGAGCGTCACTAGACGCGGAGGTGGCCCGAGTATCCAGGCCCACGAAATGCATCGATATGCGCATTATGGGCCTGGACGACTCCGTGACGGAGGACGAGGTGGTGGCCGCGGTCGTCAGGACGGGAAAGTGTCTTGGCGACCAGGTGCGGGCAGGCACTATCCGTGCCGACAACCCGGGCATGCGAACCGTCACGGTGAGCTGCCCCGTGTCGGCGGCCAAGGCCATAACTGGGGAGGGCCGAAGGCTCTTGGTGGGCTGGGTTTCAGCGCAGGTGAAGCTGCTGGAGCCCAAACCTCTGAGGTGCTTCCGTTGCCAAGTGGGCCACCATGCAGGGGTCCACTGCACCTCGGAGGTGGACAGAAGCGATCACTGCTTCCAGTGCGGTCGGCCCAGCCACAAAGCCGTAGCCTGTAACGCTGCACCTCACTGTTATGTGTGTGCAGCGGCTGGCAAGCCAGCCGAACACCGGGCTGGGAGCAGGAACTGCGTTCCCCCAACCAAAGCCAGGGGTAAGGGCAAGAGGCCCTCCCCCACCACCGCCGTCACCGCCGCAGCCGCCGCTGCCGCAACCACAGCCACCGCCGCAACTGCCGCGGCAGGGCCCTCACAGGGGGCTCGGGAGGAGACTGTAATGGAATGCCAATAATTGCTCCATTACGTCTCCTCCAGGCGAATATCAACCACTGTGCCCCCGCTCAGGATCTGTTGCTCCAGAGCATGGCGCAGTGGTCGATTAACATCGCCGTGGTCACCGAGCCGTACTACGTCCCACCCAGGGCTGGCTGGGTGCAGGATCTGAACGGCTCGGTGACATTAATTTCGTCGGCCGCCGCCGGTACCCCGTCCCTAGAGGGTGTCAAGAGGGGACGGGTTGCGTGGCAGCAAGGTTCGGGGACATCGCAGTGGTAGGTGTATACCTCTCCCCGAACCGAACTCTCGCCGATCTCCACAACTCCCTTATGGAGTTGAACATCGTCGTCGCCGGGTTTCAATCCCTCCCTGTGGTTGTTTGCGGGGACTTCAACGCCAAGAACTTGGCTTGGGGTTCCCGGTACACAGATACGCGGGGCCGGATGGTGGAGGACTGGGCCCTGGAGTCAGGCCTGGTCGTCCTAAACCGGGGTTCTGTCCCCACGTGCGTGCGGATGCAGGGCGAGTCCGTGGTGGACATATCGTTCGCAAGCCCCGCTCTGTCTCCGCGCGTCATTGACTGGCGCGTCATGGAGGGGGTGGAGACGTACTCAGACCACCGGTACATCCGGTTTGACGTTTCCGCCCAGACCTCGACCGCGCCGGTCCGACAGAACCCGTGTGGTCCGCGGTGGGCACTAAAACAGCTGGACCGGGAGCTCCTCCTGGAAGCCGCTATCGTACAGGCCTGGGTGTCAGCACCGGACAGGCCTGTTGACATAGATGCCGAGGCGGAGTGGTTCCGGGAGGCCATGTCAGAAGTATGCGACGTGGCAATGCCCCGAGTCCGGCCAGGACGTGCCCGGCGTCAGGTCTACTGGTGGTCGCCGGAGATTGCGGAACTGCGCAAGGCATGCGTTGCCGCACGGCGCCGGTACACCAGACACCGCAGGCGCCGCATCCGCCCTCCGGATGCGGAGGCCATAGAGGCGGAGCTGTACGAGGGATACAGGGTGGCGAAGCGCACCCTCCGAGCGGAGATACGGCGAGCCAAACTACAGGCCCGCGACGTGTGGTTGGGGACTCTGAATGGAGACCCATGGGGACGCCCCTACAAAATGGTGCGTGATGGCTCCCCCGCTGACACAGAGTCTCCGGCCCCAGCTCGTGGAGGGTGTAGTGAACGCTCTGTTCCCATCAAGAGAGGAGCATTCTTCCCCGCCAATGGCTCCGCCTCTCGCGGTGTCCGACGCGGACCACGACGGCGATGGCGACGACACTCCAGAGGTGACCGAGGTAGAGATGAGTGTGGCAGTACGAAGGCTAAACGCTAAAAATACCGCCCCAGGACCCGATGGCTTACCTGGGAAAGCCTGGGTCCTGGCCATGGAGGAACTCGGGCCTCGACTAAGAGGGCTGTTTAGCGCATGTTTGGAGAGGGGCCAGTTCCCACTTCGTTGGAAGACCGGGAAACTGGTCCTTATAGCGAAGCCGGGGCGCCCTGCGGACTCTCCGTCTGCATACCGGCCCATAGTGCTGCTCGACGAGGTGGGCAAGCTCTTTGAAAGAGTAATTGCAGACCGCCTCGTCGCGCATTTAGCGCGGGTAGGGCCGGATCTTTCGGACAGCCAGTTTGGCTTCCGCAGGGGGCGCTCCACGGTGGACGCCATCATGCGCGTGCGAGCCCTCACGACGGGGGATGCGGTGTCCCGGGGCAAGGTCGTAGTGGTGGTGTCCTTGGACATCACCAACGCCTTCAACTCCCTGCCCTGGAGTAGCATTAGGAGGGCACTCCGGTATCACCAGGTGCCCGACTACCTCCGTCGTTTGATCGAGGCCTACCTGAAGGACAGGTTTATCATCTACCCTGGTCACGAGGGAGAGTGGAGACGGCGAGAGATGTCGTGCGGTGTTCCGCAGGGATCGGTACTAGGACCGCCCTTGTGGAACATCGGGTACGACTACGTGTTGCGCGGCGACCTCCCCGACGGGGTCAGCGTGGTCTGTTACGCAGACGACACGCTGGTCCTGGCGCAGGGGGAGTCACACCAGGCGGCGGCCGAACTAGCGACACGTGGGGTTGCGACAGTCGTGGACAGGATCAAAGAGTTGGGACTCGAAGTGGCACTGCACAAGTCCGAGGCCATGTGCTTTCATGGCCCTCGGAACGCGCCACCACCGGGTTCCCAAATAACAGTAGGAGGGGTTCGCATCGACGTCGGGTCGACGATGAAGTACCTGGGACTTGTCCTCGACAGTCGGTGGAACTTTGTGGAGCACTTTCGACGTCTGACTCCCAAACTGCAACGGACCGGGGCTGCCCTAAAGCGGCTCCTGCCCAACCTTGGGGGTCCAGACGCCTCCTGCCGGAGGCTATACGCGGGAATCGTTCGGTCCATGGCCCTTTACGGGGCGCCGGTGTGGGCGCCGTCGCTGCAAAGGCGACCGGCGGCCATGCTGAACGCTTGCCAGAGGGTCATGGCCATCCGGATGGTACGGGGATACCGCACGATTTCCCGCGAAGTGGCGAGCCTCCTTGCTGGCCTGCCACCATGGGATTTGGAGGCAACAGTCCTTGCACTCATGCACGATTTGCGCGTGGAGATGCAACGCCGGGGCGAAACTCCGCTGCCGCGCCAAGTCGCGGCATGGCGGACAGAGTTCCGGCGGGATCTCATGGTGGAATGGCGACGGCGACTGTCGCAACCCAGTGCTGGGCACGCTACAATTATGGCGGTAAGTCCCCTCTTTGAGGAGTGGCTGGAGCGGCAACACGGCATCCTCACCTACCGCATGACGCAGGTCCTCACCGGACATGGCAAGTTCGGGAGGTTCCTGCATCGGATTCAGGCGGAAGCAACGCCCGGGTGTCATCATTGTGCGGACCACCCAGAGGACACGGTGGAGCATACGGTGGAGGTGTGCCCCGCTTGGGCGGAGCACCGCCGTGTCCTCGTGGAGGCAATTGGCAGCAGCGACCTTTCGCGTCCGGCCCTGGTTCAGGCTATGGTCCGGAGCGAGGAGGAATGGCAGGCGGTCGCCTCCTTCTGCGAAGCAGTAATGCTAGCGAAGGAGGAGGCTGCACGCGTGAGGGAACGAAGGTCCTCACGTCCTAGCCACCGTAATTCCGACCCCGACTACCAGCCACGGTAGACGCGGGCTTGCGGACGTCGAGCACTGGGTAGCTCGTCGTCCGGCTGTTCGGTAATTAACCGGACCGAGCCCAGTCGTTAACAGCGCGTAGTGATCCTCGCGCTCCTCAAAGAGATGTCAGCAAACCGTAGGGGCCCAGCAGGGCCGATGCCCGCTAGCTAGGACCGCGGAGAATTTCTGAAAGGGAAACCCGTAGTCCTAGAACGCAAAGGGTAATTGAAGGATACAGGTGTGGTTTTAGTCAGTAAAAGTCTGACACGCCCTCGCGCTCCGCCCAGAGCGCGAGAAGTCATTTGGATGATTTCCCACCTTAAAAAAAAAAAAAAAAAAAAAAAAAAAAAAAAACACATTCTGTGAAAATTTTAATTCTCTACCTCTTACGATTTATGAAATACAGCCCGCTAACAGACGGAGAGACAGACAGACGGACGGATAGCCGAGGCTTAGTAATAAGGTCCTGTTGGCACCCTTTGGGCACGGAACCCCGAAAATTCATATTATTCAAATACTTGTATGCTATTTTGTGTCAAGTTTAAAAAATATTTAGTGTATACAACATTTAGTCAGTCACTTCATTTTTTCATTTGAATGTAGATGTAAAACATTTGAAGGTTTTTACAGTATCTGGCAGCAAATGTAAATGTGTTTAGTCAGCTATCTCAGTAACCTTCAAATCAAATCAAAAATATTTTATTTCACATAGGCCTACATGGGCACTTATAAAACGTCAGAAGCTAGTGCACGGTTCGAAATTGGTCGTTTTCTATGGAGAAGAACCGGCAAGAAACTCCATGGTTACTCTTTTAAAAAAATTGGTTGATTACAATTAAGAAACAAGAATAATTGTTTCTTAAATGTTGATTGTTTTTTAGAATTAAGATGGATGGATTGTGTGAAGATAACTTTAATTTCGGAAGTCGGTGTTAAATAACGAAGAGAGAAAACTATTATAGAAACACCGACTTCCGAAATTAAAGTTATTTTGCACTTTTCAGTGTTTTATTTTTACTTTGAAGTCGGTTGTATTTTTTTTGTAAAAAGTTTTTTTAATATAATCTGTTCAACAATTAAATTGTCATTTGACAAGTCAACAAAGGGTATCAATATATCCAACATAAACTTATTGATAAAATGATTTTTTGTATACCAACAGTGACATATTCGCACTAGCGAAAAAACTCTTTAAACAAAGATTTAAAAAAAAATGATTTTATGAACAAAAGTTTTCCACAAGATTTGCAAATCTAACAAAAATGAAAATTTAGGAATAGGTTGGATATTTATTTATAAATAACTAGCTGTTACCCGCGACTTCGTCTGCGCTAAGTTAGTAAAAATACACAAACGTAATTAATAATTCTGTGCTTGTGTTTCATATCGAAAGCATCTAATTCATTTTACGGAAATTTATTCCAGTAAATATGTTACGTAAAATGTATTTGTTATGTCCAGATATATAATTTATTTTATTTATTTTATTTTATAATTTTTATAAGATTACATTTTTGACTCCACGCACGCTCTTAAAAAAAAACTTTCTGTTTTTTTCTAGGAATAACGAAGATGTAGAGACCAAAATTTTTGACCGAATAAATTTTGTAAGTACCCCCGTGTGTACAGTACGACAATTAAGCGTTTTTCAAGGTCATTCGAGTTGTATAGACGTAATCAGAACAAGCTAGACATAGTTCCTAGTAAGACGCATTTCTTGCACAAAAGTATTACTACTCTGCTCCGCGTGCATTCAATAACATTTTTCAGAGCAATTACTGAAATAAAATCATTTAAAAAAAAACTCCATGAAGTGTTAGTAAACAAATGCTATCACTCTATGAAAAACTTCTTTGCCGACAAATCACTGTTAAAATACAATCTGCCTGTGATGATCTGATGCGTCTCAAACATGGCGAACAACTCTGAAAAAAAAGAGTCCTTTCTTTTACGAACTGTTTTCTTATTGAAAGTTACTCCAAATATATAATGGTATAATAATTCGCAATGTATTGATATAAGTATTTATTGTTTACATGCATGTAAACTCACTATAGCTATGTACCTACATTTTATTTTATGACATAAGGGTAGTACATAGCTGTTTCAGCTGTATTATGTACACTTACCGATGACCCACAATAAAGATGAATTGAATTGAAAAAACATTTTCCGTTTCTGCAATTTTAATATTTCTTTAGTGAAAAACTCATTGATTCTTAAATTTTTCCTGAAGTTGCCAGAGCGAACGTGCGTGACACACCACCGCTCATTCAATGACTAGGTAGGTACTCCATTTCACATAAGATGATGGAAAGCAGCCGATGAAATAATGTATGCTCTTGTGCTGTGTGAGCCATATGGCGCTCCAATAAGAGGAGAGATTACAGTTTGGAAGACGTCCTGAAGTTCGTAATTTTTACTGATGGAAAATTCCATCAGGCATTCGGCTTGTCGTCATTTTATAAAATACTAGTCGTAGATATAATGTGAAAAACTTGCATAATTTATCTGTTCAAAATGAAACTAATTGACTTTTTGAACCAAATAATAATAATATATTCTTGTATGGAAACTATTTCGCTATTTTCATACTCAATAAGTCATTTATTTACGCTCAAAAATGCGCATATTAGTGTCAAAAAATGGAAGTTTCAACGCTCATAACTTTCAAAATATGCATATATTTTTTTACTATTTTGCTTCCATCAAAGGCTAGATAATGGATACCACTTTTTAGTTCAAAATTGCATCATGAAACAGTTAAATGATCGCCAGACTACGTGGAAGAATGACCGACTCCATAAATAGGTATGGTTATACAATAGGCTGCCCAATCTATCAAAAATAATTTCGAATTACACAACAATTAAACCTTAATTTATATCTTTTCCTGGTACATCATCATCATCATTTCAGCCGATAGACGTCCACTGCTGGACATAGGCCTCCCCCAAACGTCGCCACAGCGAACGATCCTGTGCGTCTCGCATCCATCGGACTCCCGCAACCTTCACCAGGTCATCGGTCCACCTTGTAGGGGGCCTTCCGACACTGCGTCTTCCGGTACGCGGTCGCCACTCCAGAACCTTTCGGCCCCAACGGCCATCCGTTCTGCGAGCAATGTGCCCTGCCCATTGCCACTTTAGTTTGGCGATTCTTCGCGCTATGTCGGCAACCTTGGTTCTCCTGCGGATATCTTCATTTCTGATTCGATCACGCAAGGAAACTCCGAGCATAGCCCTTTCCATTGCCCTTTGGGTGACTTTGAGCCTTCTGATGAGGCCCATTGTGAGCGTCCACGTTTCGGAACCATATGTCATCACTGGCAACACGCACTGGTCATAGACTTTCGTCTTGAGACACTGTGGTATATTGGATGAGAAGATACCGCGCAGCTTCCCGAACGCTGCCCAGCCGAGTTGGATTCGACGGTTGACCTCTTTCTCGAAATTAGATCTACCCAACTGGACTGTCTGTCCAAGGTAGACGTAATCGTCTACAACTTCGAGTGCAGAGTCTCCGATCTTGATCGGAGTGGGTGCTACATGGTTATTTACCATGACTTTGGTTTTGTCCATGTTCATTTTAAGACCCACTCTTTCGGAAGCTCTACTGAGGTCATTGAGGTTTGAGGTTATGTTTCCTGGTACGAGTCGCAGAAATCCAAAGGATGCAAGGTGCACAGGACCGTTCGTTGTGGCGACACTTGGGAGAGGCTCATGTTTAACAGTGGACGCCTTTTGGCTGAAATGACGATGATGTTGATGATTTATATGTATAGATTTACACTTAAGAAACCAGTCAAACCATAAAACCATTTCAACGGTTTATCTTTGGGAACAGAACAACGGTATTTAAACAAAGTGTATTATTAATAGGTAGTGCGGACAATTATTATAATAACTACCTACTCATTTGTTCTGTAAGCTTGTAAACTACTTGCCTAATCTTCTTCTCCTCGAATCGATGATTTTCTCTTCCCTCAAAGTTTTTGGGCTCAATATGTTGCTACGTTTATAGCGGCGTCCGTGGCGTTTTTAGGTCCTCCAAAGTACAGATGTTGGGACACTTTGGGCACTCTAATAAATGGGCCATCGTCTGATCAAGAGCACCACACTCGCACTGGGTATCGAAAGAGTCTATAATCTCTCATTTTGCCAGGTTATGTTTGCAACGGCCTACCTGGCTGCGCAGACTATTGATTGCTTTCCATACAAGCCACTGCAAATCGCGTCCGGGTGGGAGATTTTCCTGGAGTTGAACGAAGTCGGGGGGTGGTGAGTGGTGTTCTTCCCTCAAGTTACTTGCCTATTAATTCTTGAGAATAAACAGCTTAAGTGATTTAGGATAGCCTTTTATTTTCTCATATCAGCAGGTATGGTAGTTTGGCAGTTGAGCAGTTATGGTACTCTTTTATCATGGTCTTTAAATCAAGAGTGAATAGGTTACTTCTAGGTAAGCGCGCTCCATTGTCGACCACATCATCGCTTACCATCGGGTGGGGTGAGATAGAGGTCAAACGCGAGCCTATCTATGATAAAAAAGCCGTCGCCAAAATAATATTATTATTTCTATGTACATCACTGTGAGCAGTGATGGCCTAGTGAAAATAGCCACGACTTACGACTGGTACGCAGCGTTGAGACAGCCTGGTGAGAGTCGCGGGAATGCAGTGGATGCGAGACGCACAGGATCGGTCGTTGTGACGATGCTGGGGACACCTCTGTCCAACAGTGGACGTCTTTCGGCTGAAATGATGATGATGACGAGTGGTAGATCACGGGTTCAAACCCAGCTAAGCGCATTACTTTGTTTAATTTATTTCATCACCACTGCTCTCAAAACAGTGAAGAAAAACATCGTGAGGTAACCGGCATGTCCTAGAAACCAAAAATTCGAAGACGTGTGTGTGACATCAACTTATCCAAACTGGGCCCGCGTGGTTGATTACGGCCCGTTCCCTCTCCTAGATAGGAGGCCTTTTTTAATATTCCCAGCAGTGGGAATGTTAAAAAAGGCTGATTATGTTATGGTTATGCTTTTGTGCTAAGTACATCAAATCTGTCTACTGATACTATCCCAGTTATGTGGTTATGGGTAACTAGCGATTCTCAGTCTACACTAATTTATTATTTATTTATTATCTCCCTTACAACTATCATTACAGGTAAATACCTAATGCGATAGTGTGATCTTAAAATTAACTTATATATAATTATAAAACTTAAAAATAAATAATAATCTAGTTGTACCTCCCTACATCATATTTATCATAATAATAATACCTTACATACTAAGCTCAATTAACATAAAAACACAACAATTATAAAGGGTATAGTTTGTTTTTTTTTTTTAGTTGGTAATCTCTGAAAGTACTGGTCCGATTGCCAAAATTTTTTCACCGGTAGAAAGCTGCTTTATTCCTGAGTGACATAGGTTATATTTAATGCACGCTGGCGAAGCCGCGGGTGCAAGCTAGAAATAAATACTGTGGCGACCATGGAGCCCACGCTAAGGCCGTGCGCGCACTGCCTTGCGGTGGAATGCGGTGCGTTTATTCTACCGTGCGGTAGAATAAACGCATTCACAGGGCCGCGCACTGCCGTGAAACTAACGCACGTTTTAACCGACTTCAAAAAAAAGGAGGAGGTTATCAATTCGGTTGTATTTTTTATCATAATTTTTTTTTATGTTTATTATCTCAGAACTCCGTCGTTTAAGGACCGATTTGCTAATTTTTTTTTGCCTAAAAAAAAATTAGCAAATCGATTTTTTTTTTTTTTATAAGAAAAATCCAGTTCTGATGATGGGATCCATGAGTAATCGAGGGTACCTACTCCTCAAAAATTATAGGCCACCTTATAGTGATTTTTGTATTTTCATCGAGAACTTAAGTATTTACAGTCAAAAAGTAACATTTGATGAAGTGGAACTGATGAAGAAGACCAAAAATGGTCAACGGAACTTCATACTCACATAGATATCACAATGAAGATAGTAAAAAAAAATCAAAGTGTAAAATAACTTCGTCGGAAGTCGGTATTTTTATATTAGTTTTGTTTTGTCTCTTCGATATTTAAGTTATTTTAAAAGTAAAGTTATTTTGCACTGTGGTTTTTTGACATAGTTGAGATACATTATTTTTTTATATTTTATTTATTTAAGGCCTCCAAGAAAGGATGTTTCTGATGTGATCAAATATAAGTGTTGAATACATTTAAGTTTTAAATTAGCGCACTTCCTCAATTACAGGAGGCCACATGGGTAGAGTTTAAACAATTTAAATCTAAAATAAGAATAGGTAGGTATATTGTTTTATTACGGAGTTTCCGTGACTACTTTCCATAGAAAGAACGAAACGAAACGAAATTCCTCATAGGATCATAGCAGCTGATCATGATCAGCTGCTATGATCCTATGGCGAATTTCGTTCTATATCTTCAATGTTCATTATCAGGTCATGATAATATTTGTATGAAACCTATGAAATTTGGAAGTAGGTAGTACCTATACACGTTCTAATAAATCAAAACCGGTCCATAATTGACCGAAAAATTGGAGAACATACGCAAAAATCAATCGAACATCATATTATAACCTCCTTTTTGAAGTTGGTAAGAAATATGTCAAGCAAAAAGTAAAAACCAACACAACACGGTAGACGTTGTCATCGTCTGCCACGCTTGCCTGTCCATAACAGACTGACGCCCTCGCCAGCATGTAAATGGCAACCAAGCGTTGGTGGAGAATAGGTACATTGGACGCTGGCCGAGGCTGGGCCCACATGTAAACGAGGCATAGACATTTAACTTTTAATTAATGCAATCGGAATCGTTATAACTTAGGACGAAGAAGCCCTTCATAGGCCTTAAGGTCGTCAAGGGATGTACCTAATACCGTTTGGTTTGGATACTCTTTTTTACGCTTTAATAAATATACAAAAAGACTCTTGTATGGTAGTCCATAACCTTGACATGTGAGCACCACAGCCGGAGTTCGAATGACAAAAACTTAAAAAAAAAATAACCGACTTCACTAAAAAAAAAACACTAAAAGGATCAAAATAACTTTAATTTCTGAAGTCGGGGTTTCTCGGTATTTTTGTTTCTCCGAAATTTTTATTAGTGTTTTTATTTTTATTAGTGTTTTTTTTTTAGTGAAGACGGTTATTTTATTTTCGTAAAAGTTTTTATTTAACACTTTTTAGCTGCGATACACTTATAAACAGAGTGCCTATTTCACATGACAATTCTAATTAACCCAAACACTGCTAGGTTACATTGTTTTATTATGAAGTTCCTGTGTCTACCTTCCACCTTCCGCCTCCATCATCATCATCAGATCACTTCGATGATACCATTTTCAACGTAACTATTCAGAACTATTCATTTATTTGTATTTTCATAGTCACTTAACTATCTTCATTGTGATATCTATGTGAGTATGAAGTTCCGTTGACCATTTCTGGTCTTCTTCATCAGTTCCACTTCATCAAATGTTACTTTTTAGTCAAAAAGTAAATGCATAATATTTGAGGAGTTCCCTTGATTCCTCATGGATTCCATCATCAGAACTGGATTTTTTAAAAATTGTGACCTTTCTGGAAGCATATCTCATATGGGAAAAAAAATATTGCAAATCGGTCCCGAAACGACGGAGTTCTGAGGTAACAAACATAAAAAAATGATGATAAAAAATACAACCGAATTGATAACCTCCTCCTTTTTTTTGAAGTCGGTTAAAACGTGCGTTAGTTTCGCGGCAGTGCGCGGCGCTTCCTAGATCCCTATACGATACAAAAATATTTGCGGTAGATTCACCGCAAATTTGCAGCGAGAGGCCAACGGTGATTCTACCGCATGCGTTTATTTCACAGCAGTGCGCGCACTTCTATGAGACTCCATACTTCACAGATTATGTGTTAGAAAAACGCAAGGCAGTGCGCGCACGGCCTAATACTACTAACTAAACAACGTCTACCGTGTTGTGTCGGTTTTTACTTTTCGCTTGACATATTTCTTACCAACTTCAAAAAAGTGGTTATAATATGATGTTCGATTGATTTTTATGTATGTTCTCCAATTTTTCGGTAAATTATGGACCGGTTTTGATTTATTAGAACGTGTATAGGTACCTACTTCCAAATTTCATAGGTTTCATACAAATATTATCATGACCTGATAATGAACATCGAAGATATAGAACGAAATTCCTCATAGGATCATAGCAGCTGATCATGATCAGCTGCTATGATCCTATGAGGAATTTCGTTTCGTTTCGTTCTTTCTATGGAAAGTAGTCACGGAAACTCCGTAATAAAACAATATACCTACCTATTCTTATTTTAGATTTAAATTGTTTAAACTCTATCCATGTGGCCTCCTGTAATTGAGGAAGTGCGCTAATTTAAAACTTAAATGTATTTAATACTTATATTTGTGTGAACATCCTTTCTTTTCCTAAATAAATAAAATATAAAAAAATAATGTATCTCAACTATGTCAAAAAACCACAGTGCAAAATAACTTTACTTTTAAAATAACTTAAATATCGAAGAGACAAAACAAAACTAATATAAAAATACCGACTTCCGACGAAGTTATTTTACACTTTGATTTTTTTTTACTATCTATTTTTTACTATCTTCATTGTGATATTTATGTGAGTATGAAGTTCCGTTGACCATTTCTGGTCTTCTTCATCAGTTCCACTTCATCAAATGTTACTTTTTGACTGTAAATGCTTAAGTTCTCGATGAAAATACCAAAATCACTATAAGGTGGCCTATAATTTTTGAGGAGTAGGTACCCTCGATTCCTCATGGATCCCATCATCAGAACTGGATTTTTCCTATAAAGGCAAAAAAAAATTAGCAAATCGGTTCATAAACGACGGAATTCTGAGGTAACAAACATAAAAAAAAATATGATAAAAAATACAACCGAATTGATAACCTCCTCCTTTTTTTTGAAGTCGGTTAAAACGTGCGTTAGTTTCGCGGCAGTGCGCGGCCCTGTGGATGCGTTTATTCTACCGCACGGTAGAATAAACGCACCGCATTCCACCGCAAGGCAGTGCGCGCACGGCCTTAAGGTTTATGTTTAAAAAAGCTTAAATATTCATATTCGAAACATGATAAATTAAAATTAAAAAATAAAATAAAAAGGCTTTTTATTATTCCTTACAACAATTTTTTTTTGGGTTACTGTGTTAGTAATATAACAAAAGACTTATAATTGTTAGTGTTGTGTGTTAGTATCTTCGTCTTCGTTGCTGTCGTGTTCAGTGTAAGGACCGCCAGTGGCGGTAAAAGCCTCCTCCAAATGTTTCCATTTCTCTCGTAGTCTGGCTGTTCTGGTCCAAAGTTTACCAGCCACTTTGACTATGTCATCTTTCCACATGATACATTTTTTTTTTTTTTAATTTATATAAACCAGTGCTTGACTGCGATCCCACCTGATGGTAAGCAGTGATGCAATCATTGATGGTGAGGCGCACTAGTTTATTAAGAGCCTATTCACTCTAGCCTTGAAGGCACCTAAATTATAGTTGGACGGGAAGACCGCAGCAGGCAGATTGTTCCAGTCCTTCGATGTACGCGGAATAAACGACGAAGCGAAACGCTTAGTCCGGACCGTTGAAGTTTCAACAACGTATGGGTGGATACTCGCCGTACGTCGGGTTGTCCGATGGTAGAAATGAGATGGCGGAATCAAGTCATGCAATTCCCGCGCACACTCTCCAAAATGCAACCTGTAGAATACCGATAGGCTGGCTACCCTGCGCCTGTGCTCGAGGCTTTGTAGATTGGACTTAACCAAATCTGGATCCCCAATTAGCCTCTTCGCACGCCTTTCCACTGAGTCCAAAGCTGCTAGATGGCATTTTGCAGCACCAGCCCATATGTGACTGCAGTACTCCACACACGATCGGACCTGTGCTTTGTATAACATTAGAAGCTGTCCCGGTGTGAAGTACCGTCGGACCTTTGCAAGAACGCCTAGTTTTCTAGCAGCTACCTTGGCTTTGGACTCAATGAACTGCCCAAAATTTAGGTCTGAGGAAATTTCAATTCCCAAGAGCTGAAGGCGGTCGGTGCACTCCAGGGATACATTTCGAAAAGCAGGAGCCAAGGTGCACGGGCTCCTTTTGGCGGTGAACAGACACGCTTGTGTTTTGGTGGCGTTGAATTCTACCAGATTTGTTTCGCCCCACTTGGAGACTGCCTGAAGTGAGACATTCGTACGCTCCACCATAGCCTCTCGTTCGGACCGGATTAGTTCCTTACTAGCCCGAGCACCTGGAAGGTATCTCTCTACAACTGTGCTATCATCTGCATACCCATATATACCGGGCATCAGCAGATCGTTAATATGAAGCAGAAAAAGAGTTGCAGAGAGAACTGACCCCTGAGGAACTCCGGCATTAGTGGTCATAGGCTCTGATGAGCATCCATCGACAACAACTCGGAGAGACCGTTCACTCAGGAAGTCTTTTTACCCAGTTAATCAGACCAGGGGAAATGCCGTACGCTGGAAGCTTACTCAGAAGGCTGGCGTGCCATACCCTGTCGAAGGCCTTCGAGACGTCTAAGGAGACAGCAATCGCTTCTCCATTCTTCTCAAGGGCCTCGCCCCACATGTGAGTGGTATACACTAGACATGATAGATTAGAGATTGTCAAATAAGAAAAGACTAAGCAAATGAAATATTTTTTATAAATAATGTAACAAAGAGTGCTTCTAACAATATAATAATAGTAAATTGAACTAGAAGCCTTTTAATTGTGTCTATCCCCTATCACAATATCTATCATATAATTTCATGAAGTAACAATTACTCAAGATTAACATCCAAAAACACAAAACAAATTCAGAAATATTTCAAATGCAACGAACAAAGACGCAAATAATATTTCCCCTTGAAATTCCATAGTTTCACTCCTCGTGGCCGCTCTAGCTAGTGAGAAATACGATCCGGATATTTGCCAAACGAATTTGAAACTTACCTCACTGTAATAAAAGTCTTATACAATTCACTTGATACCGTCTCAGGTGTTAGCCCCGCGCATAAATTGAAGAATAATTCTTAACACCTTTTTCGAATACGTATTTTGTAAATAAACTAGGTATGAAATAAACGGTTTATCAGTCTAAACCTGTCGTATTAAGGTGAGGTTTAACTTAGTTTTATTTCAGGTACCTAAATGTACGGTAAAGGGGTTTACGATAGCCTATCAACAACCCCAGCTGCCCCTAACAACCTAGCCCTAACATATAGGTAGTTACAATATATACGTATATATATAGTGCGGGAAGCCTGTTACCATGAGACCTAAGTGCGAGTCCACACGGCGCGTTGCGTCAGCGTTGCGTCGACGCACCGCAATATTTCGACGAATCGGCGGGCCGTACGAGCGGGGCGGCATCACTCATGTGCCCGCCGATTCGTCGAAATATTTGCGTTGCGTCGACGCAACGCGCCGTGTGGACGTAGTCTAAGGCAACAGACGGAAGGTGGGAAGGATAAAGGGTTTATCGGATGGGATTTTCTCACTGCCGATCCGCAGCCTCACGGACCGACCAATAACTATGGCTGGGTAAGGCCAGAGCTATCGGCAACCATTTATAGGCGCAGTAACAGTGAGAGGAGTCGATGGTCTCGTCGTAGTGAAACAGCGTTGCTCGTAGCGTAGAAAGAGGAAACTAATTTTAATAATTATTATTTATTTTAACCAATAAAATTACAATGTTAACGTACGAGTATATATAGATATAACGTATGTATAGGTTACATATAATAAAACAGTAAAATTGTGGACCGATGGTATTAATTGAAGCAAAAACTACTGAACCAATCCCGTTCAAATTTTGCATACATAATTCTTATAGACCAGGTCAACTGTTAGGCTATAAATTATCACGCTATTTGCTATGAGGGGAGAGCAATAATGCAAAATGTCGGTATTGAACAACATTTGTCGTGAGTTCGATCCCCAGCTACAGTTTCAAATATTGTCATTATTTTTTAAAAACGGGCATATTATGAACGACAAGGTTGCCCTTGTCGCTTGAACCACCAGAATACTTACAAGATGCCTCAGAATTGGGGTATCACTTGCTCAGATAGCGCATTTAGAAAAAATTGCTGCGAACTCTTGCTAGAAGTATAGCTTTTTTTGAGGCTTTACCTGTCCTCTCTTGTCACCCGTATCCTACAAACAGAAGCAAAACGAAGACGAGATAATGTTAATAGCGCAATTCCATTACTTGTTTACAATACATTTCCTTTCCTCTTGTTTTGTCTCTGTCCTCGTTTGGCTATATCATTGATTTTTATGATAATGAAAAATCTAAAGAAAATAGGCCAAACGAGGATTGACATATCATCAAAGTTGTTAAAACGATCTGGCCAGTTTAACTTGGCCATATCATGAAGTAATCAATTTCTATGGCCTGGCCATGAAATCTCCACTTTATTAGAGTCCGGTTTTAAAGAGTATGATACTGATTGACTGATACTGCGCTTTAAAATCTGTAAAGTAAAAAAAGAATGATGCTAAAGTTTGTTTTAAGAAAAGACCAATCACGGCTGCAACTCTTAAAAGCCGATTGAGTCACGTTTGTAAACCTGGATCACCCTAGCGTTACTAAAATCCTGCTTACAAACAACAAAACAAGGTAAAACAAGAATTCATTGTACCGAAGCCGGTTTAATTAGAAAATGAAGTGTATCCATTTTGTATGTCCTTTACACACTTGTTCTACACTCAAACTTGTTTTGTGAAATAAAGCTGCAAAAGCTTCTGTAGAAGGATCTTTAAAAAGGACCACTAGAAAGTACTTCCTTTTATAATCGACACTTAATTTGAGATTAAATACTCGACATTTTAAAGTAGGCCCCTACGGTGCCTGGCGATAAATATGGGACACATCGAGTTTGAAAATAATGAATGGGGCAATTGAATGAATACAGGTGGATTTTAGTCAGTCAACGTCTGACACTTCAAAAGTGCCTGTAAATGGTTAATTTTAATTCTTTAATTTTTTACCTCCCTCTTTCTCCACCCAGAGTAAGAGGAGTCATTTGAAGATTACCCATCAAGGAGCTAACTCGTTTCAAACTGTATTTCGACTCATTCACTACTCGTTTGATGCATAATTTTCTAAATACAATCACCCTTCAGCCTAGCCTATTCCGAAGCCAGTTGGGGCCAGCTTTTAACCAGATGCAGCTGTTAAACAGTATTTTATATGGAACGACTGTCCATCTCACCTCCACAACCCAATAACTGGGTAACTCGATATCCCTTGACAAGACTTCTATCAGATTTCCTGGCTTCTGGCTATCCATAACGTCTGCAAAAGATCTACAAATGATAGCCGGGACTAACAGCTTTCCGTGTCATGGAGGCATCGGTATGTCAAGATGGGCGCACAATGCCACATTCGCAAAATGACACATTGGATTTTCGCAAAATGACATATTCTCAAAATGTCACATTCTCAAAACGCCATTTCGCAAAACGTCATCCAGAGACTAACCTCTTCAGGCGTTACTTAAGAGGGCCCTTCTCGACCCGTTTATCATCAACCTGGGCATGATTTAAAAGCAGCATCGCGTTAGATGGACCGACAAGATCGATCTAATGCAATTTTTGATAAGGAGGCACCGTGAAAAAAGAGAGATAACACCTGAACGCTTTGTTGGCATTCGGTAATTCCGTCATTACAAAACAAAACTTGTTTCAGGAAATACGTGTTTTTTTTTTAACTGGTTGAGTAGTGTAATTAGAGACACAATAGTAAGACAATGGCGCACGAACGCGGGCGTTCGTGCGGGGATCAACAGCTTAAACCTTGAAAGTTTTAGAGTAAAAAATCGTCATTCAGAATCTCGATCAAATGTGCAAGGTGTCTATAGTTACAGTTTTCTTAATTTATGAGTACATTATAAAGGTTTAAAGTTTTTGTTTTAATTCTTGATAGGTTCGCGCTTGACCGCAATCTCACCTGATGGAAAGCGACGATGCGGTCGACTATTGAGCGCGCATCACTCTCGACTTAAAGTTCACGTAAAATAGCAAATTTTCAGAGGTCTTTACTGGATTAGTTTTACACAAATTTATGATTTGATTTCAATGGAAACCCAGATATCTGCATTTCCAAAATATCTAGAGAAAGACGTGTAATAACCAGAGGTCGGAATTAGGTCGAGTTATTCATATTCTTGCATCGAAATGTTGATCTTAATATGGATCTTCCCGGGAATTCTAATGAAAAATCCCGTATGGCCAACAATATTTCAAATAAATAATAATAAAACCTCAGAGATAGATAAGAGAAATAAAACAAAGATAATTAAAATACAATTTTTATTAATATCTTTCATTGAAAAAGATCTCTCTACGTCAACTGAGGTGAGGTTAACAAATTTATTCACTTCATCCTCCTCGTCATTAATGCAGGAAGAAATTTTTTCTGCTATATTTCTGATAGTTTTATTAAAAAAATTCTGCTCTTTAAAATTAATCTCGGGATTTGAGGCATATCCAATTTATTCTTTCGCTGTATGAAATCGGTATAAGTACTTAAATAAGTCTACCTAATTCCGACCTCTGGTAACATCATAATCACGTTAGAGCGGTTGTATGAAAACTAATGAAAATATATCTCGGGTTGGACGCTTTCAATGTTCTAGCCACTATGTACAAAAAGAAACAAAATTCTAAAGCGCGTAAGTGCCGATATATTACTCAAGTTTTGTCATTCGCAGTTATGAGATACACTCTCAGTTTTAATGTACCGTAACGGCTCGACCATATACTTAACAAGATAAAAGACTCATTAATTTCTCCAATATTTTATTTTTATTTAACAATATATCTACCTTAAGAAATCTTCGTCTAACATCATCCTTCAACTTGTATCTCAGCTAATTGTAAAAGTGCTTACAGATTTAGATATATTAATTTAACAAAAATAAACTGAGTAAGGTGGTAACTGCAATATTACAAGGTAAATAATATCTATTAATCATCGAAACATCGATAAAAACAATCGTTAAAAATCGAACAAATCTGTAGGGATCTATACTACAACTGAATTGATATTATTTTCATTTTGTCCATTGTAAACACTAAAAAATTGTAAAGAACTTTTGTTAAAAAATATTATCATAATTATTTAATTAAAAATAATAATTGAGTATAATTATTAATATGTTTAGTTTTAATTTAGTATATTTATTGAATTTTAAATAAACTGTCTTTAACAAAAATGTATCAGACCCATATAAGCTATTTTGTTAAAAATAATCATATTTTTACTTCTAGCGGATGAATGGTGAACTATCATAATACATCACATTTTAGTATATTTTATTATCGAATGACTATTTTCTAGTGTTTCATTGTTAAATTAAAAATAAATTAAAATTATAATATTCACTAAAATGGAATACTAGTAATGTCTATATTTTTCAACAAAATAAAAAGAGGTTAGATATAAATATTATTTACACATATCTCATTATTTTAGCTGTAGGACTTCAAAGACTTCATAAAATAATATTTTAAAATTTTATTGCAAACTGAATTTTGTAAGTTCTTATCAGTCTACAAAATATTTTTTTATTATATAGAGTCACATTCATATACACCTATTATAGTAATGACAAATAAGGGCTACTGTTTTACACTTAAAACTAAAAAATAAAATTAATTAATCATTTTGGTACGTAACCTTATAAATATAGAAATTCAGTACTCCCAAGGTGCAGATTGCTTAATTTTGCATCGCTTAAATATTTACTTACCATTAAATAAAAAATAATCAAAGTAAAAATTAAAAAAAAAAACACAGTTACAAACTATATTCATCACCTCATCTTAATATCAGAAATGAAAAAGCTATCATTTTCTTGTATGTTGTAACAACTGTTTACATGAACATGCCAACTTTTGCGTGCATTATCAATGTTATCATTGAGGGACCACGAGCACACCGCGACCACAACACAGATGGTCGAACAATCCAGAGCCAAAATGACATCTCATAATCTTCATGAATTCGGTGTGAGGAAGAGATATTATTCGACGGCTTTATACTCTGCCTCTCTTGTTTACACCGACGATGATTTTAAGATAACGCGCAAGAAAAAATTGGGAATTTTACTGTATGTGTGAGGTACAAATAAACGTTTTTTCTTTCTTTCTTTCTTTCAAGAGTAACTTTAGTTTCCGCAAGTTATTTGTTTCTCACATCAAGTCTACGGGATTGTGGGACACGACGCGACAACTTTGAGACGCAACTTTCGTTTCGTCTATTGATAGCAAAATTATGAAAAAGTCGCATAGCGATGCGACTTTTCACTCTCGTGTGTAGGAAAGAAGATCATGACAGAGACAAAAAGTTGCTGGGCCGCTAAATTGCTCGTAGGCGCCCTCCCTAAGACGTCATGGTAAGACCTGCCATAAATAACTATAAAAACCTATGCAGTGTCGCCTGACCGGTCGTTCGATCAGTTGCAACCCGTGTAGTGCGCGAGGTCCCTTAACACTACACACTAATTTCTCAAAATTTTCGTCTTAATTCTAGGTTTACTATTGAAAGCTTCCAAAATAAGGATGA
This sequence comes from Mythimna impura, assembly GCA_905147345.3. Taxonomy (NCBI): domain Eukaryota; kingdom Metazoa; phylum Arthropoda; class Insecta; order Lepidoptera; family Noctuidae; genus Mythimna; species Mythimna impura. Next base: position 6,224,687 of record LR990349.1, read on the forward strand.
CATTATATTGTTAAGTTAGGGCAGCTCCCAATTCATTTCATCGTCGTATCGTTGCTTCTCTTCCAGTGGCGAGAAGATTTTAGTTTTGACGATCAAACCTGTAAAAAAAAAGAAAATATTTTTACTTTGTGTTAGTAACCGTTGTGCTGCGTCTGTCCTGCCCCCCTAGCCAAGTTACAACCGTTTCGTTTCGATTCTCTTTTCGTTGATCGCCTCAAGTCGACCACGCCTCCTATTCCTTTGTTCTGACCACGTGACTGAGCGTTGAGATGAGGTCAGAATGAAGGAATCAGAGGCGTGGCCTACTCGAGGCGATCGACCAAAAGTGAATCGAAACGGTTGTAACTTAGCTTGGGGGGCTGAATATAAGTTTTTCTATTCTATTCTTATTCTTTACACCCTGATCCAAATAGGTAGGTTCCTTTAAAAAACTTAACATATTTTAGGTTTTTAGGGTTCCGTACCTCAAATCCTTTTGCGATTCGGAAAAATCTTCGTAACGCAATTCGGGAATTGAACTGTTTTCATAGGTAAGTTTGTACGGAACCCTCAGTGCGTGAGTCCGACTCGCACTTGCCCGGTTTTTTTTTTATATTATTAGTTCAAAACTTCTGTCTGCACAGAAAATATGATAAACAATGAAAAAGTTTTAATCAAAATAATTTGATTATCAAACGATTCGACTGGATAAAACAAATCCATTCAACGGTCGGCTGTGTACGGATTGTATTAAATTTTAACAGGCTTTTAGTCGCTCCAGTTGTGGGTGAATTGTGAAATTAGAGATTATTCGGCCCAATGTATATTCATTGGATGTTGATCCTATTTCTAGGATGATCTCTTACAACCTTGTTATTGTTGCTTTTTAGTATTACTTTATGTGTGTTGACTTATTTTGTATATTTTATTTATTTTGTAGGATACAGGCACCGCCTAGTTTGGGGGCCATTGTAATAATTCTGGTAAAATACAACTCCTGTTACCGATATGTAAATATGTTATTTATACCTATGTTTAAGAAAACACTTGTAACAATGGCTAAATAAAAGTTATTATTATTAAAAGTTATTATTTTAAAATTCAACGATTGCATCACTGCTTATCATCAGGTGGGATCGCAGTCAAGCACTAGTTTATATCATTTCTTTTTTAAATATATGGTATTACGATCCAGCGCTGACTTTTTGTAACCTAACGTATTTACGAGTATATATACAGACTATCTCGAAATTCAACCGCTTTTTTTTCGACTAAATGAACTCAGCTTAACTCGATTACGTTTATAACATAGCAGATAAAGGCACGTTTCCATATTTTGCACGGAAGTAAAGGTAGGCTTAGAATCCTCTTTAAGCCTTTTTTCTGAAGTAGCTATGTAAGTATTTACATTTTTACTGAGGTTGGAACCACACAGCTTCGCCTACTACTACGCTACATGAGACACCTTTTTTTAGGTGGGAAATCATCAAAAAACTCCTCATCCTCCTCTCCCTCTTCATGGAGCGAGAGGGAGTGGCATATTTTTACTAATACTGACTGACTAACTCTTTCGAACAATCCCGTAGCCTATACTAGTTACTACTCTGTGTGCATAAGCTAATTTTTTACTCTTATTCAGTGATGTACGTGATGGCGTTTTGCCTAGGAATAATATGACAGCTTAACAGCTTCTGAATATAAAATATATTAGACCCGCCATATGTATTCTACAAATTAAAGTCTTCTGACATTTGAATAATCTGCCCCAAACTAAGTAATGTTAACTTATTACAACAGAACTATATTTGGGTAATGAATGATACAGCAAAAAGATATAAACCTCCCATTATATAACCACATACATTTTAAAGAAAAAAAAATCAAAAGCAAAGAAAATGGAAGGCAAATAGAAACCATTATCTATACATATAATAAATCTGTAGAAGTTTTTAGTTGTGCGCGCATCACGTAAAATGTACGAAATCGATGTAGATAACTATTATACATTAAAATTGTTTGTAACTTTTTTTTTCTTCCGGGTGGGAAAATCATCTAATGACATCTCTCGCTCTTGGGCGGAGCGGGAGATAGTGTCAGTCAACTTTTACTGATTAAAACCCACTTCCTTCTTTGCCATTTTTCCAGGGCCCCGGGGATCTCTTTCGCATCACCCATGGCCCCAGTAGGCTTCGACCCTGCCGGGCCCCTACGGTTGCTGACATCTCCTTGAGGCGCGCTTGGAACAGTACAAACTTGACATATTACTTAGGCTTTGTTTCAACGCAATCGGTTGACTATTTCGAAAGATATACTACACCATTGACTGTTAGGCGGTACGAAGTTCACCGGGTCAGCTAGTTTTACTAGCAACTGCCTGTCACATCTCCACAATCCAGTAACTGGGCAACATGATACTCCTTAGATAGACTGATGGTCTGACTTTCTCGTGTCTGACTATCTGTAATGACTGTCAAAGATCTACGAATGACAACCGGGACCAACGGTTTTACATACTTTCCGAGGCACGAGGTGTCAGCAATGTCCTAGATAAACTTTCAAAAGTACATATGAATTGTTGTTCAAGAAACTAAGAATACTGACATTAACTGGTATCTATATTGAGGAAATATGTAAATTTACCAAATCTCATCCAGAGATGTTTGAAAAACTGGGAGATAAATGCTCGTTCAGAACTAGATTTCCTAATAGGTTGATTAATCCTAAAATGAGAACGGGCCTATATAGGCGAAGTTGTTACCCCATGTCCATTAAAGTTTATAATAAGATTCCAGACCGATTTAAGAAACTTCCAATGGTCCGCTTCAAAAGGGCCTTACGCAGGTGGTTAATTGAGAATCCCTTTTATACTATAAAAGAATTCCTTCAGTTCAAATTTAATTAATAATAATTTGTTTATTTGTACCACAATTGGAATTAATTAATTTTACCTGTAAAAAATGTGCATGTCATTATGTTATGATTAAATATGTTAAGCAACTATTATATATAACCATTGTAAGAACTTTTATAACCATATTTATCTGCAAATAAATCTTTGACTTTGACTATGACTTTAACTTTGTAAAATTCACATTTGGTACTTGCCCCGTTTCGAACCTGCATCACGACACTACACTAGGGCAATTAAAAATAGTGAACATTAAGAAGTACTTACCGGAAAGGATGCCCGAACCAAGCGCTAGACCCAACGTAGTCGCAAGAGCTATCAGCTGGTATGCCGCCTGCATCCCCATGGATCTTGGTTCAGCGGTCGATGACTCCACGTGTCCTGCCTACAAAAAGAAATGCATAAGGGCTTTTGTCTACCTCTTGTATCCTTTCTATCGCCGGCAACAAGCAGAGGACACCGACAGCAACTTCATACAAACTCAAACAAAAACCCTGACAAACTGGTTGTTATTTTTGTGTATTAGTGTAACTGTCAGATGAATGCGAGACGCACAGGATCAGACGGTGTTGACCGTTGTCGGGAGGAAGTATATGCACAGCAAAGGACGTCTATCGGCTGAAAGGATGATTAGTGTAACGGTCGGCTGTATATAAAAACTTTGAATAGAAGTAGAGGAAGTCAAGGATTCCGTTAGATACCAAGGACGGGACGCTTTCTTCCAAAAACCACCGTCCTTTAGTGGACGTATCGAATATGGCTTTTTGATGACTCATTCCACTGGGCACGGAAATCGACGTTCAAGTCATCTCTCCTGTGCCTTCCATCTTCAGGCTCTTATGCTTGAACTACACTGCGTACACGTGTGCTACACACGCCGATCTCCATACATTTTATATGGAAACAAGACTTGTAGAACTACACATGATCCACGCCACGCGACGCCACGAACGTCATTCTACATACAAATCAGGTGTGTTACACGTGTGCGTCGGTCTAATGTAGTTCTAGCTTTATTGTGATATAAAATAAATAAGTTTGATATGGTTAGTGGCCCTGACAGCTATGCCGCAGGTCGTGTATTCGATTCCCAACCAAGGCAAATGTTCTTCGATGAGCACGATCATTTGTTCTGTTTAGAAATATATAGGTATTTATATCAGATATCTAGTACTCATAGCACAGGTTAGTTTGGGACTCACATAACGTCTTGTGGGAAAGTTACTTGCGAAGTCATCATCATCATCATTATTTTAGCCAAAAGACGTCCACTGTTGGATATAGGACTCCCCCAAGTGTCGCCACAATGAACGGTCCTATGAGTCTCGCATCCATTGGATTCCCGCAACCCTTACCAAGTCATTGGTCCACCTTTTGGCCCCAGACACTATGGTCTATGGGGCCGTACGCCGTATGAACGTATGCGTTTTGAGAGTAATGCTTTAGTTTGGAGTATTGTATTTTATTATTACATACAGTATTTATTATTGTATTTTATTATTACATACAGTATTTATTATTGTATTTTATTATTAACAATAAGAATCCATAGCAAACTTCCACTAGCACTTACTGCAATACTGGAGGTAGCTGGGAAGATGTTGCCAAGCTCATTGTTGTATGCTTCGACCGTGGCCAGACCTGCAAACAGCGCAGAGAGCAGACCGGAGTATATTCCAGGCATTCCGTGGAGATTGTTCACCCCACATGTATCCTGGACACCGAGTTTCTCCAACTGTGGCTGTATAAAATATAGCGAAAAGTTTAAGCTTTTTATTTATGTATTAAACTTCTTCAAAGCTAAGGTACAAAGGCGGGCTTAATACATTTGGAATTTTATACCTGTTAAGTAAGAGTGGTGAAGAGATACAAGTACCATGGTAGGTATATCAAAAAAAAGTGTATAGATAGACAAAGACATTATAGTATACAATGTAATAAAATAATCATATGTTATTGTGACTGAAAATAATTGCAGAAGGTAATATGAATCTGGCTACGTTCGTATATTTTAGTGATTAATTTCGAGTATCAGTGGCCATCCGACATGGACAGGTCAAGTTTAAAGGGGATGACGGGGGCACTTTTTATAATTCATTCTGGAATTCAGAATATAAATATTATTTTTATTTTATTTATTTATTCTATATACACACAAAAGTACAGAGGCGGACTTAATGCGGATTATGAAAGAAGAAAGAAATAAAGAAAGAAAGAAAGAAAGAAAGAAAGAAAAATATTTTATTTGACACGCATGAAACACTGTAAAAAAAAAATTTTGGAGAACTAAGAAAAAAACAAAGGAAAAAACACTGACACAATATACGTCTCACGGCTGCACCAAATATGAATCATTCGGTATTATGATTTAAAGGTAATATTTCAAACATCGATTACTCAACTTAAATATTTTAATTTTTAGTTTTCTGATACGTATAGTACAAGTAAATATAGTAAACAGAACTGAGAGATAGACTTTGTTATTGATAATTATAGTCATGTAGAATAACCTTCTTTAAAATTGTTTTTTCGATCTAACAAACGCTTCTTTGATATTTGGCACGGACCAAATCGCGGACAAATTCAAAGTTGTATTGAACATTACAGTTACTATGTTACTTAAATCAAATCGACACCCGCAACGAACAAGGTTGTAACATTAATTCAGTTATATTTTAAAATGAACCAAAAAGTGATAGTGCTATGTTTGAATTTTGTTTGGACTGTAATCGGAGATACTGCCTTGTTCGATGCGGGTATCGATTAAGGCATTATAGTTATGAAACTTACAGTAAGATACCGATACCCCAAAACACTGATGAGAGCAGCTCCCATGCCAATAGCTATTGCTCCGCCGGGTCCGATGTACATGTTGGCCACCGCGCCCACTGCCACCCCGCCCGCCAGCGTCGAGTTCTGTATGTGGACCATGTCTAACTTGCCAGGCTTGTGGCTTACTGCTGCGGACAGCATGAAGGTGACGACCTGGTAGAAACAGATAAAAGATTTATTATAATACCAGCAGAACATACTCCCAGGATAAAAAATAATCCTATGTCTACCCTTGTGGTAATTTTTATCCCGTTCAACCGTTTGTAAAAAGTAACAAAGATACACACACTTACGCACACATAGGTACATACATCCATATTATACAAGGTTTTGTCAGAACCCTCTCCTAGAGTGGGGCCGGATCCACCACGCGTGCCCAGCACGGATTCGTGGGATGTCACATATCTTTAAATTTTTGGTTCAAGAGCATGCCGATTTCCTCCCGAGGTTTTCCTTCACCGTATTGAGAATAATAGTGATGAAAGAAATAATACAAAATAAAGCGCTCGTCTGGGTTTGACACATACGATTCACAAGACTAGGACGGACGTGACCAATGGACCACAACTTGACTGCTCTACACACTCATACAATCAATACTCTACGAGCAGTTACAACTAAACAAAGAAAGCCGGCATCGCCAAGATTGCAACCACTACCAGGACCAGACGTAGTTTGGCATCCCATTGGTTCGGTTGATGTATGACAGTGGTGATTCTAGATTCTAATGTACACTCCAGCTTTAAACGTGCATATTTTTCTACATTGTTCTCACATAATTATATATGTGTAGCTTCTGTATTAACGATCACACTTAGGTACATTATAAAGGTGAAATTTTTTGAGTGTGTATGTTTGTTACTTCTTTACGCTTGAACGGCTGGACGGATCTGAATGAAATGTTACTCACGTGTAGACAAAGTCCTGCTCCCTTTTCGACTGCCATGTGGGCGAAGCCACGGGCAGCAGCCAGAGTAATCGTAATTTTGTAACTATTTATTGATGGTGAAAATTGTCCGTGGAGTTTCTTGCACGTTCTGCTCCACAGATATCTACGCTTTGGAACGTGCCTTGACAACTCAAAAGTGATTTAAGTGTGAAATTAAGAGGGTCCTTTTCAACTCGCCTATCGTCAACATCGAGCATGGTTTAAAAGCTTGTTGCTTCATCTAACGCAATCCAACGCGATGTTTGATGAAGAACGCGATTTTTGATGAAGAGGCAATGCAAAAAAAAAGAAAGATAACGCCCAAAAACTCGGTTGGCATTCGGTAATTCCGTGATTTTACTCGAATATTTCACAAAACTTGTTCCAGAAAATACATGTTTTTTTTTTAAACCCTTAAAAGTTTTTCAGAAAAATTGTCGTCATTCACAATCTCTATTAATGTGCAAGGCTTCTATTGATGTACTTTTTATATTTTTAATATATGAGTACATTATGGAGGGCCAAAGTTCACGTAAAATAGCAGATTTTTAGAGGTCTTTACTAGATTAGTTTTATGTTTTGATTTCTATAGAAGCCTAAATAATATCCACAAGATAGCTGTGGATCTAAAATATCTGGAGAAAGATGTGTAATATCATCATAATCACGTAAGAGCGGTTGTATGAAATTGTACCTCGAAAATGTACATATTTGTATATATTTGTATAAATGTATAGATTTGTTACTTAACAAGAAGGGGTTTTAACTCCCATAGTTACGACTCAAAAAGCCATATTGGAATGACATCCGTACCGTGCATGAAGCTAAAGATAAGTAAGTATTGACGATTGCCCTTTGGCGCTCAACTTCTGTAGAGGCCAGCCCGGAGTTGAATGATGGCCAGTAGATCCATAGGAAAATTGTACCTGTAGAATATATAACAAAAAATATAATAGTTAAAATTTTAGTTCAATGTAATTTGAAAAGGTTTCAATTAAAAACTATAATTTTTATTGATGTTCATTTTGGGGACGAAAATACAACACTAAATCAAGTGCTTGCATAACTCTACTCTACTATTCATTTGTGAATTTTATAAAGGTCTGCAATCGAAACTTCAGAAACAGTCGTGAAGAACGTAGGTCATGCAATCAATGAAGAAAAATAGAGCGTACTGAAGAACGAACATTTTCAATCATATTAAAAGACGCTAATAGTTGTTTAGAAAGTGAACATGTTTAAATCAGACACAGTTTTCATGAATCATTTTCAGAATACGTTATAGTTAGTAAAGAACAAAAAATTTGGTTCACATTTTTTTTTTGTTTTTTTGTTTGTTTTTTTTTTGTACCTACTACAAAGGATATAATAGAAACCATTAAGCTGTTCTGTGTTTTCCTACGAGCTACAAACCCAGGAAATAATCATTTAAAAAGGTTTTTTATATAATTGTAAAACGTACGCACCAAGCATAGCAGTAACATCTGAGGTATAACTGGGTCCATCAAGTCGGATATTTTCTTTTTGGACCTGAATTGTAGCCACCCCACCGGCTGGAGCAGGTTCAGAAGATGACTTTTTCAACCTTAAAGCAGCACTCACTCCTAAACCGAAGTAGGCCCCATATGTGTGAATACCGATGGAGCCGCCTATATCTGAGATCTGGAACCAAAAGCTCGTATTAATGGGTGGTTTTCGTAATGTTATAAGAAGATTCACAGACTGAAAAAGATTTCAGCCTCAAAGTGTTTTTTTTTTAGGTGGGTAAATCATCCAATGACATCTCTCGCACTTGGGCGGAGCAAGAGGGTGTGTCAGACTTACTGACTAAAACCCACTCCTGTTCCTTCTTTGCTTTCGTCCCAGGGCCCCGAGTTTCACTTTCACACTGCCCATGGCCCCAGTAGGCTTCGACCCTGCTGGACCCCTACGTTTTGCTGACATCTCCTCGAGGCGCCGGTGGAACAATACGCGCCGTCGACGACTTGGGCTCGGTCCGGACGGTTACCGGACGGTCAGACGGTGAGCTACCCATTGCTCACCGTCTGCAAGCCTGCGCCTACGGCGGTCGGAAATCGACATCAGGATCCCGGCGGCTGGGGCGAGAGGACCGCTCCTTCGCGCGTGCATGCGTGCTGCCTCCTCCTTTGCTAGTATTACTGCTTCGCAGAAGGAGGCGGCCGCCTGCCACTCCTCCTAGCTTCGGACCATGTGCTGTACCAAGGCCCGGCGCGATAGATCGTTGCCACCGATCGCTCCCACGAGGATACGGCGTTGCTCTGCCCAAGCGGGGCAGCCTTATTGTGATGATCTAGCTTTCTGAGCTCGCTTCGCTTGCTCTTGAACCGATTAGCCTATTTAATATTTTGTGCGTTGTGTACAGAATTCAAATTTCAATTCAAATTCGTAGTAAGCAAATGTAATCAAGTCTCATAAGAATTTGGATAACAGTTAAAATAATAAAGTTGATATTCGTATGAAAAGCTAAAGTTATTTAGCTAAGTCTACCAACAAATTTATAAAACTTGCTCAGATGCTGATTAAAAATCTGGCTAGTATCAGACAGTACTTCAATATGGGCCTTATCAGAAGGCTTACAGTCACCCAAAGGGCAATGGAAATGGCTATGCTCGGAGTTTCCTTGCGTGATCGCATCAGGAATGAAGATATCCGCAGGAGAACTTAGGTCGCCGAAATAGCCCGAAGAATCGCCAAAGTAAAGTGGCAGTGCGCAGGGCACATTGCTCGTAGAACGAATGGTCGATGGGGCCGAAAGGTTCTAGAGTGGCGACGGCGCACTGGAAAACGCAGCGTTGGCGCCGCTACCACAAGGTGAACCGACGACCTGGTAAGAGTCGCGGGAATGCGGTGGATGCGAGACGCACAGGATCGGTCGTTATGGCGACGCTTGGGGGAGGCCTAAGTCCAACAGTGGACGTCTTTCGGCTGGAATGATGATGATGATGATTCAATATCCTTTGCATCATCTCGCACAGTTGAACGGTAGGCCATTAAGCCTATGTATTGACCAAAGATTAGTAACCATACTATTATTGATCGACAGCATTGCGACATACTACTTTGAGAACTGTGATAATAATATCAAAGAATATATTTTATGTACCACTTAATTGTTGGATCACCAAGTAGAGGGATTTTAGGTGGCGATTAGTAAAAAGCGTCGGAGAGCCTCTCTCCTGGACACGAGTTGCCATGGCCCACCTGGAAAACTATAAACAGACTCCGTACCCAAGTTGGGCGCAGCAAAGACAATCTCCACAGATGGGGCTTCTCGGACGGTTCCGATCTTCAGTGTTTTTGCGGCGTCTCTCCGCAGACCATGTCCCACCTTCATGATCCTGCATCACGTGCCCTGTTACCTGTTCACGTAGGGACTTAATGACAGCATCAGCGGACGGCACTGCCGTGGCCGAATACTAGGCCAGGCAAGGAATTTAACTAGTTTTGCCATCGATTCGCTAAGAAGAAGAAGTAAAAAGCAATCCGTTTGAGCTATATTAGCAATACAAACCTTATATATTTCTTCACTAATATACAAGTTGACACAGCCAACTGCTGCTTCTACAATAGCTATGAACAGCAACTGTGTACCACTTGCGAGCCCCAACAAAGCTCCAAACGTGATGAGGACGGTCGCTGACATTATATCAGCCTCTATGAATGAAACAGAAATAGTTTATTTCAAAAATTTGATTATTGATTTTATTAAAATCACCGGCTGTATTCATCATTACAAACAACTCTATGAGACCAACAGTGACAATTACTAAAAATATCAGCTGTTCAGTAGTTACATTTTGTTTAGTTATTGCAAATACAAAGACTGCAGACCGCAAACTGCAACCGCAAACTGCAAGCGACACTACTAGTTTCTATTCAATCTCTTGAAATTGATTCTGAACACGGCAACATTAGAACCTGCAGCCGCGGCGCGCAGTCTGCGGCCGCGGAACGAAGCGACCGCAAACTGCAGCACCAGTGGTGTCACGAACCGCAGAGTTCACACGTACAAAAATAACCACTTTTTCGGAAGATGATAAAGAGAAGTTCATTAACTTTGTTGCTAGTCATCCACACAAGTCGTCATCATCTTCCTCTTCAAACAAAAGTAAAGTATCGATAGCGTTGTTGGATATCCTGTCTCGCACAAAGGTACTAGAGTGACTGAAGCATGATTGTGCAGCCGCGACATTTCGCCGCGCTTGGAATATAAGAAACTGCGACTGCAGTGCTGCCTGCGGTTGCAGTCTGCAGTCCGTCTCGGAATTGTACCTTAATACTACTATGTGTCTGCATAAGACATACATCAATGTCACTATTGCTATACCAAAATATATAATTCTCCATTGTCATTTGAGTTCCTAATTTAAGCTGAGCATTGCTTTGTAAGTTAATTTTTTATCTTCCAAACCATGTACTAAATTAAAATTTAAGTCTAGGTCAACGTAAGTAATCAAAGTGAATTTGTCACAAATACCAAGATACTAAATAATAAAGTATGTCTAGGTACATAAATATGAGCTATGTTGAGTGCAGACTTCAGATTCAATCTGAAGTCTACAATCAGTTCACAACCAAGCTCAATGTACAGTAACAACATTCAGACTAGTTAATTTGAGCAATAATCTTGCTATGCTAATGCTAAAGGTCATGCTACTGAAAATCAACATCTACCTAATTCAATTTAGCTTGCGCCAAAAGAAAATCCTGTTATACACAAAATGGTAATTGAATTTAAAACAATATCAAAACATTTCGACGATGCTTTATAAGCTTTCTTTTATGAAACAAAATACAGAGGAAATTGAGCATTTAAAATTTAGCCTTTATTAAAATTGAAGAGAGGATCCCACGTTATTGTTAGATACAATAATAATTATGATTTGTTCCAACGAATAAACTTTGAGGATTGAACGAAGAACGAAGTTTTAGAAAACAAATTAAGAGTTTACAGTTTTGTTAAAATTGAACCTGTTCAAAGTTTAGAACATAGATTTTGTTTGTTTTTTTTTCTATTTAGCCTTTACTTTCTCAGCTGGGCAAAGGTTTTCACTAATTTTTTCTTGTATTTTTTTCTTGAGCCACCTTGAACAAGTCCTTAAAATAGACTCTCTGGTTAGACGTCTAGATCGTCTAGATTTTGGTATTTTAAGAAGGTTTTTAAATTATTTAACATTCATTACTATCCTAAAAGCATGTAAATAATACACATTAAGTAATAAGTAATAACATTCCATAACTATAACACAACGTTGTCTAGTCCCAAGCTAAGCAGAGCTTGAGTTAAGAGTACTAGACAACTGATAAACATACATATATATTTCTAAATACATACATATTATAAATAAATTACACCCAGACACAGAGCAAATGATCGTGTTCATCACACAAACATTTGTCCTGGGTGGGAATTGAACCTACGACCTCCGGCATAGCAGTCAGGGCCACTAACCACTAGACCAACAGGCCAGTCAACATTTAACACACATTATATTAAGCTAATAATCACTTACCCAACAACTGTCTCAGCGAGATTGATATTTTACCGTCCTTCATATCGAAGAAACCTTGGCAGAGAAGGCTCCATTGTATGATCAAGGCAGCTAATAACAAATTATATCCTGTGGCACTGTAGCAGTACTTCTTCAAGAAGGTCATAAGGTAAGCGAAGCCGATGAATATCATAACATGTGTTTCTTCAAAGCCTGAAACTAGAAAAAAAATAAATATTTTATTAACTTTTAAATAAATAATATTACAAGGTACATGGAATATAGGTATCAATAAACTGTAGTCAGTTTAGAGTAGCTAAATAGAGTAAAAAAAACCGGCCAAGTGCGAGTCGGACTCGCGCACTGAGGGTTCCGTACAAACTTAACTCCCGAATTGAGTTACGAAGATTTTGCCGATCGAAAAAAAAAATTCTTTTTGGTGACGCAACTACAAATTTACAGTTTTTAGATTTTTTCCTATATTTTTGCTATGAGACCTTGCTTCATGCCAAATTTCAGGATTCTAGGTCAACGGGAAGTAGTACCCTATGAATTTTGGTTCCCTCGAGAGTGTCGAAATACACATTTTTTTGCGACATAAACGGCCGTATATTTTTTTTCGTTAACTTTGAAGTTTGATTTTTTCACAGCTTCAAGGGACCGCAGACTTGAGTATATGGTTTTAATTTCAACTCGATACCTCTACGCGTTAACGAGATAAAGGGTCTTGACAGACAGACAGATAGACGGACAACAAAGTGATCCTAGAAGGGTTCCGTTTTTACCTTTTGAAGTACGGAACCCTAAAAATAGAATAAACGATCTCCAATCTCTAAATACCGAGTGAAACATCGTATATGTATTATTGTTTACTTTAACATCGCACGCGACTCAGACGCACCCTGTAGACCTTTAATAAAATGAAAGCGCGCCGACGCACGTTTCTAAAAAGTGTGTGACCGGCGCGTTTAAAAAACGTGGTCGGCACAGGCCCTTAACGCGATCCATTTGACGAAATTAAGTCGTATAGTCCCTTGTATACTAAGATCCCAGAGCGATCAGACATAACTTATTTTCACATGGATGAAACCTTTGGTTCTCAGTAGTGTATCATGTGCTGTGCTTTTGGAGCTCCCCCTTGGGGCCTCTGGGCAGGTACCAGGTGAGAAAGGGAACTAAAATTTATTATTTATTTATTATAAAAAAAAATAAGAGAAAGGGAACTAAAATTTATTATTTATTTATTATAAAAAAAAATAAGCGATTTTTTTTAAATTAAGAGTTACTTATCTTACTTTTTTATATTTTTTGTAGAATATTATTCTAAAGTAGTATCATAAATGTCAGACACTTTCTATGGCCCAAAACTTCTGTCAGACACTTTAAAGCTCCACGAAAAATAAATAAAATTTACTTATTTTTACATGTCTGATTTTTAAATATGCTACTACTACTACTGAAATATAACTTTGTAATAGTTACCTTAATAACATGTTTAAAAATAAACATATTTCTAAAGATCAAAGCCGTTTGAAAGGAGTAGGGAAAACAAGCGAAAAAATATCATGTTGTAAAATTTTTTTTTGGCAAAAGTATTAGTCTGATGAAAAAATTATATGTTGATAATGTTGTACATGAACCTATAATAAACATATATTATTATATATTTTTTCAAACCTATTGACTTAGCCATTACCGAGGAGTAGGCTTCAGAAAGTCACTGTTTGATGCACTGCTTGGGAGTAAGGGCCTTAACATTTTAACACATCATGGCTCTCATGAGTATGAAAGTATGAAAAGAATAACTTAAAATCTGTGCAAGGCCAAAAAGGCGCCTAACTCAGCATATAATATAATATATATATAATAATATAATATAATAATATTCCAATATATGCTGCGATATATGTATAGAACGATAAATAACGCAGCGCTGGTATTCTGCTAGGGCCCGCGGTGACGTCACGGTCACACTCACGGAGGTTAAATAAAACTATGTAGGGATCGAAACAAAATAATAAATACAAAAATTGATAAAACAAACATTGGAAAAATAATAAATACATAACATTGGTAAAAAGCGTGAAATTATGTTAATACTTGTAATCTGTTAGAGAAATATTTATAAAAATGCAATAAATATTGAACCATAGACAGACGCCTGACGCCGCGCTCCAAAATCATCTGTAAAAACCATAGACAAACGGACATCATGACTTTCCGTGACGTTTTAAAAAATTTGCAAGCGAGAAAGAGAGATAGAGAGATACATAGCTCCATCCCTTTAGCAATTTAGTTTAGGTCGTAAAATCGATCACGAGGTGGCACTGCTGTTATCTTTTCATCATCATCATCATCATCATTTCAGCCGAAAGACGTCCACTGTTGGACATAGGCCTCCCCCAAACGTCGCCACAATGACCGGTCCTGTGCATCTCGCATCCACCGGATTCCCACGACCCTCACCAGGTCATCGGTCCACCTTGTGGGAGACCTTCTAACGGTGCGTCTTCCGGTACGTGGTCGCCATTCCAGAACCATCTGCCGAACCGACCATCTGTTCTGCGAGCAATGTGCCCTGCCCACTGCCACTTAACAAACTTAAGCAATTCTTCGGGCTATGTCTGTAACCTTGGTTGTTATCTTTTAACATTTTTAATTTTATTACTAAAGTTATTAAAACCACACTATAAGTTTTGCCTTTTGATAGACAATTTTTTTTTTCAGTTTCAATTAAAAAATACGCTCAACACTAAAAATCAAATGTTTATTAAACAAAAAATACGAGTCTCACCCATTGAACTTTCCATTATTTATTGTTTTAAACGCTCCAAATATACCCATTACGAACTTCATCACGCATAAAGAGAACAATACATCGACCCCATATATCTTTTTTTATCTCTTTATTTTTTTCCCAGCAGTAATTGTTAGAATGTCAAATGAAAAATTGCAAATGAAATTACACAATTCATTGTTTTCACGCTTGAAATGGACCCCTGGAGGATAATGGGACTTAAAATGGGCATATATAACGTGAAACGGTTATGTACTATTAATTATACTTATAGAAATTTTGGGTACGTATGAGAGTGTCGATAAAATCAAATGTCT
The DNA here is from genome assembly GCA_905147345.3 of Mythimna impura. Lineage (NCBI taxonomy): Eukaryota > Metazoa > Arthropoda > Insecta > Lepidoptera > Noctuidae > Mythimna > Mythimna impura. The sequence goes on from LR990349.1 coordinate 6,239,961, forward strand.
ATAGCAGAAATGGCGAAAAAATTTCAATCATTATGTCGTAATTTGATAAGTCTAAACGCTAAATACCGAATATACACACACACACACAGCCACACACACACACACACTAATATTTGAAATATGAAAGTTTGTGAATATGTGTTATGGATTAACAAACATACGCAGGGGCACCGACTCCGTGGGTGCTCGGCGGCTCGAGCACCTATGAGAAATAAACAGTGGGTGCCGAGCACCCCTGAGAATAGACATCAAGAAACAGATCAGTAATCGCCTTTTAGGTTATGTATAAATTATAATATTTCTTGATACTAAAAACTAGTTATATTTTTTTTTATATTTTTATCAAACATTTGAAATTAAGTACGCAGTATGTAAGTAGGTTATTTATTTATTTGTCGGTCGATCAGTGTGCATTTCTCTTCTCACACTTCACTTTTTCAAGTCCATCAAATGAGCATTTGAAGTTTTCTAAAAGCCGGCGCCCCTGAACATACGAATATGTATGGTTTGTTAATTCTTCAAGCTCGAACTGGTGAAGGAATTTTAATAAAACTTTGTACACGGGTAGGCCAGGTCCTGGAATAGCACATAGGATTTGTAACCCGGGAGTATGTTCCCTTGAGATAATTTACTACTATTTTCTAATAAGCTGCTGGCAGCAGTTTGTTTAAAATAATCTAAACTAAAGTTGTCAAAAAATAAAAGGCCCGTTTTGACATCTGTCAAAACGAATACTTATATATGAAAAAATAAATACTCGCAATATGGTCCATCATATTATTTAACGCGCCAAAAAAAGGTATGTACATTTATTTCAAGTTACATTCTAGAGTATTTCTCAAATGTCAATACGGGCCATTGACATTTGAGAAATACCCTAGAATGTAACTTGGAACGAAACTGAAAGAAACAATAAATTAATAATTAATTACATAAACAGTTTAAAAAAATACATATTTTATTTTTTAACGAGTTTAGAAACGCATGATATATCTTAGTGAACGTTTATAACTATAGCCTATAATCATGAAATGAATTTTCCCGCACTAGGTGGAGTGAGAGGGCGTATCAGATTTTTACTCACTAAAACCAGCTTGTGTTCCTTCAATTGCAGTCTCTCTGCGGCCCAGGGCCACGGTAATTCTTTCGAACAACTCCGCAGATTTAGTACCATAGAACTTACAATTTAAACAAAGCCTAATAGATTTTTATATCGTTTAAATCACGATTCAATTGTTAAGGATAGTTATCTCTTTTAGTGGTACTAAAAGTGATCCTGACTCATTAATAAAACTCATTAATTTTAAACGTTAAGATTCCAATTATTTTTCACTAATTGGAAGTCTCAAGAATCCTGGAATCGCGTAATAATTGAAGTGCGATAACAATACCAATATATACAATGTTTGCTATTGAATTCAGTAACTTTATGAGCCGTTGGCAATTTGTTATACCTAGTTAATGTTCTTTGTTAAATTGAATGTAATCGTTTATTTATTTTTTTGACTGTTATATTGGTTTATTTAATTTACAAATGTTACTGTAGGTAATATTTTAGGACCGTCAATAAAAGTAGCTAAATATTTGTTCCTAAAAACCTTTGCCGAAAGGTTCAGGAGTGGCGACCGCGTACCGGAAGACGCAGTGTTGGAAGGCCCCCTACAAGGTGGACCGATGATCTGGTGAAGGTTGCGGGAATCCGATGGATGCGAGACGCACAGGACCATTCATTGTGGCGACATTTGGGGGAGGCCTATGTCCAGCGGTGGACGCCTATCGGCTGAAATGATGATGATGATGATGAAAAATCTTTGGCTACTTTATGTGCATTCTTAGATTAGACATACAGGTATGTTTCAGTTATAACCCTGCAGCTGCTAACAAATTTAAAAAATCTGTGTTCGAACATTAAGCTGAGAAATTTTTATTTAATTTCTTTGTTATCGTATTACTCTGAGCTTTTGTAAACGCTGTAATTTTTTTAAATTAATTAAAAATTTAATCTTCATTTTTAGGGTTTCGTACCTCTTAAGGAAAAAACGGAACCCTTATAGGATCACTCTGTTGTCCGTCTGTCTGTCTATCTTTCTGTCAAGACCCTTTATCTCGATAACGCGTGGAAGTATCGAGTTGAAATTAAAATTATATACTCTCATATAGTCTGCGGTCCCTTGAAGCTGTGAAAACATCAAACAACAGAGTTAACGAAAAAAAAAAAGATGCGGCCGAAACTAACTCTGACTGTCTGTTTGCTGGTTACAGTTTTGTGTTTAAACTACCGTAGTGACATCTATGACGCAACTTAGGAACTAAACTACGAAATCCTGGCATCGCGATATGAGAGGTTTCCGCGCCATTAGAACATATACAATAGCCCGGACTTGCGGATGATGAGCAATGGGTAGCTCACCGTCCAGCCGTCCGGTAGCCGTCCGGCCCAAACCCGAGTCGTCGACAGCTCGTAGTGTTCCGCGCGCCTCAAAGAGATGACAGCAAAACCGTAGGGGCCCAGCAGGGCCGAAGGCCTACAGGGGCCATAGGTTGAATGGGAAACCCGTGGTCCTGGAACGCAAGGGCAAACAAGGAACATAGTTGTTTTAGTCAGTAAAACTAGACAAGCCCTCCAGATCCAGCCAAGCCCCAAGTCATTGGATGATTTCCCACCTTAAAAAAAAATACAACAGCCAGAAACCAACTATTGGGCAATTGGATCAGGTATAACATCCGTATTGGACGAGAAGATACCGCGCAGCTTTCCGAACGCTGCCCAGCCGAGTCGGATTCGACGGTTGACCTCTTTCTCGAAATTAGATCTACCCAACTGGACTGTCTGTCCAAGGTAGACGTAATCGTCCACAACTTCGAGTATAGAGTCTCCAATCTTGATAGGAGTGGGTGCTACATGGTCGTTTATCACGAATTTAGTTATTTCCATGTTCATTTTAAGACCCACTCTTTCGAAAGCTCTACTGAGGTCATTCGGAAGACACAGTGTTGGAAGGCCCCCTACAAGCTGGACCGATGACCTGGTGAAGGTTACGGGAATCCGATGGATGCGAGACGCACAGGACCGTTCATTGTGGTGACATTTGGGGGAAGCCTATGTCTAGCAGTGGAAGTCTATCGGCTGAAATGATGATAATGATGATGATAACATCCGTCTGGTCGGAAGATCCTCCCTTTTCAACGGAGGTATATGGGACTTCACACCCTAATCCGTATATCTCTAAACAATTTTATAGGTCTTGTCTTTTGTGGTCTGTTGTCCGCTCTTAGTCCTTAGTGGATCATTGTACGTGGAGCATGGCGGCCTTCATTCCAACAAGGCCATCTTTCTCTAAAAGCAGATGGGTCCACTCAGGTTACCTATGAGCGAATTCGGTACTACTAGGGTTTGTGTTGTTTAATAGTATACTTTCTTCTCGGAAGTACGTTGAATACGCCATTATAATTATGGCGGTAAGTCCCCTAAGCTTTTTGAGGAGTGGCTGGAAAGACGTCACGGCGTCCTCACCTTCCACATGACGCAGGTCCTCACCGGACATGGTAAGTTCGAGAAGTTCCTGTACCGGATTCATGCGGAAGAAACACCCGGGTGTCACCATTGTGTAGACCGCCCGGAGTACACGCTGGAGCATACAGTGGAGGTGTGCCCCGCTTGGCCGGTGCACCACCGTATCCTCGTGGGGGCGCACTCAAGGAGATATCAGCAAAACTGTAGGGGCCCAGGAAGGCCGAAGCCTACTGGGGCCATGGGTTCGCTTCTGAAAGGAAAACCCGGGGTCCTGGAATGCGAGGAAAAGAAGGAACATAGGAGTGGGATTTAGTCAGTAAGTTTGTCACGCCCTCCCGCTGCGCCCTAGTGCGAGAGAAGTCACTCGATGATTTCCCACCTAAAAAAAAATTCCGGAGTACGTCCCTAGTCCGTACAATGACCGACATTCGCATGGGTAAAGCTGCTGACAAAAGCTAGTCCCTTATAAAAGAAAATATGAAAATATTCCATTTCAGCGTTTTCTGCGCATTTACATAAAGATATGAAAAAGTTATAACGAAGTTGGTGTTAGCTTTGAATCACTTTTATTATTTGTGTGAGAGAAGACAAAGATAAATCAGATTCCAACACACGTTCATCTCATAGGATTTGTCTTACCACACGTAAAGGAATATCTTATCAGGATCGTTAAAACCAGACAAGATATGAACTACTTTTTGTTGATGAAAATTCATCAAATATCTTCCTCCTTTTCTGGTGGAGCAAGAGAGAGTGGCAGGGCCGTGATAACCTTCTTCAAATACTCCCACAGCCTTGACAGGTGACAAGAACTACAGAGATTCGAATTATATAAGATAATGGAAAACTTTTCCCGGCTGTATTCCCGAAACACTCTTAACAGTAAGGCACAGTTCAAAAGATAAAACAAGAAAGAGATTTGAACTTCTATGCAACTTAAATGGTACCTCAGAGAATACCGTTTAAGGCCCCAGTCTCACTGCTGAAGATTAGCGTATAGCGGGTAGAGACAGAATTAAGAATGAAAATTTCCGTAGGAGAACCAAGGTTACCAACATAACCCGATGAATCACCAACGTTAAGGGGTTGTTGCGCATTGTTCGCATAACAGACGGTTGAGGTGGCAGTGTTGGAAGACCTCAAGGTAGATCGATGACCTGGTGTGGGTTGCGAAAATCCGATGGATGCGAGACCCAATAAACCGGTCGTTGTGGTGATGCTGGGGGGCAACAGTGTCTTTTTACTGAAATGATAAGTAACGCTAGCTATTAGAAACGAGTTGAGGAGCGTTGAGCAAGGAGTGTTCTGCTGAGCAGTTGGCAGGATGCTTTCTGCTGAGCAAGTTTTTTTCCTTCTAACTCTTGTGGCTACGACCAAGTAATAGAGAGAGAGTACTCCCTAGCAGTATGATCAGTCAGCGATAGAGAGAGTACTCGCTAGCAGTATGAACAGTCAGCGACAGAGTACTCGCTAGCAGTATGAAAAGTCAGCGATCAACTTTATCTATTCAAGTGACTTAGACCCTATGTATCTATTCTTTGTATCAACCTGATTTCTAATGAGACGGACTTATTTTGTTGTAGATGAAGAAATAAATAAAAAAAATGGTTCTTGATTGAGAAAAATAAATAGTCGAAAGCTAGTCGTTTCTTCAGTGTTGCTGGGATACGGAGAAGTTTCCATTTGAAAATATATATAGATATATAAAAGAACCTTTAAAATATCTCAACTAATAAAAAACCGAAAAAAAGATACGGCCGTTTATGTCGCAAAAAAACATATATTTAGACACTCTCAAGGGAATCAAAATTTAAAGGGTACTTCCCGTTGACCCAGAATCCTGGCATAAAGTAAGGTCTTATTGCACAGATAGAGGTATAAATCTGAAAACAGTAAATTTGTTGTTACGTCCTACCTACGTACAAACAAAAACCTTTTTTTGCGATTTGGAAAAATCTTCGAGACTCAATTCGGGAATTGAACTATTTACATAGGTTTTTTTTTTTTAAGGTGGGAAATCATCCAAATGACTTCTCGCGCTCTGGGTGGAGCGAGAGGGCGTGTCAGACTTTTACTGACTAAAACCACACCTGTATCCTTCAATTACCCTTTGCGTTCTAGGACTACGGGTTTCCCTTTCATAAATTCTCCGCGGTCCTAGCTAGCGGGCATCGGCCCTGCTGGGCCTCTACGGTTTGCTGACATCTCTTGAGGAGCGCGAAGATCACTACGCGCTGTTGACGACTGGGCTCGGTCCAGTTAATTACCGAACAGCCGGACGGCGAACTACCCAGTGCTCGACGTCCGCAAGCCCGCGTCTACCGTGGCTGGTAGTCGGGGTCGGAATTACGGCGGCTACTAGGGCGTGAGGACCTTCGTTCCCTCACGCGTGCAGCCTCCTCCTTCGCTAGCATTACTGCTTCGCAAAAGGAGGCGACCGCCTGCCATTCCTCCTCGCTCCGGACCATAGCCTGAACCAGGGCCCGACGCGAAAGGTCGCTGCCGCCAATTGCCTCCACGAGGACACGGCGGTGCTCTGCCCAAGCGGGGCACACCGCCACCGTATGCTCTACCGTGTCCTCTGGGTGGTCCACACAATGATGACACCCGGGCGTTGCTTCCGCCTGAATCCGATGCAAGAACCTCCCGAACTTGCCATGTCCGGTGAGGACCTGCGTCATGCGGTAGGTGAGGACACCGTGTTGCCGCTCCAGCCACTCCTCAAAGAGGGGACTTACCGCCATAATTGTAGCGTGCCCAGCACTGGGTTGCGACCGTCGCCATTCCACCATGAGATCCCGCCGGAACTCTGTCCGCCATGCCGCGACTTGGCGCGGCAGCGGAGTTTCGCCCCGGCGTTGCATCTCCACGCGCAAATCGTGCATGCGTGCAAGGACTGTTGCCTCCAAATCCCATGGTGGCAGGCCAGCAAGGAGGCTCGCCGCTTCGCGGGAGATCGTGCGGTATCCCCGTACCATCCGCTTGGCCATGACCCTCTGGCAAGCGTTCAGCATGGCCACCGGTCGCCTTTGCAGTGACGGCGCCCACACCGGCGCCCCGTAAAGGGCCATGGACCGAACAATTCCCGCGTAGAGCCTCCGGCAGGAGGCGTCTGGACCCCCAAGGTTTGGAAGGAGCCGCTTTAGGGCAGCCCCGGTCCGTTCCAGTTTGGGAGTCAGACGTCGAAAGTGCTCCACAAAGTTCCACCGACTGTCGAGGACAAGTCCCAGGTACTTCATCGTCGACCCGACGTCGATGCGAACCCCTCCTACCGTTATATGGAAACCCGAACTATTTACATAGGTAGATTTGTACGGAACCCTCAATATGCGAGTCCGACTCGCACTTGCCCAGTTTTTTTTATTTTACCCTTGTTATGCGAGCCCGATTCATTGTATATCGGTTTTTCTATCTACTTATTCGTACTTACGTTAGCAAATTTTTGTACAATGACAAAAATCCCTCTTTTGTTACGAGAACAATCATCCCTTATTATTTCTATTATATCATTCGATAGCATACAATGTAATTCTATCAAACAGTCAGTATTACGCAGGAACAATAATAAATGATAGCAGTTGTGATCGATATGGATACCTATCGGTTTATAAATCCCATGGACAGACTTTAGTAAGGGTTACTTTATTTTTGAAGATCGATCGTACGACTTTTGTTTCTTAGCTACGAGCTGTAAAAACAATATCCTATTAACTTATATAACAAAATCGTTGTACCGAGGTTTTATGATAACTTATCTCATTATTTTTTGTTGTGTTTTCCGATAGGTTTCAGAGGCTTCAGTAACAGTGACATTCGATTAGCGATAAAGATTGCTGAAAAGTCACAATGTACTAAGTAAAACCGTGTGATATTTTGGTAACCATATGTACATTTTATTAAGGGTAGGAAGTCATCAAATGACTTTTTTTTAATGATATAAAGTATTATTTGACTGCGATCCCACCTAATGATAAGCATTGCTGCAATCGTTGATGATGTATCACACTAGTTGTTCGAGCTTGGCTTCGAGTCATCAAACGCCTGCTCGTTTTACTGAGCAGATCAACGGCGCAACGTCTCACATCACGTTAACTAGTTGTAAGGTTCAATTTACGTGTACGTCATAGCACTCCATCGTTGTATTTCATTCAGAACAATACTTTTGACTAGATAACAGCATTTTTGAGTTTTCTTGAAGAATCCCTAAAATTCCCCAACATTTTGGCCCATACCGAGTCGGATTGGGATTACATCAGTGGATTTACGAAAAATCAGTGGATTTGGACACTTAAATCGTCATCGTGGAATTTGCCGTGGAGGTTATACGCCGGCAACGTGATTCTGGATAAAGGAAACATTATTCTCATTTGCGGTGTTAAGTATATTTATCATCAAATATCATCACCCAACACTCATTCAGGTAGTATCTGAGGCTATAAGTAGTTTTTATTTAGTGATTTACTTGAATATTATAACGCACCTTTACCTATCCATATGAATAGTTGTTACGTAATAATTAGTGTAATTCTTAGGTGAAGTTATTTATGTTGGTGTTAAATTGATAGCTAAACCGTACTAGTCATTTAATAAATAGTAAATTGATGTGTTGTTCTTAATTTCAATGTTACGTAATTGATTTATTTAGGTTTGAGCCGTAATTTAGAGTACAAATTAAATTTGCATTTGGCATTCACGCAATATTAATATTATTTACAGTAGTAATTTGACTATTTACAGTATTCGCATAGTAAAATTGTTAACCATAGCAGCTATTGTACCTTAGCAGTTAGCAAGTCGTATGCTCTGTATAAATTATACTTATTTAAGTTATTATTGTATTCATTACAGGTTGACGACACTCGTTTCCCATCATGTCCGAAGAAAGAGAACTAATTAAAAAACGAGGAAGCTATAAGGGACGTTTAACTGTATTCATGAATTTCCTTGATGCTTTCAGTGACAAGGAATTAACCAGTTGTGAGGTCAAGGAATTGCAGTTACGAATGGGAAGAATCGAGGCTTTATATGAGCAATACGATGAGGTACAGTTGCGGTTAGAATGTCTCGTAGAAGATGTCAAATCTCAATTTGCTGAGCGTGGTGAATTCGAGTCATTGTACTACAAAGCGCTGTCTAGGTCGCAGGAGTTAATAAGTAAGTACAATAATGATAATGAGTCGATGACTAGCGATAAACGTACTCGTATCAGTCAACGTAAGCCTGTTAAGTTGCCCACGATACAGCTACCCAAGTTTGATGGTTGTTATAGTTCTTGTTTGGAATTTCGTGATACATTTACCAGCCTCATTCATAGCAATGACGAAATCGATCAAATTAATAAATTCCACTACTTGCGAGCCTCTCTGGAAGGATCTGCTGCTGTTGTGATCCAGGCAATTGAGTTTTCCGCAAATAATTACGATATAGCTTGGAAGATTGTTTGTGATCGTTTCGACAACAAAAGGTTATTGATACAAAATCATGTTTCATCCTTATTTAACTTAAATTCTATTGGAAAGGAGTCCTCTGTCGCGTAAAAGGGTTTAATTGACCAGCTTAATAAAAATTTTCGTGCATTGGAATCTTTAGGTGAGCCCGTCAGGTATTGGGACACTTTATTAATTTATATAGTAAGTAGGAAACTAGATCAGATAACTTTTCGTGAGTGGGAGCAGCATAAAGGTCGTATAGACAAAGATAGCACTATAACATTTAATGCGTTGATTTAATTCCTTCGCACTCGCGCAGACTTACTAGAATCATTAGAAATTGCTCGAAATCAAAATAATTCCACTCCCAATAAGTCTAGTTCTCATTCTAATAAGGTGAAATCTATGGTTGTATCACAGGATTCTAATAATTCCAGCAGGGAATTAAATAAGTTATGTCCGCACTGTAAGGCTGATCACGATTTAAGTTGTTGTTCACAATTCCTTTCTTTATGTATCGACGCTCGACTCAAATTAATACCTAATTATAAAGTGTGTTATAACTGTTTTCGTGTAGGTCACTTTGCTAACCGATGTAAAAAGCCGGGATGCAAGATATGTAAGCGCCGACACAACACATTATTACATTCATCGGAAAACAAAGTTATTGCAAATTCTAGTGGAGACAACAAATCACACATTAGCTCGTCCCATTCCGTACCAACGTCATCGCCCACTGACGCCGTGGCTAGCACTGATTCACTTGCAAATAATTTTACTTTATCCGCGGATCTTAGTTCGTCTTGTGGTGAGCGTAAACAACACGGTGTGTTATTGTCCACCGCTCTTATCAAGTTATGTGATCGTAATGATCGTAAGTACATGGTGCGAGCCCTGCTTGATAGCGGTAGTACATCATGTTTTATAACGGAACGTTTATGTAGGCGGCTTAACTTACATACTAGTGAGGTAAATGGTTCAGTCTTCGGCATTAATAACGCGAGTTCTTGCGTAGGCAAAACATGTCATGTAAAAATGACATCATTAGACAATAGTTATTCGACAAAGTTTCATTGTTTTGTTTTGCCATCATTAACGACTGTTGTGCCCTGTCGCGAAGTCGACATTTTAGACCTGAATATTCCAGATAATGTCTGTTTAGCTGACCCCACGTTTTACAAGCCTTCAGAAGTAGATGTCCTAATAGGTGCTGATCTCTTCTGGGACTTGGTCGGCTCACAGCAAATCAGACTAGGTGTAGGTAAACCAGTGTTGTGTGAAACGTTGTTAGGCTGGATTGTTTCTGGCCCTGTCACCTTTAAAAATGGTAAGTCAATATCGAGTGATATCTTTTGTAATTTTAATCAAACCGGTTCCATTAATAGCGATGATTTAAATAAAATTCATACCGATTTAGTTAAGTTTTGGAACTTGGAGGAGATTACCTCACAATCCTCACATTATTTACCTGAGGAGAAATTATGTGAAGAACATTTTGTTAAGAACACGACCCGATTAAAAGACGGTCATTTTTGTGTTCGTATCCCTTTAAAACTAAACCCTTCTGTTTTAGGAGATTCCTTTCAAAGGGCTTCTAAATGCTTATATTCTCTGGAACGCAAACTGAAGTCCAAGCCTGATTTCGGTAAGTTATATCGCGATTTCATGTCTGAATATGAGAGTTTAGGACATATGACTGAAACAGAGGTTAGTGGCAGTCCCAGTGGATATTTCATCCCACACCACGGTATTAGGCGTGAATCTAGCACAACTACCAAGCTTCGTGTAGTTTTTAATGCAAGTTGTGCTACTACGTCTGGAGTGTCCTTCAATGACGTGCAGATGGTGGGTCCGACGGTGCAAGACGATCTGATATCTATACTGTTGCGTTTTCGACAACACAAGTACGTCTGGTCAGCTGATGTCGCGAAGATGTATAGATGCATATACGTTCACCCGTCAGATAGGTATCTACAACAGGTTTTGTGGCGCGATAACGAGTGCGATCCTATTAAAATTTATAAATTAAATACTGTGACGTATGGCACGGCTAGTGCACCAATTTTAGCTACGCGCTGCCTCAAGCAAGTAGGGATGGATTACAAAGGCAATGTTAATAACCTTTCGCGTTCTGTAGGTGAGTCATTCCCGGGTAGCAGAGATAAAATCGCTGACGTCATCATACACGATTTTTACGTGGATGACCTGCTGACTGGGGCTGACGATTTAAATGAAGTTATGTTCATCCGTACAGAGGTCACTAACGCACTTGCATATGCTTGCATGCCACTTAGAAAATGGAGGTCTAACGTCCCTGAATTAGTCACCGGAGATTCTCAGTTGTCATTAGATTTGGATAAGGGAGCTAATGAACCCAATAAGTTACTAGGGCTTAACTGGTTTTCTATTTCCGACGAATTCGGGTTTTCGAGTTCAACGTTACCTAATAAGAATTTTGTGACTAAGCGTGACGTACTTTCTGCAATCGCACGTATTTATGACCCCCTTGGACTTTTATCTCCTTTCGTAATTTTAATGAAAATATTTTTACAACGTATGTGGTTAGACAAACTGTCATGGGACGAGCCTCTGAGTCCAGCACTTTATGCAAGCTGGAACGTTATTGTTAAGGCGTTACCACTTCTAAGTAATTTTCGTGTTCCACGACACGTTATATGTGACGCATGTACTACGCTGGAACTACATGTATTCACCGACGCATCTGAGCGTGCGTATGGCGCGTGCGTTTATGTACGTAGTACCAATGATCGGGGTGAATACATGGTTCGTTTGTTGGCCGCTAAAAGTCGAGTGGCGCCAATTAAGCCGACCACTATTCCAAGACTGGAGTTGTGCGGCGCCGTAGTAGGAGCCTGTTTATGCGAGAAGGTTATGTGCTCACTGCGACTTAAGTTCAGCCACGTTTATTGTTGGACTGACTCCACCGTCGTGTTGGGGTGGTTGCAGATGTTGCCTTCTAAGCTTCAGCTTTTTGTACGCAATCGCGTTGCTGAAGTTTTAGATAAGGCCACTGTACTTGGTGACACATCCCAACCGACAAGAACCCAGCAGACCTAATATCTCGTGGCGTGGATATTAGTGTTCTGCAATCGTCGGACTTATGGTGGAGTGGTCCCAGTTTTTTAAAACAAATGCAATCGCATTGGCCTTCTCGACATAAATCGTTAGAGTTAGACAAGCTGCCTGAAACTCGATCTCATCCTATATTGAGCGCTAGTGTTAGTACGAATAGTCCATGTGATACAATTATAGATTTTAATCGCTTTTCTAGTTATTTAAGGCTTATTCGTAGTGTAGCAACCGTTTTAAGATTTATTAAATTGGGTAGGAAAAATCCTATTGCTAGTAAATTTCTATCACAATCAGAGTTGCAAGATGCATTAAATGTTGTTATAATTAGAAGCCAAACTGAGTCCCTTATTAAATTCAGCGTATTCTTAGACAATAAGAAAATAATGCGTGTTGGAGGACGTTTAGCAAATTCTACTTTTTCTTTTGATAAAAAACACCCTATCCTTATACAGTCCACTCATAGATTTACAAAATTACTTTTGAATATGAACATATGAAGTTAATGCATGCGGGCCCCCAGTTATTGCTAGCTTCGATCAGAGATTCATACTGGCCCATAGGTGGACGAGGCTTAGCAAGGAGTTGTTATCGTAATTGCGTGCGTTATTGTCGCATGTCGGGTAGAACTGTTTCTCCTTTGATGGGTAATTTGCCGCAGCAGCGCCTCCTTCCAGGTGGGTATCCTTTTGAGACTACTGGTGTGGATTATGCTGGTCCCATCATGGCTGCCAGTAGGCAAGGTCGCGGATGTAGGCTGGTAAAAGTATATATAGCAATCTTTGTGTGCTTTACAACCAAGGCTATTCATTTGGAGCTGGTGAGCGACTTAACCAGCGATAAGTTTTTACTGGCTGTATATAGATTTATCTCGCGACGGGGAAAACCCAGTGACATCTACTCCGACAACGGTACCTCTTTCGTCGGTGCCTGCAATGAACTTTCAATGTTCCTTAAATCTAATTGCAATTCCTTGAGCGAACAATTGGTTAATGACGGAATTACGTTTCACTTTATCCCCGCGTATACGCCTCATTTTGGCGGACTTTGGGAAGCGGGTGTCAAGTCGACCAAGTACCATCTTAGGCGAGTGTTGGGACATTGTCATTTGTCGTTCGAGGAGCTTAACACCACATTAGTCCAGATTGAGGCGGTATTAAATTCACGTCCACTGACACCACTGTCATCCGATCCAGCGGACTTCACCCCACTGACTCCGGGTCATTTCCTTGTTGGCCGGCCGCTAACGTCACTTCCACAGCAAGATCTCCAGAACTACTCCACTTCTTCGTTGTCACGCTACCAGCGGATTGAGCAGCTACGCCAGCACTTTTGGGCTCGTTGGAGCAAGGAGTTCGTTTCTGAGCTGCAGCAAAGGACCAAGTGGCGCGCCTGCAAAGACACGCTGAAGTTGGGCTCCTTGGTCGTTATAAAGGAGGACCATCTGCCTCCTCTCAAATGGAGACTGGGAAGAGTCATCGCCGTCCATCCAGGGTCAGATGGAATTGTTCGCGTGGCAGACATCAAAACTTCCGTTGGTGTCGTCAGAAGAGCCTTCAACAGGATCTGCCCACTGCCCGTTGATTCTGCGTCTGCTTGAAAGCACACCTGCTGCTTTCAAGGTCCCGGGGCATGTTCGAGCTTGGCTTCGAGTCATCAAACGCCTGCTCGTTTTACTGAGCAGTTTAACGGCGCAACGTCTCACATCACGTTAACTAGTTGTAAGGTTCAATTTACGTGTACGTCATAGCACTCCATCGTTGTATTTCATTCAGAACAATACTTTTGACTAGATAACAGCATTTTTGAGTTTTCTTGAAGAATCCCTAAAATTCCCCAACACTAGTTTATTAAGAGCCTATGCACTCTAGCCTTGAAGACACCTAAATTATAATCGGACGGGAAGACCGCTGCAGGCTTCAGTCCTTCAATGTACGTGGAATAAACGACGAGGCGAAACGCTTATTCCGGACCGGACCTCTTCAGCTCTAGGGTGGACGAGAGAGTGTCTGGCACTTTTACTGACTAAAACCCAGCTGTATACTTCAGTTGCCCTTTGCGTTCTAGGGCCACAGTGTGTACATTTTGGATTTTTAACCGACTTCAAAAGAAGGAGGAGGTTCTGAATTCTATTGTATTTTTCTCTGCATTGTAACTCAGTGAAGGGCAACGTCTAATTAAAAACATATACATATATCACTATTGAGGTTGGAAATCTCTGAGTGGAGCGAGATCAGTGTCAGACTTTTACTGACTAAAACGCATTTGTGATCCTTCATTTGCCTTTTGCGTTCCAGGGCCACACATATAGTAATTATATCACATACATTTATATTTTGATTTTCATTAGATATAATAACAAGCTCGACATTTTTAATTAATTCCACATTTAATCAATGTTTTATTGAAACGTTTAATGAGCTTTTTGCACCAAAACAGTGTTTTCAGAAGAAATTATTATATTTGAATCGCCATGTTTAGAGTTGAATAATTAAAATATAATTATTATAATATCGGTTCCCAACTGATGCTAAATATTTTGATGTTTCAGTTGCAAGCTGTTTTGTAAATACATTTTTTTTTTAATTCTTGATAGGTTCGCGCTTGACCACTATCTCACCTGATGGAAAGCGACGATGGAGCGCGCTTACCTACAAGTAACCTATTCACTCTTGACTTAAAGATTCCTGGGTTGTAGCCATCAGGAAACACAGATTCCGGCAAGGAATTCCACTCCTTAGCTGTACACACAATGAATGTGTTTTATGAAGTTCAACGAAATAAATAATTTATCTTTTATTGTGAACCAAACAATAGTAATAGTTTGTCGACAACATATAACGTTCGTTTTTTTTTTTGTAATTCTGAGATTTTGTGTGTTTGAGTTTAAGTGATATAAAAGAAAAGGGAGCCAGTTATTTGCATGACGATTGACAGGATAGAATGGAAGAAAAAAACTGGGCAAGTGCGAGTCGGACTCGCGTGCTGAGGGTTCCGTATAAACTTAGGTAGGTACATAATTATGTAAATAGTTCAATTCTCGAATGGAGTCTCGAAGATTTTTCTGAATCGCAAAAAAAAGTTTTATTTTTGTGGCGTAACAGCAAATTTACAGTTTTCACATTTGTTCCTATATCTATACTATATGACCTTGCTTTATACCAAATTTCAGGATTCTGGGTCAACGGGAAGTACCCTATGAATTTAGATACCCTTGAGAGTATCGAAATATACGTTTTTTACGACATAAACGGCTGTATCCTTTTTTTGGTCAACTTAGATGTTCGATTTTTTCACAGCTTTAAGGGACTGTAGACTTAAACGTTCGTTTTTTTTTTTGTAATTCTGAGATTTTGTGTGTTTGAGTTTAAGTGATATAAAAGAAAAGGGAGCCAGTTATTTGCATGACGATTGACAGGATAGAATGGAAGAAAAAAACTGGGCAAGTGCGAGTCGGACTCGCGTGCTGAGGGTTCCGTATAAACTTAGGTAGGTACATAATTATGTAAATAGTTCAATTCTCGAATGGAGTCTCGAAGATTTTTCTGAATCGCAAAAAAAAGTTTTATTTTTGTGGCGTAACAGCAAATTTACAGTTTTCACATTTGTTCCTATATCTATACTATATGACCTTGCTTTATACCAAATTTCAGGATTCTGGGTCAACGGGAAGTACCCTATGAATTTAGATACCCTTGAGAGTATCGAAATATACGTTTTTTACGACATAAACGGCTGTATCCTTTTTTTGGTCAACTTAGATGTTCGATTTTTTCACAGCTTTAAGGGACTGTAGACTTGAGTATATCGTTTTAATTTCCACTCGATACCTCCACGCGTTCCCGAGATAAAGGGTCTTAGCAGACAGACAGACAGACGGATAACAAAGTGATCTTATAAGGGTTCCTTTTTTTCGTTTTGAGGTACGGAATCCTGAAAATTAAGTTACGTGGGTCGAAACTTCCCTATTTTGACATGAATTTTTATATTGTTACTTAATCGTAAATAAAAACTTATGACAAAACAGTTTCCATAAATAGATAGATTATCTGTTCAAAATATCAAATAGGTAGGTAATTTTATTTTGAACACATAAATTCAGAATGTTTTTCATATTATCTAGGCGCCTAAATTTTAAGCGCTCTTTTCGTTATAAATCATCGTAAACTTTATGGGAGAGTGTATTCTTGTGTGCTCTAGCTTATTGCTCATCAAAGCATTTTTAACTGTCGCACATGATTTTGGATGAGATAGCATATATTTTATCGTCGCCCATCAACAAGTTCGAGCTGCCGACTAGTGCAACCTTAAGTTATAGAGAGGTAACAAATAGACAGACAAACAAAGAGACACACAAACGAAGAGACATACAACCGAAAAGACAGTCAAACGAAGAGACAGTCAAACGAAGAGACAGTCAAACGAAGAGACAGACAAATGAAGAGACAGATAAACCGAGAAACAGACAAACGAAGAGACAGACAAACGAAGAGAAAGACAAATGAAGAGACAGACAAGCGAAGAAATAGACAAACGAAGAGACAGATAAACGGAGAAGCAGATAAACGCAGAGACAGACATCCGAAAAGACAGACAAATGAAGAGACAAATAAACTGAGAGGCAGACAAACGAAGAGATAGACAAACGAAGATAAAGACATATGAAGAGACAGACAACTGAAGAGACAGACAACCGAAGAGATAGACAACCGAAGAGACAGACAACCGAAGAGACAGACAACCGAAAAGACAGACAAATGAAGCGACAGTTAAACGGAGAGACAGACAACCGAAAAGACAGACAAATAAGAGACAAGTAAACAGAGAGACAGATAACGAAGAGACAGACAAAAGAAGAGGCAGATAAACGAAGAAACAGACAAATGAAGAGACAGACAAACGAATAGACAGACAAGCTTTCGCATTTATAATATTACCTACAAATTAATTAACATTTCATCGAAGCGGATAACACGACAACTCAAACGAATAATCCAGTTAATTGAAATGCACTAAGAACGAGCACCGACACGTTTATTGATAACCGGTTCTGAACTCAATCCGGGTCAATGGGGATTGCTTACGCCACGGCAACGGATATATCTGTTTACCCGGGTTTTAATGGAAACATGATCGGGTTTAACTACTTAGAGAAGAAAGTGTCATTATCGGTTTTTTAATTAAAAGGGGAAAGGCCTGTTCTAATTTTGAGAATGAACGAGTGACGGTTGTGAGTTCATGTTGCTAGGTTAGTGTGTATTGACAAGTACAGAAGAATCTAATCTTTACATATTTTTTTTATACTATACACTTACTAGTATTTTTAGTCTAAGGAGTCAATACTAGTTATTAATATGTAAATGTGGTGCAAAACATACTTTGTTCGAAAGAGTTAAGGTAGAACTATATTAGACACACGTGGGCCACGTACGTCGATCTGGGCGCGTCAATCACTATACATTTTATATGGCAACTAGACTTGTAGAGCTACATTAGGTCCAGGTCACGCGACTCTACGTACAAATCAGGCGTGGCCCACGTGAGCGTCGGTTTAATGTAGTTTCCCGCTTCACCCTGGATATAGAATGCAAAGGGCAACTGAAAGAATACCGGTGGGTTTTAGTCAGTAAAAGTCTGATATACTCCCTTTCTTTCCACCCAAAGCAGGAGTTATTTGAAGATTTTTCACCTCAAACGGTATGGAAAATAATTATAAATGTAGTTAAAAATGGCAATTTTTTTTTAGTTAAAAACATTAACTGAAGAATAATAAACTTAAGCTTTAAAAATATGTATAAAAAACATTTATTACTCCAAAACTCTAACTTTAATAGTTTAGAACAAGTTTTAATTTTAATGTTTAGGTACTAATTTTTGAAGGCCAGTGTAGAAAATATCCACTTGAATTTCGTTACGTTTCTTTTCATAGTTCAGAGATTCAAAGCATTTTATTTCAAATAAACCATTTACAGGCATTTTTGAAATGTCGAAAAGTTAGAAAAAATATGCTAATTGCATATTCCAAAGCTTAGGTCTCTATGGAGAAGAATGTGCAAGAAACTCCACGGACACTCATTTCAATCATGTTATGTATTACAAATATCTCTGTTAGATGTTTCTTGTTGCTACTATTATGTGACAA
Source organism: Mythimna impura (assembly GCA_905147345.3). Lineage (NCBI taxonomy): Eukaryota > Metazoa > Arthropoda > Insecta > Lepidoptera > Noctuidae > Mythimna > Mythimna impura. The sequence continues at coordinate 6,258,136 of LR990349.1, forward strand.
CAATGTAAATAAAGTAAAAATAAAAACTAAATAAGTAAATATAGATATTAAATTAGCCACTGGCAGCTAAGAGCAGTCTCAACTGACAGCACCCGTTCACGAACATGACGCGAATATTAGCACCACTCAATCATTTTGAAGGGAACCGAATGATCCAACACAATCAAAGAACTCCAAAAATAACTCCAATATTATTCATGAATAAAAATACTGGTTCTTTAATCTATTAATCACCAAAAGAGATGAAGAAAAATAATATCACGTGGATAAATTGGCAGCCTCCTGCCGTGAGTCAATAAATCCACGATCACCGACCCACAGCTAATCAAACCTTATAGAATTATGTTCCTACGTGTGGAAAGGCCAATGGTTAATGTGTTACATTAATACATTATTGGAAGTTCAAAGGGTTCCCTAGAGTACCGAAGTCATTTGAAAGGTCACGACACCAAAGTTCTGGTTTCAGCGCAGGTCTTACCGTTTCTTCAACGCTAAGGCCTTCGCTGTCGAAAGTGTGTGTGTGTGTGTGTGTAAGTGTGTGTGTGTGTGTGTTTGTGTGTGTGTGTTGTGGTAAGGTGTTCGTTGATACGGAGATATTTTGAATAGGTAATCATTCAGAAGTGATGGGACTTGATAAGAGTTCCAATGAAAGGTTTTCATGTTTATGACGTTGCCGCCATCATAGGCGCGGGTTTGCAGACGACGAGTAATGAGTAGCCCACCGTCCGTCCGTAAGGACCAAGTCACGCGCGCTTCAAAGAGATTTCAGTATAATGGATGGGGCCCACTAGGTTCAATGGCTCCGGGATTGTTTGAAAGTGTTACCGTGACCATGGGATGCCATGGGTGACCAAAGGAACACAAGCAGGTTTTATTCAGTAATAGTCTGAAATTCTCTGTCACTCCACCTAAAGCGAGAAAAGTTATTTGATAATTTCCTAACCCCAAAAAGACTTTTTGCAAAGAAATACAACCGACTTCAATACAAAAAAAAATAACGAAGAAACAAAACCAGAAACACAGACTTCCGAAATGTAAAGTTATTTTGAACTTTTTAGTGGTTTTAGGCTTCCATTCCTCTGTCGGCAAAAACGGGACCCTTGTAGGATCACTTTGTTGTCCATCAGACTGTCAGTTCAACAATTTAACCTACTATCTACCACAATCGCTGAAAGAATATTTATTTGTCTAGAATACTGGACGTCTTTTAGGTTAAACAAGGACAGAGGTGCGAGGGCAAAAAGCTCCTAACTCCGCTTAAGCAGGGTTATTTAAATTTTAAAAAAAATCTGAGACGCTAGTGGTGGCATAGCCAGTCGCCTTGCTGACAAAATATGTTCAGGGAGGAGGGTTAGCATGAAGGACGACAGGATAGAATGGAAGAAATGCTAAATGTTAAATGATAAATGATGAATGATAAATTATGAATGACGAACGAGGATTGACGAATGATAAATGACGAATGACGAATGATGAATGATGAATGATAAATGATGAATGATGAATGATGAATGATGAATGATGACTGATGACTGATGAATGATGAATGATGAATGATGAATGATGAATGATGAATGATGAATGATGAATGATGAATGATGAATGATGAATGATGAATGATGAATGATGAATGATGAATGATGAATGATGAATGATGAATGATGAATGATGAATGATGAATGATGAATGATGAATGATGAATGATGAATGATGAATGATGAATGATGAATGATGAATGATAAATGATAATTTTTATACGTCAATTTTTTTTTCAGTTTAAACTAGATGAGGCCGGTGTTTCCTAGCTGACTACCCTGAGAAGAAACACCGAAACAAACTCAGGGGAAACAAGTTTTCAATGAAAATATTTTTTTCATAGCAAGCTTTTATAGCGCAGTATATAGGTATATACTGCGCTATGAAAGTTTGATATAGGTATATAATTAATACTCATCAAGACCATTCCAAAAAGCTCAAACACGCTAGGGTTATCTGGGTTCCTATGGCCAACTTCCGGTTCTATCATCAGATCAGCTCCATGTCATAATAATTTTGCATTGTCATCTGATTGACACAAGCATGCAAAATTTCAGCTCAATCGGTAGCCGGGAAGTGGATTAAATTTATTTTGCAAGATTTGATTACTGAGATACAAACATCGGGACAGACAGACGGTGACCCGAAATAAAAGCTTGTAAAAAAGGACAAGACCGACCTCAAATAACACAGGAAAAGGGCAGGAAGATGATGATGACAACCAAGGATACCAGGATGGTGGGATACCCTCCATAGAGCTGAATACATTTTGTTTGCGATGCAATTAATTGCTTCACCACTGATATCCTCCACCGTAGGCGCGGGCTTGCGGACGGCGAGTAATGGGTGGCTCGCCGTCCGACCGTCCGGTAACCGTCCGGACCGAGCCCAAGTCGTCGACGGCGTGTATTGTTCCACGCGCGCCTCAGGGAGACGTCAGCAAATCGTAGGGGCCCAGCAGGGTCGAAGCCTACTGGGGCCACGGGTAGTGTGAAAGCGAAGCCCGGGGCCCCGGGATGAAGGCAAAGATGGAACAGGAGTGGGTTTTTAGTCAGTAAAAGTCTGGCACTATCTCTCGCTCTGCCCAAGAGCGGGATTTGGCATTAGATGATTTTCCCAACTAAAAAAAAACACTGATATCCTGGTGAGATACAGGCCTAAATTTTAAACTGTTGTTATTCAACCGTTTACTAGAAATCAGAGGATACCTACGTGTCAATAGCTTTCCAGTTACTCTTTGACGGTAAACGGCACTAAAGAATTCAGTAGCCAGCAAACTATGACAAATTGCTGCTCTTTAAGCCCTGACCTTATGTAAACCAATTTAGTCGATTCTACCGACTTCTGTGATGTCTGTGAGGCATTTCATATTAATGCATATTTTAAAGTTTCTTCAGGCAGCTCAAATGCAACGTGATGCCTTTTTTTAGGTGAGGAATCATAAAATTACATCTGCGCCCTAGATGGAGCAAGAGGCCATATAAACTTTTCTACCTAAAAACCACCAGTGTCCCTCGTCCGTGGTCCTTGGTTTTCTAACCTACCCTAAAATGAAGACCCACCATCATCTACCCGCTTTTGTCCTATACTAATTCGTCCTATATTACTAATACATTCTATCCTCTCAGCAGTCACGTTATCATTGACTCCCTTTTCTTTCATATCCACTCCCCACACAATCCATCCACCTTTTCTTTGGCCTCCCTCTCCCTTTCCATCCATCCACATGTACTATGTCTTGGTATTTCCTTCATGACTATGTTCATAACTTTTTTACTTACATGCGTTTCATCCCTCCTCTTCACATGACCATACCAAGATAAATTATTATTCCCTTTTAACTTTTCAGTCACTAGCACCACTTTCAAACTTCCTCTAATGTGTTCATGCCTCACTTTATCCGTTCTCGTTACTCCACACATCCATCTCAACAGTATCATCTGCGCTACATGCAATCGTAAAATTATGAGACTCCCATAGATGTATAAGAAACTTAAATATAAGCTATTTGTACAAAACCTAAATATGTAAAACATTACAAATAAATGTTTAGAAGTAAAACAGATTGTAAAGCCCCCCAAATTTCCATTGAAAAGGGAGGTTCGTCCGACCAGACGGTTGATGTGTCTGGTCCGCAACTGTCCAATAGTTTATTTCGAGCTGTTGTATACATTCTAATAGCACGGAGATTTCTTACCGCGATCGAGGATTTTGAATGTTTAGTTCCTATGTGGCGTCATATAATTATGTCGCTACAAATGCAATCAGGCTCGACTATGGAGTGACCTCGGTAAACAATGTTTATCCTTGAAAACCAGTCTTGGAAAATCATCCAATTACTTTTCGCGCTCATGGGCGGGGCGAGAGGGCGTGTCAGTAGACTTTTACTAACTAAAACATACTCCTGTTCCTTCTTTGTCTTCGTTCCAAAGTTCCAATGTTCTCTTTCGCACAGCCCATGGCCCCAGTAGGTTTCGATCCTGCTGGGTCCCTACGGTTTGCTGAAATCTCCTTGAGGCGCAAGTGGAATGAACGCGCGCGAAATCTACGCGCCGTCGACGGCTCGTGCTCGGTTCAGACGGTTACCAGTCGACCGGACGGTGAGCTACCCATTGCTCACCGTCCGCAAGCCCACGCCTACGGTCGAAAATCAGTCCGTGCAGCTGTAATTACTTAGCTACGAGTTCTTCTAAAGAAAAGTTGTTATCGTCCTAATAGTATTATTAGTATTCTGATCAGTAATTAATGGACTTTTGAAACAACTGTAACTTTTTTATTCAATTGATTAGATCCATGCTGGCATACAATAAAATGTTGAACTTTTTTTTCACTTTTAATTTGAGGTACGTAGCTCAGAAAGTGCTATATTAATGGGCCCATTCTGCGCCATCTTTATATTTCGCGGAGTTTATTCGGATTCTTAACTTAAAAAATGGGGGTTTGATGCTTCTGTAAGGGCAATGTCAAATGGCTATATTTATTCGTCAGTTAAAAAATGTCTGACTTTTAAAAATCAACTTCAACTCTTTGTGGAAACTTAGAAAAATCATCTTTAAAAAATTTGTTTGACATTAACTGTCACCAAGGTGAGATTCTTATTTTTAAACGTCACCCCTCGCTAGGAACTCCTCCTGTATTGTGGAGTTAAGTCACCCTGACCTGGAAAAATACCTGATGGCCATACAAAATTATGAACTTTATTGGACAGTTTGTATGGAGAGGACAATTCTTTTTTTTTGGTTTCCGGAAAATGAATCTTGTGGAAGGTTGTCCAGTTTTGTCTACTGAGCAAGCCCTTAAAGTTTGCAAAGACCTGTCCCTTACACCTTGTATAGATACATACCTATATACTTATTCGGGGACATTGCAGTGGTAGGCGTCTACCTGTCCCCGAACAGATCTCTCGGCGATCTCCATATCTCCCTAATGGAGCTGAAAGACGTCGTCGCTGGGTTTGGTTCCCTCCCCGTGGTCGTGTGCGGGGACTTTAATGCCAAGAACTTGGCTTGGGGTTCCCGGTTCACGAACCAACGGGGTCGGATGGTGGAGGACTGGGCTCTGGAGACAGGCCTGGTCATCCTAAACCGGGGTTCTGTCCCCACGTGTGTGCGGATGCGGGGTGACTCCGTGGTGGACATCTCGTTCGCCAGCCCCGCTCTGTCGCCGCGTGTCGTCGACTGGTGCGTCATGGAGGGGGTGGAGACGTACTCAGACCACCGGTACATCCGGTTTGACGTCTCCGCCCAAACCTCGACCGCGCCGGTCCGACAGAGCCCTTGTGGTCCGCGATGGGCGCTGAGGCAGATGGACCGGGAGCTACTCCTGGAAGCCGCGACGGTACAGGCCTGGGTGCAAGCACCGGACAGACCTGTCGATATCGACGTCGAGGCAGAGTGGTTCCGGGAGGCCGTGTCGCAAATCTGCGACGCGACAATGCCCCGAGTCCATCCAGGACGTGCTCAGCGCCAGGTATACTGGTGGTCGCTGGAGATTGCGCCACTGCGCAACGCGTGCAATGCCGCGCGACGCCGGTATGCCAGATACCGCAGGCGCCGCATCCGTCCACCGGATGCGGAGGCCAGAGAGGCGGAGCTGTACGAGGGATACAGAGAGGCAAAGCGCACCCTCCGAGTGGAGATAAGGCGGGCCAAGCTCGAGGCCCGCAACGTGTGGCTGGGGACTCTGAATGGGGACCCATGGGGACGCCCCTACAAGGTGGTGCGGGACAAACTCCGCCCCTGGGCTCCCCCGCTGACGCAGAGTCTCCGGCCCCAGCTTGTGGAGGGTGTGGTGAATACTCTGTTCCCTGCGCGTGGGGAACGGACCACGATGGCGACGACGACGACAACGCTCCAGAGGTGACCGAGGTAGAGATGAGAGTGGCGGTACGAAGGCTGAGTGCCAAAAATACCGCCCCAGGACCCGACGGCTTGCCTGGGAAGGCCTGGGTCCTGGCCATGGAGGCTCTCGGGCCTCGACTAAGAGGGCTCTTCAGCGCATGCATGGAGAGGGGCCAGTTCCCACTTCGCTGGAAGACGGGGAAACTGGTCCTCATCGCAAAGCCGGGGCGCCCTGCGGACTCTCCGTCCGCGTACCGGCCCATTGTGCTGCTCGACGAGGTGGGCAAGCTCTTTGAAAGAGTAGTTGCAGACCGCCTCGTCGCGCACCTAACACGGGTGGGGCCGGACCTAGCGGACGGCCAGTTCGGCTTTCGCAGGAGGCGCTCCACGGTGGACGCCATCATGCGCGTGCGAGCTCTCACGACGGGGGCTGCAGTGTCCCAGGGCAGGTGTGTCGTGGCGGTGTCTTTGGACATCGCCAACGCCTTCAACTCCCTGCCTTGGAGTAGCATTAGGAGGGCACTCCGGTATCACCGGACGCCCGACTACCTCTGTCGTGTGGTCGAGGCGTACCTGTCGGACAGGTACATCATCTACCCTGGTCACCAGGGAGAGTAGGAACGTCGAGAGATGTTGTGCGGTGTTCCGCAGGGATCGGTACTAGGGCCGCCCTTGTGGAACATCGGATACGACTACGTGCTGCGCGGCGACCTCCCTGGCGGGGTCAGCGTGGTCTGCTACGCAGACGACACGCTGGTCCTGGCGCAGGGAGAGTCGTACCAGGCGGCGGTCGAACTAGCGACACGCGGGGTTGCGACAGTCGTGGGCAGGATCCAGGAGTTGGGACTCGAGGTGGCATTGCACAAGTCCGAGGCAATGTGCTTTCACGGCCCTCGGAACGCGCCACCACCGGGTTCCCAACTGACGGTAGGAGGAGTCCACATCGGCGTCGGGTCAACGATGAAGTACCTGGGACTCGTTCTCGACAGCCGATGGGATTTCGAGGAGCACTTCCGACGTCTGGCTCCCAAACTAAATCGGACTGGGGCTGCCCTCGGGCGGCTCCTGCCCAACCTTGGGGGTCCAGACGCCTCCTGCCGGAGGCTCTACGCGGGAATCGTTCGGTCCATGGCCCTTTATGGCGCACCGATATGGGCGCCGGCGCTGCGCAAGCAGCCGGCGGCCCGGCTGAACGCATGTCAAAGGGTCATGGCCATACGGATGGTGCGAGGATACCGGACGATTTCCCGCGAAGCGGCGAGCCTCCTTGCTGGACAGCCACCGTGGGATCTGGTAGCAACAGGCCTTGCTCACATGCACGATCTGCGCATGGAGATGCAACGCCGGGGCGAAACTCCGCTGCCGCGACAAGTCGCAGCATGGCGGACAGAGCTCCGGCGGGATCTCATGGAGAAATGGCGACAGCGACTGTCGCGACCCAGTGCTGGGCACGCCACAATTATGGCGGTAAGTCCCTTCTTTGAGGCGTGGTTGGAAAGACCTCACGGCGTCCTCACCTTCCGCATGACGCAGGTTCTCACCGAACACGGAAAGTTCGGGAAGTTCCTGCACCGGATTCGTGCGGAAGCGACGCCCGGGTGTCGCCACTGTGTGGACCGCCCGGAGGACACGGTGGAGCACACGGTGGAAGTGTGCCCCGCTTGGGAAGAGCAACGCCGTGTCCTCGTGGGGGCGATCGGCGGCGGCGATCTCTCGCGCCGGGCCTTGGTACAGGCCATGGTCCGGAGCGAGGAGGAGTGGCAGGCGGTCGCCTCCTTCTGCGAAGCAGTAATGCTAGCAAAAGAGGCGGCCGATCGCGTGAGGCAACGGCAACGGTCCTCACGCCCCAACCACCGCCGGGATTCCGATCCCGATTTCCGGCCACCGTAGGCGCGGGCTTGCGGACGGCGGGCAATGGGTGGCCCGCCGTCCGACCGTCCGGTAACCATCCGGACCGAGCCCAAGTCGTCGACGGCGCGTATTGTTCCGCGCGCGCCTCAGGGAGATGTCAGCAAATCGTAGGGGCCCAGCAGGGTCGAAGCCTACTGGGGCCATGGGTAGTGTGAAAACGAAACCGTGGCCCTGGGACGAAGGCAACGAAGGAACAGGAGTGGGTTTTTAGTCAGTAAAAGTCTGACACTATCTCCCGCTCCGCCCAAGAGCGAGATTTGTCATAAGATGATTTTCCCACCTATAAAAAAAAAAAAAAAAAACCTATATACTTATAAATTGGGCGGGTCTGGTCAACCAACCATTACAACAACCACATTCACTGTGCCACAACCATTCGGCATAAGAGTCTAGAGTCAATATGAGGCAGAAGACCAGAAAAACGTGAAAGACGACCTAGACGCATACGATGAGTGCAGGTACGAGATGGCCCGTGAAAAGAATTCCTGGAAGGACGTTGGCTTTTGCCCAGCTGTAAGAGAGTATAGGCTAAAAACAACAATAGATAATAATATGTAATAACCAGAGGTCGGAGTAGGTAAATTGATTTAAGATCGTTGACGTCAAACGTAGAGAATAATATGGATATGCCTCCAAAATACCGGAACTTCATATTTATTGTGATATTTGTTCCGGAATTTTGAAATTAGCACGAATTTGTGTTTAAGGTGAAAAACGTATTAATAATATCAATCTACGCTGCCAGTGTTAGCTAATGGTGAAAGAAATCAGTATTTTATTTTATACAAAAATACCTTGGAATAGTTACACCGTATTTTGTGCCTTACTGTTGAATTAGAAATGACGCTTGACAATATGAGACAAAACTTAGACAGGGCTTTTTGTTTCTTTATCTCATGTTCATCTATGTTCACAACGCATTGACCGCACGCAACGACCAATCAGAAGCAAGTATCCTGTATGTATTATATTTATATAATAAACGATTTTGTTAGCCTATCTGTATGTTTTTTATTTTATTTTATTCCATAATTCCAATCCCGGAACTTTTTCCGGTACTTCCCACACATTATGGATAAAATAGTATGTCCAGTACTATAATATCTTGACGCAAGTATATAAAATCAATCTACCTACTCCGACCTCTGGAAATAACCCATCTACAAGCATGAATGACAAATAAATTCATAAGTGGATTCTTTTCCATTAACCATCACTATTATTCACAACTCACACTTGACACACAAACACAATCGTAATGATTCTACATGTTCAATGATTACAAGACAATATGGCTATATTATCAATTCGATGAGAAATCGGTCTGCACTTCAGTCGATAAGTCTTTATTGCACAAGTTACTCAATATTTTTTTTTATTGTTGTATATTCAGTACAGACTATTTATTGTCTTGATTTTCAAAGCTGTGGAAATCAAAATCATTTCCTCGTATTTGCCAACTAGTATTTTGTCAGTAACTTCATTCGCAAAAATGTTTTCATAAAAACTTTATCAACTTCTTAGCCGTATTTTTAGGGTAGTATGGAAAAACCTTTTAATGACAGTCTTTGTTATTCATTTTCATTAGAATTTATGCCTGGTTTCAAGTTTCTTAACTCAAGAAATAAAAATCTGCCAATCTTTAAACCCCCTAAATTATTCTATTGGGGTCGTTTTGAAAATAAATAATGACAACCTTTATTATTTAACTTTTGGAGTAGCGTAATTAGAGCCACAATAGTAAGACAATGGCGCACGAACGCCGGCGTTCGTGCGGGGATCAACAGCTTTACCTTTATTATATTGGTACATGGAAGGAAATTTGGCATACAAACGAAATTACCCCTTTCAACTCGACATACATTTTCACTGTTTTTCATACAACCGCTCTTACGCGATTATGACGTTATTACACATTTTTCATTAGATATTTTGGAAACACAGTATCTTGTGGATATTATATAGGCTTCTATTGAAATCAGTTTATAAATTTGTGTAGAACTAATCCAGTAAAGCCTCTGAAAATCTGCAATTTTGCATGAACTTTGTCACTTCATAATTTACAAAAAAAAATAAAAGTCAAAAAGTAGCAATAGAAGCCTTGCAAATTTAATCAAGATACTGAATGACGACATTTTTTTTTTATTTAAGGGTTAAAAAAAAAACACGTATTTCCTGGAACAAGTTTTGTAAAATATTCGAGTAAATCACGGAATTACCGAATGCTAACAGAGTTTTCAGACGTTATCTCTATTTTTTCACGTTGCCTATTCGTCAAACATCGCGTTGGATTGCGTTAGAACAAGTAACAAGCTTTTAAACCATGCTCGATGTTGACGGTAGGCGAGGCGAGGACCCTCTTAAAGGTTGAATTTCCAAAAACCCTTCTAAGACGTGCCTAACGTCATAACGGGAAGCCTTGTGCAAAATTTCACGTTCCTAGTCCCAGTAATTTCAGCTGTACGTTTATACGTTTCTGCACGTTTGTTAACTGTACGTTTCAGTTATCCGCTGTATCTGTACGTTTCAGTCAGCCAGTTTCTCATTTTAAGTACATATATAGATAATGTTGGTATCACATAAATTTTGCATGAATGTGTCGCATAATTTAACTTTTTTGTATAATTTGTTATATATGTATGTTATTATTATTATTTTTTAAGTTATGTGTCATGTTTGTGCAAATAAACTGTTTTTCTTTCTTTCTTTCTTTCTTTTTCAGTTATTTTGAGGAGAATTCCGATACAAGTTGACAACGATTAATTCGACTCCGTAAAGGTTATGCAGTCACTGTACTAAGAGACCCACTAAATGAGACATAGAATTTATAATAAGAATCTTCTCATATGTCGTGAATTCAATTTGTGGTACATTCCTCGGTAGTTGGAGAGATAGGGGTGTGCGTAGGTAATAACAGTTTTTTTTTCAATGTATCTTGATAAGTATGGATAGTATTTAACGCTAGAGTGCACACGGCCTTTTTTACATGAACACTCCCGTGCTCTTCTATAAAAAAACTGGTCATGTGCGAGTCGGATTCGCGCACTGAGGGTTGCGTACAAACTTAATTATGTAAATAGTTCAGGAATTGAACTATTTACATAATTAAGTTTGTCTCGAAGATTTTTCCGAATCGCAAGAAAAGTATAAATAAAGTTTTTTTTTTTGGGACGTAACAACTAATTTACTGTTTTCAGACTTATTCCTATATTTGTGCTATAAGACCCTGCTTTAAGCCAAATTTCAGGATTCTGGGTCAACGGGAAGTACCCTATGAATTTTGATTCCCTTGAGAGTGTTGAAATATAGGTTTTTGCAACATAAACGGCCGCATCTTTCTTTTTTGTTAACTTAGACGTTTGATTTTTTCACAACTTCAAGGGACCACAGACTTGAGTATATGGTTTTAATTTCAACTTGATACCTTTACGCATTCCCGAGATAAAGGGTCTTGACAGACAGACAGACAGGTTCCGTTTTTTTCCTTTTGAGGTAAAGAACTCTAAAAATGACCTATTCAAAAATAACTAAAATCGATTCATTCTTTCAGGATATGCGCTTATTATCTTACTCATACATGTTGTATTTGAAGCAATGGATTTGCACATTCCTTTGACATTTTTTGAATTGTAATTAAAAGCGTTTTACGTACGTATGTTGACAAGCATTACACAAAAGAGCTAGTACGAGTAGCTCAAACAGATTGGACTAGCGAAAACAAATGTAGTACAAGTTTCGTGACGATTGACATATAGGAGAGCGAGAGACGCTAAGTAGCTGTCCTGCCCCGAATCATCGATGTTTTGTCACTTAACTAACTTAACGATCTTGACTTAAATATTAAAATGCAAAACTAAATCTAAAGTGAAATTCAATGTTGGCAACAAATTAATCAGATTAACATTTTCTCAAATAAATAGTCGTACATTTTGTGAGACCAGTGTGAAAACATGGTTGCAAAGGAAAACATTATATCAACTAAGCCAGAATAAGGGTTTTGGTTCCTATTTAATTAATCTAATTAATTACTAACGATTTAAATGAAATTTTTATTTAGTCTCGATTAGATTAAGATATAAATCGTGATTTTTTTTAGTCACGTGTATAGTTTATCTTGATCTAATTAAAATTAGTCAAATGAAGCAATCGATTAAAACAATAATCTAATAAAGCCGACGCTGTTTCACATATGCAATACGCATGTCTTCGCCGGGTGATTTGCTCAATGGTTCCGCGATTGTGGTGTCCCCAATTTCTGCGGCCTTAAATTCATTATAATCCTGATGAAAGCTATACAAGACAAACAGCACTATTCCTTTTGCCCTCGGCAGTCGTTGTACTAGTATATGCCTCTACACTTTACTTACAAAAATAAGCTGTATACTTGTCTCAAAATTTGGATACAGAATAATACATTTTTCAGGTGATAAAGCGCTAAGAGGCGTGTTAATTAAATGAAAGAATAATGTGAAAAACATTAACAGGTAAAATGATTATAAATTGTAGAAATTGATGTGTGAAATAATGTCATCAACATTTTTTTGCTGTGATATATTACACAAAATTCATTTAATTCAAGTGACCACAGACTTATTTTTCGGTACTTACATCACAAAAAGTAGTTCCAATAAAAATTACAATAAAATGATGTCATATTAATTAAATTCAATCAGTTAATTAAATTACTTAAAGTTAAAATTATTAAAATTAAATTGTGTCAGATTGTAATTACAACATTGGTCAGTCAGTATATAAAATAAATTAACCATATTATTAGTCATGCAACAATTAAAATAAATGTAAAGAAAAAAAAATGGTTTTCCGTTTTAGAACAAATTGACTTTTACATAAACGTGATCGAGTACGTTAAAAAATTTACTCTTAGGCTACTGTTCTCGGAGTGACAACCCTACCCAATATCCGTACCTACTCGTTACCGGCCTCGACTACACTCCGGATTAATGTGGAATTTCAAGCAAATTAATTGTACGCCAGTCTTTATTCACACGGAGAACATTATTTTAATTGACATCGTTCGCGATGACATTAACAATTTAGTGTGTAACGCGATATCGTGGGCCTTTTTGTACGTCTCTTACAACCAATTGGTGAGTTTTTTACAGCATTAAAATTTATTTAGATCATGTTACCCGTGTGGCTGTAATATGTCATACTTAAAACGGTCTGTAAAGAAGATCACTAAGTCGAAATAGACGCTTATAAAAAGCTTCAAAATCGAGTTGCGATTTCATCTCAACGACAATCTTTTTTCATTCATCAAACTCAACAACTCTTTTTTCATTAATCAAATAACTCATCCCGCTCTGAGCAGAGTGAGAGGGAGTGTTAGACTTATACTGAGTAAGCCCATGCGTTTCAGGGTCTTGATAACTCTTTCAAATAATCTTGCACCCTGATTGAGACATAACTATAAGAGCCAGTTTGTAAATTGAACATTTAGAGTTAAGAACGTGTTTAAAGCTTTTATTTTAATGTCAAAACTTGACAGGTTTTCAGGCTAAAGTAGAAAAAACGGGGTCAAGATTATAATACTAACTTTTTTTAAATAAGGAATTAATCGCTTCTCAGGCTGGTTTGAAATAAAACGTTTATGCTAATAGGTATTTTAATTGTCGAATGTTGTTTTACTATAATAAATAACTTCATTAATGTTCCGCTCTATAAATTTTATAATTTCTGCAAATGCTGAACAAAACTGAAATGAATAATTAATCTTCAGCAACTAGTAGTAATAATAAAACTACATTCCATATAATTTGCATAAAACTCTCGAGTTTTGGTCCAGTTCGTTATAACAGTACATCCTTGTTTTAAATAATTAGAGCAACGCATATGGATTTGCAGAGGAAGCGCGAATGAATTAATTGAACACGTCGAGGATTATTATTAAGATAAAGATGGAATATATTCATTAAGACGTTCGTTGAGTTCGCACGATGCAGTTGAAAAGGCAATGTCATCGGTGCCAAGGAGACGTGTGTTCATTTCATGAGTTTGTTTCAGTGTTTTTTCTCAGGGTAGTCAGTTATGGAAATACTGACCTCATTTAGTTTAAACTGAAGAAAAACATGATGTGTAAAAGGTTATTTATAACCTAATAGCTGACCCAACAGAACTGTCAAACTTGCGAATTGTCAAACGCGCGTACCGTCAAACTCACGAACTGTCAAACGCGTGAAGGTTAAACAGTCGTAGTTTTCTGAAATTTTCCAATTTCCTGGAATTTTTTATTATTTTTCCCTTCAGTAAGAACCTTCTACAAAGTATTATAAAACTTAAAAAAAAAGATAAATAAATCGGTAAAGTCGTTTTCAAGGCGTGACCAAGTAGGGATTCATTTTATAAATATAAATTAGTAAACAAATATCATTTCTCATGGACGTCATCTATTATATGAGTCGAAGGAATTTCACACTATAAGAACGACTGGATGTACTGAATACAGTTTAAACAATAATAAGAACTGTTCAAACTGGAGTAAATCCCACAGGATTTGTACTCTGCTGCGCGTATTTTTAAGATGCAAACGTGATTAGCTTTTTTTTTTTTTTTTTTTCGGTGGGAAAATCATCTTATGACATCCCCCGCCCTTGGGCGGGGCGGGAGATAGTGTCAGACTTTTACTGACTAAAAACCCACTCCTCCACGATCCACGCCCCGGTAGGCTTCGACCCTGCTAGGCCCCTACAGTTTCTGACATCTCCTTGAGGCGCGCGTGGAACAGCACGCGCCGTCGACGACTTGGGCTCGGTCCGGACGGTTACCGGACGGTCGGACGGCGAGCCACCCATTGCTCGTCGTCCGCAAGCCTGCGCCTACGATGGCCGGAAATCGGGATCGGAATCCCGGCGGCGATTTGACGCGAATATTTAGCTAAACGTGATTAGCTAAATATTCGCGTCAATTTGGACATCTCCATAAAAGTGACTGCAAACTTTGTTTTGCATCCCGCAGCTGAATTTATCTTAGCTTGACCACAATCTGACTCTGTTTATTTTGCTAACATGCCTAATGTACTAATGTTTTTGGTATAACGGTCCACACCTGCAAAACATTTTCAAAACCACATACTTACAGCAATCGGTAATCCCGAGGGCATAGTGCGAGTTGGTATTCTAAGCAAACGTAGCGAACGTTTGGTTAGTATACCAACTATGTTATATTAAATGGTACGGAACAAAAAGGTTTACTATTATTGTCACTAGATGGCGCTCTTTCAGTTTTTTATACAAATTGAAGTTTACTTGAACCTAATCTAGTACGTCCAAACGTCTGCACTAAGGCCTCTGAATCTGGAAGTTTGGATACTTGAAACCGGTTTTTCTATAGCAAAAATCAACCTGTAAAGACTATGAATAGTAACTTACTCTTATGTTTAACTTCTTCAACATCTGCATAGGTGGTAAAACAGAAGAACAGGATCATGAGAATTAATTGAAACACCAACAAAGGTGCATATCTGAGTCGACTCATTGTTATCTTTTCTAACATTTTTGTTTATGTTCAATCTGAAACAAAGAAATAAGCAATATTATTATAAAAATATAGGATTACTTTTCGCTGCGTTGGAAGACCCCACAAGGCGAATCGACGACCTGGCGACGGTCACGGGAATCCGATGAATGATGGATGCGAGACGGGAGGCTTATGTTCAGCTATGGACGTTTTTCAGCTGAAATTGTTGATGATGATGATAACTTGTCGAAACAATCATCAAGCTAATTATAAAAGGGTACGTATGTGTATTTGAGGCCGAAGAAAAGATGGATGGATTGTGTAAGGAGTGATACGATAGAAAAGGGAGTTAGTGATAGTGTGACGGGTGACAGGACAGTATGGAAGAAAAAAACGTGTTGCGCCGACCCCAAGTAATATGGGATAAGGGCAGGAAGAAAAAGATGGATGTGTATTTGTGAATGTTTGTTACTCATGCATAAAATAACACGTTAATAATAATTTATAATGGAGGAAGTATTAATTCCACTCTAAGCTAGTGTTATGATTTAATCAACGAACGACACAATATTTTTCGAATTGCCGCCATTTTATGAACTGACTGACTAATTCATGATTTGACATCGAGATATAAGTACTAAAATACTAGAGAAGCTACGTCAAATAACTGAATTGTCCTATTTTCGTAATTTGAATCTTTAGTTCACTGCAGCGCTAAAATAATAACAATTCGTCTAAACCATAACTAATTTACCACAGCGCTAGATTTGTGTGCGGAAATGTATTTATTCTCGGCAAAAAGGTCTTAAGCTTCATGTAAATCACGGCACTTACGCGATTTCTTCGACAAAGTGCGGCGCGATCGCCGTAGTTGAACGAGACAAAGTAGGAATTTACGGTGTCTTCTCTAGTACGTTAGTACTTATATCTCGATGTGATTTGACCATTTTCTCGATCTGTCTACGACGGAGAGGTATATTATGTAAATGACGATTACGTTCTCCATACAATAAAATAATGACATAACTTAATGTCGTTTGTGAAAATTACAGTTTTTATGAGAACCTACATTCTGCTTATCACGAGATTTTGATAACGACTAATTACTTTTTTTATGATTTAAGCCTGTTACGTATTAAATTTTTGGGATTAGAATGTATGCAATAAAGACATCTGTTTTTTTTTCTTTGTTTTTATACTGTTTTGAAGATGCGTCATAGTTTTATGTTTACTGTAGAAATTCTTCAGTGTTGCGATACTATGACGTCACAAAATACACATCAATCTTTTAAATTACGGAGTGGCTCTAGACAGAGCTACAGGATTCTTTTATACAATTAACCTTTTGAGTGCGTAATTAGAGACACAATAGAAAGACAATGGCGCGTGAACGCCGGCGTTAATGCGGGGATCAACAGCTTAATTAAAAATTGAACAGCTGATATACAAAGGCGAGCTTAACCCACAATTGGGTTTTCTTACACCAAACATCGATATATTTGTAAGAAATTTTATATAAGAGGATAACTCAAACAAATGCACAACAAAAATCTAGTTAACATAAATCTGATCACACTTATAACTAAAATAAACCACACAAATACGTGCACAGCACACAATACGTATAAAAATACAATATACCTACAATAAATAAAACCTATAGATTTGGATTGTTCGAAAGTGACCGTGGCCCTGAAACGCAAAAGGAAACTAAAGAAACACAAGTAGGACAATCGGGTAAAATCTGACACTCACACTCCACCTAGAGCGAGACTCCTTTTGATGAATTTTCACAGAAAAAAAGAGAACGACATGGTATCAGCGATACCAATAAATTCTCAAAAGGTTCAAAATGTATGGGACGGACATGCGCTACAAAAATGTCACGTGATCAACACAAAACATTTTCAACTTTTGCCAGTGCCTTAGGGATTAAGTCAAATTATAATTGTTCAAAGGTTTCGTACTTATGGTATCTTATTTCAAATGCTACCTATTGCTACAAACGCAAATTGCATTGCATATAATAATATTCCACAACTTTTGACACAACGCAATCTAGTCCCAAACTAAGCAGAGCTTGTGCTATGAGTACTAGACAACTGATAAACATACTTATATATTTCTAAATACATAAATATTATAGATAAATTACACCCAGACACTGGACAAATGATCGTGCTCATCACACAAACATTAGTCTTGGGTGGGAATCTTACCCACGACCTCCGGCATAGCAGTCAGGATCACTAACCACTAGACCAACAGGCCAGTCATATGGCATTCATTCGTTTAAGCATCTTTAATTTTTAAAACAAGTGTCAATAATACCAAAGATATTTTCTAACTAGCTATTGCCAGCGGCTTCGCCCGCGTTCAAATAGAAAATTGTCCCAAGGGAACATACTCCCTGGATGAAAATTATCCTATGCGCTATTTCTGGACATGATCTATCCATGAGCCAAATCCCTTCAACAAGAATAGAAAAAGAATAGAATAGAAATACTAACAACAACAACAACAACAGTAACAACAACAACAACAACAGCAACAGTAGCAACAGTTTCAGCGTGAAGGAGTAATAAACATACACATACACACATCCACAAACTTTCTGTCTGTTAAGAATACTGACAAATGCTTGCACTGACTGGATAGGTCCACTCAAATCTGTATGGTTATTTCTTCAAAAGACCATCTCAGACAAATCTGCATGGTTCTCATGTGATTTGACCATTACATATTTACTGTATGGACTTTAAAAGAGACTTTGACCCCTGAGTTTGTTTCGGTGTTTCTTCTCAGGGTAGTCAGCTAGGAAACACCGGCCTCATCTAGTTTAAAATGGTGAAAAAAAAAATTTACGTGTAAAAGTGTTTTTTTAAACCTATTTGCAAAATAAATATCATACATTTACCGGATATTTGTAAAAATCCGTTATTTTACCAAAAATCTCATAAAAAAATATAAATTTACTAGCTGCTGCTGCGTGAAAATAGAAAATTGTCCCAAGACGTGGTCTACCATTGTACCAAGTTTCATCAAAATCCGTTCAGCTGTTCGTGCGTGAAGAAGTAACAAACACATAGTTTCGGCTTTATAATATTAGTGTGATTTATCAAATGATTTATGGATTGATTGATTGATTTATGAATTGTAATTGCACGATTGCATCACTGCTTACCATCAGGTGGGATCGCAGTCAATTTTACATCGATTAAAAATAAATAAATTAGAAAACATGTTTATTCTGCTTGAATAGACACACCAAAAAAAAAATACTAAAACGCACACACACTTTCGCCTTTAGTGATTTTCGATAAGATTGATAAATCGATCATAAAGAATCGAATTTTGATTAATTTTAGTGTATTCAAAATCTTACTATTATATCACAGGATATTCACACGGAGTTTGTTTGCAATAATCCGGTGGCATACATATATACTGGCATGGGTTCACGAGTAGGATATGAACTCATGACCTCTTTATCACCCGTCAGTAGTGTTGTTGTATGTTAATTGTCTTTGTTCTTATTTACGTATTTAGTTTGAAAAATGGGCCAAGTTGGTACACAGGCACGATAATGTGTCCTATGTTAATGTCTTAAGTCTCACATCGCAAATTACAGGCCTATAACAGTCCTTTCGGCCTTCGGCAAGTTGTTTGAATCTAAGAAATTAAACCGGCACATATCCAATCAGATATGAACGCAACTCAGCGAGTCTTTGCGGAGGACAAGCAATGGGTACCTGGCCCGAGTCGTCGACGGCACGTAGTGTTTCATGCGCGCCTCAAAGAGATGTCAGCAAAACCGTAGGGGCCAACAGGACCGAAGCCTACTGGGGCCATGGGTTTATTTCCGAATGGGAAACCCATGGTCCTAGAACGCAAAGGACAAATAAGGAACATTGGTGTGATTTTAGTCAGTAAAAATCTGACACGGCCTCTCGCTCCACCCTAGAGTGTGCGAGAAGTCAATGGATTATTTAACACCTTAAAAAAAACTTAGCATGTGTCAGCATGGGCTCAGAGCTGTTAAAATAATAGTTATAGCAAATTTTGATTTTAAAAAAGCTGACCTTTGACTGTGTTTATAATGATGTATTATTGCAAAAGTTATCAGCTATAGGAATATATCCCATAAAACTGCTAAAATTATTTTGTCGTTACTTTGGCAATCGTAGAAACAAAAAGACAGTTTAGCCAGTTCGCTGGTTATCGACCTGAAAGTTATATAACTCAATTTGGTGTGGGTCAGGGAAGCACTTTGGGTCCAACCCAATTCCTAATTATCAATGACTTGCCGGAGGTCATTGAGACGGTGAAGTATCTCATGTTTGCTGATGATCTGAAGATCTACTTAAACATAAGGTCTGCAGAGGACTGTTCGCGTGTATGTGACAACGCAACCGTTTGGAATTTAATAAGTCTAAGTGTATCACATTGTCTTGCTGTCACTCGCCACACGCAAACATATACAGCGTATCGGGCACTCCGCTTGAGCGCGTCATAATAATCCGCGATCTCAGTGTTATGTTCGACACCAACCTAACCTTCAATGACCAAAAAGCCGATCTGTGTAAGCGAGCACACCAATCCTTAGGATTCGCCTTGAAGCACTCGGCTTAGTTCACCAGCAAGCATTTAACTGTTGCCCTATACTTCGCGTTTGTCTGCAGCAAACTTGAGTTTATTTCGATTGCAGGGAATCCACACGATGCAAAATACAATCTCCTATTAGAACGAGTACAGCGTAAGTTCTGTTCGTTTTTTTCGGGCTTCTGATTCCCCGTAACAACAATCAAAGATTTTCAAATGACAGTCAGGATCAATTTTTTTTAGGTTAAAAATCATCCAATGACTTCTCTCGCTCTTGAGCGGAGCGAGAGGGCAAGTCAGACTTTTGCTAACTAGAACCCACTCCTGTTCCTTCTTTGCCTTCGTTCCAGGGTCCCGGCATTCGACATACGAATTGTAGGTTGTGGGTTCAAACCCAGCCAGGCGCATTACTTTGTGTAATTTATTTCATCACCACTACTCTAAATACGCTACCAACCCGCACTGCGCTACCTGCCCGCGTGGTGGATTACGGCCCATTCCCTCTCCTAGAGAAGAGGCCTGAGTCCCAGCAGTGGGTACATTAAAATGCTGATTATGCTATTATGCTATGCTATGCTCTAAATACGGTGAAGGAAAACATCGTGAGGAATCCGGCATGTCCTTGAACCAAAAATTTGAAGACATGTGATATCCACCAACTCGCACTGGGTCCGAGTGGTGGATTACGGTCCATTCCCTTTTTTAAAGCAGTGGGAACTTTATAAAGCTGATTATGGTAAAGTAGAAAGGCGAACTTGGCTTAGGCATTCTCTACCAGAGTGTTACGAGTATGTCTCTAGTGTCTTAGTGGAGATGCGTGATGTCACATTCCTCTCAGGAATTAAATCGAACGTCCTTGTTCGGCTAACCCACTGAGATCTCCTAAACCAAAGTAATTAGTACGGCATTGTAACAGTCATAACAATCATTGTATCACTCATTGTTGAATGTTATATTTCTTGGATAGTTCGTGTTTCACAACACATTTCCTAGACAGTGTTAGCTTGGTACAATATTATGTGTCCATTTGATGTAGTGAATTCTTTTCAAACATTACAATGACATGTTTATATGGTATGATGAAGTTTAATAAGATTTGGAAAATAGGAAATAAGCAAGAAATGCCTATGTACCTAACAGTACCTACCTACTTTATAAATACTTAACTTTCTTTGAATTGGATTGAGTTTTCTTGCGAGATCACATTAGAAATAAAGATATTCGCAGGAGAACCAAGTTTTCCGACAAAGCCCGAAGAATCGCCAAACTTAAGTGGCAGTGGGCAGAGCACGTTGCTCGCAGAACAGATGGCCGATGAGGATGAAAGGTTCTGGGGCCCAAGTCTGCTATATTTATAAATTCGTCATTCCAACATGATCCCATTGTCATTTTGCTAAAAGTTCGTAATCTGATAATTCATAATGGTCGATTATTGACCGGTCAATGATCTTTAAATTAAACAAATTAAATGCAATGACTGCACAATGACGTTCTAATAATAGGTCACTGATTAAAGGAACTGTCAAAGTTTTAGCAGTTTTCCGCATACGTCAAACATTCATTTGTCATTATGTACGAGATTACCATTCTATGCCATTTCTTTCAATGGAGTGTCAGTGGTTGACCATTGGAAAGTCATAATGACGCCGTTATATTAAATTAGTAGATAACCAAAGTTGTCAAAATCAACAATTATAAAATCAATGATAGACCATTCTGACACTATTGTAATAGCAGACTTGGGGCCCTGGAGTGGCGACCATGTACCGGAAGACGCAGCGTTGGAAGGCCTCCCACAAGGTGGACCGATGACCTGGTTAGGGTCGGGGGAATCCGATGGTTGCGAGACGCACAGGATCGGTTATTACGGCTTGAGGGAAGCCTATGTCCAACAATGGACGTCTTTCGGCTGAAATGATGATGGTGATGAATACATACTTATAATTATAATCACGCTACTATCATAAAGGCGAAAGATTGTACCTATGTGTGTGTGTGGGCGGAGCCACTGTCAGAAGTTAGTGTAGTACAAACACTTGTGTAATTCTTGATCCTTTATTTGAAAGTGCCAGAATGTAGCCCGCGAAATTCAAATTATCTTAAGTTTTTTTTTGTATTTTGCAGGTTACAGTTGTATCTTAATTAAAATATGATTGGTAGCTGTAACACGTATTATAAAGTAAAATATAAAGAACTTCGTACATGCGACTACAAGTTTTTTTTTTATTATATATAGGCTCGCGTTTAACCACTATCTCACCTGATGGTAAGCGATGATGTGGCCGACGATGGAGCATGCTTGCGCAGAAGTAACCTATTCACTCTTGACTTAAAGACCCCTAGGTTATAGCTATCAGGGAACTGATACGGACTTCGGCAGAGAATTCCACTCCTTAGTTGTACGCGGATCAACCAAAGAGGCAGCTAAATACAAAAGGAGATCAACAAAAGAGGCAGCTTTATATATAAAAGGAGAAACTGACTGACTGACATATCAACGCACAGCCGAAACTACTGGGACTAGGAGCGTGAAATTTTGCTCAAGGTTTCCTTTTATGACGTAGGCGAGCCCTAAGAAAGGATTTTCCAAAATTCACTCCCTAAGGGGATGAAGCGAGGGTCCAAAGTTTGTATGGAGAGACCTACGTTTACGTGAGCGAAGCCGCGGGCAGAATCTAGTATTTTACATAAAACTCTCAACTGCCTTTCTGATTGACACAACCGTTTAACTGAATAACACAATACGTCAAATATCTACAAACAACAACCGGACGAATGACGGGAATGCTAGTAAATAACTAATTATAACTACCGTAAATAAAGAGGCATTTTAATTTGTCATAGCTTAATTAAATCTAATTAACAATTCCGGTTATTGCTAGTAAAGTTATTTGGTTCTAATTCACATATTTTAGCATAGCATAATCAGTTTTATTAATTTTTTTTGGTTGGAAATCATCAAATGGCATCTCCCGCCCTTGGGCGGGGCGTGAGAGCGAGTCAGACTTTTACTGACTAAAACCCACTCTTAGTTCCTTCGTTGCCTTTCATTCCAGGGTCGGATTTTCCTTTCAGAGGCGAACCCATGGCCCCAGTAGACTACGACCCTGATGGGCCCCTACGGTTTGCTGACATCTCCTTGAGGCGCGCGTGGAACTCTACGCGCCGTCGACGACTTGGGCTTGGTCCGGAATCCGGATGGTTTCCGGACGGTCAGACAGCGAGCTACCCATTGCACGCCGTTCGCAAATTCGCGCCTACGGTGGCCGAAAATCGAGATCGGGAACCTGAGAGGCTGAGGCGTGAGGGCCGCTTCCTCGCGCGTGCATGTGAGGTTTCCTCCATTGCTAGCATTACTGCTTCGCAGAAAGAGGCGACCGCCTGCCACTCCTCTTCGCTTCGGACCATAACCTGTACCAAGGCCCGGCGCGAGAGATCGTTCGATCTCCCCCACGAGGACACGACGGTGCTCTGCCCAAGCGGGGCACACCTCTACCGTGTCCTCCGGGCAGTCCACACAGTGGTGTCACCCGGGCGTTACTTCCGCACGAATCCTGTGCAGGAACTTCCTGAACTGACCATGTTCGGTGGGAACCTGCGTCATGCGGAAGCTGAGGACGCCGTGAGGTCTTTCCAACCACGCCTCAAAGAGGGGACTTACCGTAATGATTTGAACTTTTGTATGTTTGTTTGTAATAAATAAACTCTAAAACAACATGACCGTTTTAAAAAAATCTTTCACCGATATAATGCTACTTTATCACTGAGTGACATATTTCCTAGTATCATGCAGGCGAAGACACAGGCAGAAGCTAGTATTATATATTGCTAGTTGTAAGCCACCAACATAAAATAAATAAATATTTTCTTAACCCTTTCAACACCACAGGATTTTTATAAAAAATACTCACCAAACACGACCCATAAATACCGGGTTCCGAAAAACCAATACTTATATCATTAACTGTGTACGTATGTTAAAAGAAGAAGAAAAACATTTTTTTTTTAATTATTATTATTGATAGGCTCGCGTTTGTGACTTGCACTGGACAAACAACATTAAAATAAAAAGAAACTAATCTATAAATTTTAATAACTTAAAATAAAAAACACTACATTAAAAAGAAAAAAAAAATACCTGTGCGAGGCCAAAAAGGCTCCTATACCCAAAAAATTTAAATTTGTTTCAACCCATTTGTCTCATAATTATTTCAGACTGTCGCTGCGGGCACGAAATTGTTTTTTCACATATATCAGACTGTGGCGTATTCTTTCAAGAATAAAAAACTAAGTACAAAAAATGGTCTTAATTCAGAAAAGTCGCGAATATAAATAACGCTGAAAGTAAATTTTCCTTCAAGCGTAAAATTCGGAACTACTACTTGAAGTCCTCTCAACCTTAGTTCGGTCTTCGTCGGAATTATTATTAAGTTCTCTTAATGATTTGATATTTTTCTTAGTATTTATTAGTTTATAATTTTAGCATATATATGTATTTTACTATTATAAATAACTTATTTTTCATTTTTTTTCTTTTTGAAGCATCTGTTATTTGTTTATTGTGCAAACCTACCACAGTGTTGTCTTTTTTAACCCAAAGGTTGACTGGTAGAGAATGCCTTGTTGCATTAAGTCCGCCTATGTACCACTACTGTACATGAAGTTTAAATAAATAAATAAATAAACAGATGAAAGGAAAACTATTAATAACACAAAGTCAAAAGAAAATCAAAGTTAAAAGACAGTTTTAGACGCGATTTCCATTTAAACGGTCGACGAACGATCGAGCGTCATTATGCAATTGAATGCACGTTAACTCGATGAGAATTTCACATTTTATGCCCCATCGCTTTTATTCGAAGGATGTTAAATATTTGAATAGGACTATCGTTGATTGCTTTTCTATTGGAAAATGTTTGAAAAGTTTTACTTGGCCGTTATGTATTCAGATTGGTGGTTGATTAGGTTTCCGTGCGCCTTTTATGGCGTGAGAATTTAATTTTCTAACGTAAATTCGTTTTAAAATTTATGAAGTGAAAAAGTAAAGTAAAGAGCAGTGGTGACCGAGTGGTAACGGCCCCGACTTACGAATTGTGGGTCGCGTGTTCAAATCCTGCCAGGCGCATAACTTTGTGTCATTTATTTCATCACTACTGCTCTCAAAACGGTGAAGGAAAACATCGTGAGAAAACCGGCATGTCTTAGAACCAAAAATTCGAAGAAATGTGACATTCACCAACCCGCACTGAGCCCGCGTGGCGGATTATGGCCCATTCCCTCTCCTAGAGAGGAGGCCTGAGTCCCAGCAGTGGAAACATTAAAAGGCTGATTATACTTATGCTTATGAAAAAGTAATGCTGTTACGTACAAGGTTGAATCTCGATCTTAATTCGAATTGTATCGATAAGTTAACATTTTCCGGTGGTTAATGTGGTTCACCACTTTTTATTATTTTATACTTGCTTGATTTAAATGATAAAGTAAATTCGCCACCATCAAAGTAACATTGTCCACAGGGGCGTACCTAATTACCGTATCAGCCGTATCAATGATACAGGGCCCCGGGCTACAGAGGCAGCGATGTGTGCAAAAATTCGTAACATGTTATCCACGACCTTAAATTTTCTAATTGAAGTTTTAATTTTATAACTCTTATCGTTCTGGCATCCTCACGGTAATAACACATTTTGGGCCTCCTGTGGGGCTAGCTACACCACTAATTGTCCGATATTTAATAAAAAAAATAAGAACAATTGAACATTAAATAAGTAGAAATATTAAAAGTAAAGTCATAATTTACATCCAGTACAAATTCAAGAAATACTGCGTGCTATGGCATTTTTAAACTTATAATAAAAAGGATCTGATAAGCGCTATTTTAGTCTCCTACTTCGTGGAGGAAAAACCAAAATCCCAAATACTTCATCTCCAAAATCTCTCAAAGGATGCAATTTTTCACACAATATTAATTTGCAACAAATTGATTTGATAAAAAAAAAACACTATTATATTCACTATGTCCCACGTCCATAAAAAAAACAAATGATCTATTCTACTAATCATGGTATAGAAAACACAGCATACCTCTTGTACGTGCGAAGTCCCCGACAGCTATCGTCCAACACACCCGCCGCATATGACGAGCCCCTGTTTGTCAAACATCAATCAACTATTAAGTATTATGTCGCGAACACTGTGTACAAACTGACGTTTCCGTACCTTCTCACTAAATGCTGGAGTCACGAATTATACATATTATTGTCGCGTCGTAAACTCATAAACATAATACACTGTTTATTTGTGAGACGAGATTTTGAAATAGTTTATATTAAAATTATAGTTTGTATAAATTTCAACTTTTACATGGTCCCCAAGATACAGCGCTTAGCTTGGGGACCAACGTATACTATATTATAAATGAAGCCCGCAAATAGTTACAGACCTACTTTAAGATTATCTAAGGCAATATTAGTTTAAATTAGCGACTGCAAATTTTTGAAATTCTTGCCTTTTTTTTCATTACATCATGTATGTATTATAATACACAAACTATATAAACTATATCTAAACCTATCTTATGAAACACTCTATTAGCAAAAACTGCATGAAAATCCGTAGAGTACTAATTAAAGAGGTAGGAGACTTTGTTTTGTAATACATATGTACCTGAGGATATAAAACGCTTATTCAGTATAAAACTAAGGTTACGCTGTATATATAAGCTATTGTTTTATTCTAATAGACAAATGAATATAATAAATAATCAGGCGTGAGAATCCGAAATTTATATAAAAACACAACCAACCTGTATGTATCACGCTTTCAAAAACACTGATTGGGTTTCGTCACATTATAATAACTATACTTCTTTTGAACTGTTAACTTTTCCCACAACAAAATTCCGCGTATACAAAAGAAATCCCGTATTTTTAAACACGGATTTGTAAACTAAAGCGTATGTTTCAAATTTATTCACTATGCAAACACATTGAGTGCCTAGCATTGACTCGAAACACTATAATCACCATTCTATTCGTTCATTCCCGAAATATTTTTTTTCGAACGTTTAAAAATAATACAAATGGTTATGCAACAACATTTTTACGTGTTGACGATGCCAGGTCTTAGTCTAAAATACTACGCAAACATTT
This sequence comes from Mythimna impura, assembly GCA_905147345.3. Lineage (NCBI taxonomy): Eukaryota > Metazoa > Arthropoda > Insecta > Lepidoptera > Noctuidae > Mythimna > Mythimna impura. The sequence goes on from LR990349.1 coordinate 6,285,152, forward strand.
CTCATAAAATTTTAAGTGAACGTCAATATAATATTTATTTACTCTGAGAAACACTTAAATACTCATAATGTATTTACTATTGTTCTGCATAGTTTCTTATTATTCCTCTTAGTATTAATTCTTTAAATGCAGGTATACCTACCACAGGGTACATACAATTGTGTAGGTTCGTAATACATAAATTACATAACCTATTTTTGACGTGGAAAATCGTCTAATGACTCCTCCCGCTCTGGGTGAGATGAGTCTTAAGGTGGAACTACACTGCGCACTCGTGTGCCACACACGCCGATCTGGGCGCGTCGGTCTCCATACATTTTATATGGAGGATAAGCTACACTAGATCCACGCTACGCGACGTCGTTCTACGTACAAATCAGGCGTGGTCCACCGTGTGCGTCGCCGTCGGTCTAATGTAGTTCTATAAAGCTAGAACTACACTACACACACGTATGCCACACACGTCGATCTTAGCGCGTAGGTCTCCATACATTTTATATGGAAATTAGACTTGTAGAGCTACACTAGATCCACGCTACGCGACGTCGTTCTGTGTACAAATCAGGCGTGGTCCACCGTGTGCGTCGCCGTTGGTCTAATGTAGTTCTATAAAGCTAGAACTACACTGCACACACGTGTGCCACACACGCCGATCTGGGCGCGTCGGTCTCCATACATTTTATATGGAATCTAGACTTGTAGAATTACACTTGATCCACGCCAAGCGATGCCACGCGACGTCGGCGTCGTTCTACGTACAAATCAGGCGTGTTACACGTGTGCGTCGGTCTAATGTAGTTCTAGCTTAAAAGTCAGACCATTACTGATTAAAACCCAGTTATGTTCCTTCAATGGCCCTTTGCAAGGGCTATGGTAACTTTCTCGAACAATCCAGCAGCCCTAGCGTTTTTTGGACTAGATTATAATTATTATTAAACAATGTATTATCATCATCACCATTTCAGCCGAAAGACGTCCACTGCTGGACATAGGCCTCCCCCAAGCGTCGCCACAGCGAACGGTCCTGTGCGTCTCGCATCCATCGGACTCCCGCAACCGTTACCAAGTCATCGGTCCACCTTGTAGGAGGCCTTCCAACGCTACGTCTTCCGGTACGTGGTCGCCATTCCAGAACCTTTCGGCCCCAACGGCCATCTGTTCTGCGAGCAATGTGCCCTGCCCATTGCCACTTTAGTTTGGCGATTCTTCGTGCTATGTCGGCAACCTTGGTTCTCCTGCGGATATCCTCATTCCTGATTCGATCACGCAAGGAAACTCCGAGCATAGCCCTCTCCATTGCCCTTTGGGTGACTTTAAGCCTTCTAATGAGGCCCATTGTAAGCGACCACGCTTCGGAGCCATATGTCATCACTGGCAACACGCACTGGTCATAGACTTTCGTCTTGAGACACTGTGGTATATTGGACGAGAAGACACCGCGCAGCTTCCCGAATGCTGCCCAGCCGAGTCGGATTCGACGATTGATCTCTTTCTCGAAGTTAGACCTTCCCAACTGGACCGTCTGTCCCAGGTAAACGTAGTCGTCTACAACTTCGAGTGTAGAGTCCCCGACCTTGATAGGAGTGGGTGCTACATGGCTGTTTACCATGACTTTGGTTTTGTCCATGTTCATTTTAAGTCCCACTCTTTCGGAAGCTCTACTGAGGTCACCAAGCATTGTACTGAGCTCCTCCGTAGTCTCAGCCATGACTACTATGTCGTCGGCAAACCGAAGGTGAGTGATGTACTCGCCATTGACATTAATGCCTAGCCCTCTCCATTCCAAAACCTTGAAGACATCCTCCATTGCTGCCGTGAACAGTTTCGGAGAAATGACGTCTCCCTGCCTCACACCCCGCTGCAAGAGGATAGGTTTCGAGGTCTGGTCTTGTAGTCGGACTGACATAGTGGCGTTTTTGTACAAACACTTCAGCACCTCGATATACCGATAGTCAATTTGGCACCGTTGGAGAGACTGCAGTACAGCCCAAGTTTCAATCGAATCAAAGGCTTTCTCGTAGTCCACAAACGCTAAGCAGAGAGGCTGGTTATACTCCTCGGTCTTCTGTATAACCTGCCGCAGCGTATGTATGTGGTCCACGGTGCTGAAGCCTTTTCGAAATCCGGCTTGTTCGGGAGGCTGGAAGTCGTCGAACCTGCGCGCGAGACGATTCGTGATGACTCTGGAAAACAGCTTGTAGACATGGCTCAGAAGCGAGATGGGCCTATAATTCTTAAGCAGGGCATTATCGCCCTTCTTAAAGAAGAGTACCACCACGCCTCTGCTCCACGCCTGTGGCGTTTTTCCCTCGAGTATGACGGAATCAAATAGCTTCTGAAGGGCCTTAAGGACCGGTTTTCCACCCGCCTTCAGGAGTTCGGCCGTAATTCCGTCCTCACCCGACGCCTTGTTGTTTTTCAGCTGCTTCAGAGCCATCCTAATCTCGTACAGGCTGACGTCCGGGATATCTTCGGTATAGTGTCGAGTCAATCTAGCTCTTGGGTCGTTTACTAGATTTACAGCGGGTTTAGCGATAGACGTGTATAACTGTCCATAAAAAGCCTCGATCTCTCCCAGAAGCTCCGATTTGGCGGATATGACTCTGCCATCGTCGGTCTTCAGTTTCGTGAGCTGGCTTTGCCCAATAGACAGATCTCGTGCAAATACTTTAGAGCCCTTATTCCGCTCAATCGCATCCTTAATCCTTGCGGTATTAAAGCAGCGAAGGTCACGTTTCAGGGACTTCGAGATTTGTCTATTGAGCTGCCGGTATATGCACGCATCGTCTGAAGACTGCAGAATTATCTCACAATGTATTAAAAACTAGATTTTACAGAAAGATAGATTGGTACTAGGCTACTAGGTAGCGCATTTATGATAGCACTAGCTTCTGTTAGCGGCTTCGCCCGCCTACAATAAAACCCAGTTATGTTTTTCAGTGGCCCTTTGCGAGGGTCACAGTATTTTATCGAACAATCCAGCAGCCCATAGCGTTTTTTGGACTAAATTATTGTTAATAAAAAATTGATTAAAAACTATTTTTTCCAGAAGGATAAAGAGAGATCTACTAGCGCATTTATAATAGCACTAGCTTTTGTTAACTGCTACGCCCGCATAGAAGTAATTATGAAAAGTATTCTATGTTCTATTTTACCAAGCCATGTGCAAAATTTCATTAGAAATCGTTCTCACGTCTTGTTTGAAAGAGTAAGAAACACAAACTCGTACCTACAAAGTTTTGCTTTTATAATACAGCTCGGGTGAAAGTAGAAAATGGTCCCAAAGGTACATAGCTATATCATATGTACTTATTCCAGGACATGGCCTACCCAATTTTCAAATTTTATTGAAATCTGTTCAGCCGTTTGAGCGTGAAAAAGTAATAAACATACATTAATATTATTATACACACACTCACAAACTTTCACCTTTATAATATTAGTCTGCCATTAAAAATCACCTAGGTACGTCAGTAAAAGTCTGACACGCCCTCTCGCTTCGCTTTAGAGTGGGTGAAGTAATTGGATGATTTCCCATCTTAAAAAAAACCTAGGTACGTCAGAAACACACGGTAGCGCTTTAAAACGTCTACTACGTGAGAAAGATACCAATAGGTAACTTCTAATAGATTCCTCTATCTAATAGATACTTAATTTTTTTATATCAATTTTTTTTTAGACATTTAGTGGCACAGTTTCTGCAAAATACAACTTTTGATAAGATCATCCATTCCTTAAAATTTTTTGAGCTATGCAAACAAAATTTACTGATCGACAAACTTTTTCAGGGTTATTACTAAACCTCCGTCCTGTCCGTCCGTCCTTTTGTTTGTCTTACAGCTGTATGTACCTATCCCAAGAATCATAATAGGTAGTATTGTTGAATTTTACAGTGTGTTTTTCAATTCCCGTTACCTTACAACAGTAAAACAACCAATAATAAAATCAAAGATAGAATACTAAAATGTATGTTTTTCGGTTTTGGTAGAGTTTATGTGCGATATAAAAAAAAACATTCCCACATATGCACGATTTTTCTTTATTAAGGCCCTGTTGCAATAGTGCACAGATTCTTTAAAGTGTTGGTTAAAGTTTTTGACCAAGTAAAACTCTTTAATTTTTAATCGACACTTTGATGAGTCATTCGATGTAAAGATGAAGATATATGCCTATATCCATTGTAACGTTTTTCGATAAGTCGTCCGGGCCCGTTAAAAGAAATTTTAGATCTAGAATAATAACGATACAAACTAAAATCACCAAGACTCATAATCCGGTCTAACACACTTCTTCTTTTACCTGTGCCTTTCTCAGTAAAGGGCATAAATCTATATTTATTAGGCGAACGCGCGTAAAGCGGGTAAAAATTTTTACACAAGAAACTAAAAAGTTGATGGCATCTATTTCAGTTGTATTTGATTTAACGTCACCAACTGCATCTGTATAACTATCGTACAGTTTCGTCGAATCAATAACACCTCATTGATTAAAAACCATCCAGGCATTGGGATGTTTTGTGGGTATAAAATAATACCACATCTAAACCCAAATACGCGTGAAAAACAGCCCTGTCTGTTTGCTATCGCACAGTCAGATAATAAAAAATCTTTTTACAAAAAAAAAATACAACCGACTTCAATGTAAAAAAAAAACACTGAAAAGTGCAAAATAACTTTAATTTCGGAAGTCGGTGTTTCTACAATAGTTTTGTCTCTTCGTTATTTAACACCGACTTCCGAAATTAAAGTTTTTAGTTATGGTACCATTACTAAAAAGTACCCCTCAGCCATACTTAAATACTTAGAGTGCATCTCATGACAATTCTAATAATACCAAACACGGTTAGATTAAATTAATTTATTACAGAGTTCCGGTTCCTACTTTAGGCTTCATCATCAGATCAGTTCGATATATTCCCCCTATTCTTTCAGTCAGTCATCGACTACACGTATAAATAAAGCAATTTTACTTGTTACGACAGTTCTGCTGTCATCCTATAAGGAGTTCTGTTCCATATCTTCGAAATTCATAATCAGATCATAACAATATTTCTATGGGACCAACTTGGAAGCATCATTTCAATAAAAAAAAACAAATTCAGTCCAAAAAAACATACATTCAGCCGAATATAGAACCTCCTCCTTTTTGAAGTCAGATAATAAAAGGATAAGTTATTCCACAAACAAACCGAAACGGAGCCCAGAAATTGCTTCAACATCCCGATTTCGCTGCAACACCTTCCGTCTTTGTCCCCCTCTATGATTTAGAAAAAGATGCATTATAAACCCGCGTGAACATCAACAGCCGGTACTTATCATCTATTTAGCGAATCGAACGCCCTTGCACTTATATTATTTATGCGCAGTTACGAGAAGCAATTTGTTTATTTGTTTGTTTCAAACGAAATGAACTTGATTCGTGATTGATTCTTTTGTTTTTGTTTACGATTTACGTTGTATTGAGAAAGTTTTTGTTTACTAATTAGGTCGTGTTTCGTTTTCGTAGCTTGCCTCAGGGGCATTTTTCATCTGGATAATTAAATATTAGTTTTTTGGTACTGAAATGTTTTTAAATAGGTCAATGAATGTGCGTACAAACTGTGTCTTGTTTAGCGAAATGGAATATCAGTGAAACTCTGATTTGTTGATATTTTATTGCCATGAGCCTAAGACGACACAGCAGGTGAATTTAGAAAAGAGAATACTGGAAGAAACAATACTGGCTAAGTAAAAAGCAGAGATTACGAAGGCTCGATACCGAAAGTACGGAACTTCCGATTGATTTTGCAATTTCGATTCCGATTACGGTACTCATAAATTTTAATCAGAACTTGTGTCGGAGGTCCTTTAAATTACTCTTTCACTTGTTGTTTTGTTTCGTATACTCATATTATGTATTATGTTCGTATACATAATACATAATATGAGTAGTGTTGCAACAGAACTCTGCTTCCGTTTCCGCTTCTGCAGAAGTTCCGCAAGCTTTTTCTCTTCCGTTTCCACTTCTGCTTCCGCAAAATTTATAACAGAACTCTAAACGGAAAAATACAGAGAGGAGTGTGGGAGTGGGGGGTGCGTGGATGACTGGAAACAACGGAAGAGGCGCGGCGGGGGGGGGGGGGGCGGTACACTAACATGTGTCAACAAGTTTCTTTATTATTATATTTTTTGGTTCATTTTGAGCATCACCACGCGACGTGATTACGTAAACCTTCTGTTGTTTAAGAAAAATAAAATTTTGCTTTTTCTTCATGGTATTAACACTTCCGCTTCCATTTCCGCTTCTGCATCCGCTAAGATTTACTTTTGACATCTGTCTCCGTTGCCGGTTCCGTTAAGACAAGTGTCTTATGTGTGTCTTAAGTGTCTAGTGATGCAACGGACTTCCGTTGCATCACTAGTTATGCGTTTGCTCTACTAGTTTGCTCTTCATTTTACTTAACCGAATTTTTTATTAGTTTTATTAGTGTCTCATTTAACGTTTCTGCCTCCAACTCCACCTCCAATTTCGAATACGATTCCGAAAAACCAAATTTAAAAATTTCGTTTCCGAATTCGGTTACGATATAACCACTTTCGTGACATCCCTAGTATAAAGACAGATAAGCTTGATAAAACCACAGGAAACAGCGCCAACTCAAACAATAAACATTAAAATAAATACATACAAATAACTGGAGTAAGTGCAGAGAGCAAAACAATCAACTGGCTAATGGTAGTCTCAACCGCGCGAACTAGAAACCGCATCCGTAGATATATAGAGGTACGTAGGTATACGTGGGTTCTTTATCTAACTCAGATTTTAAAGGATGAGAGGTTTTTTTATGCAATGTAACAAATAAAAACTTTCATTGTGCATAGGTACAGTTAAGGAGTGAAATTCCCTGCCGTCTTAACTTCTATCATCATTATCATCATCATTTCAGCCGAAAGACGTCCACTGTTGGTCATAGGCCTCTCCCAAGCGTCGCCACAACGACCGATCCTGTGCGTCTCGCATCCACCACACTCCCGCGACTCTCACCAGGTCGTCGGTCCACCTTGTGGGAGGCCTTCCAACGCTGCGTTTCCTGGTGCGCGGTCGCCATTTTAGAACCTTTCGGCCCCATCGACCATCCGTTCTACGAGCAATGTGCCCTGCCCACTGCCACTTTAGTTTGGCGATCATCATCATCATTTCAGCCGAAAGACGTCCACTGTTGGACATAGGCATCCCCCAAGTGTCGCCACAATGAATGGTGCCGTGCGTCTCGCATCCATCAGATTCCCGCAACCCTTACCAGGTCATCGGTCCATCTTGTAGGCGGCCTTCCAACGGTACGCCTTCCGGTACGTGGTCGCCATTCCAGAACCTTTCGATCCCAACGGCCATCTGTTCTGCGAGCAATGAGCCCTGCCCATAAGTTTTATAGTCTAGAGCAAATACATAAATTACTATTAGGCAAGCGCGTCCCATCTTCAAACACATCATCGTTTATCATCAGGTGAGATAATGGATAAGCGCAAATCTAGCTACAATTAAAAAACATATATATTGTTCGTTAGTTTAACACCTAATATTGGGTGGAGAAGTACCATACTATAGGGCACATAGCCCAACCCACTTCTCGAAAATAGTAATTTTACATTGTATTTGGATCGATCTATCATCACTGACAGGACTATTATTGCTATTATGCCTGATATAGTTGTGACAGATCGACTAAAGCGTCACACATCGCACAATGATTGTTGTTATAGCGGTCTCTCGTGGAAGCTGAGAAAGATAAACAAGCTACTCAGTTTGTTTATTTTCAACAAGCCTGCGTTCCAAGTTAAGATACTCATCTTGACTTGGAACGTAAGCGTGTTGATATGTGGGAAATGGTCACTGCAATCATTGTGCCGATAGACGTGATAGCCAACGGTTTATTAGCAAAGAGCCTCGACCAACATCTGAGGAGCCTCTCGTTAGGCAGTTGAATCAAGGGCTTGATCCAAAAAGCAGTAATTCTGGACACAGTGAGTGTTATTAAGAGATTCTTCTCTCAGGAACTTGTAACCTGATCCCGATGGCAGTGGGTTATCTACATTGTGCTCATATATTAGAAGCGACAAGAAATATGTAACCAAGATTTATGCAACTCATAATATGGTTTAATAGAGTGTTCATGGAGTTTCTTGCACGTTCTTCTCCATAGAGATCTACGCTTTGGAACGTGCAATTTAGCTTCACTTTTTTTTTTTTGACTGACCGACATTTTGGCAATATTCAAAAGTGCCTGTAATTGGTCTATTTGAAATAAACGTTTTTGATTTCTGAGTGTGCTGCTATTTTTTAATATTTTTGTATGATTTTATTAAAAAAATTAACTCTTAAGTATACAAAACGAATAAACTGAATATAATAACTATATTTGTAAGAGTGAATTTATTCAGTTAGAGAGTAGGTTTGTCTGAATACCAGTAGCACTATCTTGTGGCTAGTTAATTAATAATCAGTTATGGGCTGGCGGTAACGCCATCCATTGAGAAGTCATCGGCCGTTAGTATATTATTGTCTTTGAGTCATTAGTTCGACAAGGGATTGTCAATTGCGACAAGTACGTTACAAGATCACAATTGGCGTCTAGACTTCGACCGCACTGGTTATCAGTGCATCAGTGAGCTGATTCGTAATAACCACGTGCGATTTGGCTTCTCGGTTTATATCTGGGATTCCGTCATATTATACTCCTCTCAACCAATTCCGGAACCCTTTAAGAAATTTATTATTATTGTTTTTAGGGTTCCGTTCCTCAAAAGGAAAAAAAACGGAACCCTTATAAGATCACTTTGTTGTCCGTCTGTCTGTCTGTCAAGACCCTTTTTCTCAGGAACGCGTAAAGGTATAGAGTTGAAATTAAAACCACATACTCAGGTCTGCGGTCCCTTGAAGCTGAAAAAAATCTGAAAACAGTAAATTTTTCGTTACTTACATCACTAAAAAAAACTTTTATGCGATTCGGAAAAAATTTCGAAACTCCATTCGGGAATTGAGCTATTTACGATTACGAAGGTGTTTGTACGCAACCCTCAGAGCGCGAGTCCGACTCGCACTTGCCAAGTTTTTTTTTAAATATTCACTCTTGATGATAATGATTTCCTAGCGTGTGTCCTAATATGACTCGTTAGACGAATCGGTTGGACTACACGTAACGGGGCACTGAGAAAAAAATAGAAAATTTCAACCAAAACCAACGCCTAACACCAACGCCTTCGGGATCATCCGGTGGGATGTGGGAGTTGAAACGTAGGGAAACATTGAGTCACACTAAATGTGACCTTGACCTTTCCTCAATGCCCCGTTTCATATGACCCCTTGCGTTCCAAGCCACGCGGCGGTGGGTTACAGCCCATTGAAGTGGGCTACAGAGTTGACATTATTAGTTTTTATTAGTCTATGATCATTTCTAACTATACTTGAAGAAAACTTTTAAACTGCATGCAGTCTTAAAGTAGAAAAATGAATTTGTGTTATATGTTATTATTTTTTTCATTTTATTTACTGACTGACTTATTTATTTGACTGGCCTGTTGGTCTAGTGGTTAGTGGCCCTGACTGCTATGCCGGAGGTCGTGGGTTCGATTCCCACCCAGGATAAATGTTTGTGTGATGAGTAAGATAATTTGTTCTGTGTCTGGGTGTAATTTATCTATAATATGTATGTATTTAGAAATATATTAGTATGTTTATCAGTTGTCTAGTAACCATAATACAAGCTCTGCTTAGCTTGGGACTAGACAGCGTTGTATGATAGTTGTGGATTATTATTATTATTATTTATCTAGGGATGTCGCCACAGAGGAGCTAATAAAAAAATCGATATCCTGCACCGTGGTAGGTGTCAGAGTTCTCCGCGAAATTTGAATATATACACGGTCAGAAAACAACTATTGGAGGTATGCGGAACAGAGAGTAAAGTCCCACAAAACTCCTTTGAAAAGGGAGGATCCTCTGACAGACGGGTGTTATGTCTGGTGGGCAACAACCCGAAAGATGATTTCGGGCTGTTCTATGTGTTCAAATCGCGCGGAGAACTTGAATTGCGTGATGCAGGATTAGTTCTTATGTGAGGCGTCACTTTCGTTCTTTGCCTTTCATACCAGAAATGGGTGGCGACCCAGACCTGGTATGAAAGGCAAAGAAGGAACAGGAGTGGGTTCTTAGTCAGTAAAAGTCTGACACACCCTTTCACTCCGCACAAGAGCGGGAGATGGATGATTTTCGAACCAAAAAAAACCTACTAATTACAGGTATCGGCACGGATCTTGAGCGCTCGGCGAAAGATTTAGGATCGCGGCTTTGCGTACGTTTTTTATTTATTTTTTTAAATGTGAACCTATTTTATTAAATTAAATTAAATGTAAACTTTTTTTCTTACTTACTAGGTAAAAGAAAAAATCAAATAAAATAGGTGTACATTTAAAAAACAAAACGCGTACGCAAAGTGATCCCCACTCTTTCGCCGAGCGCTCAAGATCCGTGCCGATACCTGTACTAGTAATAACCTAAACTAACATAACAATCGATATACACATTATACGCTTCAATGATATGAAAGTTCAATAGGAACGCTGCTCTGTTATTGTAAACTTCAGCAAAACATCATTCGATTCGAAATCCGGTTGTTCTAACAAATGGCCATTTCATGTTTACTAAACATACCAAAACTACATGGGTACCTACTTAATAATTAGTTATGTAAAAACCATAAAAAATATTGGTTGGTTACCATGAAAAAAGTTGACAATAAACATGAATATAAAATGCTTCAGAATAACGATAGCTAGGATAAAGACTTTGATAAAACATCTCAAATTGCAATGCAAAAAACATATTTATTTATTTTTATTTGATATAAACCGCGCTCCCACCTGATGGTAAGCAATGATGCAATCGTTGATGGTGAGGCGCACTAGTTTATTAAGAGCCTATTCACTCTAGCCTTGAAGACACCCAAATTCTAATCGAATGGGAAGACCTCAGCAGGCAAAATGTTCCAGCATTGCTATTCTGAAAAGTTTATTTGCGAAATCACTTGTGAATCCGCAGTGAAATCATGTGAAATTAAAGTTTCGTATTCTGAAATGGGGTGAATTCGACACTGGCGCCACCGAGTGATGATCAAAGTGAGAGGAACTAAAACGGTTGAGTATTTTGACGTTTGTCTATAGGATTTGGTATTATGAAATACAATTCGCTTGTCGTAACGTGAGTGTGACATTCGAGATGATTTGTGAAATGATTTTCGAAATGATTTCCCATTTACAGAATAGCACGGCAGTTCTTCATACTGACCTACTCATTTAACGAACTCAGGTGGGTTTTAGTCTGTAACACTCCATCCAGTTCCACGCAGATAGAACCAAATCAGGTTGGCACAAAAGCGTGGGGATTGTCACAAGATGAAAAAGGCAATAGGAGAAGAATATCAATAATACTATTGCACCACTAGGATCTATCAGCAGCTTCACTCGTATCAAAGTGAAAAATATCTCAAGAGAATTGGGTTAAAAAGTATCCTATATTCTATTTAAGTACATGGTCCACCTGTCTGCAAAATTTCATACAAATTCGTTCAGCCTTTTAAGCGTGGAGGAGTAACAAATACACAGACAGAGACACAAATTTTCTCCTTTATAATATTAGTGTGATGTTATAAATAAATATAAACCTATAAAGTGTGATGTGATTTGATATTAAACTAACTAATAACTATTTAGCTTTGAGGTGACCTAAAACAGACCTAAGTAATTGAGGTAGTTAGTAACGCGGATCATCATCATTATCATTATCATTTCAGCCGAAAGACGTCCACTGTTGGACATAGGCCTCCCCCAAATGTCGCCACAATGACCGGTCCTGTCCGTCTCGCATCCATCGGATTCCCGCGACCCTCACCAGGTCATCGGTCCACCTTGTGGGAGGCTTTCCAACGCTGCGTCTTCCGGTACGCTGTGGCCATTCCAGAACCTTTCATCCCCATCGACCATGTGTTCTGCGAGCAATGTGCCCTGCCCACTGCCACTTAAGTTTGACGTTTCTTCGGGCTGTCTGTCTCCTTCGTTCTCCTGCGGATATCTTCATTGCTGACGCGATCACGCAAGGAAACTCCGAGCATAGCTCTTTCCATTGCCCTTTGAGAGACTTTAAGCCTTCTGATGAGTAACGTAAATAACGTGAGTAAGAGTCGAGGTTTAAACTGCAGTGCGACTGATAAACCTTTGTCTAACTAGCGATAAATGTACAGATATCAAGCCATTCACGATGTGTTTACGGCGACGCTTATTGTACTATCGGTGCCAATAGGATGAATAGATAACAACAGTTACAGTTCCCCCTCCCCAAACGCAATGAAGCGTTTACACAAATACACCTCCTAATCTAATTCCATCTCCACCGAAAATAGAAATTGTGCGAATGTGCGCCAAAACACAAAACAACAATTCTCAACGCGAACATCAACTAATCGTAGGCGGGTTTGAGGGAATGTAAACAAAACTATTTGCTAGAGATTGACCGACTAGTTGGCGAACAGAAAAGCCGACTATTCTGCTACATTTATAGTCGGTAACTAATAATAATAATAATAATAATAATTTATTTTCAAAAAGTACCAACACAATTACAGGTGACACTTAATTTAAGGTACAATTGGCGAGGTACAAGATAAATGATCAATGACCCCTGCGCTAGGTAAACCTGTGTTACAGGGGTCATCCATCCGTCCGTTCTGTAGTGACAAGGTTTAAATACGTAATGTGCACTTCTAAAGGAAAAAATAAAAATTAAACTAAATTAGTACAATTTGGGAATCAGTAGAGGAAAAATGCCAAAATTAAACTGAAGGGGAATTTTTGTGTCGTCTGTATTGTACTTGTGTGTGTGTGTGAATGCCTAACTGGTTAGGGTTTAAGAAATTCTTCCGTAATATCATAATTGAGGGTAAGCAGAAATTCTTTAACTTTGGACTTACATTGGAACTTGTTTAAATTGTGTATGTCCTTGTTTAATGTGTGTTTATTGTGGAGTTTGTTGTAGATTAGTGCGCTTAAATAGCGGTTATGCCGACGTGCGAAGGCGTATTGGTACAAATTCTGGCACAGACTGGTTTGGGTCTTCTTCTGATCGTAGGGCTGAAAACCTCTCTATTGGGAGGAGTATTCTTATGTGTTCTTGACATTATTCGAAACATGTACATTTGCCGGACCGTTAGCACCTTAAATTCAGCATACAATTTTTGAGTTTGATACCTAAACGGTTTACTAAGGAGAACTTTGACAATCGCTCGCTGAGCTCTTTCCGCTTGCAATAGAATTGTTTTGGCAGCACCTCCCCACGCAGTGATACAGTAGCTTAGTATTGATTCACATAGAGCGGTGTATACCATTTTTAGGATGTCTTTGTGAGCAGAAGTTCTCAACTTTCTAAAAAGGTAAATTAGTTTTCTGGTACGTGCAGACAGGAAATCAATGTGAGTTTTCCAGCTAAGACAGGAGTCAAGGTAAAGGCCGAGATACTTGACAGACGAGGCTCTTGTCACTGACTGGCATGAGCAGCACTCATTACGGATATTCCTGTCACAAACGTGGGCTTTCATTTGTAGTGAAAGGTGAGCTGGAAGGGCAGATGTATTGGAGCCAAAGGTAATGAAATTGGTTTTAGCGACGTTCAAAGTTAAACTGTTGCTACCCAGCCAGCTCATAACCTGACTTAGGGACCTTTCAGCAGCCTCCCTTGCCGTTACCCAGTCGGGTCCACTAGATAGCAAAACAGTGTCGTCAGCATATACTATAACTTGAGTAGAGGGAAGGGTGAGTAGACAGAGATCGTTAACATAGATTTGGAAGAGGAGAGGGCTGAGCAGACTTCCTTGGGGCACACCAAAATCTAGTAATTGTTCACCACTAATGTGTTCGCCTACTTTAACACACTGGGTTCGCTCGGAAAGAAAGTTATGAAGTAATTTGAAGGCCGTACCACGTATGCCGATTCGTTTTTTTTTTTTTTTTTTTTTTTTTTTTTTTTTTTTTTTTTTTTTTTTTTTTTTATTAATGATAGGCTCGCGTTTGACCAACATCTCACCTGATGGTAAGCGATGATGTGGTCGACGATGGAGCACGCTTGCCTAGAAGTAGCCTATTCACTCTTGACTTAAAGACCCCTAAGTTGTAGCTATCAGGAAACACAGACTCCGGCAAGGAATTCCACTCCTTGGCTGTACGCATAATAAATGTGTTCTTAAAACGTTTTGTGCGTATGGGTGGGATGTCCACCATGTACCGGTGGCGCAACGCCGTACGTCTAGTGGTCCGATGATGGAACGGACTTGGCGGAATTAGATTGTGCAATTCCAGTGCACACTCCCCGAAATGTAAACGATAGAAAACCGACAGGCCAGCAACTCGGCGGCGATGTCCAAGGCTTTGGAGCTTCGACTCAACAAGTGCATCATTGCCAATGATCCTCTTGGCTCGCCTCTCAATTGACTCTATCGCATCAAGCTGGTATTTGGCAGACCCGTCCCAAAGATGAGAGCAGTACTCCATACACGATCGAACTTGCGCTTGATAAAGTTTTAGCAGCTGTTCCGGCGTGAAGTACCGTCTGACCTTCGCGAGGATTCCCAGCTTTTTTGCTGCCAGTTGAGCCTTTGCTTCGATGTATGGCCCAAAGTTGAGAGTTGACGTCAGCGTAACGCCAAGAAGATCAAGATGGTCGGTTATTGGCACTGTCACACCTCGGAAAGATGGAGCCGGGTGGAATTGACTCCGTTTAGCGGAAAAAAGACACGCTTGGGTTTTAGTTGCATTGAACTTGACCAGATTGGCATCGCCCCAATCGGAGACCGCCTTCAAGGACGAGTTCAAGCGTTCAACCATAGCCTCTCGGGATGACTGGATCTGTGACCCACTAGCGCGTGCGTCAGCCACATATCTCTCGGCAACAGTGCTGTCGTCTGCATACCCAAAGATACCGGGTTTAAGTAAGTCATTTATGTGCAGCAAAAACAGTGTTGCCGAGAGTACCGACCCCTGAGGGACCCCGGCATTAATATCCATTTGACCGGACGAGCAGCCATCAACGACCACTCGGATGGATCGATCCCTCAAGAAGTCTGCGATCCAATCACACAGACCAGTGGGTAGACCGAAGGAAGGAAGCTTAGCAATGAGGCTTTCGTGCCAGACCCTATCGAAAGCCTTCGAGATATCAAGGGAGACGGCAAGCGCTTCCCCATGCTTCTCGATGGCTTCGCTCCAGATGTGAATGGCATACGCTAGAAGGTCCCCAGTGGACCGATTTTGGCGAAAACCGTATTGCCGGTCACTGAGGATGTCGTTAGCTTCTAGGTATGCCAGAAGTTTCTTGTTTAGCACCCGTTCCATACTCTTACAGAGGACGGACGTAACAGAGATGGGTCTGTAGTTTGCCGGGTCAGCTCGACTGCCCTTCTTGGGCACAGGCTGCACGTTAGCTTGCTTCCATGCAATCGGCACTTTTCCAGTCTCATATGAGATGCGAAATAGGCGTGTCATGATCGGAGACAATTCAGGCGCACAAGTTTTAAGCACAATAGCTGGTATCCCGTCGGGGCCGCTAGCTTTGTTCACATCGAGATTACGCAGGACCCTACGAACGTCCTTTTGATGGATACGAACGTCTGACATCCTCGTCGCGCATCCATCAGGAGAAACAGGTGGCCGTGCGTCACCAGAATTCAGACGTGAAGATTCCGCAAAAAGAGAGGCAAACAAGTTTGCTTTCTCCTCAGCGGTGTGAGCCAGCGACCCATCGGGTTTCAGCAATGGCGGAAGTGAGGGACGGCAGAAGTTCGATTCAACCGACTTAGCCAGGGACCAAAACGCTTTACTACCTGCGGGGTATGAAGCAAGTTTGCTCCCAATTCTGCTTATGTGGTCAAACCGAGACCTCTGCAACACCTTCTTGCAGGACTTGGCAGCCCTGTTAAAGGCCTTCTTCTTCTGAGCCACGTCGCTTGCTTTGCGCGTACGAGCGTCAGCCCAAGCTCGATATGCCGCGTGCTTAAGCGCGTCTGCGCGATCACATTCGGCGCCAAACCATGGACGAGCTTGGCCAGACATAGTTACGTCAGAGAATGGGATGAAGTACTCCATCCCCTGCCGCAACACATCCGTCACGGCATCTACGCACGACGAAGCATCATCTGAAGAAAAGCAAGTGGGCTGCCAAGGATAGCATGCGAAGAAAGACCGCAAGCCATCCCAATCTGCTGACCTGTATCGCCAAACCCGCCGGGTGCCTCTAGGGCTGGGATCGGGCGGGGAGTAGACAGACACAGACTTAACCAGACAGTGGTCGGAACTGCCTAAAGGCGAACATATCGACACAGAGTAGCGGTCTGGATCTGTTGTCAGCAAAAGGTCCAGGCAATTGGCTGTGTGCGAATCCACATCCGGCACCCTCGTTGCCCCCTGGACCAGCTGGGCGAGATTTAATGCTAGCGCTAGCTTTCGCACCTCTCGCCCAGCGTGGTCTGTGGACTGGTACGGGAAAAGCCACT
Source organism: Mythimna impura (assembly GCA_905147345.3). Lineage (NCBI taxonomy): Eukaryota > Metazoa > Arthropoda > Insecta > Lepidoptera > Noctuidae > Mythimna > Mythimna impura. The sequence goes on from LR990349.1 coordinate 6,301,719, forward strand.
CTTGGTGGTGGGCATTAAAATCCCCCAGTAACACCAATTGAGCAGAAGGGTACCGCTGCTGAGCCGCATCCGCCGCCTCACTCAGATGTTGTGTGAGCCCGGATGCCTCTTGATCTCCGCTGTGCGAGCGGTAGACACAAGCGTAGATTATTTTATCTAGGCCTGTGTCCACCAAAGTCCAAAGCGTCGAGAACCTGGAGTCCTCAAGGTTACGGAGACGCCGATAGCAGATGTCGTCCCGGGCGTACATACATACACCCGCACGTGGTTTGAAGTTGTGCTCCAAGGTAAAACCTGGGTAAGAAAGGTACGACACGTCGGACGGACCTCTGATCTGCGTCTCCGAAAGGAAGAAGAGAGCTGGTTTTTCAGTCTCGAGGTGGTGGTGGACTGCGACGAGATTTGAGTGCAGACCTCGTATGTTAATGAGGTGCACTTTGTGAGAGAGGGAGTGCAGCCGCTGTCTAACTTGTCTCTTACTTTTCCGTCGTTCCAGTTTTCCGAGTAAGATAGGGACAGAACTAGTTAGCGATTAGTCGGTATAACATACCACTAGTTGCGTCGCAGATAATGACAGATTCAAAGTGCTACTTTTTGCTTTACTTCTTACAAGTGAAATATATAAACGCTATAAAACTAAAAAAAAATATAGATTCATATTATGGACTGAATTCAATTCGAGAATACCGAATTGCGACCACATTTTACCATCAGGTGAGATGGTGGTCAAACGCGAGCCTATCAATAATAAAAATAAAATAAAAATTTATAATGGTCAAGTAGATTCGATTAGAATATTATGCACACCATGCAGGTTTTAAGATCTGACATATCCATCAAAAGCTTTCCAAAAACCACCTGAGGTGAAATAAAAAGACTCAAAGAACACACGCGACCAGACATGGTCCGAAAAAGCGTGGAAGTTGCCATGTAACTTGGATATACGTCAAGGCTTGTGGACGGAAGGACGTGCCTAAAAGGCAGAAAATTTCAGTCCCGTCGACCCAGAACAAACCCGTCTGGAAGAATATAGAATGACGAGGAAAGCCGACCAAATACAAGTATGATCTATATACTAATATTTTACAAAGCTGAAGAGTTTGTTTGTTTGTTTGTTTAAACGAATATATTTATCTAAGGAACTACTGGTTTGTATTAAAAAATATTTAGTGTTGGATAGCTAATTTATTGAGAAAGACTATTTATTGGGAGCGGGGCAGTAACCAAAGATGAAGGTGAAACTACAGGGGAAAGCTAGTAAAGGCTTAAATTTGATACTCTTTCACACTCAAATGGCTGAACAGAGCGAGATGAAACTTGGCATACGGGTAGACTATTTCGTACAAAATAGGATATAAGGTTATTATCACCGGAGTATGTTCCCTTGTGATAATTTTAACTTTAACGCAGGTAAAAACGCTGGCAAAAGCTAATACCGGGATAAAGCAAGGCAAGGAGAAAGATATAGGGTGACACAATGGGCGTCCTTATTGCTAAAAGCGACTAGTCGGCCATTAAAACACCGATTAGACGTCTAGTCGGATAGTCGGCGAAGCCAAGACCACGTTCGGCTAATCTCTACGATAGTATGTTACCTAATTCTGCGTTTGTGTAGCGTTTGTTAAACGTTTAAACGATCGTGTTTCATGATTGAGCAATTAGAGTTTTATTTAGGTCTTTAGTGCAATGTCGCTGTTGTGTTAATATGAGGTGACGGATATGTGAGTCGTGGTTCTCATAGTGGCGTGATCAATCATAAATTCAGTCTAGACAACGTTTTATTTCTATTGATTTATTAGACGACACTGTTCTCGTGTTTCAACGCAAATTTCGATGTTTTTTAGTCTGATGTCTGATAAGCGGGTGTGGATGTAACTTCACATATGAATAGATCATAACCACTTAATATCCCAACAGTAAACTCATCATCATCATCATCATCATCATCATTTCAGCCGAAAGACGTCCACTGTTGGACATAGGCCTCCCCCAAATGTCGCCACAATGACCGGTCCTGTGCGTCTCACATCCATCGGATTCCCGCGACCCTCACCAGGTCATCGGTCCACCTTGTGGGAGGCCTTCCTAAGCTGCGTCTTCCGGTACGTGGTCGCCATTCCAGAACTCACTTGAGATAATTTTGGACTTTCCTGCGAACACGACCTTCGTAAAAGCTAGTTCTTGATTTTATTGAAATAATGTCGAAATAATTTTAGTTTTCTCTTCAAGATCTATAGAGAAAAACTAGAAAAATATAAAGGCTACAGTTGCAACGGTTTAGGTATAGGTATGTTGCCATTAAATAGGTTAATTGGTCAAAACCACTTTTAACTACAAGAATTGATCAGCAGTGGGCGCACATTAAAAAATAATAAATAATAATAACGATCGAAACGTTTAGTACGATTGACACTGTGATTGGTTACAGCTTGGAGCGGGCTAATTGAACCACTGTACGTCACAAACGTGTCAATCGCTTTAACATAAAGCAATCTCGCACCGGACTCTCTGTGCGCTGAGTCCTACTACGTTTGACTCTGTGATTGGTTAAGAACTTGGAGCGAGCCAAACGGAGCGCAGAACCACAAAATAGAAGATATATAGAAGTCAATCTACATACAAAGCGCGCTCGAGCAACGCACACATAGACAACGCTCACGGACACGATATCTCGGCTCAATTCAGCACAATGCGAGCTCGAGTGCTATCCGTTTAAGACACGCGTCTGTGAACTTTGAATAAATGGACCAACAAAAAAACCTTATTCTAACTGTTCAGTAGACGGTTGTTTAAAGTCAACATTAAACAGTGAATTGACGTTTTTAGGCTACCAGTAGCTTCAGAGAGGTAAGTAGATATTTGCTTGTATTTTGATGGTTTGTTTTAACGTAACACAGAACAGGCCCCGCGCCGAGAAAGAGAAGATGATTTTGTGGCCATGTAATATTTTTACAATTCAGATTAGGTAGGCATTTATCACCACGCCCGGTCGCACTCGGACAGATCGGCGCCACGCGCTGACCCTAGCGTGATCGCAGAGCGTAGGTATGAAAAGTGAAGTACAAAAATACATACATGAGATTGACTTCTTTACCTATCTATTTTGTGGCAGAACGTCATAGACATGGTAATAAGTGTCGATCACGTTAACACACCAAACTCGCACTAGCCCCTCTCTGAACATTTCTTTGTATACTCCTTTAACTTCACTTACGTTTATATATGCACGCTGGTTGCTAGTACTACGCACCTGTCCTTTCTAAAGAACATCACCAATTAGAGACCCTACCACAAGTTTTTAACGCGATCCTTTTCACGACCTAAACTTAATTGTTAAAGAGATGGAGCTATGTAAGGTGTATAACTCCATCCATCTTTTTCACTCGCACGCCTGCCCCCCTAGACAAGTTACAACCGTTTCGGTAAACGGTAACGCCTCGGTGTCACCATTAGTAGAAAACGATAAGTTGGTAGCCATGTTGACGCGCCTGAGTCGGCCGCTCGTTCTACAATGACGTTCTACAATAACAAAGGATGTAGCGTTGAAAATTTTAGAAACGAAAACAATTCATTCTATCATTTTGAACGATGTGAACTTGGCTACGAATTTTCTATTCGTTGGTTCTAACCACGTGACTTAACGTTGAGATGATGTCATTCCCATACATTTGATTAGTTTTCGACTAGCGTTAACAATTGCAGATTATCAACTTGGCTAGGGGTAGGTATAGGGGTGCTGACATTTTAACACGCCATGGTAGGCCCCCGATCTATGTATGTCTTATCTGCTGTATCGTGATGACCCAATGGTTAAGGCGACCGCGTTCTCATGCATGAGGTTGCAAGTTCCAAACCGGGCAAATACCAATGTGAATTTTTCTATTCATTTAGACAGTCAGGGGACAAAAGTGCAGTTGCACTCCATCAATGCTAAAGGGTCTAAAAAGTCTTTGTAGAAGATGGTGAATGGTTCATGCCTGATTTGATTTGTAGCATAGAATATATAGTATTGATTTACCTAGTTGTGAACTTTGAAACTTCTACTACAAAGAAATTTTAGATACTTTAGCAATGGTAGAGTGCAACTGCACTTTTGACCCCTGTACTTTCTAAGTTTGTTTAGGATATTACTGGCACTCTGTGCCTCGAAAAGCACGTAAAGTCTTTGGTCCCGGTCGTCAGTTGCAGATCTTTGACATTCGTTACAGATAGTCAGACACCAGAAAGTCTGACCATCAGTGTATCCAAAGAGTATCGTGTTGCCCAGGAACTGGGTTATGGAGGTTTGGTAGGCAGTCGCCCCATGTCATCATCATCATCATTTCAGCCGATAGACGTCCACTGTTGGACATAGGCCTCCCAAAAGTGTCGCCACAATGAACGATCCTGTGCGTCTCGCATCCATCGGATTCCCGCAACCCTTACCAGGTCATCGGTCCACCTTGTAGGGGACCTTCCAACGCTACGTCTTCCGGTACGTGGTCGCCATTCCAGAACCTTTCGGCCCCAACGGCCATCCGTTCATCCGTCGCTCCATGTCAAACACGGGTATTCAGCCGCGTCCGGTTAGACAGGAAGCGGACCTGAAGCTCGTTGGAAAAAGGCTGAGGAAATGATGCCTTATTTATTTAAACTTCATGGACAGTAGCGGCACATAGGCGGACTTAATGCAACAAGGCATTCTCTAACAGTCAACCTTTGGGTTAAAAGAGACAACACTGTGGTAGGTGTGCACAATAGATAAATAACAGATAAATATCAAGTGTAATGTAGTACCATTAAATTAAGTTACAATAATAAAATACTTATATATGCTAATATTATAAACTAATAAATACATTATAATTAGGAGAACTTAAAAATAACAATTATGACGAAGACCAAACTAAGGTTGAGAGGACTTCAAGTAGTAGTTCCGAATTTTACGCTTGAAGGAAAATCCCGCAACCCTTATCTGCTGTCTACCGATAATCTAGGCCTCTTTTAACATAGATCTCTTATATCATCGTTTTGTAGAGGTATGCCTGAATCACGATTACCGAAACAATAAAGATCGATGCTAATCGATGTGCTAATTAATGGCCGATTTTTGGAAATACGGAATCTCATTTGGATATTAGTTCTAATTTGGCTAGCAGACATGTTGTTAACGAGTCGTTTTTGCTATTTGACCCCTTGAACTTTGGCATACCGTAGGGGCCCAGCAAGGCCGATGCCCGCTAGGGCCACGGGGAATTTCTAAAAAGGAAACCGGTTGTCCTATAACTCAAATGGCAACTGAAGGACACAGGGAAAGACCATTTGATTCCGCCCAGCCCGTTCCATCATCGGACCACCAGACGTACGGCGTCGCGCCACCTGTATATATTATAGAAAAGAAAGAAAAACATTTATTTGTGACTCGCACAGGACAATAACAATAAATTTAAAAAAAAATGTTAACTAAACTATAAATAACTTAAAATAAAAAATAATTAAATTGTAACATTACAACGAAAAATATTGAAAAAAAGACCTCTGCGAGGCCAAAAAGGGTCCTATCTCAGCATATGCTGCAATATTTAAACAAAATTTCAGAGATAACGTCCTACGCGCGCACTGAGTGAGGGTTCCGTACAAACTTGAAAGGTAAATTGTGGTTTACGATTTATGACGTATTAAAAAAAACTACTTACTAGATCTCGTTCAAACCAATTTTCGGTGGAAGTTTGCATGGTAATGTACATCATATATTTTTTTTAGTTTTAGCGTTCTCTTATTTTAGAAGTTACAGGGGGGGACACATTTTACCACTTTGAAAGTGTCTCTCGCGCAAACTATTCAGTTTAGAACAAAATAAAATTAGAAACCTCAATATCATTTTTGAAGACCTATGCATAGCTACCCCACACGTATGGGTTTGATGAAAAAAAAAATTTAAGTTTCAGTTCTAAGTATGGAGAAACCCAATTTTTTTTTTCTCTTTTTGCGTAAAAATCTACATGCGGTTCACAAAATACATCTACTTACCAAGTTTCAACAGTATAGTTCCTATAGTTTCGGAAAAAAGTGGCTGTGACATACGGACGAACAGACATGACGAATCCATAAGGTTTCCGTTTTTTGCCATTTGGCTACGGAACCCTAAAAAACAAACTTTACCTCTTTATAATATTAGTGTAGGCCTGAGTTCCAGCAGTGGGAATATTTTAAGGCTGAATATGCTATGCTTCTGCTAGGATATGAGCTATCCTAGTACCAAATGTCATCATAATCTGTTCAGCCGTTTAAGCGTGAAGGAGTAACAAACACACACACACATACAAAGCTTTCACCTTTATAATATTAGTGTGATTACGATTAGCTTCTTGCGACCCGCGGCTTTGCCCGTTAGTAAAGTGTTTTATTCCTAAAAACACTACCGCTAACAAGTTCTATGCCGTAATCCATAGCAGTGTACCAAGTTTAATCCGTGCTATTGTCGTATGCAAAGTAATTGATGAACTAACATACAAACAAACAAACATGTGGCCCCCTGGTAATTCATAATATTGTGTAAATGTATCTATTAACTGCTCCACATTTGTTTTAATATATACTTTTTTTTTTCTTCTAACACATAACTTTTGCAATATTTTTTATATTAATAGACGCCAATCACCATAAATTCGTTACTAATTTATTTTGTTAACATGTCATTTATTGATAGTTGTAATTATTTATTTTTCTTGCTTTTTTGTATATAGCCTCTTTTTTTATAATGTGAATGTGATAACACTGTAGACTCCGCGAATTCTTAGGTTACTTCCTATTACGACTCACTTTTTTTTTAATATGATTATTTTTATTGTGCTTTTGGGTACAATATTGACTGATCTACACTGTTCTTACATAATATCTATTAATACTGTAATATGAAAATATTGTAAACAACCATTTTTTTAAAAGAGTAACCATGGAGTTTCTTGCCGGTTCTTCTCCATAGGAAACGACCAATTTGGAACCATGCACTAGCTTCTGACGTTTTATAAGTGCCCATGTAGGCCTATGAGAAATAAAAACTTTTGGCTTTTGACTTAAACGCACGTTCTATATTTTATGTTAGTAGGAAGTAAGATCAATAGTAGTGGTGACATATAAAACATGTTTCATGACTCATTAATTTGCAACCTGTTTAGAAGTTAAGTGAAAATTGAAGTAGGTATGTCGTTAAAAGGTGTTAAGTAAGGAAAAATCCAGGATTTTTTTTACTACGATGATCTATCTTTTCTGAAATCAGGTTTCTATATTAACTCCGTCGCAGTGATTGGGAGTTAATTATATAAATCCCTCACTGCGTTCGGGGTTAAAACTTAGCCGATATACCGAATCAACTGAAGATTTCAGTTGATTCGGTATTCAACATACCGCCCGCAGACTTTGCTTTATCCATTAGTCACATAATCAACACTTTTACACTAATATTATAAAGAGGTAAAGTTTGTTTTTTGTTTTTAGGGTTCCGTAGCCAAATGGCAAAAAACGGAACTCTTATAGATTCGTCATGTATCTGTCTGTCCGTCCGTATGTCACAGCCACTTTTTTCCGAAACTATAGGAACTATACTGTTGAAACTTGGTAAGTAGATGTATTTTGTGAACCGCATGTAGATTTTTACGCAAAAAGAGAAAAAATAAATTGGGTTTCTCCATACTTAGAACTGAAACTTAATTTTTTTTTTCATCAAACCCATACGTGTGGGGTAGCTATGCATAGGTGTTCAAAAATGATATTGAGGTTTCTAATTTTATTTTGTTCTAAACTGAATAGTTTGCGCGAGAGACACTTCCAAAGTGGTAAAATGTGTCCCCCCCCCCCCGCCCTGTAACTTCTAAAATAAGAGAATGATAAAACTAAAAAAAATATATGATGTACATTACCATACAAACTTCCACCGAAAATTGGTTTGAACGAGATCTAGTAAGTAGTTTTTTTTTAATACGTCATAAATCGTAAACCGCAATTTACCTTTCAAGTTTGTACGGAACCCTCAGTGCGCGAGTCCGACTCGCACTTGGCCAGTTTTTTTTGTTTGTAGGAAGTAGTCTCTGAAAGTCCTAGTCTAGTCCGATTGCTAAAATTTTTTCACCGATAGAAAGCTGCTTTAATTCTGAGTTACATAGGGTTTAATTTATGTACGCGGGCGAAGCCACGGGCAAAAGCTAGTCTACTATAATTTCGGAATTAGTGTTAAATAAATAAGAAACGAAGCCAGAATCACAGACTACTTTTTTTATTAATAAAAAGTAATTATGTATCAATTCTCGCCTCTGAACTGAAAATAGCAAAAGGTGATATTGTTAGTTTCCTCTAGACAAAGTTTCGTCTCATCTCGTGTTACCTAAAGACCGGCTGCTAGACAGTTATTGCCCTTTGTAGTCGGAGCACCTGTACATATTTTATGCACATGCATTGTCATTATCTGCCTTATGACGTCATTATATTGCGACACGTGTAACGGGACAAGAAATGGGAAGCTTTATGCTCTTTGTTGTCAAGTTTTTTCATGATCATTGCTTCGTTTTCCCTGTCTTTTTATTGAATACTTAAAGCTGTAATATTTGAAAAGTTAGCAGCTTCATTTAGATAAAAATATGCGGTCCCACTAGGTGGACCGACGACCTGGTGAGAGTCGCGGGAGTGCGGTGGATGCGAAACGCACAGGATCGGTCGTTGTGGCGACGCTTGGGGGAGGCCTATGTCCAACAGTGGACGTCTTTCGGCTGAAATGATGATGTGATGATGATGTGGTCGATACGAAAGTTATAAGAATATCTACAATTCTGTAAAATCTTAACGAGAAACAATGGCGAAATGAGCTTGAAGTTAGCGATGTGTCAATCCATACCATCATATTGAATGACAAATCACACAAATATTATAAAGGCAACAGTTTGTGAGTGTGTTTATTTGTAATATTGTAACCCCTTTACGCTGAAGGAATTAATATGAAATTTAGCACGTGGGTATAGTATGTCCTGGTATAAAATTCCCGAAGTAAAAACTATCATCGGGCATTTGTTTCCTTGGTATAATTTTCTACTTTTACAGGGTAAGATTTTTTCAGAATAGGCCGATGGAACATGTTTCATTTCATTGTTCCGTACCAGAAAACGGAACCCTTACAGGATCACTTTGTTATCCGTCTGCCTGTCTGCCAAAACTCTTTATCTCAAGAACGCGTAAAGGTACCGAGTTTAAATTAAAACCATATAGTTAAGTTTGCAGTCCCTTGAAGCTGTAAAAAAATCAAACTTCTAAGTTAACGAATAAAAAAGATACGGCCGTTTATGTCACAACAAACTTCTACACACAGTGACTACATCTCTATTTTCTCCAACTCTCCTTTCGCAGGTATGCTGGAAGAGATTTCTTTAGAAATAATCATCATCTTTGTACTATTCTTCTGTTTCCTTCTTCTTTTCTTTTATTATTGTGTGTACATAAATTGTTAAATAAATAAATAAAAAAAATATAACGTATATTTCGATACTCTCAAAGGAATCAAAATTCATAGGTACTTGACCCATAATCCAGAAATTTAGTATAAAACAAGGCCTTATAGCACAGTTATAGGAATAAATCTGAAAACAGGAAATTTGTAGTTAACTACGTCACAAAAAAAAAATACTGTTTTGCAATTCGGAAAAATCTTTGAGACTCCATTCGGGAATTGTAGTATGTACGGAACCCTCAGTGCGCGAGTCCGACTTGTCCAGTTTTTTGCTTATTAATTGATAGGCTCGCGTTTGACCACTCTCTCACCTGATGGGGTCAACGATGGAGCACGCTTGCCTAGAATAAACCTATTCACCCTATAACACGTATATTTAATATTTTCAACGATACCATTATTTTATCAGTCAAACATATTAATCTATCCAAACCCTAAAAACATCATTAAAATTGACCCTATCCAAGTAACAAAACGCCTGAACCTTGTCCTTCTCTTCACCAAACTTTGTTCACAAGAACGATCCATTTTTAACCCTACATTAGCATTATTAGCCAGCCACCCAGCTGTAACGTCCCACCCAGGTCCATTGAAGCTTTATCTTAAAATAGAATATTCCAGAGCCGGCCACATCTTATCTGTTGCCATCTCATACAATATTTATGCTTGAAGAACACAGAATGTCGATTACTCGTTGGTTTGCGAAGATGTTGGGTTAATAGATGAGGCCTGGAGACGGAAATGGTGTGGTTATTTCAAGATCATCAGCATTATTTCAGCCGAAAGGCGTCCATTGTTAGTCCTTCTAGGCTAAGCCTTCTCCAAGATCGCTACCTCTGTCTCCTACATCGGTAGATCCTGTGCATCCGGCAAACGTCCGCGATCTTCAACAAAACACCAGTTTACCTTGTGGAAGGCCTTCCATCGCTGCATTTTCCGGTAACCGATCGCCACTCTAACTTTATGACCCATCGAACATCTTTTAAGGTGCTATTATAAACTACAACACTTCTATATGTCCATGAAGAGCCGACTCACGGAACGGTGATGAGCAGGACATAATCGGCTACATAACGATACGATTAAGTTGCGTTTTAAGAAATCAGATTGACGTACAAACAAACATATATATCGCGACTGAGCAGCACAATTTCTCTAGATTCCTATTATGGGTACTGCCTAACATGATTGAAAGTACGTTGTCAGATAGATTTACTTCTTAGCACAAAGTTTTCTGTGTATAAAAACCCAGTGAGAAAACCTTGACAACAAAAACGATACTTAGGGCGGATTTCTGAATTGAGTATTTTGAGTTAAGAACGTCTCAAACCATACTTAACTGCCAAATTTTGACAGGTTTTCAGGGCAAAGTAGAGTTTGAGTAATGCTCAACTTCGAATGCTTAAATCAGAAACCGAGTCTTAATCCTCAACACACTTAACCACTCTCTATTGCAAGAGGCCATGGACCTGCAGTGTTTATTATAGGCCAATATTATTTTTGAAACTACGCTAACTCACCCATGAATACTACACTCCTGCCCTATCCATTGTCCCTACATCTGAACCCTCGCCCCTGAACTGACGACCCTTAGGCGGGAAAGAGACAGCATGCTTATCACACAACACTTAAGTTTTACGTACTCTTTTGTAATCTTTATTGAGTGGCTGTAAATTGACTTTTGAAGAAGCCCTCACAACTCAAGGAGTGTTTCGTACTTCTAAGAATATAACACATTAAACCCGAGACGTAATTTTTTGTTTGGCAAAGTAGGTACTTCTACTTAAGTAAGAGTTTTTGTGTACCTTTGGGAAATGATTTGGTTCGTGGTTTTAACGTAATGGGGTTTATGAGCTGTGGCGTGAATTTTTTAAATTGATGATTGTATTTTGTGGCCAACATTTTTGTTTTTAACTTTAGGGTATTTCATTTAAGCGTGTGAAATTAACGGATCGATTTCTAAACATTATACTGCATTCAAAAAAACTGGGCAAGTGCGAGTCGGACTCGCACACTACACGGCATACTGTGGGTTCCGTACTTTCCTATGTAAATAGTTCAATTCCCGAAAGGAGTGTCAAAGATTTGCATCGATTTTTTTTTTGTGATGTTACTTGTGCTATAAGACCTTGCTTTATGCAAAATTTCAGGATTCTGGGTCAACGGGAAGTACCCTATGAAATTTTGATTCTCTTGAGAGTGTCCAAATACACGTTTTTTTTTGCGACATAAACGGCCGTATCTTCTTTTTTCGTGAACTTAGAAGTTTGTTTTTTTTTTTACAGCTTCAAGGGACTGCAGACTTGAGTATATGGTTTTAATGTCAACTCGATACCTCCACGCGTTCCCAAGATAAAGAATCTTGACAGACAGACAGACGGACAACAAAGCGATCCTTTAAGGGTTCCGTTTTTTCCTTTTGAGGTACGGAACCCTAAAACCAGGACAACTGATGTGGCTCAAAAAAAGCTGCTCAACCTAAATGGGATTGGGCAGGACATGTCTGCCCCATGCCCCACCAACTGTGGGTCAAAGTGACGCAAAATTAATGCCCTAAAATAGTGAGACGAGGTCGCGGTAGGCCACAAAGGAGACGGTGGGACGAATTCGAACAGAATTCATCGGAACTAAAACACGCGGAAGATGGAACGAGTGAAGGGAAAAAAAGCTTTCCATCACTCCTTCTATCTTTCACGTGTTTGTTACGCCCAGGAGTGAGGCAAAATAGGCTAGACAAAGAGTACTTAGAGCTAAGTAAAATAAGAAATATTATAGTAGTCATCATCACGTGTATAATGTGATTTAAGATGACATCAATGCATTTAATTTAAAGAACTGTGACCCTAAACCCTCAACGGGCTCGCGTGGTGGATTACAGTTCGATCCCTCTCACAGAGAAAAGGCATTACTCCTAGCAGTGACTGATTTTTCAAGAGTCAAATACAGGTGGGTACACACAAAACCCTTCTGCTTAAGGCGAAAGCTATATTTATTTTAGATCAACAGCCCAGTCAACTTTAGTACTTAAAAAACCACTAGAGTGGTTAGTGGCCCTGCCTGCTATGCCGGACGTCGTGGGTTCGATTCCCACCCAGGACAAATGTTTGTGTGATGAGCACAATCATTTGTTCTGTGTATGGGTGTAATTTATCTATATGTTTGTATTTATAAATATATAAGTATGTTTATCAGTTTCCTAGTACTCATAACACTAGCTCTGCTTAGCTTGGGACGAGACGGCGTTGGGTGAAAGTTGTGGAATATAAAAAAGTCATAGACTCGAACAGTCAGAATTAGGAGGATTTTGAAGCAATCATTTGACTAAGTTCCATAAAGTGGAATGTTCTATTTTTGAGGCAATCATTTGGCTAAGTTCCATAAGGTGGAATGTTCTATTTTGAGGCAATCATTTGACAAAGTTCCATAAAGTGGAATGTTCTATTTTTGAGGCAATCATTTGGCTAAGTTCCATAAGGTGGAATGTTCTATTTTGAGGCAATCATTTGACTAAGTTCCATAAGGTGGAATGTTCTATTTTGAGGCAATCATTTGACTAAGTTCCATATGGTGGAATGTTCTATTTTTGAGGCAATCATTTGGCTAAGTTCCATAAGGTGGAATGTTCTATTTTGAAGCAATCATTTGACTAAGTTCCATAAAGTGGAATGTTCTATTTTTGAGGCAATCATTTGGCTAAGTTCCATAAGGTGGAATGTTCTATTTTGAGGCAATCATTTGACTAAGTTCCATAAGGTGGAATGTTCTATTTTGAGGCAATCATTTGACTATGTTCCATAAGGTGGAATGTTCTATTTTGAGGCAATCATTTGGCTAAGTTCCATAAGGTGGAATGTTCTATTTTGAGGCAATCATTTGACTAAGTTCCATAAGGTGGAATGTTCTATTTTGATGCAATCATTTAACTAAGTTCTATAAGGTGGAATGTTCTATTTTGAGGCAATCATTTGGCTAAGTTCCATAAGGTGGAATGTTCTATTTTGAGGCAATCATTTGACTAAGTTCCATAAGGTGGAATGTTCTATTTTTGAGGCAATCATTTGGCTAAGTTCCATAAGGTGGAATGTTCTATTTTAAGGCAATCATTTGACTAAGTTCCATAAGGTGGAATGTTCTATTTTGAGGCAATCATTTGACTAAGTTCCATAAGGTGGAATGTTCTATTTTGAGGCAATCATTTGACTAAGTTCCATAAGGTGGAATGTTCTATTTTTGAGGCATTCATTTGGCTAAGTTCCATAAGGTGGAATGTTTTATTTTGAGGCAATCATTTGACTAAGTTCCATAAGGTGGAATGTTCTATTTTGAGGCAATCATTTGACTAAGTTCCATAAGGTGGAATGTTCTATTTTGAGGCAATCATTTGACTAAGTTCCGTAAGGTGGAATGTTCTATTTTTAGCAAATACCATTTACTTGACTCAATAATACTTCCATTCACTAGCATAGTATAGAATAATCAGCCTTATGATTTTCCTACTGCTGGGACTCAGACCACTACGTGGGCCCAGTGCGGGTTGGTGGATATCACATGTCTTCGAATTTTTTATATTCTAGAACATGCTGGACGTCAGCCTGTACGAGATTAGGATGGCTCTGAAGCAGCTAAAAAATAACAAGGCGTCGGGTGAGGACGGAATTACGGCCGAACTCCTGAAGGCGGGTGGAAAACCGGTCCTTAAGGCCCTTCAGAAGCTATTTGATTCCGTCATACTCGAGGGAAAAACGCCACAGGCGTGGAGCAGAGGCGTGGTGGTACTCTTCTTTAAGAAGGGCGATAATGCCCTGCTTAAGAATTATAGGCCCATCTCGCTTCTGAGCCATGTCTACAAGCTGTTTTCCAGAGTCATCACGAATCGTCTCGCGCGCAGTTTCGACGACTTCCAGCCTCCCGAACAAGCTGGATTTCGAAAAGGCTTCAGCAACGTGGACCACATACATACGCTGCGGCAGGTTATACAGAAGACTGAGGAGTATAATCAGCCTCTCTGCTTAGCGTTTGTGGACTACGAGAAAGCCTTTGATTCGATTGAAACTTGGGCTGTACTGCAGTCTCTCCAACGGTGCCAAATTGACTATCGGTATATCGAAGTGCTGAAGTGTTTGTACAAAAACGCCACTATGTCAGTCCGACTACAAGACCAGACCTCGAAACCTATCCTCTTGCAGCGGGGTGTGAGGCAGGGAGACGTTATTTCTCCGAAACTGTTCACGGCAGCAATGGAGGATGTCTTCAAGGTTTTGGAATGGAGAGGGCTAGGCATTAATGTCAATGGCGAGTACATCACTCACTTTCGGTTTGCCGACGACATAGTAGTCATGGCTGAGACTACGGAGGAGCTCAGTACAATGCTTGGTGACCTCAGTAGAGCTTCCGAAAGAGTGGGACTTAAAATGAACATGGACAAAACCAAAGTCATGGTAAACAGCCATGTAGCACCCACTCCTATCAAGGTCGGGGACTCTACACTCGAAGTTGTAGACGACTACGTTTACTTGGGACAGACGGTCCAGTTGGGAAGGTCTAACTTCGAGAAAAAGATCAATCGTCGAATCCGACTCGGCTGGGCAGCGTTCGGGAAGCTGCGCGGTATCTTCTCGTCCAATATACCACAGTGTCTCAAGACGAAAGTCTATGACCAGTGCGTGTTGCCAGTGATGACATATGGCTCCGAAACGTGGTCGCTTACAATGGGCCTCATCAGAAGGCTTAAAGTCACCCAAAGGGCAATGGAGAGGGCTATGCTCGGAGTTTCCTTGCGTGATCGAATCAGGAATGAGGATATCCGCAGGAGAACCAAGGTTGCCGACATAGCACGAAGAATCGCCAAACTAAAGTGGCAATGGGCAGGGCACATTGCTCGCAGAACAGATGGCCGTTGGGGCCGAAAGGTTCTGGAATGGCGACCACGTACCGGAAGACGTAGCGTTGGAAGGCCTCCTGCAAGGTGGACCGATGACTTGGTAACGGTTGCGGGAGTCCGATGGATGCGAGACGCACAGGACCGTTCGCTGTGGCGACGCTTGGGGGAGGCCTATGTCCAGCAGTGGACGTCTTTCGGCTGAAATGATGATGATGATGATGATGATGATGAGAACATGCTGGTTTCCTCACGATGTTTTCCTTCACCGTTTTGAAATCAACATTAATTAAATAAATTATACATAATAATGTGTCTAGCTGGGTTTTAATCCGTGACCAACAACTCGTAAGCCGGGACCGTAACCACAGAGCCAGCACTGCTCCACACACTAAAAACAAAATAAACTAAAAATGTTCAGTTTAACGCCATCTAACGGGAACATAGCCACACTCGAGCGCTTAGCTTTCACCTTCACAGTCCAGACGTGAATCAGGGTTTTCCCAAAGGGCTGTCCTTTGGGAAATCCCTATGGATTGCATTGTTCTCGTATTTGCTGATAATAACAACATATTAAAAGGACTTCAGACGTAATAAATCCATACCCTACTCAAAACATTATCAGATAAACTTTCGCGCTGAAATAATTGTAAATGCGATGGAAACTCAATCTCTAGAGAGAAAACATAGAAACTAGAAAACTTATTTCAACAAATTTTATTTGAATTTTTTTTCCCTATTTTTTTTTTTCTAACTGTTTCCACGTGCATATTGGTTTCTTTTCTGTCAGGAAAAGTACGATGCTCAACAAGAATCTAAGTACTTACTGTAAACTAGTACCTATTTTTTTTGTTGGGAAATCATCAAATGACTCCTAACGCTCTGGGTGGAGCGAGTTGGTAATAGTTTAACACTTCCTGTGTCATACTTTTACTGACTAAAACCCACATTTGTCTCTTCAGGGCGTCGGAAATCGCAGAGCGTTCGTCGGCCACCGTAGGTGTAAGCTTGCGGACGGCGAGCAACGGATAGCTCGCCGGCACTTCCTATAAGGCCCGATACCGTGTCGTCGACGGTGCCTAGTGTTCAGTAGGCCTGATGCCTGCTAGGGCCATGGACATAAGTATGAAAGGGATACTCGAGGTCCTAGAACACAAAAGGCAACTAAAGGAACATAGGTGTGCTTTTATTCAGTAAAAGCACGCCCTCTCACCCCACCCTAGACCGAAAGCAGTCATTAGATGATATTCTGCCTTAAAAAAGCTGTGTTCCTTCAGTTGATTGGTGTTGACTGGCCTGTTGGTCTAGTGGTAAGTGGGCTGCTATGCCGGAGGTCGTGGGCCAGGACAAATGTTTGTCTGATGAGCACGATCATTTGTACTGTGTCTGGGTGTAATTTATCTGTAGTATGTATGTAATTAGAAATATATAAAACAAAAAGAAATATATATATATTTATTTATTCTTTATGCACACAAAAGTACAGAGGCGGACTTAATGCCTTGAGGCATTTTCTTCCAGTCAACATTTGGGTGATGCAGAGACAAATCGTGGTAGGTGCAAAAAAAAATAAAAAAATATATATATATGAAACTAGCTTCTGTCGCCGGCTTCGTCCGCGTTAAAATAGGTTTCTCCATACAACCTTTGAACCCCCGTTTCATCCTCTTAGGGAGAGAATTTTGGAAAACCCGCTCTTAGTGATTGCTTACGTCATAAAAGGAAACCTTGCTCAAAATTTCACACTCCTAGGCCTTGTAGTTTCGGCTGTGCGTTGATATGTCAGTCAGTCAGTTTCCCCTTTTATATCTAGAGATATATAAGTATGTTTATCAGTCGTCTAGTAAACATAATACAAGCTCTGCTTAGCTTGGGACTAGACTGCGTTGTGTGAAAGTTGTGGTATATTATTATTATTATTATTAGTTACCCTTTGTGATCCAGGGCCACGGTAACTCCATCCAACAGTCCTGCAGCCCACTGTAAACTAGTAAAATACCAATAGTAGTGTAGTGTTGTTAATCCAGTTACTCAAGTAAGAAACCACAACTTAAGACCAGGTGAACAAAACTTCAAAGATAAGTCGTTAAGTGAAAAGTGGTTAGGATATCGTTCCAGTGAAAAGGGAAAGGTACTTTCAACTTGCAGAGTTTAGTCAAAAAGAGTTAGGAGTAAAGGGTTGGGAAAACAACAACGTGCCCCCCCCTCCCCCCGATGGTATTTTCGTGTACTATGTACTATTCCATCACAGTAACTACATATTTAGAAGTAAATCAGAGTTGTTAAAATATGAATAAAATCTTGTGGAAATAAATTGAAGTATGTTAGATAATTCAAGTTTATTTCTAACAGTTTTTTCAGACTCAGTCTGAAAAAACTGTTAGAAATAAACTCTTGTCAGATTCTTGATTGTTTTGCCCCTCCCCCCCGCAAAAAAAAAATCCTGGATCCGATATGGCTAAAAACATCGACTTATATTCTAGCGATATATATGTACGTAGTACATATATATCGATGGCTAAAAACTACTTGTACAACTATGTGACTCTGGTTTATTTGAAAATGATAATCTTCTTTTATATTTTTTTTTTTAAATATTATAATTATACCACTGAACTTTTTAATAAAAACTTTGCAAGTGAGAGCTAAACAGCTGTTTAATATTATCTACTAATAACTTATTTTTAGAACTGAATACCAAAAAACTGGGCAAGAGTCGGACTCGCGCACTGAGGGTTCCGTACAAACTTGATAGGTAAATTGCGGCTTACGATTTATGACGTATTAAAAAAAAACTACTTACTAGATCTCGTTCAAACCAATTTTCGGAGGAAGTTTGTATGGTAATGTCCATATATTTTTTTTAGTTTTATCATTCTCTTATTTTAGAAGTTACAGACACACATCGTACCACTTTGGTAGTGTCTCTCGCGCAAACTATTCAGTTTAGAAAAAATATATATTAGAAACCTCAATATCATTTTTGAAGACCTATCCATAGATTACCCCACAGGTATGGGTCGGATGAAAAAAAAATTTTTGAATTTCAGTTCTAAGTATAGGAAACGCCCAAAATTTATTGTTTTTTTTTTCTATTTTTGTGTGAAAATCTTAATGCGGTTCACAGAATACATGTACTTACCAAGTTTCAACAGTATAGTTCTTATAGTTTCGGAAAAAAGTGGCTGTGACATACGGACGGACAGACAGACAGACATGACGAATCTATAAGGGTTCCGTTTTTTGCCATTTGGCTACGGAACCCTAAAAACCCGTTTGGTACAGAAACGGGTGCCGATGCCTGCTAAGGCTGCGAGAATGTTCAAAAGATTTACCGTAGGTATGGAACGTAATGGGCAACTGAAGTAACTATCTGATGATTTCCAACCTCAAAAACAAAGGATGCGGATGTAGAGCAGAGAAGCTCCGCCTCCTATCCTACCCTGTGTGCTCCACATAATGCAACCAAAGTGATCTACGCACTGTTACTATGAAAATAGCAAAGTTTAGCGCCAAAAATATTCGAGTTGCTGTCGTACCCATAGACACGAAAAAGAAAAACTGGGTCGGACTCGCGCACTGAGGATTCCGTAAAAACTTACCTGTGTAAATAGTTCAATTCCCGAATGGAATCTCGAAGATCTTTTCGAATCGCAAAAAAAGGGTTTTTTGTGACGTAACAACAAATTTGCTGTTTTCAGATTTATTCCTATATTTGTGCTATAAGACCTTGCTTTATGACTAATTTCAGGTTTCTGGGTCAACAGGAAGTACCCAGTGCAGTAAGATTTTGATTCCCTTGAGGAGAGAAGTCGGTTGTATTTTTCTGTAAAAAAATTTTTTTTTACACTTTTTATTTGTGTAGCACAAATAAATAGTACCCCTCAGCTTATCCTCATCAGATTAGCTCGATGGTACCTTATATCCAGAGTGCATCTTATGACAATTGTAATAATCCCAAACATGGTTAGGTTACATTGATTTATTACAGAGTTCCGGTGTCTACCTTTCAGCTTCATCATCAGATCAGTTTGATATATCCCCTCCCCCCTTCTTTCAGTCAGTCATCGACTACAAGTATAAACAAAGCGTTTTATAAGGGTTCCGTTTTTTTCCTTTTGAGGTACGGAACCCTAATAAAATGATCTCATTTTATGATCTGTTGTAGTATCAAGAAAGAAAACAAAGAATTAAGTATAAGTTTCGTAAAAGATACTCCAAAGATCTCGCAAATATAAAATTACCGACATCGTTTTAATAATATCTACACCTATAATATTAATATCAGTAACAACACCGTCGTTAACAAACATGGCCTCCAAAAGATAATTTTAACATAATTTAATCACAGCAAATGACTGTGTAAACATTTAAAACCCCATTATTATGTTTATTTTAAGATTAATACTATTAAATTTTCTGTTCGTGTAGATATTCAAAAGGTATTTAGACCTGGTGATACGATTTTCATGTTTTGTTAATTAGCATCTTCAATAATTTGACTAATCGTTTTTTATTATCGCAATTTCGATTTCAATTGAATATGAGAACAACATTATTTATTTTACAGAAACTTAAATCTAATCATAACGTAATTAAAACTAACTTACAAAATAAAAATAAAAGCCCTAAAGTACTAAAAAAAGCAATCTAAAGTATGGCGTCGAAAAACTCCTCCACATCGCTGTCGACTGGTAATGTACCCAAAAGATTGGTGGCATTGCCACGCTGAATGGCAATGCTTATCCTTTGTCCGAAGTAAAAGCCAGCCTTTGGGTGCCAACAAGGCATTTTGAAAGTTCTTGGAATAATTTGTGAATATTACATTTTCTTACTTAGATTTAAGATTCAAAGCATTTTATATCAAGTAAACCATATACCACATAGTAACCACCTTTTCAAATATCAAGAAGTCAGTCAGTCAGAAAAATGATGCTTATTGCACATCACAAAGCGTTCGCCTCCTTCTGCGAAGCAGTAATGCTAGCAAAGGAGGCGGCCGATCGCGTGAGGCAACGGCAACAGTCCTCACGCCCCAACCGCCGCCGGGATTCCGATCCCGATTTCCGGCCACCGTAGGCGCGGGCTTGCGGACGGCGGGCAATGGGTGGCCCGCCGTCCGACCGTCCGGTAACCATCCGGACCGAGCCCAAGTCGTCGACGGCGCGTATTGTTCCGCGCGCGCCTCAGGGAGATGTCAGCAAATCGTAGGGGCCCAGCAGGGTCGAAGCCTACTGGGGCCATGGGTAGTGTGAAAACGAAACCGTGGCCCTGGGACGAAGGCAACGAAGGAACAGGAGTGGGTTTTTAGTCAGTAAAAGTCTGACACTATCTCCCGCTCCGCCCAAGAGCGGGATTTGTCATAAGATGATTTTCCCACCTATAAAAAAAAAAAAAAAAAAAAAAACATCACAAAGCGTAGATCTCTATGGAGAAGAATGTGCAAGAAACTCCATGGGCACACTTTTCAATCATGTTATGTATTACAAATATCCAGACCAAAAAATACCCAGAGGCAGAAGTCCGTTACGTTAGTCATATCAAATCCGTTTCACGTTAGAGACCACAGTCTACGACGCCATCCACATCGTCGAAGATAGAACCACATGGTGAAATATTGTCCACAATAAAGTTATTCGTCGAAGTTACGACTCTCAGCATTGAGGACAAATGACGCAAGGAGGAGGTAGGAGGATCGCAATTTATTTGGGCTTAGCGCTACATGTCTTCTAATATACTTGTCAAATAATTATTATTTCAGTAGTCACTCATAGATGCGACGATCTTGCTGCCAAGCGAATATCTCCACTCTTCATTTTGCCTAATGATTATTTCAGCAGAACGCTTACAGACCTTTATGACGTTTTCGTTATGGTCTATGACAACTATCATGGGTATCATTGAGGTTTACTACCAACATGCAAAATATACAGAGTGTTATGATCATGGGTTGTCATATTTGTTTTTTGCCTATGGAAATTAATACCTTTCTTCTAAGTAGTTATAGTCATATTACCAAAAAAATAACGAGTTACCGTACCGTCTTAACTGCTCAAAATTGATATAGGAAATTTAACTTTTCTTGCGGAATTGACTTTGACTTTCTTGAAGAAAGTTGTTCATTTCTATGAGCAGAAGCAGACTACCCATATCCGTTACAATCTGGTAACCACATGGGTAATGACGCCAACGTAAGATATTATTATTTGTATGATAAAGTAATTTTATCCAAAATCACAAAAATAAAGATTTTTTCAAACCCGTTCAATATAAAGTAAGTTTGTAACCTTTTCAAACCCGGTGGAAGGGAAAATGTCAAGTAACAGAATAAGGATGCACGCACTGAAATGTGATGTCACCGCTTCTTTATTTTTTTTTTCGGTGAGAAAATCATCAAATGACATCCCTCGTTCTTGGACGGAGCGAAAGGGTGAAGGGTGTCAGTCTTTTACTGACTAAAAACCCACTCCTGTTCCTTCATTGCCTTTTATACCAGGGCTGAGTCTTCCTTTCAGAATCAGACCCTTGGCCCCAGTAGGCTTCGACCCTGCTGGGCCCCTACGGTTGCTGACATCTCCTTGAGGCGCGCGTGGAACACTACGCGCCGTCGACGACTTGGGCTTGGTCCGGACGGTTACCGGACGGTCGTGATGTCACCGCTAATAGGTTCTTACGTAAGGCACAAAATAACTCTTTATAGATGTCCCCATTACCACGCCCCCACTCTTCCTCATATCAATATTTGAAATGTTAATTGCTACTTCATTTAATAACCAATATTGATGCTATTATTTCTTATATTATGGATAGACTCGCATTTGACCACATATCTTCTGATGGTAAGCGATGGAAGTCGTCAATGGAGCACGCTTACCTAGAAGTGACCTATTCACTCTTTATTTAAAGTCCTCTTCTGATAGGTTGTAGCTATCAGAAATCGCAGAATGAGGCAGGAAATATGCCACTCCTTAGCTGTACGTACAGTGGATGTGTTCTCAAAACGTTTTGTGTGTATAGATGGGATGTCCACCATGCGGTGGCGCAAGCCGTACGTCTGGTGGTCTAATGATGGAACGGGCTGAGTGGAATTAAATTGTGCTATTTTCAGATAAAGATTTATTTATTTATATATACTTTATTGTACACCAAGATAATAAATTATACATATGAGCCTTATATAAAAAAAAAGCCTTAAAAGCCTTATAAAGATTTCTTATTATCACTCTCTTCTTTCATATCACTCCTCATACAATCCATCCATCTTTTCTTAGGCCTCCCTCTCCCTCTCCATCCATCCACATGTATGCTCATGACTCTTTCAGTAACATGCGTTTCATCTGTCCTCTTTACATGACCATACTAAGACAAACGATTCTCCTTCAACTTTTCAGTCACAAAGATTTCTTATTAGTGTTTTAAAATAAACACAGGAATACCCAATGGTCGAAACGAAATCTAAAATTGTGATTGATTTACAAAACCGAAATTACACATGGCTAATTTCAAACATTTAGGCATTTCATTAATCTTTAGCTCCGATAAAATTTCACCTTGACTTGGGACTAGGTCCCAAGTTTTCGCCCGAGCAAAAACCCAAGGTGCTTTTCAGCAAGGAATCTCTATTCAGCCATTCCACCCACCATTGACTTAAAAAAACATTTCTTGACTGATTTGTTTTGGCCCATTTAGAGATCCCTTACTCTGCAAAGGCTTAGGTATTGTTTATTGTAGTGTGGGATTATTCGCTGTGAGCAATGTAAGCATGTTGGAGATGTCACTTGATCAAATTATTTGTTTTTGAAAATTTGTGCTCCTACATAATAAGTTCTGAGTATTCAGTTTTATGTTGGTCTTGCAAGACGTACAAAGTTGAAAAATGTGATATTTTTAGACGAGAAATCATCTAATGACTTCTCCCGCTTTTGGATGGAGCAGGCGACCGCCGCCACTCGACACCTCGCTCCGATCCTTGGCTTGTATCAGGGCCTGGTCCGAGAGATCGCCGCCGTCGATCGACCTCACGAGGACACGGCAGTGCTCCGCCCAAGCAGACGATCTGCCTAATAGTGACACCCGGGCGTTTCCTCCGCCTAAATCAGGTGCAGAAACTTCCTGAACTACCATGTTTAGTAAGGACCTGCGTCGTGTGGAAGGTGAGGACGCCGTGACGTCTCTCCAGCCACTCCTCAAAGACCCCTCTTTGAAGAGGATCTCTCTTTTTTATCATGATGGTAAGTCTCCACTTACCGCAATGATAATAGCGTGCCTATCACGATTATGGCGTGTCTAGTGATATCTAAGATACAGTGAAATTTTGGTTCTTTGATGACATTAGATAATACAGCTGAGCTCTTTACTACTTATTTTGTTTTGAGATTTCTAGACCTATTACAGACCACATTTTAGCTTTTGCGGACCACCAGAGCCACCGAACCTCTGCCCAGTTCAACATTTTGTAATCAGTTTAATTTTTTTATACACGTTCACATCGTTACGCAATCGTATCGTCAGATATAAATACGATCTTCGAATAATGATCTTAATTAAGTATTTCGCACCAATCCCTTTCAATCAGATTCGGTATTAACATGTTTTGAGTTCATTGCTAGTAACAGAATTTAATTCATCTTGATAGACGTATTGTTGTTTACAATAATTAGTTGTACATGTGTAAAGAACCTTTCTCATTTAATAAAATGGAAAATCGCTGAAGGTCTTACAGGTTCACGCCCCGACCTCGACACACCTCGACGATGAAGTAGAGACCATGTTTAAGGATGTATCCAGAGCCATGCATGGTTATAAGACTCACTTCATCATACACTGGTCATGGGGGACTTTAATTCGAAACTGGGCACACGAGACGGTGACGCGAGTGGGGCAATTTGGATTTGGACGTAGGAACCACCGGGGACACCTACTGGCCAGTTTTATGGAGAAGGAGGCCCTCTACATGATGAATTCCTTCTTCAGAAAGCGTGAGCATAGTGTGGATGCGGATGCGTGGAACCACGCGTGGAACACTACACGCCGCGCCGTCGACGACTTGGGCTCGGTACGGACGGTTACCGGACGGTTACCGGAAGGTCGGATGACGAGCTACCCATTGCTCACCGTCCGCAAGCCAGTGCCTATGGTGGCTAGAAATCGGGATCGAGATCCCGGCGGCTGGGGCGTGAGGGCCGTTCCCTTACGCGTGCGGCCGCCTTTATTGACTAAAACATATATTTTCCTTCACATTGCCCTTTGCATTCTAGGATCACGGGTAACTTTTTCAGAAGTCGAGCCATGGCCCTAGTAGGGTTCAGCCCTACGGTTTTGTTAACATCTCACACATAAAAACAAAAAACTTTTTTTTATTATTATATAATGTGTAGATTAACAAAGGATGTTGACGATAACTCACACAAACCACTCAAAGGTAATTCGGAAATTGGGATTGGGAAATTGGTAATTAGGTAGTGAACCTTTGACTGAGGTTGACTAGTAGAAAATGCCTGCATTAAATCTACTTTTATGTGCATAAAGAAATAAATAAACAATGTGTTCTTCATAATATCAAAAGAGGTAGCTGATAGTCTTAAAGGGTGCACCACACAGCTCTACCTTCTCAACGTGTTCGAAACACTGCTCGGGCCGTATTACGACCTCTTAATTCCAGTCAGTTTACGCCTTAAACTGAACTGCCTTGCTTATCCGTATTATGACATCTTATTGCCAGCCAGTCAGTGGTCACGTGACCCTTGGCCGACTTCTGCACGGATATTGACTGGAAATTTCGTATTATGAGCGACCAAATGACATTTCATAGCTTGCTGAAATGTCAAAAATTGTGTCAAACAAACCATTCAGTTTACGCCAGTTTCTAGTAACTTTTACTGAATTGTTTTGACTTTTTCTTATATTTTTATCTATTTGGACAGTTAAATAAAACATTAAGTATGTGTGATGAGTTGGTAATCTTCGAATTTCTTGAAAGTGATGCGTCACAAGAGAACAACGAAGCAAAAATTCAAAGGACGGGTCTTCGAGATCTTAGTGACCCTTTTGCTATTGATAAGTTTCTGTTTATAAAGCGATACAGGCTTAGTAAACAATTAGTTTACAATTTACGTGACGAACTGAGACCTAATGAAGCTACTGGGTCTACAAGAGCGTCGGATTTCAATCGAAAGAAAGGTTAGTAATTGTAAGGTTCCCACAGCTCACATGAAGTACTCTATGATGCCTTGCTGCAGTTGCTTTGCTTTTTATGAAGGTGCTAATGACCCTCAAGTACTGTTAAAGAAAACTAGCAAAAAAATTTTTGTAATATTATTGTTTTTTTCTTGTAAATGAGATACATAGGTAACCTATCTATATAAATACATATTTCCATTTTAGATTCTTCAATAAGTTTAAAATGCTGGGAGTATTAGGGTGTATTGATTGAACACATGTTGCAATTGTACGTCCAGTCGAAAATGAAGAAAGATATTACTGCAGAAAACAGTATCACTCGCTAAATGTCCAATTGGTAAGATTTTTCAATATTAAAACATCAAATTTTGTAAATGTATGTAATTTTTAATAAAACTAATATTCTTCTTTAGTCTTCATTTTTTTTGGAATTAATCTGAAACAATTTTAATTTTAGATTAGTAATGCAGACATGCAAATAGTCAGTGTGGATGCTAGTTTTAGTGGAGCTTCCCACAACTCTTTTATCTGGGCAAACCATCCCCTAAAGGAGCACATGGAATTTATTAGCAGAAATGAAGGTATATATATATTACTTGGTATGTAAATATATTTTAGGAGTATTATTATTTCTAACTCCTTGGGGTGTGTTGTTATGTAATTATTTCAAAATTACTCCATTATATTCTGTGTTTGTTTATACAAATGATATAAAAATTTCAATATATTTGTGAAATTATAAGTATAGTGATATTTTAATTATTTCTAGGTGATTCTGGGTACCCATTAAGACGTTGCATGATGACACCAGTAACTGATGCCACCCCGGATACTCCTGAAGCTTACTACACTAGTGTGCATGTCCGGACAAGAAATATTGTTGAGCGGACAATCGGTTTTTGCTGTTAATTGAAAAGTTATTTTAGATATGTAGTTAAGTTTAAGTTAATAAATGTATGACCCGATCAATTAAAAACAATTATTAAATATATTACACTCTTATTAAGTACCTACCCCATATCTAAATAAAAGTAACCATACTCGCCAAATCAAGGATAAAGGTTGTATCATCCCACGGGCTCTGTCATGTATGCAACCGGGATAAATGTTAGAATGATAAAGATTTTAATAAAAGGTGCACAACACCGTGTTTAGTAAATAAGTAACATACTCACGTTAGACCACCCTTTCCAGTCCTTGCTCGCAAGAATTCAGTGTCTCTGACATAGACACCCAAATCCGTTTTGAAAAATCGCGTGGTTGCGCTGATTTATTGTATCCTATGGCCAAGTCCCTATGAGAGTTCAAAAATTCCCACAAACACTCTAATTGCTCATAGGATACCCGGCGACGACGTGAAACCTCATTCCTTGCACTTCTTTAAAAAACAATGGTTTATTTAGAGTTTAAAATAAAGAGCAACAATTAATTTGATAATTATAAATAAAGTAGGTACTACTTACGCCATTATTTGAAAAAATATTGTTAAAAAGGTTTTATTCGAGTACGTACACACACTTAATTTTGTTTTTGGCGGGTCAGCATTTATCGCAGTACGTTCAGAAATGAAGTTTGTGAGACCATGCTGTATTTTCAACTTTATGACATTGTATTTACGGAAATAATACATAATTCGTTTTTAAACTCGTTGTTAATCTTGATTTCTGTTACAAAATTACATTAATTTCATTAATAAACAATATTTTATTCAAAATTTAAAAACCGTAAATACCGGTAACCTTTATTTTGATGTTTTCGAACGCCATCTTTCAAGGCAGTGCAAACCAGCCACAGACAACAATCCAGGATGAATCCAGTCAGAATAACGTACGTCATAATACGAAAAAGAACAAGTCAGTTTACGGCCGTAAACTGACTTGCCTGGAAACTGACTGGATTTTAGAAAGGTTGTTGTTCCTGTATATTACCAAAGTACTCTGTGGGTTGTAATAAGCCCGTAACGAAAATTTAACTCAACGCAATTTTAAAACAGATTTTGTATTGCAATTTCAGGGACTACGCGACTATTACATGAAAAGCGAACCAAATAATCTTGAAAAATGAGCACTGTTGCAATTTAAGTGAATCGTGAGTGTACGCTAAAATAGGGATGGGATGTCCTGTGAGAATTCTGCTGAATATCGAGTGAAGAATAAATGAATTATTGTCCGGTCCGAACTAAGCGTTTCGCTTCGTCGTTTATACAGCGTACATCGAAGGACTGGAACAATTTGCCTGCTGCGGTCTTCCCGTCCAACTATAATTTAGGTGCCTTCAAGGCTAGAGTGAATAGGCTCTTAATAAACTAGTGCGCCTCACCATCAATGATGCATGACCGCTTACCATCAGGTGGGATCGCTGTCAAGCACTGGTTTATATCAATAAAAAATAAAAATAAATTGAAATATCATTTAATTTTATAAAAACCATTTTATCTATCTATTCTTTTAGATTTGTATTTAGTTTTTGTTTGTAAATTTCGGTCATCAAGATAAGTAAACGTTATTATTGCCATCGTGATTAGAACCTTGATGAGACTGGCACAGGAATATAGAGATTGGCACAAGAATAAAAAGACATTCAGTGATAATCTCCTCCTCTTTTGGAAGACGGTTAAAAAGATAGGCTTATGCTAAGCAGTGGGTGAAGTCGGGTTATGGATGTTGATGAAGAAAAAGAAATCTCTAGAAGTATTAGCCCGGTTAGGAACTTTTTTTCACTGATAGAAAATATATCTACCGCTGCGTATTATCTCGGAAAATGCACAGTTTTTGTAGAATAAGACTCGAAAGTGAAGCTGCAATGCCTGTTTTGCCATATAAATTTATCAAAGAAAAAATAGGGGGATGGGGGATAGGAGGGTAGAAAATTGCCTAAGACCTATTTTCAGACCTACACAAAAAAAATCATAAAAAGTACCACCATCCCTTACTATGGCCAATTCTTACAGATAAAAG
This sequence comes from Mythimna impura, assembly GCA_905147345.3. NCBI lineage: Eukaryota > Metazoa > Arthropoda > Insecta > Lepidoptera > Noctuidae > Mythimna > Mythimna impura. Next base: position 6,330,205 of record LR990349.1, read on the forward strand.
TGGTTTTGACTAATAAACAACTTTTGCTGGGACGTATTTCCTTTTAATGAATGTTTTAAAAGGCGAAATTAGACAAGAATAGACAACTTTTATTGAAACCAAATATAGGTAATATGAATTTCGGTGCAACACTAATGAACAGAGACCGCATTGCATCCGATAATGATTTTCCACTCGAAACGCTAATGATAATGGGAAATTTACTTACTCATTAAGTCGTGCTTTACATTAATTAATTACAATGATAAAATGATGTATTGGTTTTGAGGTTTATTTGAGTCATTCATGTATATTTTTACCGACTAATTAACACGTTCAGAGGTCTAAAACGCCTCGTATGTGTCTTCCTTGCGGTGCGGCTAAGAAAAATATAGTCAGTCTTCTATGCCGTGCGGAGGCCGCAACTTCAATTGCCGAATATATATCTATCTAGTTGTGTATCTGCGAGTTGGTTTCGGCTACTCTACGTATGCCTTCCTGAGATAAATAAACACATCTTAAATAAAATATTTATTTCGAGCAAAACCCATATTAGTGTTAGCACGACACATGTAAACTACAGCAATGAACAATGTATGGACAGTCCACTCTGTCAGCTATCATCATCAGAACTCTGTTGGGGCACGAAATATTGGTCAGGGCATCATACATTTTGTAAACATCTCCTCTGTTGGAATGCACTATATAGATCTTAAGAGGGTTCATATTCCGACCCTTAGTTGGCCGATTTCGGTGAACGATTTTAGGTGGCTGTGACAGTGTGACCACAACCTTTTTTGAGAGCTGGATCCGCGCTTGTAATCGATGTTTACTTCGACGTGATCGGGTACGTTAATACTAAACGTGCACATACACAAATGGATGCCACACACGATCGAGTTTGCTGTCAAGTTTGCAGTGGGCTTGAAGCAGCGTCCGATAAACTTGACCGTGTATGGCTATCGCCTATTAGTACGCACGGCAAGTCTGTCTGTATGAGCGGTCACTTGACCATACATAAACGGTAAATTGGGTCGCCTGTGGCTGCCACAATCCTTTTGGATCCGACGCCCCCATTCTATACATTAGCAATTTAAAGAATTATCATGCCTTTTATTTACGACAAGAAGTTTTTGCCCCGCAGAGTATGAATAATATTACATCTTAATATATATAAATCTCGTGTCACAATGTTTGTCCTCAATGGACTCCTAAACCACTTAACCGATTATAATAAAATTCGCACACCATGTGCAGTTCGATCCAACTTGAGAGATAGGATAGTTTAAACATCAAAAAAAAAAAAAAAACAAACTATTATCACGCGGGCGAAGCCGCTGGCAGACGCTAGTATAATATATAAATCTCGTGTCACAATGTTTGTCCTCAATGGACTCCTAAACCACTTAACCGATTATAATAAAATTCGCACACCATGTGCAGTTCGATCCAACTTGAGAGATAGGATAGTTTAAATCTCAAAAAAAAAAAAAACAAAAAAACAAACTATTATCACGCGGGCGAAGCCGCTGGCAGACGCTAGTATTACATATAATACTAGCTTTTAACTCTCTAACTGCAACTGTACTTTGGACAAGTTTTAGTAGCTATTAATATTATGACAGGCGCTTTAGACAATGTTACGTGTAAAGAAATATTGCTATCATATGGTGCAGAGAGCTACACCAATTGGGTAATCCTCTCACATTACACCTTAGAAAAGGAGGTAACCAGTTCATGACGCTATCCGTACTAAAGATTGAAGATGTGGGCCAAGGTAGCGATTGAAAAACAATAAATCAATATTTATGTTATCTTCTTCTTAGCGTGTCGATGCCAAAAATAGTAAATTTTCTAAATTTTTCAGTATTCGGCAACGGTAATGCCACCCGCTGTCATTAATCTTTACGTGAACAGGTAAGTCACGTGTTGCAATATGGAAAGACGGATGGGGACATAGTCTGCAGTGAAACGCCGCACCAACACTGCTCATTGGAAACGTCCGAGAACCCCCACCTGTGGAGATTGTCTTTACTGCGGCCTACCTGAATACAGAGTGTGTTTAAAGTTTTATTGAAAGAATGGATTTTTTTTTTAAGTGTGGAAATCATCTAATGACTTCTCGCGCTCTGGGCGGAGTGGGAGGACGTGTCAGACTTTTATTGACTAAAACCACACCTGTGTCCTTCAGTTGCCCTTTGCGTTCTAGTACTACGGGTTTCCTTTTCAGAAATTCTCCGCGGTCCTAGCTAGCGGGCATCGGCTCTGCTGGGCCCGTACGGTTTGCTGACATCTGCTTGAGAAGCGCGTGGATCACAACGTGCTGTTGCCGACTGGTCTCGGTCCGATCAATTACCGGACGGCCGGACGGCAAGCTACCCATTGCTCGACGCCCGCAAGCTCGCGTCTACCGTGGCTGGTAACCGAGGTCAGAATCTCGGCGGCTGGGGCGTGAGGACATTCGTTCCCTCACGCGTGCGGCCTCCTCCTTCGCTAGCATTACTGCTTCGCAGAAGGAGGCCACCGCTTGCCATTTATTGGAAGCATGGTAACATCACCATGCACCAGCATTGATACATTTTAATCCTCATGATGATTTCATCTAGCCTCTTGCTCGGGTAACCATCTTGTGGAGCCTCTTGCCCAGCGGTCGATTTTCATGCGGCTTATGTGACCCTGTGACCTTCTTTATAGCCGAGCAGCCTTTTTTACTACGTCTGTGATCCCCGTTTATGACAGCCGAATGGATAAAGAAGGATACAAATCCTGGGCCCTCCTTACAATAGCTATTACATGTTGGATAGATATTTTTGAACCGAATAAAAGTTAATATGGCACCGAGTTCCAAATCTTAGTCCGTTCAGAGTTATTCAAATGCTTTTTTTCTTACAAATAAAACAATAAGACTGTATTTTATGATTTAAGAGGGTCCTTTTCCACTCGCCTATTTGTTATCATCGAGCATAGTTTACAAGCTAGTTGCTTCATCTAACGCAATTCAACGCGATGTTTGATGAAGAGGCAATGCAAAAAAGAGAGATAACGCCTGAAAACTCTGTTGGCTTTCGGTAATTCCGTGATTTACTCGAATATTTCACAAAACTTGTTCCAAGAAAAACATGTTTTTGTTAAACCCATAAAAGTTTTTAGAAAAATTATCGTTATTCAGAATCTCGATTAAATGGGCAAGGCTTTTATTGATGTACTTTTTTATATTTTTAATACATGAGTACATTATGGAAGGCCAAAGTTCACGTAAAATAGCAGATATTCAGAGGTCTTTACTAGATTAGGTTTACACAAATTTATGTTTTGATTTCTATAGAAGCCTAGATAATATCCACAAAATATCTAGAGAAAGATGAGTAATAACATCATAATCACGTAAGAGCAGTTGTATGAAAATGTACCTAGAAATTTTTTCACTCGCATTTTTATAAGGGCAGACTCAAAGTTACCTATGCAACGATATAACACACATAGCTATTGAAAGGTGGTTCATAGAAACCGTGGCATCATTCTTGTTCATCGACTTTATCCTTATATATTTTATTCAAGACATTTTTTAAAGTAAAAAAAAAAACCTTAAAAAAGTTCAGTTTGAGTTGCAATGGATTTCGAACTTTGTAAAGAATAACATAGAGTTCATGAAAATCCTGAATTCAAACAAAAATATGTGTATCTCTTAACTTCTCTATAATTTATGAGATCTTTTAATAACGACACGGCGTCAGAAATTGCTGTAGGTTGCGCCTCAAAGATTTCCATATTGTAATCCGTTGAGGTCACATGAGTTACGGTAAATGTTATTTAGGATTATTATGCAAACGACCCCACGGAATATTGGCACCAAGCCCGATCTATGTATGAATTTAGTATCGTACCAAAACAGCAAGAATCCTATCATAAAGGTTATCGATTCAAAGGCTGCTCTTAGGCGCCATATATTATATATTTACGGTATCACTTGCTAGAAACTCTCCTTTCTAACATCGAACAATCCGACGTACGGCGAATATCAACATTGTCCACCCTTACGTCGTTGTTGACACCTCTGCGGTCCGGACTGAGTGTTTTGCCTCGTCGTTTATACCGCGTACATCGAAGGACTGGAACAATTTGCCTGCAGCGGTCTTCCCATCCGATTATAATTTAGGTGTCTTCAAGACTATAGTGTTCTTAATAAACTAGTGCGATTCATCCTCATCGATTGCATCACTGCTTGCCATCAGGTGGGATCGCAGTCAAGCACTAGTTAAATCATTTAAAAAAAACTCTAGAAGATAATTTTTCTATAAAGTTATACGTATTAACATATTGTAACCAAAAGGGCAATGGAAAGGGCTATGCTCGGAGTTTCCTTGCGTGATCACATCAGAAATGAAGATATCCGCAGGAGAACCAGGGTTACAGACATAGCCCAAAGAATCGCCAAACTTAAGTGGCAGTTGGCAGGGTACATTGCTCGAAAAACAGACTCATAATCCAACCTAAAAAAAAAACTGTTACGGACCAAACCCGAGTTGACGGCACATCGCGTTCTACACGCGTCTCAAAATCAGCAGAATGTACGGGATCCACTAGGGACGATGCCTGCTTGGACTGCGTGACCTTTCAAAAGATATACCGTGGCCCCGAAACGTAACAGGGAACTGAAGGAACACAGGTGGGTTTTAGTCAGTGAAAGTTTGACACTCGCTCTCCCTCCACCCAAAGTAGAAGGAGTGGTTTGATGAATACCTTCCACAAAAAAGGTTTTCTGTTACTTATCCAATCCCACTACTGCCAACGTCTGCAAAACTCAGGTTATCACAAATACCTACTAAGTTATTTCTGGCAACAAATTCAATTATAAAAGGAAATAGGAAAGAAACTTTGTAAGTGAAAAAGTTTAGATAACGTTAAATAATTCAGGAGAATCGAAGTAATTTCCTTTAAGTTTCGAAACGGTTGAATGTTACTTATTGTAAACGGAGGGTTCGAAAATATTATAATATATGTACAACTATAGTATCTATCTACGAAGAAGATGGCGTGACGAATTGGACCCCTACCTAAAGGATTGGTAAAAAGTGGCTAAATACAGAGAAAAGTGGAAGAATGGAAGGGAGGCTTTTGCCCTGCAGTGGGACACAACGGGCTCATAATAAATGAGTGTTGCAACAGAACTCTGCTTCCGCTTCCGCTTCTGCAGAAGTTCCGCAAGATTTTTCACTTCCGTTTCCGCTTCTGCTTCCGCAAAATTTAAGAAGTCTAAATGGATGAATACAGCGAGGAGCGGGTGCATGGACGACTGGATAGGACACATCGCAAGAGGCGCGGGGCGGGGGCGGTACACAGACATTTCGCAACGAGTTGCTTTATTATTATTTTTTGGTTCATTCTGCGCATCAGCGCGCCTCGTGACGTGATTACGACGTAAACTTACTGTTGTTTTTAAAAAATTAAAATTGTGCTTTTTCTTCATAGTATTAAGTGTTAACACTTCCGTTTCCGCTTCCGCATCCGCAAACATTTACTTTTGACATCTGTGTCCTTTTCCGCTTCCGTTAAGACACTTCCGTTGCATCACTAATAATAATAAAATAATAGTACCTACTCTTTATACAGGGTGTCTTAGAAAAAATAACTTTTGTCCGTGCATTAAAAATTAACTAAAATATATATTTATGTATACGCATTAAATTACAAAATCAGAAACTGAAGACATAGGAAGATTACTTTTTGAAAATAACATTATTTAAATGTCGTCATTCCCGGCTATGGCACTCGTCAAAGCGTTCTCTAATTCATGAAAACGCGCCTAAGAAGTTGTGCAGGAATGTTGTTGATTTCTTGTCTAATGTTATCCTTATATCCCTGGTTGATGGATTACTGTTGTACACTCCAATCTTCAGATAACCAGTCAGCAGTCAGGGCCACTAACCACTAGACCAACAGGCCAGTCAAAGTCAGTTTCTGATTTTGGAAATGAAGGCGTACGTATATATAAATATATATATATTTTTAGGGTTCCGTATCTCAAAAGGAAAAACGGAACCCTTATAGGATCACTTTGTTGTCCGTCTGTCTGTCTGTCAATGGATCAAAATTCCTAGGGTACTTCCCGTTGACCCAGAAACCTGAAATTTGACATAAAGCAAGGTCTTATAGCACAGGTATAGGAATAAATCTGAAAACAATAAATTTGTTGCTACCTACGTCACAAAAAAAAAAACTTTTTTGCAATTCGGAAAAATCTTCAAGACTCCATTCGGGAGTTGAGCTATTTACGTAAGTTTGCACAGAACCCTCAGTGCGCGAGTCCGACTCGCACTTGCCCAGTTTATTTTTATGCATCTACAAAAGTGAGACACCCAGTACCCACCTTTTCCGAATCGTCACTTAAAAAATTTCAATTCTTTTAATTTATAAGTGCCATTATTTAGAACAAAAGAATAACGCCGACACATTTTTAATCTCATTTAATTTTAATAATAACAACTCCCATACAAAAATGCTATTTTAAAAGTTACATTTTCACTGCATAAAAATAAGGAAATTATCAGGAAAAGCTTTTAAAATTATACGTTTCAAAGGCTTTGTTAAAGTGACAAACGAGAGAGTTTCCGTAACATGAAACCAATTTCATTAAATCCATCATAAAAATGAACGTTTAAGCGAACACACGTTCCAATAAACATCAAGCTTTCATAAACTATAAACAGAGTACCTATTGGTAATGTATTACAGTCAGTCAAAACTCGTTAACAAAGGAAATTTCCTGGAAATGATGTCAACTATCATGATATACTTTTTATCAATCGTTACAGTAGTATCACAATACAACATTAATCTAAGGATATCGTATGAAATGGCACGAAATCTGATAGCATCAGCGCCGGAGGCTCGCTCTCGACACGTGACGAAGATGAACTATCGACTAATGGCACTACATCGACGCGATAGCTCGATCTCCTCTTTAACCAACCCACTATACACGATGCAATGTATATCAAAAAGCCACAAGTCACACCAGCCCACAACAAAATCGTCTTCGACTGAGTAACAGTACTAATTTTTATCCAATCACTACAAGACTTACTTGAAGCGAGAGTCTTAACACACACTCGAACTAAATATTTGGGCACTATCACAGATTGAATGAACAGCCTTGTTTCATTAGCTGAAATGCACCAAGACTGAGGCAACAGATTATTGATATTAATTCTAGGCAATACTTCGACGGAATAAGATAATATTGGGCCATTAGTTACATTTGGAGGATTCCACTTCAGATAAATATGCCCGAATTCATTCGCATACAAGCTAGTAATAGAAGGTATGTCAGCATTTTTTGAACTTAATGTTCTGACGACACCTTTTGATGATCTGCTGCAATGACCACCGGAACAAGCTCTTAACCTAAACTTGTAGTCACTAAAGGGTGCCAGCCCACCTACTTGGAAATCATTTCTGGAGCTGCTAATATTTAACAAAATGAGAGTACGAACATAGTTGCCAAAAGTTGAATTATTTGATATCATGCTTTCTTGATTACCACAACCGATATGTATATCATCGCAAACATCAAAATACTCCTCTACCATCGCTCCAGGAGTAACAGATGCTAAGATACCACACATTGATTCACAACCTCTGTTATATTCCGGAGGTGGCCTCCTTACTAATGCATGACGAGTGTAGTCAACCTCGTATACATCTTTAAGTTTACAATAATCTACCGCTGATTTCACTGAATTCCTTTCAATCAAAGTCACATCCAGTTCGTAGTAATCAATGTGCAGCATATAATCTTTGTGGTCGACCCATCGTATGACAACCACATCTGATGCAGACGCAACTAACTCCACGATGAATGGTGGCTCAGGAATTCCTACAGGCGTTGAGAAGTTGAATATATTGCTCCTGATCAATCGTTTGTTCTTAGGGTCGTATATTTCGATACAGAGAGCGTAAGTTGATGCTGGTTGTAATGAATTCAATTTAGCCACACCGAAACCTTTGTCAAACTCGGCAGGAACATCAGTAGCGTGCCATTCGAACTCGCTACAAGTTTCAGGAACTACCGCCGTGTGAACTCCAGGTGGTAATCGTACATATAAAGCAGAGTAATGTATATTGTGATCACGAACAGGAGAAAACTTTATTAAAACTGATGATTCATTGGATGGTGCTATTTTGAAGTCGAAAGACACCTCTTCACATGCACCACTGTACCCATTGGAGCCTATAGGTACCTCCATCAATGTTGGCTGAATAGGGAGCCGGCTTTGCAATTCATCTACTTTGGACATGCATAATACTGGATTTTGTTCAAACCTTGCTGTACCGTTTTTAATTATGAGATTCTTTGCAACAGCTGGAGTAAATAATGTTTGTAGATTTGTATTGTGATTAACATCCAGGACATATTTATCATCTTTCAACTTCTCGCCTTTTATTATTCGTAGTGATGAGAGAAAATCTAGAGATGTGATATCGGAGCCTTCAACGGCTATGTATTGTGAAACTTCTTGGATATGCCCGAGGTATGCTCTAAGGTCGCCCATTGCTCCTGCAATTGCTCTGACGTGTATGACCAACGATCCGTTCACGTAAACACATCTTTCTGCATTTTGAATCGAGCCCAGAGACTGTATGTTTAGATCACCACATGTCTGAAATACAACCATAAACTTATTTTTATTTAATTCCGCCAAACCCGTTCCATCATCGGACCAGCTGACGTACGGCGATACGCTACCGGTACATGATGGAATCCTAGAATTACGGACAAAACTTTTTGGTAAGACTTTCATCGTGCGTACAGCTAATGAATGGAATCCCCTGACAGAGTATGTGTTTCCTGACATCCACAACCTGGGGGTCTTTAAGTCAAAAGTAAATAGGTTATTTCTAGGCAAGCGCGCTCCAACGAGCATATACGCCTTCCAATCCAAGATTACTTCAACAAAAGACCAAACTTGCATGTGGTACTTAGCGATTTTGTAGCTCAGTATGAGTAGAAAAAAAAACATAACAGGATTATTAACTCCAGAGATTAATCATTATCACTTCAGCCGAAAGACGTCCACTGTTGGACATAGGCTACCCCAAGTGTCACCACAACAACCGTTCCTGTGCGTCTCGCATCTATTGGATTCTCACGACCCTTATCAGGACATTGGTCTACATGTGTCTTCCGGTACACGGTCGCGATTCGGAAGATTTTATTAATTTTTAACAAACACCTTCAACTCATATAATATCATTTTCGATTACAATATCTTACTTACAATATCACAATGAGTGCAAGGCTCACAAGTGATGGGATCCGTCTTATTGTTCACCTTATAGTCTATCGGACAGTCAGCAACGCAAGTGTTATTAAAGACCCATCGGTCTATATCCCAACATTCTTCCTCAGAGACACAATACTGGTTATCAGGAATAAGGATTCTGTAAAAGCAAAGAAATTGTAAAGCAACAATCTTTGATCAAGGTGAAAGTTCAAGTTCCCAAGTATATACTTATACTTGGGAACTTCGCAACACTTGGGCCTTTACCCATAGCTTATTATTATTATTATTATATACACTATACTTAAGCACTATACTCGTAGTTAGGGTCATGAATAGTCGGAATAGTCATGAATAGACATCCAGATCTATTACAAACTAGCTTTTGCCCGCGGCTTCGCTCCCGTCAACTGACTACTCTACCCTACTCTACCCTACTCTACCCTACTCTACCCTACTCTACCCTACTCTACTCTACCCTACTCTACCCTACACTACCCTACTCTACCCTCCTCTACTCTACTTAAAAACCATCCTTGAACTTCAACGAACATTTTTAAAAAAGAATTGGCCAAATTGGTCCAGGCGTTGTTGAGTTATGCGCTTACCAACACATTTTGCGATTCATTTTTATATTATAGATATCATTTGGACATACAAATGTTTGTGTCATGCGGGAATCGAAGCGACGACAGGCAGCGCATCTGCCAATCGCTCAATAATTACCCCTACCGACACGTTATGTAATAGTATGACCCCTTATATTTTCACAATTCAAAATGTGTTCTTACGTATCAGCTGGACATTGAGTCACGCATTTTCCCTTGTGCGTGAAATGTCGACAGACAAAACAGATATTCTTATTAGTCTTCCGGCATCCAATACATTGCTCATTGCATTTGTCAGCTTCAGGACCGTCCTGGAACAATTGGCATTTTCTGAAACACAAAAAAAGAAACTAAATATAGACAAATTTTAGTCAATGGAATAAATACTACATAATATAATTTTAGTCAATGGATCAATAAATACTACATATTATAATTTTAGTCAATGGATCAATAAATACGACATATTATAATTTTAGTCAATGGATCAATAAATACTACATATTATAATTTTAGTTAATGGATCAATAAATACTACATATTATTAATTTATTCAATGGATCAATAAATACTAAATATTATAACTTGCTTCTTTCAGCGGTTTCGCCGAGAAATTAGGTTTTTCCATACCTACAAACTTTGGACCCCCATTTCATCTCCATAAGGGGATGAAACGGGGGTCCAAAAGAAGGTCCGGTGAATTTCAGAATACCCTTTCTTATACTTTGAACACATAATAAAAGGAACCTCTGTATATTATTTTTAGCATTCTAGATCCAAGGGTTTTACGCTCTCTCCGCCATGCCGCGACTTGTCGCGGCAGCGGAGTTTCGCCCCGGCGTTACATCTCTACGCGCAAATTGTGCATGCGTGCGAGGACCGTTGCCTCTAGATCCCATGGTGGTCGGCCAGCAAGGAAGCTCGCTGCTTCGCGGGAAACCGTGCGGTGGGTATCCCTGCACCATCCGTATGGGGTAAGGAACATCCAAGGCATTAAATCCGCCTCTGTACCTTTGTGTTGCGTAAAGATTTTTTCTAGCTATCATTGTCCCACTGCTGGGCATAGGCCTCCCCCAAATTCTTCTAGACATTCGTCTCCCACGCTGTTTTGAACCAATCCTAATGGTAGGCGTCTAAGTCATCTTGCCACCGCTTTCTGTGCCGGCGTCGACGGTGCTTTCCGTCCACTGCGTAGCGACTAGCCCTATGCCCAGCGGTCATTGTGCATGCGACTGACGTGAACCCACCTAGTGAAGTTTTAATAAATACCTAAATATATAATAAAATAAATTATTTTGTCGCCAATGTTTAAGTCCATTCGTCCACTAGGGACAAATTTGAGTAAGACGCTCTTATTGAGGAATTCTCGATGAAAAATCCCACTAAATCTTAATCCGACCCAACTTCCAGCTTGGGCCGAACCAAGGCCCACGTTCAATAGCCGCGGACCATTGAAGCTGTCGGAAAGAAATGACACCTCATTCAAGCCTCTACGGATAATAAGGACGGAATTACTGAAGTGAAACGCTATAGACCTTTTGGTTAAAGGGGAAGCGCCAGAGTAGCCGGAATATTCAAATATACGTTCTTTTTATGCATTTGCGGGTCAGTATAAGGTTCTATATTCATTAAAATTTGATAAGCTTTTTCCCGTACCCAAAGGGTAAATACGGGACCTTATTGCTGTCACTCCGCTGTCCGTCTGCCTGTTACCTGGCTGTATCTCATGAACCGTAATAGCTAAACAGTTGAAATTTTCACAGATGATGTATTTCTGTTGCCGCTATAACAACAAATACTAAAAATAGAATAAAATAAATATGGAAGTGGGGCTCCCATACAATAAACATGATTTTTTGCTGTTTTTGGCTACGGACGGTACGAAACAGTTTTTTTAATTAAATTATCAACCGTAGCAGTTAACCTATTGAATGAATTTTTCATGAAATATATTTTTTTTATATATAGAAATATATAAGTATGTTTATCAGTTGTCTAGTACTTACAATACAAATTCTGCTTAGTTTGGGACTAGATGGCGTTGTTAGAAAGTTGTGGAATATTATTTTATCATTATTTATTATCAGGCATCTTAGCCCATAGATTACCTTACTACTTAATAATACTTGTAGTATTTACTTTATATATGTCGGTCTGATGATCGCAAATAATATTTTAATCAAGATGACACTGACCTGCAAAATACAAAAAAAAAAAATGAAATTCCCGGGCTATTCTGGAGCATTCACATTGAGCTCCAACTTTCTGATGTGGTGCCACCTAAACACTATTTAATAAAGACGTTAAAAAAAAGAAGTCTTACCTATTGTTCCAACAGCGATTCAACGAAGCATTTCTAGAACAAGAGCAAGGTATGCTGCACTGGACCTGAATATCTGGTGGACTGATCACATGCCGAGCCTTGGGAGCTAGCACCTTCCAGTCAATGGTATCCACGAAGCATGCTTGAGGTAATTGCCACATTGACACCCCTCCTCTGTCGATTTTGAGGAGACTGTATAGGCCAATCTAAAAATAAAATGAAATAAATTGAGTTGTATGAGGAAAATTATAGTCATTTGCTAAAGACGAAACTTTATAATAGGGGTTAAAGTATGAAATTGCCGTTTTTTAAAACGGTTTGCTTTGATTTGTTATATCTTTGGATTATCTTGGAATTATAAGTTCAAATAAACTTTATATTAAAGATACGTTATTCTTTTTTCAAAATTAGGTATTTATTGGTTTCTTTGTGTTTTGTAAATCAAAGCAACCCGTTTTAAAAAACGGCAATTTCATAGTTAAACACCTAATATGTTTTTTTGTTACTCCTTCATGCTCAAAAGGCTGAAAGGATTTAGATGAAACTTAGCACACTGGTAGACTATGTCCAGGCAGCATAAAGGATACTTTTAGTCTGGGAGAATGTTTGCTTGGGAAAAATTTCGCCATAACCCAGGCGCAGCGTCTGAAAGATTAAACTAGTCCTCTGAAAGAAAATATAAGTAATTATTTTTTGGAATGCCTCACATTATTTGATTTGCTTTTATTTTGTACCACCTCGATTATTTCATTCAAGACAACAGGGGTTGTTGTTTTTTTGGTGGGAAATCATCCAATGACTCTCGCTCTTGGACGGAGCGCGAGGACGTGTCAGACTTTTACTGACTACAACCCACTTCTATGTTTCTTCGTTGCCTTACGTTCCAGGGCCCCGGGTTTTCCTTTCGACAACAGGGGTGAGTTATTCTCGTTATAAAATTATTTAAATGCTAAATATATGACAGAACAAATGGCAGAAAATCTGAGGACAGATCGGTGCAGCACTTCATTCATGAGATCATTACCTAATAATAAATAATTTAAAAATTTAAACTAGTCAAGGGCCCATGGGTGTGTACCTACACACCCATGAGCCTTTGAGTAGTTCGATGTCCCTGTCCAAGAACTTTTTTAGTTGGGAAATCTTCAAATAACTCCTCCCACCCTGGGTGGAACGAGAGGGAATATCAGACTTTTACTGACTAAAACGGTTTTCCTTTCAGAAATTTCCTGGTACCCTAGTTTTGCTGACATCTCTTTGAGGCGCGCATGGAATACTACGCGCCGTCGATGCCCCGGGCTCGGTCCTCACCGGACGGCCAGACGTCGAGCTACCCATTGCTCGACGTCCTCAAGCCCCGGTTATGGTGGCCGGGGATCACCCTGCGCCTCGACGACGCCCGGGGCGTGTCCAGTCGTGGTATCTGGACAAGCCCCATGTCCAGCCACCGCCTTGTGAGGATAGCCGTTCCTTTACAGCTGCGGTCATCTCCTTCGCTAGCATTACTGCTTCGCTGAAGGAGGTGACCGCATCCAATTCTCTCTCACTCCAGACCATGCGACCTCCGGCCGGCACGAGAGATGGCTCCCGAGGACAGAGCGGTGCTTCGCCCAAGCGGGGTACCTACACCTCAACCGTATGCTTTACCGTGGTTAGTGATGCATCTATGTGTAAATTCACGAGCACATTGTCTCTGAGTGCGTAAGCTATTTTCTATGGCACTGAGCGCTCCGGGTTGCACACAGAAAAAATGTGTACCTGAACCTGCACAAACATATACGACCAAAAGGCCTTGCAGGGATAAAATCTATCTATACTTTTCACTTTTGCCAGCATTTTACTCTCGTGATAGTCCAAAAATATCCCAAGGACCTAAGTAGGTAGGATGTACCGTGATAAAAATATCCTATATTCCAAACATTAACATTTCATCCGAATCGGTTGAAGCGTGTTTGATTGATAAACATACATTCAATTTTTTTTAGGCGAGATTTTGCAAGGTGGTTAATAATTGTAGCGACAAAATCGATCTGCACTATATTACTCTTTAAGCTAATTAAAAACTAATATATATAAATATCATCTCGATTCGGCTTAGACATGTATGAAAAATGACGCGTGTTTTCAGTAATAATTTTAGATCAGTTTAGTTAAGATTGTTTTATTTTTCTCTAATACCGTTACGTTTACCGTTTACGTTTTTCATCGTTAATGCATGCGGAGTTATATCCTTTAAGTGATTGTTACACTATTGTACTCTATTTTATTGCATGTTACCTTTAGCATAATACTAGTGTAAACAATTGTTGTTGAACCAATAAATAAATAAATAAAAATTACAATACTCGGAATAGACGGACTGGTTCCATTGCAATGTTTGGAAAATAGTAAAAATGTATTTAGAAACGGTTTTACTCGCAGTTTCAACATAACTCTGTTTGAATACTATAATCTACAAAATGTTGAATGTTCATGGCGAAGTATTCTGAATATTTTCAAATATATAAACGAGTTTCCGCACTTCGCACTACCATTGTTTGCAAGGTTTAAATTTACTATAAAATACCATTTGAGCTACCTAAATGCAAATATTTTTTGTCGCCCACTGGCAAAACTGACCAAAAATTGATCATGGTTATTGACTAATTGGTCAGTTTTTATGTTTTCTTTAACCTCAGATTATGCAGGTTCAAAACGTTTAGAAGAGAAATTCTCTGCCAGAGTTTTTTTTTTAGGTGGGAAAATCATCTAAACAAAGCGCTCTGGGGTGGAGTGGGAGATAGTGTCAGACTTATACTGACTAAAAACCCATTCCTGTTCCTTCTTCGATTCGATTTCGATTTGCTGACATCTCCTGGAGGCGCGCGTGGAACAATACGCGCCGTCGACGACTTGGGCTCGGTTCGGACAGTTACCGGATGGTCGGACGGCGGGTTACCCATTGCTCGCCGTCTGCAAGCCCGCGCCTACGGTGGCCGGAAATCGGGATCGGAATCCCGACGCGGTTGGGGCGTGAGGACCGTTGCCTCACGCGATCGGCCGCCTCCTTTGCTAGCATTACTGCTTCGCAGAAGGAGGCAACCGCCTGCCACTCCTCGCTCCAGACCATGGCCTGTACCAACCCCGGCGCGAGAGATCGCCGCCGCCGATCGCCCCCACGAGGACTTGCTCTGCCCAAGCGGGGCACACCTCCACCGTGTGCTCCACCGCGTCCTCCGGGCGGTCCACACACACAGTAGCGACACCCGGGCTGGCAGGGTCTGAGTTTCCTGATAGCTAACTAAGCTAATAACAAACCATTTAAAGCCAATAGCAAATAAGTAGATTACTTGTAGGCAAGTGTGCTCCATCGTCATCGCTTAACATCAGGTGAGATAGTAGGTCAAGCGCGATCCTATCAATAATAAAAATAAATAAAGACACATATAAACACACAACATACATACAATTACTTTGAAAATATATTTTTTTATTGTGTTTACTTATTTTTTGGGTTCCGCACCTCAAAAGGAAAAAACGAAACCCTTATAGGATCACTTTGATGTCCGTCCGTCTGTCTGTCTATCTGTCAAGACCCTTTATCTCGGGAACGCGTGGAGGTATCGAGTTGAAATTAAAACCATATACTCAGGTCTGCAGTCCCTTGAAGTTGTAAAAAATCAAACTTCTGAGTTAACGAAAAAAAAAAGATACGTCCATTTATATCGCACAAAACGTATATTTCCACACTCTCCAGGGAATCAAAATTCATAGGGTATTTCCCGTTGACCCAAAAAAACTGAAATTTGGCATGAAGCAAGATCACATAGCATAAGTATAGGAAAAAGTCTGAAAACTCTAAATTTGTACCTAGTTACGTCACTAAAAAAACTTTTTTTGCGATTTGAAAAAATCTTTGTAACTCAATTCGGGAATTGAACTGTTTTCATAGGTAAGTTTGTACGGAACCCTCAGTGCACGAATCCGACTCGCACTTACTAGGTTTTTAACCGACTTCAAAAAGGAGGAGGTTATATGTTCGGTTGAATGTATGTTTTTATTTTTATTTTTTATGTATGTTCACCGATTTCTCGGTCAATTGTGGAACGATTTTGAAAAAAATTTTTTTGTTTGGAAGGTTATGGTTCCGAGTTGGTCCCAAAGAAATATTGTTATGATCTGATCATGAACTTCGAAGACATGGAACAGAATTCCTCATAGGATCACAGCAGAACCGTCGTAACAAGTAAAATTGCTTTGTTTATACGTGTAGTTGATGACTGACTAAAAGTAGAGGAGGAATATATCGAACTGATCTGATGATGAAGCCTGAAGTTAGGCACCGGAACTCTGTAATAAATTAATGTAATCTAACCGTATTTGGGATTATTAGAATTGTCATGAGATGCACTCTGGCTATAAGGTATTTAAGTTTGGCTGAGGGGTACTTTTTAGTGGTGGTACCAAAACTAAAAAGTGTAAAATAAAAAACTTTTTACAAAAAAAAATACAACCGACTTCAAAGTATAAAGTTTTGTAAAAAGTTTTTTATTCAATGATAATGAATGTATAATGCGGAGAAGTCACGTGACAAGTGACGTGACAGGTAATGTCATTGCCATACATTTTGTACTTAACGTTTGGAGGGAACGCTAAATGAAAAGTCCTTTGTCTAAGCCTGCAGAATTCTGATCTTACTTCAGTCAAGGTAGCTGGGGAAAAAATATACATGGTGTTTACCTCTCTAAGGTGTGAGTTATCATACACAACCAAGGCGAAATTGTTCAACAGCTTCAGCCCTCTTATTCTCGTCAGATTCGGGAACAACTGGCCAACAGATTCCAATTCCCTGACTCGATAAATTACTAGATATTCCGTTATCTGCAAAATACAAAAGAAATAATGTGTGAAATCCTCCTGATAACACAAAAAAAGAAAACACGTTTATTTGGAACACAGGTACACACAATGAGATACTGAATAGATTACTTCTAGGCAAGCGTGCTCCTTCGTCGACCACATCATTGCTTATCATCAAGCGCGAGTCTATCAATAATAATAATAATAAAAAAACATTTTTCAATACACTTCCTCGAAAACCGACTCTTATCGCACTACGATTAGGTTTAATATGCCATGTATATCACCCTCGTGTTTTTTTTTTCAATTCATCACAACAAGGACTTTTTCTTTCGTATTTCGTCACGGTTAGCGATGATTACCTATGTTTTTTTAAAGCAAAGAGGTTCACATTTTTTAGGTTTTAATATTTAATGAAAATTATGTTTCTGAACCGAACATCATAAATAAGTATGTTTATTTACACAATAATTTATTATTATTACCAACAAATTAGTACATTCAAAAATATTTAAATTTCTATTTTTAATATTAGGATGTGTAAAGGTTTGATACCTTTGCTTCTCCTTCAACCTGCAAAGGTTAAGCGCGGGAAAAAAGTAAATTAAATACTATTATCTAACATATCTTGTTCTGTATTTGGGTGTAATTTATCTATAATTATGTATGTATTTTGAAATATATAAGTATGTTTATCAGTTGTCTAGTACCCATAACACAAGCTCTGCTTAGCTTGGGACTAGACGGCGTTGTATTTGTGAAAAAATTTTTACAAATATTTAAGATTTGAAGAGAATATTTTAGATGCTACGCCGCCAGATATTATGATTGAGGTAAAAAATACTTGCGATAGCCTGTTACCATCTTAATGAAAACTAAAATATATGGCAACTTTGGAAAATTTACTTCAGTACAAAATGAACAAAAATGCATCGTAATTTCAGGGAAAGTATTTCTTCGTAAGTGTATTGAAAAACGTCGTTTGATACACGTGGAAATTTGTCACTGCAGCACTCGGCTCCCTATCACCCTATCGAATTTCGCCTCGGTTGCAATGACAAACTTTCTCTACTTGTATCAAAATGTACTATATAGACAGGACACCGTGGGATTCTTTAGATAGGTTAGGTAAGGCTAAGATACAGGACTGCACTATTGTACGCAAGAGTCACCGTGACTCTAGGAACGCGGCATGCCTCTCTTTACCTATGCTACATAGCAATGGATACTCCACCTCCTATTGTGCCCTCTGCGCCCTTAAATATACAGTCAAACTGACCACTGTGCTGCCATCTACTATGCCGTGTAAGAGGCCAAGTTTTGGACCAACAAAATCTGAATTACAGCCCCCCTAGCCAAGTTACGTTCGTTTCGTTTGCGTCGAACGCCTCGAGTAGGCCACGCCTCCGTTTGCTTTGTTCTGACGTCATCTCAGCGCTCAGTCACGTGGTCAGAATAAAGGAAACGGAGGCGTGGCCTACTCGAGGAGTTCGACGCAAACGAAACGGTCGTAACTTGGCTAGGGGGGCTGACATACCAACGACACGAGAAAGAAGAAGTAGAGGGTCAAATTTATTTTCAAACTATTCTCTCTTTACCTCTCTCAGATCCAAAAACGTCATATTGGAAAAATTCTCCTTCCTTGCTTTCTCTATAAATATTTCTAAGCTTCCTAAGATTACGACGCATCCATCTAATTTCTTCAAATCTATGATGCTCCTTATGAGTTTTCCTTCGCACATCCTTGTACCATTTGTACTCGGTAGATCCAACCTCTGGGGTGCTATCCCGCCTAAAAGGAGGGAGTGTACCAGCAACCTGTTGGAAAATAAATCTATGTTACTACTCATAATATAAATGCTTCATTAAAACTTTATTTAAGCATTTATTTAATTCTTTATGCACATAAAGGTACAGGCTGAGGTGGACTTAATCAAGTTACCTAAAAAGAAACCTTAAAAAGTTATGTCGATTGGACAAAAAATCTTTCAGTAAGTAATCTATATACGAGTATATATATGTCGGCGCAGGATGCCGATCATCATTGAAGCTCTGTCCAGGTACTCTGTTTTGTGGGCGATGGCTGGGTATCGAGCAATAAACAAACTATTCCAGATCACACAACTGATTTATTATGATGCAAGCTTTAGGTATTCACTTTACACAACGAGCAGTGAGACAGTCCCCGAGACCAGACGTTGTATGCACGGCTGCCGACAGAGGAAAGAGGCCCGCACCTCTGCGGTCGGCACTTTTATCTGCTCGGTTCGTGCAAACGTCAGCGCGGATTCTGTCAAAGTGACATGTGTCACTTTTCACTTAGCTCGTTCATTCGTTCTCAAGCTTCCGTACTATTGACTTTTCCGACATATAAATAAAAGGAGAAACTGACTGACTGACATATTAACGCACAGCCGAAACTACTGGGACTAGGAGCGTGAAATTTTGCACAAGGTTTCCTTTTATGACGTAGGCGAGCACTAAGAGAGGATTTTCCAAAATTCACCCCCTAAAGGGATGAAACGGGGGTCCAAAGTTTGTATGGAGAAACCTACTTTCACGCGGGCGAAGCCGCTGGCAGAAACTAGTATAGTTCGTAGAAACGATGTAATTACTAAACAATGTTTAAAAAAAAAAATGTTTCAGAAAACAGTTTCGTATTTTCTGAAGTCTAACCCGCCCGATGACAAAACGTCACATTTTAATGTTAAATGTTTGTAGTATCTGTGGTCTATAATTTAGTAGTATTATAAATGGTTTGTTTTTAATTTGCAAGCAATATTCCGCAGACTAACCCCTTTTTATTTTAAGTTCTTACAATCCATCTTAAAGTTGTCCGGTAGATAGCGTTGTCTGCGATAAGGAAGCCATTGTATCCATATATTTAAGCTTGTGTAAAAGTTTTGTTACTATTTTGGTGTAAAAAAAAGTTTAATTAATTCTACTCGGCACTATCACCGAAAAAAATAAATATTCCTATGAGGGGAGCCAAGCTGCGAGAAAAAGCTAGTTCATATATTATGTTTTATAGGAACATGTCATAATAAGTAGAATATGAAATCATGGAAATAATTATAACGTGTGTGCAATTGTTCTATTTATCTACTTCTTAAAGAACAATGGCTTTTATTTCTCACAAAAAGGCCGTTAATAATTATTATTTTGTCAATAATTTTATTTATTTTTTCTGGTAACGGCCCCGACTTATGAGTTGTAGGTCGCGGGTTGAAACCCAGCCAGGCGCAGTGCTTTGTGTAATTTATTTTCATCACCACTGCTCTCAAAACGGTGAAGAAAAACATCGTGAGGAAACCAGCATGTCCTTGAACCAAAAATTTGAAGACATGTGACATCCACCAATCCGCACTGGGCTCGCGTGGTGGATTACGGCCCATTCCCTCTCCTAGAGATGAGGCCTGATCCCCAGCAGTGGGAACATTATAAGGCTAATTGTGTTTGTGTTGTGCATTAATTTTGCACCATAGCTTCATCATATAAAAGTACACAGGTACAAATATTTTTAGGTTTAGGTTCTTTTTATGCTGAACTGTCCAGTTCTTGTGCACAGGCCCCCCATCCCTTTGATTTTTCTCGACAGCAAAGTCGAGAAAAATCAAAAGGTGATCTTCAGCTCACCAATTCACGAAGACACCATCTAAGGGCCAGTTTTTTGATCGGTAGTTAAAACAACCAATAGTTTAAAATATTAACTTGCTATTCTATTCTTTTTTAACAAGAACGCTGGCCCACACTACGAATTACACCTTTCACCTTTCACCGTGGGTGCATTCACATGTATATAAACTCGCATATATAGACACCCAGACGCGGAACAACTATCTGCAGGCCATACAAACAGTTAAACTGTGGAATATTCGCGCGTTAGTAGCGATGCAGAATTGTGGTTACATGGAAAAAGATACACCAACGTCAGTATCGCGACTTTTTCGTAAATGAATCGCAATTATAATAATATCTCTTTATTATCAGGCAACTAAGGCCCTTAAACAAAATCTATACTTGTAATAAATCTGTAGAAGTGAAAATTCTGAACATTGAAAATATAAAAAAAAATAAATGGCAGGGGTGTTACTAGACCGACACCGAACCCAAAAATGAGATTAAAAAATTTTTTGTCTGTCTCTCTGTCTGTTTGTTCAGGCATCACGCAAAAACTACAGGTTCGATTACGATGAAACTTGGTACTTTTTATCCCGGAAAAGTATATACAATAAAAAACAAACTTCATTTTGCGGTTCGATCCCTAGACCCGATTACTGTACCGACCGCAAATAATAAGTTTGTCGTAGCCTAACTGTGTAGGAATCGGCTTCCAATACAGATAAAGTTAAATATTAAAGGGGGTTCTTATACAAGAAAAGTTATTTTGTCGGCATAAAAATGCCGATTTACATAAAAGCGAAATACCACTCACTGATTAATCAATCGAAATCTCAGAAAGTATAACACCTACAAACTTAAAATTTGGCATGTAGGTTCCTTATAGGGTACGACATCCGCTAAGAACGGATTTTACGAAACTCTACCCCTAAGGGGTTAAAACGGGGGTTGGAAGTTAGTATGGAGAAACCTATTTTCACGCGGGCGAAGCCGCTGGCAGAAGCTAGTACACAATAAACTTACAAAATGATATACTAATACATATATTATTTAAAAAAAAAAACATAACTAATCTGCACTATTGCACACGAAGTAACGGCGTTGTGTTCCGCTGCGAGGTCGGTATCCTTCCACGAAATCGTCGATACACGACACCGTTCGGCCAAAACTCTTCTTTGATGAAGGTGTCCAAATGATGAGTGTACCGCCCGCCCGCACCACAAACGACTTGAAATTAGTGTTATGGCGCGGCTCCAACTGCTCGACTCTCAAAGTCCAGTTCGTCTTGACTCGTACATACTCCACGATCTCCTCAACCTTCGTGGTGTGATGTAGCCTCGAAACGTACAGCTGCGTCGTGAGTATTGCTGGACGCAGCAGTATGTTGGGTCCTGCCAGCGCGATACCACACTGGTTCTTTACACTATTATATCGCTTCTGAATCTAAACCAAGGTGTCCCACTATCTTTTCACCATCTAGCTGCATCAGGGCTTCAGTCCTGAAATATAATATACGGGCCCGGCCAAACAAAAAATATACCGACCAAAGCTTAGACGGCATCCAGCAGGTTTTTATAGACACATAGGTACTGGTTGCTCAATCCTAGTACTAAGAAATCCTGAGAACGAATTCTACTTGCAGTTGTTTAAGCTAAGGCGGTAATTTACGTTCTGGAGTTCATTCTGTATTTCTTATTATGATGTGCTCTGCCATCCTTTTTTTAGAGACTGACCTAAGATTCGGTTTCGGTTTCAGCCTGTGTTCGGTTTAATCGAAACCAGCGGAGAAACTGGAAGAGGAGCCGAACATCCAATGGTTTCGGATTCGGCTGCAAATCGTTTTCTTGGTCGTCCGACGTCCATTAACTTTTTTACGAATACGCGCCTATGAAGCTACGCGTCCGTGGACAGTAGGCCATAGTTTTGTATTTAAGCTTCACAGAAATCAGAAACGTTTATTTCAAACAGACCAATTACAGGCACTTTTGAATTGTCAAAATGTCGGTCAGTCAAAAAAAGTGAAGCTAAATTGCACGTTCCAAAGCGTAGATCTCTATGGAGAAGAACGTGCAAGAAACTCCATGGACACTCTTATAAATCATATTTTGTGTTACATAAATCTTGGTTACATATTTCTTGTCGCTTCTAATAATGTGAACACAATGTAGATAGGTAATAATAATTTAAAAAAAAAAACTAATTAAAAAAATAGAAATTAAATTAAGTCACTGGCAGCTAAGAGATGACCAGTCTCAACTGACGGCACCCGTTCACAAGCATGACACGTGCATCAGCCCCACTCAGCTCAACCATTTTGAAAGGAACTGAATGACCCAACGCGCCTCCACAATCCACAATCACGCCAGCGTACGCCCAGCGTATAATGACGAATACGCGTCTATGAAGCTAAGCGTCCGCGTACAGTAGGCCTAATCATTCGATAGTAACTCATGGTAAGGGTACAGGGCCGCAGTAACACTTTCGAACCCTGCTGTACATACTCTATCACTGATGACGTCATGTTGTATTTATAAGGAAAATAAGATAAACACTAATAAGTTATTGTACCTAAGTCAAAAGTAACTCGATAACACTAATTAGATTAACGCAGTAACATAAAATATGTGTATTAATTTTACTTATTATTTCCCATAGGTCAATACAAAGTCGTAGGGTCGTCGGTGATAGCACTTATTAGTTTTATAAAATAGTACGTTAAATTATTCTTACTATTTTTTTAATTATGCTTTAAATGATTATTTTTAATAATGGGAATTTAAACTAGAAGCCTTTTCACTCGAGCCCCGTCCCCACAATATCTTGTGTAGTCTGATACTGCCTCTCGCGCCACCCACATTAGGAGAATGTATTTGATGACTTTCCAACCCCAAAAAACCCCATCCACAAACCGACCTTGGAAAGCGTTGCTTAACCTTGGGAGTTGACCCGTGCAGCTGTTACTAAGCCACGAGTTCCTCTACTCTTTACAGCCAGTTCTCACCGAGACGCGACGCGCCGCGACGCTGCGCGAAGACCGACTTTTTTTTTAAATTGATATAAACTAGTGATTGACTGCGATCCCACCTGATGGTAAGCAGTGATGCAATCGTTGATGAAGCGCACTAGTTTATTAAGAGCCTATTCACTCTGGCCTTGAAGACACCTAAATTATACTGGGACGGGAAGACCGCAGCAGGCAAATTGTTCTAGTCCTTCGATGTACGCGCAATAAACGACGAGGCAAAACGCTTAGTCCGGACCGTAGAGGTGTCAACAATGTAAGGGTAGACAGTCGTCGTACGTCGTCGGGTTTAACTCAAAATATAACTTTATTTACTAAACGAAAATATATACATTTCAGATGGAGATGCCTCGCATCGCAGCGCTGCGTTGTGCAATGGTATTCTGAATTCTCTTATTGTTATATTTTGAGTCACTCTTCGGGCAGCGTCGCGTCGCATCGCGTCTCGGTGTGAACTGACCCTTAGTACATGCAAGCGTGTTTATTTTTTGTAACTATAATAAGTAATATCATGCACGGTAGGAATTTCAAACAAGTTTTTACTTTACCCGCGTGGGATATTCAATTATTATCTAGTAGCTACATACACCGAGACACCGACGCACAAATGTGTGTATCACAGATCCAATACATGATTCTGGAGTCCCCAGTAGTGGAATATATCGTCGGTGTCGGTGTCTACATTAAAAAAAATAGTACATTTTGATACAAGTGCAGAAAGTTTGTCATTGCGACCGAGGTGGAATGAGTGTTTAAAGGACGTAAAACCAACTTTGTATAAAGGACGAGTGTTTTGGAGCCGAGGGCTGTAGTGATAAATTTACACGTGTATCAAACAATTTTTTTCAATACACTTACGAAGAAATGAATAAACAGGTGTCGACACACGCTCAGCCTGATACGATAAATGTAATAAAATTGTGGCGGGGGAGAGCACGCGCACTTTTCTGCACTAGTGCGGAAAACAGTATATTGCGTGCCCAAAAGCGGTGGGATAAGAGCGGGTTTTCGAGTAAGTGTATTGAAAAAAACTTTTTAATATTGACGGCACGGTTGGCGCAATGGTTGAGCGAATTGGCTACTACGCTGCGTATCGCGAGTTCGATTCCCGTACGGAACAAATATTTGTATGGGCTACAGATAGGTTTTTAGGGTGTCTTGTGTATATGAGTTCGCATGTTTGTGAACGCACCCACAAAACAGGACGATTGTGATAATTCCTAGAGTTGGGTACTGTTTAAAAAAAAATCGGTTGTCTGTAAAGTCGGTTTACTGACGATAGTTGAACGTGACAACGTGTTACATTTATTTGTACGCATAAATACAAATAAACAATTAACACGACATTCACTTTTCACTGCACTTTATACTTGACGAAAACATGTAAATGTATTATTCTATAGCAGTTGTCACGACGCAGACGTATCGCTCACTCAAGTAGGAGAGAGACAGATGTCGAACACTGCCGAACGCGGAGGCCAAACGCGCTCTCGCTTGCACTTCAAGCCTTAAATGGAACGCCTCAGAGCGAGGTAACGCCGCATGCGTCATACTTTTTCGTGCGTGCAGCCGGCTCCACCCAATTATAAGACGTTGTCACGTCAAAAAAAAAACTAAGTACGTGTAATCTTCTTCTTAGCGTATTGATGGCAAAACTAGTTAAATTCCTTGCCTGGCCCAGAATTCGGCCACATTAATACACCACATAAATTATTTTTGTCTTACAGTCTTTTAACTCTTCACACCTTAACGGTTGAATGGATTTTGATGAAAATAGCACACGGATAGATTATGTCTTGGAATAGAAGATAGGACACATTTATGTATCCCAGGAGTATGTTTCCTTGGGATAATTTTCGACTTTCACGAAGCCGCTGCCAGAAGCAAGTTTGAAGTTATACACAATTTTACCAACAACTGGAACTCTGCTCATCCTGTCAAGGCCAATGTGTGAAAGAGACAAATATACACGCATTCTTCTGTCAAACAAGATCTGAAATAACTCCTTACAACGTACTCTTAAAGCTAAGAAACATGCAATATTAAAATAAATTTAAAAAGTAAATAAATAATAAAAGTTGAATTACCATATTAGCGTTTTCGCCATGACACCTTGATTTTGCCGAACTTTTTATACTTTTTCTGCGCGCGCGCAGCTAACCGCTTCCTCAATACGAAACGACTGAATAGCCTCCAGTGTAAGTACCTTACATTTATGGGAAAACACATTGTGTTACGTTTCCCATGGCCCTATATTGATCATGGGATTTTAGCTATTGTCTGGATCAATTTCTAAAGTATTAACAACAAAGAAATCCATTGGAAACAAGTAAATGAATAGTGACATATTGTTATCTCTTTCCATCTTTATGCTATTGCAGTGTGGGATAAGGACAGCAGCATAGGTGAAGTTTATTGACTGTAGTAGTTAAATAATTAGGTATTTAATTTAATCTTGTAACCGATGGTAATTGAATCGATTCAGATAAAAGACGATCGTGTTTACGAATTTAACGAAGAATGCCGTAAGTATGAATTCGTCATTAGATTACATCACTGGTGGTCTTGTAGTTAGTTAGGTTAGTATGAACATGGCAAGGATTTTTTTTAAGGTAGGAAATCATCTAGTTACTTGTGTGGCGTGTCACACTTTTACTGACTAAAACTATACCTATGTTCCTTCAGTTGCCCTTTGCGTCCTAGAACCAGGGGTCCCCCTTTCAGAAGTTGACCCATGGCCCCCAGTAGGTTTCGGCCCAGCTGGGCCCAACATGCCAAAGCTGCGGGATTGTCCATCCAGAGCAAGAGAAAATATTTATTTGATGACTACTTAACCCAACAAAAAGTTTTTATGAACATAGCAATTTCAAATCATAATAAGCTTTATGACCTAGACGCCTACCGCAAGGGCTGGTTCAAGGTGGCTCGGTAAAAGAACAATTGGAAGGATTTAGGGGAGACCATAGTACAGCATAATCAGCCTTTTAATGTTCCCACTGCTGGGATTTAGGCCTCCTCTCTAGGAGAGGGAATGGGCCGTAATCCACCACGCGGGCTCAGTGCGGGTTGGTGAATGTAACATGTCTTCGAATTTTTTGGTTCTAGGACATGCAGGTTTTCTCACGATGTTTTCCTTCACCGTTTTGAGAGCAGTGGTGATGAAATAAATTACACACAGTAATGCGCCTGGCTGGGTTTGAACCCGCGACCTACAACTCATAAGTCGGGGCCGTTACCACTCGGCCACCACTGCTCTCTCTAGGCGAGACCTTTGACCGGAATTATAATGAGAAAGTTTAGGCTAAATTAAATAAAGTTTTGATAATGGACTTACTGAAAAGTCCACAAAGCCATTTTAATAGACAATCAATGGAAACTCAACGTTCTCCTTATATAATGGACTTGATGAAAAGTCCACAAAGCCATTTTAATAGACAATGAATGAAAACTCAACGTTCTCCTTATATAATGGACTTGATGAAAGGTCCACAAAGCCATTTTAATAGACAATGAATGAAAACTCAACGTTCTCCTTATATAATGGACTTGATGAAAGGTCCACAAAGCCATTTTAATAGACAATGAATGAAAACTCAACGTTCTCTTTATATAATGGACTTGATGAAAGGTCCACAAAGCCATTTTAATAGACAATGAATGAAAACTCAACGTTCTCCTTATTATAATGGACTTGATGAAAGGTCTACAAAGCCATTTTAATAGACAATGAATGGAAACTCAACGTTCTCCTTAAATTCAAATTAGGACCAGATCTGTCCAATGAGGAATGGAAATAAATACTAACTGGTATATTGGTTGAACGAGTGGCTGTAGCTGCACTGTGAGCCGCAGGTACGATTCCCGTACGGAACAAATAATTGTACCTATAGTCTATAGATATGCGTTCTAGGTATTGGCAATATAGATGTCTTATATGTGCTTTCACATAGGTACTAGTAAACGATACAGAAGTGCGGTGCCACGTCTAAAAGAAAAAAATGTATGGTGATTTGCGAGAAAATAAGTGAGGGCCGACGCTGCGTTAAACGGGCACCCGCGCGGTCCCAGTGCTCTGTCGTGGTGACCCGCGCGGGCAACCGTCGTGACGAGCCGCGCCCTGCGCCCGCTTTGCTACGTAATAATAAATTAAAGTTCTCCATCGACACGACTACATGCACATTGTTATAGTTGAAATGGTCACACTGCGCAGGTAATAATCCGGTTTCCGCTACGGGGACCGTCGCACACATGACACACGCGACGGGTGCCCGCGCGTGCACCCGCTTAACGCAGTGTTGGCCCTTAGAGGTTATTTATAATATTGTATATCTGTATTAGTTTATCTTTGATGTGCCTCTACAAGTTAGTTACAGCACGTGCACCAATTGCACACAATTACAATAGATTCTCAACTCAACAATATGTGGAATCATTAAAACAAGCGCGATCTCAGTAAAAATGAATTTGAGAATTTTATTGTAGTATTGACTACCTCAACGAAGCTTACATTTGCTGTCAAATAATGCAAAAGAATTAGAATGTGTTACGTCTGCAAACGACAACACAATAAAATTAAAAGTAAAAAAACTTTTTAAAAACAAGCATTTAATGAAATGCGCTAAAAAGAATAAAAAAGATGTTGGTTACCACAAAGGATCAAAGTACTCGTCAATACGCATCAAACGATCCCATACTCGATGGGGTTGTGTCGTTTTGTTGCGGAGTTCCTACGGCGACCTTTCAGTTCCATCATCAGATTAGCTCCGTGTCATCATAATATTGCATTGTCACGCACTTTACACATGTATATAAAATTTCAGCTCAATAGGTTGAAGATATCTGCTTCAAAATTGAGTTGCAAGATTTGAGCCGAACATACATAGTTACATACATACATACATTGCAAGTTAGTAAAAAGCTTGTAAAAAACAAATGAAATATATTCTAAGTACACATGACACTGGTTAAATGTACAAAACGTACGAAGCCAAAAAAAATAACTGGTCAAGTGAAAGTCGGAGTCGCGCACTGAGGGTTCCGTAAACTAACCTATGTAAATAGTTCAATTCCAGAACGATTTTCGAAGATTTTTCAGAAGCGCTATAATAATTATTTTGTGACGTAACTACAAAACAATTTTCAGACTTTTTCCTTACGCTATGAGAGAGAGAGAAAGAGAGGTCAACGAAAAGGATCCTATAGGTTTTGATTTCCTTGCAAATGTCAAAATATACGGCATAAACAAAATACCTTACCCGCCTTATCTTTACATTGCGTTGACTTAGAAGTTTGATTTTTTTCATTGTTCCATGGGGTAGCACCCTTGAATATTTGATACCAATTTCAGCTTAATACCTCTACGCGTTCTTGATAAAAACGCGTTTTGATAGATAGATAGACGCACAGACAGACAACAAAGTGATCCTATAAAGGTTCCGTTATACCGACTGAGGCACAGAACCCTAAAAAACAAGCATCCACAGATATAATGTCACTTTATCTCGAGCCTCAGAGGAATTAATGTTTTTTAACGTTTCATGGAAAGTTCAACCCAACAAATATAATGGAATGATGTAAATATAAGTAAAAGAAACACATCATAAATAAAATCTGTAAATCATAATAAACATTTGCTCATTTTGAATAAATAGTAGGTAGTATCTACTTAATACGATAGCGTCTGCAAAGTAACAGCATGCTCATCAATAACATACTAAAATGCCATTTTTATGAATGCTATATTGCACATTTAAATCGATAATTAATTGCAAGTCCTTGACCCTCGGTGAAACGAGTTCATATAAATATAAAGCACAGGCTATACCGTGAGATAAGCTAAATAACGCCTCTATCAGGGATAATAATTGTCGCACACCAAAATGTACGAGACTGAGATATGAAATAAAAATGCAAACATCTTGACCGACCATCGTTAATATTGTTGATAGAATATCACTTTGTCTAGACCCTCAGGTTAACTTTTACTCCAATTTAGATAATGTATCATTCCCATGATCTAAACGAATTATGACTGCACTCTGTAGCCTGAGAAAGATCTCCTATCCTATAACCATAATCAACTGTACAGCGCAAGTCACATCGTGAGCTAAACTAACTTAGCTTAGCTCCTACCCTGCAACCGCAATCAGAGCTTTATTTATCTAAACGAATTATGACTGCAGCCTGAGAAAGATCTCCTATCCTATAGCCATAATCAACTGTACAGCGCAAGTCACATCGTGAGCTAAACTAACTTAGCTTAGTTCCATCCAGCAACCGCAATCAGAGCTTTATTTATTTATTTTATAATTTATGTACACACATAAATACAAAAGAAGACACATTGTTATTAAAATTGTACAAAGGTACAAAAAATTTTTTCCAGCAGACTTGCGAAAGGAGAGATAGGAAGAAATGTAGACAATAGTGTGTAGAAGTAATAAAATAAGAGTATGTGAAATCTTAAATTATAGTAATAAATACTTATATACCTATATATACCTTACACTAAAAATAAATACATAATATACAGGGTGTTTGGTGCATCGTGTGCCAAATTGAAATAGTCGACGGGAGGGGTCATCTGCTATCCTTTCAGACCCCTAAACACTTCTCATGCCCTGTGGATTTTTTAATCGACTTTTTATTGTTTTATGAAAATAACGCCCAAATTTTTCATTCAAATACAAATTTATAAAAAATATATAAGTACTTTTAAGCTGTGCTGGTGCTGCCGCTGCGGCTGCGGAGAACCTCAAGCGGCGGAAATATAACAACCTCGTCGGTAGTTATATTTTTGAGCCGTTTGGGGTTGAAACTCTTGGGCCGTGGGGTCCGAGTGCTCGTAAGCTTTTCAAAGAATTATCCAAACGCTTAGTTGACACTTCGCGTGACCCAAGGACTGGCCTTTACCTCGGTCAGAGGTTAAGCATTGCCATACAACGTGGCAATGCCGCCAGCCTTTTGGGCACACTTCCAGTCGACAGCGATGCGGAGGAATTTTATGACGCCATATTTTAGCTAGTAGTTTTTGCCCTTAGTGTAAATATAGTTTTAATTAGTTAAGTGTTTTTATTGAATTATATTTAAGTACTTTTAAATTTAAAATGAGTGACATTAGCTATCTAGATTTTTTTAAAATTACTTGCAAAGTTTTGGACTTGAATTAAAGCTGTCTATGTTACAGCTATTTACTTGGCGATAAAAAAATACAAATGCGATCGGATTCTTCCAACTTCCACAAAAATTCTCTAGTTTATCCCCTTGCTATTGATGTGCCACATGCCATAAAAATCTTTTTATAACTTTGTGAATTCGCTAGAATTGTGAATCGAGTCATATAAGACTAATATTCAAAATTATGATTTAAAAATTATTTTTGCTTAAATGATACCTCAAAAACTAATTAAAAATGTTATCTCACTCTTATAAGGTAAAATCTGTCTCGTATCTCTCTCTTCGTGGGTTTTACTAAAAATAAAAATAAAAATTGCATTTTTAACATTTATTTCATAATTTTTACAAATCCTGCTCAAATTGTTGGCCTCTGTTGTGAATGCAGGCACAACATCTCTTTCGTATTTTGACAGTTGTTGTACGAAGCCGTATTTCCTCCTTAATTGTATTGAAAGCCGTTTCAATGCGTTGTTGCAAGTTACTCTTATGTGACTCATTGACAATTCAAGCGAATTTACAAATTTGTAGCAGTTGTTGTGCAGTAATGATAGTTGAAAACTAGAGAGGTACTAGTTCAACGCATTGAACACAAAAAAGTTCAACGCATTGAACACAATTATTAAAATTGGTCCAGACGAACAATTAAGGAGGAAATACGACTTCTTACAACAACTGCCTAAATACGAAACGGATGTTGAGCCTGCATTCACAACAAGGCCAACAATTAGAGCAGGATTTGTAAAAATTATGAAATAAATGTTAAAAATGCAATTTTTTTTTCTAGTAAAACCCACGAAGAGAGAGATACGAGACAGATTTTTCCTTATAAGAGTGAGATAACATTTTTAATAGGTTTTTCAGGTATCATTAAAGCAAAAATATTTTTTAAATCATAATTTTGTTTATTAGTCTTATGTGACTCGATTCACAATTCTAGCGAATTCACAAAGTTTTAAAAAGATTTTTATGGCATGTTGAATGTTGAAGCAAGAGGATAAACTAGAGAATTTTTGTGGACGTTGGAAGAATCCGATCGCATTTGTATTTTTTTATCGCCAAGTAAATAGCTGTAACATAGACAGCTTTAATTCAAGTCCAAAACTTTGCAAGTAAATTTTAAAAAATCTCGATAGCTAATGTCACTAGTTTTAAATTTAAAAGTACTCTAATACAATACACATCTAAATAAAATTAAAATTCAGAGTCTACGCCTTATATATTTT
The DNA here is from genome assembly GCA_905147345.3 of Mythimna impura. NCBI lineage: Eukaryota > Metazoa > Arthropoda > Insecta > Lepidoptera > Noctuidae > Mythimna > Mythimna impura. Next base: position 6,362,277 of record LR990349.1, read on the forward strand.
TTATAAGTTTGTATTTGAATGAAAAATTTGGGCTTTATTTTCATAAAACAATAAAAAGTCGATGAAAAAAAATCCACAGGGCATGTGAAGTGTTTAGGGGTCTGAAAGGATAGCAGATGACCCCTCCCGTCGACCATTTCTATTTGGCACACGATGCACCAAACACCCTGTATATATATAATTATCACACTAGAGAGGAAAGATAGTGCTCTTTTACTTTAGATTTGAAGAGTGAAATAGTTTGCAAATCACGAATGCTAGGCGGAAGAGAGTTCCACAACCTTACTGCATGGACAGAGAAAGAGTAGGAGTAGTAGCTGGATTTATGAGAAGGGGATATATAAGAAGGGAACTTAGATGTGATCTGCACGGAGCGTCGCTAAGGCGAGCGTAAGAGAAACCAGTTATGTGAGTCACTTCAAACTTGTTATGACATAATTTCACTAATGATGGTGTGAAATCATCATATCATCGTTATTGTAATTTATCCATGAGACCGTGACAACAAAACGCTTTTGTTTAATATGTTGAAAATCTATTTACGCAACTCCGCTACGCTTTCTGATTTCTCCTTTTGACACTTTAAATAGAGCAGTTTTGTATACTAGCGATGTATTCATGACATCGCTGCAACGCTAATAATAATGCTCCTTTACATATTTTATTTCTTAATTTTTTAGGGTTCCGTACCTCAAAAGGAAAAAAACGGAACCCTTATAGGATCACTTTGTTGTCCGTCTGTCTGTCTGTCTGTCAGTCTGTCTATCTGTCAGTCAAATCCTTTGTCTCGGGAACGCGTGGAGGTATCGAGTTGAAATTAAAACCATATACTCAAGTCTCCAGTCCCTTGAAGCTGTGAAAAATCAAACTTCTGAGTTAACGGAAAAAAAAGATAGTACGGCCGTTCATGTCGCAAAAAACGTGATTTCAACACTCAAGGAAATCAAAATTCATAGGGTACTTCCCGAACGGGAAGTACCCTATGAATTTCTAGGTCAACAGACTGAGGTCAACACCTAGAATCCTGTTTGGCATGAAGCAAGGTGTCATAGCACAAGTATAGGAAAAAATCTGAAAACTGTAAAGGAGATTGGGCACTTCTAGATTCACTTTTTGACGCGTATGGCCATTTGAGTCAATTTATAATTCATAACTGTTATTTTTAATGTTTTTTTTCTTAAATTCATTAAAATCATTTGTGGGGTTTCTATTTTCATTTTAATTAGTATTTAATACAATAAATACGTCATTTGTTCCATTATAGTGAAGTGACTCCTTTCTCAAATATAATCGATCGATTTAATATTAACATAAATCGTGGAACAACAAAACCATCTACATTCGCAACTAAAAAGTATTAAGAGATGTCATTATTATTTTTATTTAATTATGTTACTATTTCTTTCGTTAAAAAGCTATTTCTAGGCAAAAATAAAACAATTCAGATATAATCGATAATGTTATAACGCCGTAGTCAATTGATGTGTCACAACACTATTCGATGAAATGTCAAATAAAATCGTGTTTTCTGTTTACTGATGTTACTGTTTATTGTTTTTAGCTTTTCTCTACTAACAAATATATATATGTGTCGTGTGGTGTTTTAGGATTCTTCCCCGTTCATTTAGTACATCGAGCGATTTGACTCTTTTTGTGTGCGCGCAGTGAAGTGAATTGTTAGAATGTTTTTACGTCCACGGTGATTTGATCTAGAATTAAAACAATATGTCACGCTATGTAACTGTTCTCTTTTATTAGCACATCCACTGCCTAGTCGCCAAATCAGAAACGCAACTGATTCCATGGCCCGAAGGCAGGATTTCAAAACAAATTGTTTTGAGATGTAACATAACCTCAATACTCAACTTATTTTTTTTTTTTTTCATAAACCCCATAATAAATCACTTTGAATTTAACCTTGTTTTAAAGCATGACATTACCCCTTTTCTGTGTCTAATTTTCACTACTATACTGTGTAAAAAGTTGCGCAACCAAGTTTCATAGTAACTTGCACAATCTCCTATAAAGTTACGTTACAAAAAAAAAAATTGCATGTAGGAAAAATGTTCGTAACTCAATTCGGGAATTGAACTGTTTTTACCCGACTACGGCAAAGCCAAAGGAGGGTTATGATTTTGACAGGCTATGTATGTATGTGAGTATGTTCATCTGTTCCCACAGAGCTCCTAATCTACTTATCGCATCGTTAGAACCGTCTTAATTGTCCGCTGAACATAGGTTACGGGACGTGTCACAAAACTCGATATGGCGCCCTCTAGCGGACAAAAAGTAATGTGTAAAAAATAAAAATGGAGATAAATACGCCGTGTTTAGTATCATTTGAAAGGGCTTTACTTGTACATTTCCAAAATATTGTTCAAATTTAAAGTGACGCCCGCTAGCGGACAAGAAGTCATGTGTTAAAAAAAATGTTAAGTAAATACACCGTGTTTGATATCATTTGAAAGGGCTTCACTGGTACTTATCAAAAAATATCATCAAAATTCAATGTGGCGCCCTCTGGTGGCCAAAAATTAATTTACCATTATTAATTAGAAATTTTAAATTTAGCTTTTGCAAATGGTATAGAAGCACAGTGATTTAACACCAAAATAATTAAAATAAAAAAAGTAAAAAAAAACTAAAACCCGACTACGACAAAAAAAAAACGACGAAACTGAAAAAGTATGAAACAAGATTTCCAGGATGCTGAAATAAACAAGGTAAAAAGAAAAGCCGTAGTCACACGTTATTAAAGTGTTTCGGTTGTTACCTATAATGTGTGACTGCGGCTTTTCTTTTTACCTTGTTTATTTCAGCATCCTGGAAATCTTGTTTCATACTTTTTCAGTTTCGTCGTTTTTTTTTTTGTCGTAGTCGGGTTTTAGTTTTTTTACTTTTTTTTTCATAGGTAAGTTTGTTCGGTACCCTTAGTGCGTGAGTTCGACTCGCACTTGCCTGGTTTTTTTTCAATAATTCTAATGCTAGAATCCAGTACTTTTTATAGGTATTTGTATACATAGTAGGTGTATATAAGGGTGTGTGGCCACGCGCTGCCCCCCACCCCCCCCCACGCTCTCTTACAGGTGCCGTCTGCTAGGACTAACCTCATAAAATTTGCCCTCTTTGTCACGAGTCATACGTATTGCTAATGAGATATCGCTATCAGAGGATATATACCTATGTATTTAGCCTTAACCGGCCAAAAGTAAAAGCAGCTCAAATAATTATTGAGAAAGGTCTGGACTCATACATAATTTAAAATCATAATTAATTTAATAATATTACTCGTATAACTATGTATTTTAAGTGTTCGTTATAACATCACCTTGGACGCATCTGTAAAGATGTTATAATATCTATAATGTATTAAATAGATAAATTTTAAACTAGTGGTCCTGATTGACGTTGTCCTACCAGAAGACTGGCTAATAATCAGTAAAAAATGAAAAAATAACCAGATTGCAACGCCACCTACTGGGTTCAATGTGGAGCACACGGTGGAGGTGTGTCCCGCTTGGGCAGAGCAACGCCGTGTCCTCGTGGGGGCTATCGGCGGCGGCGATCTCTCACGCCGGGCCTTGGTACAGGCCATGGTCCGGAGCGAGGAGGAGTGGCAGGCGGTCGCCTCCTTCTGCGAAGCAGTAATGCTAGCAAAGGAGGCGGCCGATCGCGTGAGGCAACGGTCCTCACGCCCCAATCGCCGCCGGGATTCCGATCCCGATTTCCGGCCATCGTAGGCGCGGGCTTGCGGACGGCGAGCAATGGGTTTGGCCTTCCGACCGTCCGGTAACCGTCCGGACCGAGCCCAAGTCGTCGACGGCGCGTGCTGTTCCACGCGCGCCTCAAGGAGATGTCAGCAACTGTAGGGGCCTAGCAGGGTCGAAGCCTACTGGGGCCAAGGGTCTGATTCTGAAAGGAAGACTCGGCCCTGGTACGAAAGGCAATGAAGGAACAGGAGTGGGTTTTTAGTCAGTAAAAGTCTGACACTAACTCCCGCCCCGCCCAAGGGCGGGGGATGTCATAAGATGATTTTCCCACCGAAAAAAAAAAATATAAAAAAAAAACCTACTGGGTTCAATTATATTTTCAAACCATCCAGGGTCCCAATCAAATTTTGTGGCGTCCATAGAGGCTGCTGCTGTTAACTTGCAAAATGGCAAGACAGTTATACCTTTTAAGGTTTATGGTTTTAAAAGCATATGGGTTGATGTTCGAAACATGTTTGATTGGAAAAGTTAACAAAAGTGTGGACGTAGTTTAAATTAAAATCTATTATTTATAAAAGTATAAAAGGAGGGTCAGGCGTACGGCAATGCGCCACCGGTACATGGTGGACATCCCACCTATACGCACAAAACGTTTTGGGAACACATTCATAGTGCGTACAGCTAAGGAGTGGAATTCCTTGCCGGAATCTGTTTTTCCTGATGGCTACAACCCGGGAATCTTTAAGTCAAGAGTGAATAGGTTACTTCTAGGTAAGCGCGCTCCATCGTCGACCGCATCGTCGCTTTCCATCAGGTGAGATAGCGGTCAAGTGCGAACCTATCAAGAATAAAAAAAAAAAAGAAACTGACTGAGCGACATAAGAACGCACAGCCGGAACTACTGAGACTAGGAGAGTGAAATTTTTATGACGTAGGCGAGCACTAAGAGAGGATTTTCCAAAATTCACCCCTTATAGAGATGATGAAACGCGGGTCCAAAGCACAGAATACTGTGTCCAAAGTTTGTACGGAGAAACCTTCTTTTGCGCGGGCGAAGCCGCTGGCACAAGCTAGTATATTATATAGTGCTTCATACAGTATAAACATAAGTATTTATAAACATGAAGCCTTTCATTCGAGCTTCCGTCCCCACAATATACAAACAAAATTTCATAAAAATTGGTCAAGCCGTTTAGGAGGAGTTAGGTAACAAACACACGTACAGAATAATTATATAGGTAAGTATATTCATTAACTAACTACACATTACAGTCGACTCTCGTTAATTCGAACCTCGAGGGACGCTTAAAATATTACGAATTATCGAGTGTTCGAAATATCAAATGGTTCGACCGTGAGTAGCAGTAACTGAAACTTGCCTCAAAATGTACTGACATACCTCTGCAAGTTCTGCAATCTTTCTCTCAGCAACTTTGAACGTTTTGTTACGTAGCGATGATTTTTTCGTTCGAATTAGGTACCAAGGACATAAAAATGTAAGTATTGATTTAGTTCGAAATTTAAAGAGATTTTCTAGAGAACTCGTGATAACTTTGAATTATAGAGAGGCTCGAATTATCGCAGGTTTGAATTATCTAGAGTCGACTGTATCACATTCCCCGGTAAATTTTAATTTGGTATCATAAAGAATCTAACCATTTCAACGATGTTTAATCCGAATTCCTATTTGAAGAATTTTATCAAGATAACAAGACGTAGGTACGTTGTAGGAAACATTGACAACAGTCCATTCTTATCATCAATTTATTATTACCAATACTAGGTTCAAGGACCCAATAAAAATCAATCAATGAGTCAGGATCGAATGACTTAGCAATAGAGGCCTGTGTCCTGAAATGGGTGGAATCACGTCAATCAGGAAAATAATACACTATGAATCAATATGAATTTTACTTCGCGCCGAAACTGAAATGCAATTCTATTATTGTTCACATAATGTAGTAATATTTTCATTACGGGTCAAAGGATTCGCAAGTTTAGATATATATAAAAAAATACAATCAATGTATCCTGGCAACACCATCGCGTCTAGATGTCACTTATTTTTTTTGCGGTAAAAGTTTCGCATGGAAAAAACTTTATCCTATCTAATTATTCATTTAAGATACATGGAATAGTATTTTTTTAGCAATTTAACAAAATCCCAAGTGATACATCTTATTATTCATTTATAATACATGAAATAGTTCCTTCTTTAGCAAAATAACAAAATTTCAAGTGATAACCTATAAAGTGTATTGTGCAATAACGAATTTCAGTGTCGAATTTAAGCCTTGAATCTACAATCACACAGGATGAAGAACCGATATCCAGCAAAAGCCAAAGCAATAAGTTGCTCAATCTTCAATCAGGGTACGAGATACCATTAGCGAAGTTGTTTTTGCACGCTAACTGATTGGAAGCTGCCAGACTGGTACGTGATGCTCTTAGCGGCTTATTCTACGTTGCTAGTCTGAAAAGGCCCCTGAAACCTGTCATCGAGGACGCGATCCTCATCGGGCAATGGCGGAGGCACTAAGTGATCATAGCGAGTGCTGTTTTTCGGACTTGCGAGTCCGAGGCCTTGTTCAATATTCAATCAGGGTACGAGATACCATTGGCGACGTTAATTTTTACGCGCCAACTGATTGTAAGCTACCAGACTAGTACGCGATACTCTTGGCTTCGTTACTCTACGTTGCTAATCTGGTATGCATCTGTTATAGCAGGTGAGTCCCATTCATTTATAATCCAAAGAACAAAAATGGCAAAAAGACTAAGTTCGACGTGCTCCACTTTATCAGTGCCTATAAAGGTCACGAGAAGGCCAAGTTCATACTACCCATCTGTGTATTATTAATTCGTGTAAAAACAGTACACCACCTATGTGTAGATCGCTACAAAACATTCAAACTCCTTTAGTGAATGCGAGATATTCCAAACCACCATAAGGTGGCAAGTTATACTGCCTAATATGTAAATTATAAACTTTCCAAAGTAATGCTAAAGAATACGAGGTATTCCAAACTGTCATAAGTTAATCCAATGTACCTAGCCGGATTGCCGGTAGATACCCACCTGTGTCCAGTTGTTGGCCTAGAAGCCAACCCAAAACCATGGGAGAAGGCAAGGCAGAATTATTGACACCCTCACCGGCTACAATGCTGGTGGAAAATACTGCCATAGTGCGAGCATAACAGTGGCCGATTATCAAACCTATTTTTTGCTGAGTTAAATAGTAAAGACCTATTCAATAGAAATATTATTATTTCCTTATGGTTATGTTGTACACTGACCTGCAATATATTCAAAATAATAAAAACAAAAACAAACCATGGAACACGAGATGTTCACAATGATATATATCTAAGCACTAAGTGACATGAATACTTCATCAACAATTTACAAATGATATGTTCACTTATAGCAACAAATATCAGTAAGTGTTGATTATGATATGACTCCATGTAATAATATCTATGGAAAATCTTGATATAATTTAAACGGATTAAATTCATAGGTACAGCATATCATTCCACATCCTCAGTATTTAAGCTTATAGTAAAAACCTTGCTCAAAGAGCATGTAAGCTAACTTTTAAGGAACCAAAACCTAAGGAAATCGCAGGTTAAGTCCTCTGCTGATACCAGCAGTCCTGAATAAAATTATAAGGTTCTAAAGTTTCAATACCAGAATTACAGGAACTCCTCACAGGCTCGAAGAACCCGTGCACCAGCACCTTGGAATACTTGATGTATGACACCAATGCCACAATTGGTGTGGCCACCCGCTGGGCTGAGCGGTTTGAGGAAGCTACCATTGATTTTAAGAAGAAGTAACTTCTCACTGTTGAAAGCAGAAGGGAATAATATTGACGGGCAAAACCACCAGCCCTACTTACTTATAATCACCCCAAGGGAGTAAGTCAGCAATAAACTTATAATGATATACAACAACTAAATAATGAAATATGTGCTGATATATTTGTAAATAGTTGTTAGAACAAAATGGTATGAGGTATCTACCTTACTCGTACTTAATGTCTAAATCACTCAATAAACTAAAAATTCAATATAAATGAATGTCAAATTACACAAACCGTGTACGCCTGCTATTGACATAATTGCACAGAACTAAACCTAAATTCAAATCTTTTGTAAAAACTTACCTGGTTGGTGCTCCTAATAAATGAATAAACAGGGAAATCTTTGTTGTAACAAAACAGAAATAACAAGATTCAGATTTAATTTGATCTGCACTGATATAACATTTCCAGTAGCAATTGTCTTATATTGACAATATTTTCTGTGTTCAAATCAAATATTGTATGGAGGGAAATTGCCTTATTATAGGGAATACCTAGGAACAAGCTTCCCATGACTAGACAACTGGCCTTGTCATGGAAACATTACTTCTGATGCATTTGGCACATAAGAGCTCTCATGCCACGGGACACAAAAAGTGTGCACCAAAGCAACTTGTTTCACAAAGGACTCACTTCTATGACAATCAAAAAATCTCACTGCGCTTAATAGAAAAATTACTTTGCAGTATACATGACTCCTGAACTTAAAAATTTAACATAAAAGTAGACAACTATCTACCACTTGGTAAAGAAATGTAATGTTAGATTTTATGTTAGATCATTCAGACATTCCCAAAACATGCATGGCATACCCACCAATTTTGGAACAGGGATGGTTTGCTGAACACAGTTTAATATCATGCCTATAAGCCTATATGTACCTATCCTATAAGTCATATGGTGAAATTATGGCTTCTCTCTACTTTGTTAGGTTGTCACTGTCAAACAGTGTCAGAAATGCAATAGACAACTTTGTCTACGGTGCAGCTAAAACCCGGTCCACACATGACCTACAGTAAAACTAGTCTTTTCTTTGGCTGATACTTTTAAATTTATTTCATGTTTATCCAGGTAGAATAAACATATCTTATCTCCTCTTTATTCTCTAAAATAGCTAAGTGGGACTGAATGTTCAAAATACACTTACTTAATTGAGGCAATGAATTACCCCATTTGAATTACTAGTATCATCAAAACTATAAGTACTTAACTTACCAATACAAAAGTAAAATTGCATTGAAACAAAAAGGGGGGGGGGGGTGTATGCTGGGGACCAACTAGTGCAACAGGTCCTCGTGAAAAGTCAGTGACCATACAACTTCTCTAGGTATCTAGTCCCTAGCAGGAAGTTCATTTCATCGACATGACATAAACCCCTCCCTCAAGAAACAAAGTTTCTCGTTACATATAACATAAACTGTGACACAAAAATACTACTATGATGACAGAGAAAGACAATCGCATTAACTTCCATTTCGGGAGGCACAAAAAAATGACATAAAATGGTCTTCATAAGTATAAAATAATTGTATTTACATATATTTAGATAGACCCATATGCATATACATACAGGTATATACAAGTATACACATACATGCTGAAATAAACGTTAGTATACTAGCTGTATCATGCAGTAGAAAAAAAAAAAAAAAAAAAAAAAAAAAAAAAAAAAAAAAATTGTAATACTTAATAATAATAATATTAATAATAATAATAATTTAATATAATAAAATATAATTTATATGTTATGTTAAATGAACAAACGGAATAATAATAATAAAATCGATAAGCTAGACTTCCATACCAGTCACCTACAATGTCAACACAAATATAACTTAGATGTGAATAGATACTTATCGTTTGAAACGAAAATGATGAATGTGATAATATATAATGCATGTACCTAATTGCATTGCCTAATGCAAGGCTAATTATATGATGCATGTAATGTAATTACATTACCCCCAGTGACATTTAAAACATCACTATGGTATGATAAAAACAACTAATGAGATTATTCTGCTTCAATAGATTTCAACAAATTGTCTTTGTGTTAAGTGGGAACAGCAGTATTATAAAACCAAAGTAACTTTTTGTCTGATTACATTTAGTAATAATGACCTTGTAATATAGCCGACATCATCGGCTAGGTACAGGGGCGCTGGCTTTTAGAAAACCCCATGGGTGCTCATGCTCATTTGATGGACTCGAAAAAGTGGCGAAGTGTGAGAAGAAAAATGCACACTGATCAACCGACAAATAAATAAATGTCCTACTTACATACTGCGTACCTAATTACTAATTATGTTCGATAAAAATATAAAATGAAATCATTTTATAAAAATGAAACTAGTTTTTAGTATCAAGAAATATTATAATGTAACCGTAACCTAAAAGGCGATTACTTATCTGTTTCTTGATGTCTATTCTCAGGGGTGCTCGGCACCCACTGTTTATTTCTCATAATCGGCGCCCCTGGCAAGGTACATATAACGATGATGTACAAATAACCAAGTAAGTACTAAAATATACTGAGAGTAATGATATAATATTTCTAAAATAAGCTAGTAAGTCATAAGTGACTTTCATTAAGAATAATCCAATTAATTACAATACACGTCTCACACCGTGGTATTATAACTGCCCCTGTTGAAGATAACATGCTTCTCATCTAAATCAGTTGCCTATCAATGAATCAAATATATTTTTACAATACGAGAATACTTGTCACACAATACTTTAAAAAAAATGAACGGATAGTCTAGTCAACACCTTGGGACACTCCCAGCAAGAACGTATGACTGTAGCGACAAAAAAACCTTAGGGAAAACTGAAATCAACTCATATCTTACTATAAAAAGAAACCGCACTTGAGTTGATAGTACCAGTACTAACAATAGCGTAACAATTAATTATTGCAGCAAACTCTAAACATCTACATTATGTGAACAATAATAGAATTGCATTTCAGTTTCGGCGCGAAGTAAAATTGGGAATCAAACGAGCTTACCTGTTAAGCGAAGTCTTGATTCTAATTTTATGAGCGCCGAAACTGAAATGCAATCACCCACCCACCACTAGTTAATAGCCCCAAAGCTGCAATAATTAACCTACCTAACTCACAGTTATCCTTACAGGGAAATAGTGAATGTAAGTATGCGGTAACAAGTCTGTCCAAAAGACAGCTTGTTCCTTGTCCTATAATCTCTAAAGTAAGTGACATCTAGACGCGATGGTGTTGCCAGGATACATTGATTGTATTTTTTTATATATATCTAAACTTGCGAATCCTTTGACCCGTAATGAAAATATTACTACATTATGTGAACAATAATAGAATTGCATTTCAGTTTCGGCGCTCATAAAATTAGAATCAAGACTTCGCTTAACAGGTAAGCTCGTTTGATTCCCAATTATATAATACAAGTTAGCTTCTGCCATCGACTTCGCCTGTGTGGCAGTAGAAAATATTGACCTTTATTTTAAGAAGAATATCGTAAGTGATTGTTTATGGTTTTTACAGGAATGGGTTTTCTATTCCATTATTAAAAAATATTCAAGATAAAATGATTCTAAAAAATATATAACTTATCTGTTTATACACCCCTATTTTTTAATTAGTACAAAAAAAATGAGGCTCTATCCGTACCCATTAGATCACATTTAGTCTAGTCAAAAGTAAAAAAAAAACGAAATCCCAAAATTGTCCACAAAAATTTGTCATAATATGGTAAATTCATAATTGAATCAATCATTCATAACAATTGCTTCTAGAAAATACCTACTACGCGCAGTTTTTTTCCATTGTTTTTCATTCATAATCAATATAGCCTGTACAATATTTCCATAAATTGAGTGACATTTTAGGATATAAATAAACGCTCATAACTTTGCTGTTTATGAATATTAGTTATTGAGACTTTACTTAAATAATAACAACACCTTTTCTAATAAGCCCTTTAGGTATATGTAGTAATTAAAAACTAATGGTGTATAAAAGGAGAAACTGACTGACTGCTGACATATCAACGCACAGCCGAAACTACTGGGACTAGGAACATGAATGGGACAAATAGGTTTTTTTTTTAAGTGTGTTATCATCTAAACTCGAGATGTCTCTCGCCCTTGGGGGGACGAGAGGGCGTGTCAGACTTTTACTGACTAAAACTCACTCCCAGTTCCTTCGTTGCCTTGCATTCCAAGCCCGGGTTTTCCTTTCAGAAGCGAACCTATGACCCCAGTAGGTTTCGGCCCTGCTGGGCCTTGAACTTGGGCTCGGTCCGGATAGTTACTGTGACGACTATGAAGATCACAATTATTATTACTTGCTAACTGGCACGTTATACTTTTAAGGTTTATGTTATAGAAAGTTTAGTTTTCATTGATGTTGAATCGATAAAAAAAGAAGGACGTCAGATAAATGTCGGACGATATCTTTTATATAAATACATATATATGAAAGTGCTTAAGTTAATACAGTAATAGTTAAATCGAATATCTAAGACTTTCATTGCGTCCCCAGCGTCACATTACCGAACGGTCGGACGGTGACCTACCCATTGCTTGCCGTCCGACCGCCTGATCGGAATCCGAACCGACTGACTGCTGACATATTATTTATTTATTTATTTATTTAAAACTTTATGCACTAATGAAACATTGTACAAAGGCGGACTTAATGCCTTAGGCATTAAACACAACAACACACAGCCGAAACTACTGGGACTAGGAACATGAGGGATTATGTTACCTTGGGACATGGAATAATTATCTACTTTCACGCAGGCTAAGCCTCTGGCAGCAGCTCCATGCTGCAGGCTGCGCTTTTGTTCACAAGAGTTACGCGTAAAAGTCTGTCGCTCCCTCTCGTTCTACCAAGGGCGGGAGAAATTATTTGATGATTTTCCACCTCAAAAAAAAACGCATTTTTCATTTAGCAAGCTAACACTTTTACTATGAGCTATTGTGCTTTTTTAGGGTTCCGTACCTCAAAAGGAAAAAACAGAAGCCTTAAGAATCACTTTGTTGTCCGTCTGTCAAGATACTTTATCTCGGGAACGCGTGAAAGTATCGAGTTGAAATTAAAACCATATACTCAGATTTGCGGTCCCTTGAAGCTGTGAAAAAATCAAACTCTTATGTTAACGAAAAACATGATACGGCCGTTTATGTCGCAAAAAACGTATATTTCCACACTCTAAAAGGAATCAAAATTCATAGGGTAAGTACTTCCCGTTGACCCAGAATACTGAAATTTGGCATAAAACATTAAGCAAGGTCTTATAGCAAAGGTATAGGAATAAATCTGAAAATACTAAATTTGTTGTTACGTCACAAAAAAAATCTTTTATTGTGATTCGGAAAAATCTTCGAGACTCCATTCGGGAATTTAACTATTTACATAGGTAAGTTTGTACGGAACCCTCCGTTTGCTAGTCCGACTCGCACTTGCCCAGTTTATTTTTACTTTTGATAGGTTCGCGCTTGACCACTATCTCACCTGATGGAAAGAGACGATGTGGTCGACCATGGAACACGCTTGCCTAGGTACCTATAGACATTACTTTTTTTTTTTTTTTTAGGTGGGAAAATCATCTTATGACAAATCCCGCTCTAGTGTCAGACTTTTACTGACTAAAAAGCCACTCCTGTTCCTTGTTTGCCTTCGTCCCAGGGCCCCGGGTTTCACTTTCACACTACCCGTGGCCCCAGTAGGCTTCGACCCTGTTGAGCCCCTACGATTTGCTGACATCTCCCTGAGGCGCGCGTGGAACAATACGCGCCGTCGACGACTTGGGCTCGGTCCGGACGGTTACCGGACGATCGGACGGCGAGCCACCCATTGCTCGCCGTCCGCAAGCCCTCGCCTACGGTGGCCGGAAATCGGGATCGGAATCCCGGCGGCGGTTGGGGCGTGAGGACCGTTGCCTCACGCGATCGGCCGCCTCCTTTGCTAGCATTACTGCTTCGCAGAAGGAGGCGACCGCCTGCCACTCCTCCTCGCTCCGGACCATGGCCTGTACCAAAGCCCGGCGCGAGAGATCGCCGCCGCCGATCGCCCCCACGAGGACACGGCGTTGCTCTGCCCAAGCGGGGCACACCTCCACCGTGTGCTCCACCGTGTGCTCCACCGTGTCCTCCGGGCGGTCCACACAGTGGCGACACCCGGGCGTCGCTTCCGCACGAATCCGGTGCAGGAACTTCCCGAACTTACCGTGTTCGGTGAGAACCTGCGTCATGCGGAAGGTGAGGACGCCGTGAGGTCTTTCCAACCACGCCTCAAAGAGGGGACTTACCGCCATAATTGTGGCGTGCCCAATAGACATTACTTGTGGATTTTCAATAGGCATACAGAATATGAAGCCAGTTAATTCTGGTTTTGTTAATATTGTCTAAATTGTTATCCTATCTATTATTGCCAAATTCTTTAAGGAGAAATAGAGTTTGTATATTTGTTCTTAGAAGGTTATATTAAGAGTACATTGTTAGAAGAAAAGAGTAAGTAAGTACCTACTCTGGTTTTACTTTTTGCGAAACAAACATTTGGTTGTCTTGAAAGTATTGTAAGTTAAGTTATTGTCTCATTACTAAGTAAAATTATTGTCTTGAAAGGAAAGACTAAGAGAAAAGCAGAATTTCAATCACCTAGAGTATTTTAACATACTCTATTGCGTTCGTAGATTATAATGTACTCTTCCTCAAAACAGAGTACAATACCTACTCTATATTAGAGTACGGTTGGCAACCCTAGCTGTATCTAATAAATAGCACATAATCAGTGCCGTAACCAGGGCAGTGCCAGCGGTGCCTATGCACAGGGAGGGGCTACCTGGAGGGGCGCAGAAATTATCATACTACGGTTAAGTTTTGGTGATAAGTTAGTAGCATACATACAATACCTATTATTTATCGTACAATACAGTTGTAGATGTACCCTACCAGGAGGTGGAAGAATTCCGTATGGTATCTTTGAAGCACCACGTCACGCTCATTTTTCTTTTTATATTTCGAACTGGGTATAAACATTAAAAAAAATTAAGGGTGCAGTTATAGAAGTTCGCACCCGGCGTATAAAGGGCTAGTTACACCACTGCACATAATGCGTGAGTAAAAGAGTAGGTACCTACCAAGATAATTTTGATGCAAATATTTACTAATACCATTCATCTTTTAAAGAACCTAACCTACGAGTCGAACCTACGGAAAACGCAGCGTCGGAAATCCTCCCACAAGGTGGACCGACGACCTGGTGAGAGTCGCGGGAATGCGGTGGATGCGAGACATTGCGGTGCAAGCGAGAGAGAAGGTCGTTGTGGAAACGCTTGGGGGAGGCCTATGTCCAACAGTGGACGTCTTTCGGCTGAAATGATGATGATGATGATGATGATGAACCTACGAGTACCTACCTACTGGTTTAAAAACGAATAATACTCAAATAGTAAAAAAAATCCCTTTAAAAGCAATTTCACTTCAACAACCCTATCGCCAATAGAAAACTAAATGAACGCATAATCTATATTATTGCAAATAGCTCAATTAAATACCATAACAAGATGTTTCTGTTTCTTTCTTCCTATGTACCACTACTGTACATGAAGTTTAAATAAATAAATAAATAAAATAAAACCCGTGATCCTGAAACGCAAAGGGCAAGGAAGGAACATAGGGAGACGTCATTGGATGACAAAAAAAACAGCCGAGCGTGACGGCACAATCACATTCAATATACCCACAAAATAAAGTGCGAGTGAAAGAAGTTTTTACAAAAATATCGCTGATAGGATGTCACTTTGTTTAAGTCTTTTGATAATGAAGACAACAGCAATGCTCTACTACCCCTGCGTTCCGAATAGCGATAAAAGTGATAAAATCGCGAATCCGAATAACGCGCAACGTCACCATTATTACTCAATAGCCCTTTTATTTTGAGACTATAAAATTTGGTCGCATTCGCGATATAATCACTTTTATCGCAATTCGAAACGCTGCCTGGGTAATACGAAACAGCGCTGTCCAAATCAAACCATAACCGTGAACATGTGCTTGACTGTATGTGCACAAAGGAACCGTTTACGAGGAGCTGTGACTCATGGAAGTGGATTCCCAACAATGCTGGGTAAGCTTAGAAACCGCATGGACGAGAATGCATAGAGAAGTACTAAGACAAAGATCAGCTAATGAAAACTTAGGTAGGTACTCCACAGATGCGATAGAAATATATCAAGTTTTGACTGGCCTGTTGGTCTAGTGGTTAGTGGCCCTGACTGCTATGCCGGAGGTCGTGGGTTCGATTCCCACCCAGGACAAATGTTTGTGTGATGAGCACGATCATTTGTTCTGTATCTGGGTGTAATTTATCTATAATTTCTATGTATTTAAAAATATATAAGTATGTTTATCAGTTGTCTAGTACTCATAACACTAGCTCTGCTTAGCTTGGGACTAGACGGCGTTGTTGTGACAGTTGTGGCATATTATTATATTATTATTATTAAGTAATGAGGAAAAAACGTTCGTTTTCTTATCTCATTATTTTACAACTAACTATGTAATTCTGATTTCTGGGTCAATGACCACTGGTAGTAATTTGATCATCTTTACACATTTATGTTGAGTTGCGCTAGCGAATTTTATTGGACCCTATCTCAGAGCCACTGTGGGCGGTATTTGCGGACGACGAGCAATGGGTAGCTCGCCGTCCGGCCCTCCGGTAACCGGCCGGCGTGTATTGTACCACGCCCGCCTCAAAAAGTTGTCATTTTTTATGTAGGATTCGGATTATGTAGGATTCCCAGTAGGATTCGGCCCTGCTGGCCCCCCTACAGTTTTTCTGTAGGGGGGCCAGCAGGGCCGAATCCTACTGGGACCATGGGTTAACTTCCAAAAGGGAAAGGGGTCCTGGAACGCAAGGCAAAGAAGGAACATAGGTGTGGTTTTAGCCAGTAAAAGTCTGACAAGCCCTCTCGCTCCGCCCTGGGGCGAGAGAAGTCATTGGATGATTTCCCACCTAAAAAAAATGTTTAAAATATTCTCAGTATTTATGTACCTATTGCTCATCCAAAGACGTTACTGCATATAGACGTGTTTTTTTTAACCCCTCGAGCGCCGATTGTACATACGTCTGTACAACTTGAGTGACCTTGAAAAACGCTTATGTACCTAATTGTCGTTTTCTACACACGGGCACGGTAATAATAGATAATATTACCGTGACACGGGTGTACGAAATTTATTCGGCCAAAAATTTTAGTTTCTATATCGTCGTTTTTCCTAGAAAAACTCCAGAAAAGTTATTTTTTATTTCTTTTTTTTGTGATTTTATGTAACGTAGGTAATAATAATACCCCTATCATAGGCTCACGTTGGACCACTATCTCACCTAATGGTAAGCGATGATGTTGCCGTCGATAGAGCATTCTGCCCTAGAAGTAAATGAAATCTTTGTATCTAAACCTCAAAAGCTTGTCCTGAAATATGTTCAAAATGTAATTACGTCATTTTTCTGTTGGTTGAGTGGTATGTAGGTAGGTACAATGTACATTCATACCTTTGTGTAACGACATTCTGTGTCTATTGTCTTTTAAATCTTTAATTATAATAATTTGTAGATATTACAGCAGTGTGATCGTCCCATCAAAAATTAACAAAAAAAATTACTAATTAGGGCAGGTAACTAAATAACAATACCCAGCTTATGAACAACCTAAATGGCCTATCTATTGTCTAAAATAAAACAATATTTCGTTAGGTAGAACCTAGAACAAAGACTGTCTAACAAAATACCGTGGCAATTAGTCAAAAGTTACAATAATGTTATAATTTAATTATATTCATAATTACAAAAGATAATTAATACCTACTATAATCAACAACCTAATTAGCGACTGTCCATCAATTATCACCATTTAAAAATAAATAATTATCCCACACTGTCACGCCTTAATTATAGGTAATTTATGTACTATTTATCATGATAAAACATAACAAGCATAACTAGATTACCGAAAACCGGAATACTCGTAATTCTGAATTAATTGAATATACATTGGTACATATAATGATTAATCAGTACCTGACAATGACAGATACATGAACGAATCTAACTAACATTATTTATTTCGGTAACAAAAGTTTAGTTTTCACCACGATCACTGCACTTTTTTTTTTAAATAGAACTCCACTCGAACTCAGACTGTAAAGCACTAACTAGGTATTTGAATTGGTATTAATAAATAGGGAAAAATATCCTCGGGGACTCGATAAAGTCTGGTTTTAATGACGCACTGACCACGACTGGGCCTGCATTGTTATATTTTTTGAATTGTCAACAAATTGACTAATTACTACCGCGAGGATTTCGATGAGAGGTAATAGATGACAACGTATTTGATCACGACCTTAGCAGAGGTCAGGTTTATATAGGATGATCGTTTTAAGAATTTATTTGAATGAAAAGTAACTGAAAATTTGTAAGAGAATCGTTTGGTCATATAAAGGGGACGACGGCGACGAATGGAACGCGTGCTATTAAAAGAGTTAAGAGTACTATATAAGTACCTACATGTGAATAGATGGAGAGGGAGAGAGAGGCCAAAGAAGAGAATGATGGATTGTGTGAGGACTTGAGGTGTGATATGAAAGAAAAGGGAGTTAGTGATAGCGTGACGGGTGACAGGACTTCGTTTTATATAAAAGGAAAATCTTAATAACAATAGGGACTAATGCACATGACAATTAAGGTGTAGGTACATAGCGCTCACCATAATAATACTGCTGCCTTGAGAAATATAGTATAATCTGTCATTACATAATTTTAAAGTATTATCAATTTAAAATAAAATAATAATGTAACACAAAAATAGGGGTGAATCTTATATCATATATATTTGGTTTATTTTCATTTCAATAACATTCACAAGATATAATAAACGTGAGATATACCAACTGTTGATATAATTTCTTTACATAAAAAATTTATATACTCTAAAACTTATTTCGTATAACCTTATTGGATATAAAGTTTATTTCATCGAAAATCATTAGGCCTATCGTTTAAAATAATATACATATATGCCGCAGCTGTATCGTTTAATACAAGTTGGCGCAGCGTTATAAAAACGATACTGTAATAATTATAATGCGGCTGCGGAGCCTCGCGGTTGGATTAGGTCACATTAGAATAGTCACCATTAGAACGCGATGGCGAGCGAACGAAGAGATCATGTGGGTTAGGTTAGGTTAGAACAGTGAATCATGGATGGCGTATCAGCTCCCACGATCCCCGGTCCAAGTGTGGGAGGGAACACCGAGGTGGTTTTTAGTCAGTAAGAGTCTGACAGACCCCTTCGCCTGCCCCAGGCGAAGGACATGCATGAGGATTTTCCACCCCGGCAACAAAAAAAAAAAAAAAAGGTTAGAACAGTGACCATAAAAGCCAGATCCCCTTCTAATGTTAGTGAATCATTCGGGTTTGGTTAAGTTGAAAATCGCGCCTGAAATAGGTCAGGTTAGAATACAATGCGCCTGGATTAGGTCAGATTAGAATAGTGACCATTAGAACGCGATGGCGAGCGAACGAAGCGATCATATGGTTTAGGTTAGGTTAGAACAGTGACGATTTAAGATCCCCTTCTAATGTTAGTGAATCATTCGGGTTTGGTTAAGTTGAAAATCGCGCCTGAAATAGGTCTGGTTAGAATACAATGCGCCTGGATTAGGTCAGATTAGAATAGTGACCATTAGAACGCGATGGCGAGCGAACGAAGCGATCATATGGTTTAGGTTAGGTTAGAACAGTGACGATTTAAGATCCCCTTCTAATGTTAGTGAATCATTCGGGTTTGGTTAAGTTGAAAATCGCGCCTGAAATAGGTCTGGTTAGAATACAATGCGCCTGGATTAGGTCAGATTAGAATAGTGACCATTAGAACGCGATGGCGAGCGAACGAAGCGATCATATGGTTTAGGTTAGGTTAGAACAGTGACGATTTAAGATCCCCTTCTAATGTTAGTGAATTATTTGGATTAGGTTAAGTTAAAAGCCATTATGATTTATAAAAAGCTTTCGTTCTTTCATATTAGACTAAATAAGTTTTATATCTTTTGAGTGGTATATCTAAAGATTTTATAATCAATTTATGTTATGCTTATATAAATTGGTTATTTGAAAATTATATCAATCGTTTATTATATTAACTGATAGTTATAAAAAAAATAAAATTATAGATTCAGTTGTTATATCTTGTAAATATTAGAGATTTTGTATTTATACCATACATTACTTACCTCAAAAATAGATTCAAATAAGTCTACACATTAAAATGAATTGAAAATATTAAAAACGAATTAAAGAGATTGAAATATTGCAAATCATTTGAAGTCGAGAATAAATAAAAATAAATTAAATTACAATTATTTAAAGTCAAATAAATTATAAATTAATAAAGTATGTTCCTTTGGTTTAACATCCAATCCCGTCAGACGATGGCAGCAAACGGCAACTTCCTAAACCAAAAATATTTAAAAAATATCAAAGGTTAGGCAGGCAGAAAGAAAAAATCTTTTCAGTACACTTACTCGAAAACCCGGTCTAATCCCACCGCTTTTAGGCACGCAATAGACTGTTTTCCGCACTAGTTCAGAAAAGTGCGCGTGCTGTCCCCCGCCACAGTTTTATTACATTTATCGTATCAGGCTGGGCGTGTGTCGACCCCCACCAGTCGCCGGTCAACCTCCGTTAATTCATTTCGTAAGTGTATTGAAAAATGTCGTTTGATACACGTGCAAATTTGTCACTGCAGCCCTCGGCTTCATAACACACTCGCCTAAGGCTCGTGCGAACTGCGCCTCGATCGCAATGACAAACTTTCTGTACTTGTATCAAAATGTACTATTTTACAAAAAAAAATACAACCGACCTCAATATAAAAAAAAACACTGAAAAGTGCAAAATAACTTTAATTTCGGTAGTCGATGTTTCTATAATAGTTTGGTCTCTTCGTTATTTAACACCGACTTCCGAGATTTAAGTTATTTTGCACTTTTCAGTGTTTTTTTTTTACTTTGAAGTCGGTTGTATTTTTTTTGTAAAAAGATTTTTATTTTACACTTTTTAGTTATGGTACCACCACTAAAAAGTACCCCTCAGCCAAACCTAAATACCTTATTGCTAGAGTGCATCTCATGACAATTCTAATAATCCCAAACACGGTTAGATTACATTAATTTATTACAGAGTTCCAGTGCCTATCTTCAAGCTTCATCATCAGATCAGTTCGATATATTCCCCCTCTTCTTTCAGTCAGTCATTGACTACACGTATAAACAAAGCAATTGTACTTGTTACGACGGTTCTGCTGTGATCCTGTGAGGAGTTCTGTTTCATATCTTCGAAGATCATGATAAGATCATAACAATATTTCTATGGGACCAACTCGGAAGCATAACCTTTCAATCAAAAAATATATATTTCAAAATCGGTCCAGAATTGACCGAGAAATCGGTGAACATACATAAAAAAAAAATATATACATTCAGCCGAACATAGAACCTCCTCCTTTTTAAAGTCGGTTAAAAAAATCAAGATACGCTTATACTCGTAAATATTCTTTGCCATTTATATAACCCTAACATCTTTTTATGAACATTAAACAATCGTTTCGTTCAAATCAAAGCTAAAACAACCATTAAACCTCAATCTTTGATACAATCTCAAACCCATTCGCACTAATTAAAAACGTATATACCCAAGTACGATTCGGACTCGCGCACTAAAGGTTCCGTATCCATGGGCGTATAGTACGCGGCAAATAAGTTGACCCCAAATGGCCGTCGTTGCTATGGTTACGCTCAACCCCCCACCTCGATTGAGACCCGAAAATCTGTTACTGCGCATTCAAGGTCGATCGCCATTTTGGTTCAACTTTTATGCCACGTATTGTCCAATATTAGTTAAAAATGTACATTTATAAAGTATTAAAAAAATCTAATTGGAGCGCTTTTCGCTCTTTAACGCTAACCTATTTAATATTAAATATATAACTAAAGTAAATATCAAATAATGACGGCTGCATACATTTTCATGCTCGCTTTGCTCTCCTCGATACAAATACATAACTATGTATGTATATATAAACAAGGCTTAATATTGCAGTCTCGCTTGTGCCGCGTGCCGATGTGGACGTGTTATTTGAGTTTTATTTACACCGATTAGCGCAGCGCAAGCTGTCGCTCGTAAGTACTGGCCATGACAGACAATCTAGTGGCAAACGAGCTGTTGGCGTTCCTGCAGCAGAAGCTGGATGTGATGGACGAGGTGTCCGCAATCCAAATCTGCGCAACGAACTTCAGCGAGGAAGATATAGCTGCTGCGAAGCTGTTGCTGTTCAGCATGCTTAATAAGCGCGACCAGATGCCATCCCGCCGGCGTGACGGGACTAAGAAAAGCCTACAGGATATTATCACGCTGTTCAAGGAGACCGACCCTGACGACGTGCCGACGTTTGTGGCAAAGGAGCTGCATAAGCTCCCTCCAGTCACCTTCGACCACGTCGATGTAACAAGCCTTTTGAAAGACATTGTCTTTCTGAGGGCCAGCCTTGCAGATGTGCTAGCAAAGTTGGATGCATCTCAGAAAACCGTCGCCGATTTGCGCAAGGAATTTAATGAATTTCGCAATAACGCGGCGGCAACTAGGTCATCAGTCGATGCATCGAACGTAAACATGCGTCATGGAGCCGGCCTCGATATATTGTCGCCGAACTTCGCGTCAGCAGTTTCGTCGCCGGCGCATACGTCGATTGCTGAGGTTGCAGAGTGCCCCACTCGTGCGCCCCGCAACTCCGTGCCGGTCACCGCGGTTCCTCCATGCAGCACCGCACGAGCCCTTCGCCCCGTCCCGCTGCCTGTTCTTGCAGCTCCAGCGAATCGGATCCGAAAGGATTTCGCTAGCGTCACCGCGAGCGCCCCTGGCGCTCCTAATCCGAAACCTGTGCCTGACAAGGCAAAGAAGAAGGTCCATGATAGTGATGGTTTCGTTATGGTGCAAAGGAGGAAGCGTCGAACGCAAACCAACCAGAATCGCTGCGGCATAGCTCCTGCAACTCCTAGCGTAGGACTGCGTGCTGCTCAGCCGAACACTCCCGTGTACATCTCCCGCCTGCATCACACCACAAGGGTGGAAGACATCGTGGAGTACGTGCGCCGTAAGACGAAGTTCGAACTGAGGGTACAGCTGTTGGAGTCGCACCGTAACGTCAATTTCAAGGCGTTCGTGGTGCGAGTCCCGAACACTTTTCTGCCCCTCATGTTGAAGGAAGACTTTTGGCCGCAGGGCGTGGTGTTCCGTCGCTTCCGCGGACAAGTGCCACAGAACAGCACAAAGTGAACAAGTGCAGTGAAGTGTTACTAACTTAGTCATAAGTCATATTTATTAACAATAAATTGTATTTAATTTACTTTATATATATTTTAGTCCATAAGGTATTTATCTATGGGCCAAGATGCCTGAAAATAAATGATTTATTATTATTATTTTTTTTTTTTATATTTTATTTATCTCAGGACCCTGAGGTCCTGGACCTTTGGGAGGCATACGAGGAGCCGAAGCCAACTCGCAGAGGCCCTTTAGATAATTATAAAGGAACATGATATCAACCGACGATTATCCCTGTACGCGCTATGCTAGTGCACCCAAGGACAACCCCCGGTTATTGAAAAACTGTTGCGACATATGGAGAACAAAGATAATAGGGCTATGGTTTTTGGAGTCTTAAGTGGACTGGTAACATGGAACTATGTCAAGACTATGGCCCCTGCCTGAACAACGTTATTAATATGCATCGAAAAAAGGCAGGGGGTGACTTGCACACTCAATAAATGGGCCCCCAAAAACGGCCGCTAGCACGAAGTGACGTAGCAACAAGAGGGCAACATATCCTGAGGTGCTTGAGGAGTGGAGAGGTATACCACGGCTATCAGGACAATCCCGGAAGTACGGTCAAGATCCCTACCAGCACCTTACTGGATTATACATCCTTCTCCCGAGCACGTTTGCTCTTGCGAATCTCCACTCAAGCCAGCCAATAAAGGCAAGAGAGAGGTGGGAGCTCAGTTCCTCGTCAGTGTTCACTACGGCCGGCCAATAAAGGCAAGCCGGAGATGAAGAACAAGAATTCTCCCGGGAGATCGGGTCCGTGGGGTCGCTAATGCCCAACAGTTCGCCACAAAACTGCACTGCGGATTGTATCTCTCTTAGTCTGGCCCCTCACCCTAGGCATATTACGGCAAAGCAAACTTTACCGATACAGACCTAGGGTATATTGGAGCACGCAAGCCCCACCACGACGTCAACGTAGAGATACGGCGATGGGGTTATTATTATTATTATTAGGATCCCGTGGCGTACATAGTTGGTATCTTTGAGATACGGAACCCTAAAAACAGAAAATTAATCTCCTCTGCTCAACAACTTTAGATTTTTTTATTCAACATTTTTCCAAGTCGTCGTTCATAACAGAGGTTGGAGTAATGAAACACCCTGTGTATACGGGACCTCCAGGTCAAGTGGGTTTAACGAGCAATATTGCATTTTGTAATGTTCAGGCCGGGTGCATGCGCTATGATATTACTTGAAGTCTTACGTGTGCGATATTGCGACAGTAAATCTTGTTATAAAATAAAATTAGACAACAATATTTTTTTAAGGTGGGAAATCATTTAATACTGCCGCTGTAGGGCGGAGCGTGAGGGCGTGTCAGACTTTCACTGACTAAAACCACACCTATGTTCCTTTAGTTGCTCTTTGCGTTCAAAGACCACGGATAACCGGGATAACCTTTTCAGAAGTAAACCCATGGTCCTAGTAGGCATCAGCCCTGATGGGCCCCTACGGTTTGGCTGACATCTCTTAGAGGTGCACGTGGTACACTACGTTTCTGACAAATGATTTTGGAGCGCGGCATCAGGCGTCTGTCTATGGTTCATTATTTATTGCATTTTTATAAATTTCTCTAACACATTACACGTATTAACATAATTCCACGCTTTTTACCTTTTATTTTATGTATTTATTATTTTTTCAGTGTTTGTTTTATCAATGTTTGTATTTGTTATTTTGTTTCGATACCTACCTACATAGTTTATTTAACCTCCGTGAGTGTGACCGTGGCATCACCGTGGGCCCTAGCAGAATACCAGCGCTGCGTTATTTATCGTTTAAAATCGTTTTAAATATCGCAGCATAATAATATGCTGAGTTAGGCGCCTTTTTGACCTTGCACAGATTTTATGTTATTCTTTTTATACTTTCATACTTTTTTTTTTGTAATTCTACTGTATGTGTGAGGTACGAATAAAAGTTTTTTCTTTCTTTCTTCGAGGGCTCTGGCTTGATCCGGACGGCCGAACGGCGAGCTACCTATTGCTCGTTGTCCGCAAGCCCGCGCCTACGGTGGTTGGTAGTCGGGGCCGAGGTCGCGGCGGCTGGGGCGTGAGGATGTCCGTTCCCTCACGCGTGCGGCCGCCTCCTTCGCTAGCATCATTACTGCTTCACAAAAAGAGGCGACCGTCACCCAATCCCCCTCCCTCCGGATCATGGTATTAAATAGGGATAGGCGCGAGGGGTCGCCGCCGCCGATCGCCCCACAGGACACGGCGGTGCTCCGCCCAAGCGGGATGCACCTCCACCGTGTTCTCCGGGCGGTCCGCACATTGGTGACACCCGGGCGTTTCTTTCGCTAGCCACTCCTCAAAAAGAGGACTTACCACCATGATTATGGCCAGCCCAAGACAATAATACCTGTGTTAGCATTTAAACTCTCGCTGACATGTGCGACGCGACAAGGTTAGTATTTTGAGGCTTTTTCTTAAAAAAAGGATAGATGAATACAAATCTTATCGGTACATCAGCTAGATTAGGTACCAAATTAGTACATTTTGATACAAGTGGAGAAAGTTTGTCATTGCGACCGAGGCGGAATTCGCAGGAGCCGTAAGCGAGTGTGATAAGGGGCCGAGGGCTGCAGTGACAAATTTCCACGTGTATCAAACGAAGTTTTTCAATACACTTCTCGCACCTCAATACGCGCCTCGTGGGGGTGGACGCGCGTCCAGCCTGATACGATAAATGTAATAAAATTGTGGTGGGGGCGAGCACGTGCAATTTTCTGCACTAGTGTGGAAAACAGACAATTGCGTGCCTAAAAGCGGAGTAAGTGTATTGAAAAAATATTAGATACGTCTTTTAGTCACTTACCTGAACAAAAAATGATGACGTTAGTGCGTTAGTGTAACATAAAAAAAAAACTTTTTTATAATATTTTTTCATAAATGATAAATGAATGATAAATGATAAATGATATTTATTCTGCAAATAGGTTTATAAAACACTTTTACACGTCAATTTTTTTTTGTCATTTTAAACTAGATGAGGCCGGTGTTTCCTAGCTGACTACCCTGAGAAGAAACACCGAAACAAACTCAGGGGTCAAAGTCTCTTTTAAAGTCCATACAGTAAATATGTAATGGTCAAATCACATGAGAAGTTGAGAACCATGTAGATTTGTCTGAGATGGTCTTTTGAAGAAAGAACCAAACAGATTTGAGTGGATCTGTCCAGTCAGTGCAAGCATTTGTCAGTATTCGCAAAGCTCAATTCAGGACTACTAAGGAGCTCAACGACTTGACGAATAATACCAAAAAAAGGACATTTGAGTAGGCCGCAGAAAATACTCAAATTGCCAGACATACGTTAAAATTACTGAAAAGGAAAAAAAAAGCAATCAACATAGTCCTCACGTTCACAATAATAAAAAGAAATAATATAGTTTACAAAATGTAATACTTAGTAAAGTAAATACCTATTTACTTATGTCAAAATTTAATTGAAAAAAAATAAAAAATAAAAATAATGTCAAATTGCAAAATAAAGATAATCTAAAATGTAAGATTGTAAAAAAAAAATATTTTGCATTTTTAGTGTTTTTTATTTACATTGAAGTCCATTGTATTTTTATTTTTGTAAAATTTTTTTTATTTTACACGTTTTAGTTGTGTTACCCCACAGCCAAACTTAAATGCCTTTCAGCTACATCATCAGATCAGCCCCCCTAGCCAAGTCACAAACGATAAACGTAAACTCTCAGTAGTCTTTAATAGATTTTCAACTTTATGCTATTGGATATAAAGTTGAAAATCTATTGAAGATTACATAGTGTTTTTCGTTCGTTCCGGTCGCTAACGCTCAGTAGTCTTTAATAGATTTTCAACTTTATGCTCTTAGCTATAAAGTTGAAAATCTATTGGAGATTACTAAGCGTTCACGTTTATCGTTTGCAACTTGGCTAGGGGGGCTGTTCGATTATACCTACCTGATTTTTACGGAAATAGCTGCTGCGACCGGCTTCTCCCGCGTGATAGTAGATAATTTTCCCAATGGAAGGAAAATACTCCCGGGATAAAAAGTATCTTATATGCTATTCCAGAACATGGTCTACCTGTAAACCAAATTTAATCAAAATCCATTCAGTAGTGTTTGCATGAAAGTAACAAACATTCAGACATACAAACTTTAGGGCCTATTACACTACGCGATATTTTCGTCTTATTTTTTGTTCCGAGTAAAACCGGTCTAACTCTTATTACACTACGCGATATGTCGAATCATAGACTAAAACTGTCTGAATATCGAATGGTGTAATAGGCCCTTTTCGCGTAAATAATATTAGTAGAATTCCGGTGCCTACCTTCCGGCTCCCTTCCCCGAGGTATCCCTTCCCCTTCTTCCTTCAATCAGTCATCGACTACACGTATAAACAAAGCAATTTTACTTGTTACGACAGTTCTGCTATGATAATAAGAGGAATTCCGTT
Organism: Mythimna impura; assembly: GCA_905147345.3. Taxonomy (NCBI): domain Eukaryota; kingdom Metazoa; phylum Arthropoda; class Insecta; order Lepidoptera; family Noctuidae; genus Mythimna; species Mythimna impura. The sequence goes on from LR990349.1 coordinate 6,389,720, forward strand.
CCATATAACAATATTTCTATGGGACCAACTTGAGAGTATAATCTTTCAATCAAACAAAAAAAATTGATCCACAATTAACCGAGAAATCGATGAACATATATAAAAAAATACATACCGCCAAACAATAAATATGTGTCCTTCTTTTTGAAGTCGGTTAAAACATGTACCACTTATGACCAAGAAATGACGTAAAAAGCCCTGTCTTACGTAGGAAATCATATAATGACTCCTCCCACGCTGTGCTGAATAAGCGGAATCGCCTCCCACGCAATCGTCAGACTTTACTGACTAAAATCCACCTTTTCATTCCAGAGTGGCGGTAACACAAGCCCTCATCCCTGCCCACCTAGCCAAGTTACAACCGTTTCGTTTCGATTCTCTTTTCGTTGATCGCCTCGAGTCGGCCACGCCTCCTATTCCTTTGTTCTGACGTCATCTCAACGCTCAGTCACGTGGTCAAAACAAAGGAATAGAAGGCGTGGCCGACTCGAGGCGATCAACGAAAAGAGAATCGAAACGAAACGGTTGTAACTTGGCTTGGGGGACTGAATTTTGTTGTGTTTTATGTTTGTATTGTTTTTATTGATTTAGCACATATATATAAGCAAAATCAGCCTAATAATATTGTATTTTGTGTATGTATTTATAAATATATAAGTAAGTTTATCAGTTGTCTAGTACTACAAATACCACAAGCTCTACTTAGTTTATCGGCGGCAATGACCTGTCGCTCCGAACCCTGGTACAGACCATGGTCCGGAGTGAGGAGGAATGGCAAGCGGTCGCCTCCTTCTGCGAAGCACTAATGCTAGCAAAGGAGGCGGCCGCACGCGCGAGGGAACGGCCCTCACGCCCCAGCCGCAGGGATCCCCATCCCGATTTCCAGCCACCGTAGGCGCAGGCTTGCGGACGGTGAGCAATGGGTAGCACGCCGTCAGGTTGTCCGATAATCGTCCGGACAGAGCCCAAGTCGTCGACGTCGCTTAGTGTTCCTTGCGCGCCTCAAGGAGATGTCAGCAAATCGTAGGGGCCCAGCAGGGTCGAAGCCTACTGGGGCCATGGGTTAAGTGAAAATGAACCCCCGGGGCTTTGGAACGCAAGGCAAAGAAGGAACAAGCGAGTAGGTTTTAGTCAGTAAAAGTCGACTCGCCCTCGCGCTCCATCCAAGAGCGAGATAAGTCATTGGATGATTTCCCACCTAAAAAAAACTACTTAATTTGGGACTAGATGGCGTTGTATGAAAGTTGTGAAATATTATTATTGTTATTTTGAGAGCAGTGGTACTAAAATAATTTACACAAAGTAACGCGTTTGGCTGGTTTGAATCCACGACTCGTTTGTCGAGCCGTTAACGCTGGGACACCAATGATCACATACCAAAATTGGTGTATTCACAAATAAATGTTCCTATAAGACCTTAATTAAAATATGCAGCGTGACTTAATTCATTAAACCCCAAGCGAAAGCGTTCGCTCTGTCATTGTCTTTCTATTGTGTCTTTAGTTACGGTATTCGAAAGGTTAATGTAAAGGTCTCAGTAGCCAAGTCATTAAAATAACCCTAAAAAAAAAACTAGCAAAAAGCTGCCATCCTGCACAGCGTTCAAAAATGAGGTTAGAGTTAACTCTAATGACGTCATCAGGGTAGATATTTTTGAACGCAAACGTAGAGTTCAACTGTCAATGCCAAGCAATTGTCATTCCTGCCACTTACACTAACCTAGACCTGCGGGGCTATTGCGTAACTCTGTTGACAGTTCAAGTGATGATCACTTGCTATCAATGTGCATCACTGAACTGTCAAACAGCTAGTTTCGTATTGCCTATCTTCAGTGACCAACTGCAGTGACGTCATAGCCACTGGTGCCTTTGATAGCCACCCTAACACGTTTTGACAGATATTATTGTATCGATACTTTTAAAATTGCGATTGTGTAAGCTTTTGAAGCTGTATAATAGTCGATAAAATTTTAGAGTAGTCATAATAGGCACCGTAAATTTTTATAATTCACCACATTTCCACCGTAGTTTGTTAGTCACTTGTGTGATACGTAATACCAATTTTATGAAATTGTCAGTTGACAACTAAGTTTAGTGTCCAACGAATGCTAGTTGTCAACTGTTATCAAAAAAATTAGCCAATAGCCCCCCTGCTTGGCGTTGTAGTTGGGTTAACTCTAGGGTAGCTACTCGAGTTATAAAAGAACGACTCTGAGTTGCAACCCTACCCTACTCTGGTTATTTTTGAACGCAGGGCTGCCACAAGCCCACAATGTCAATGTCACTGTCAATGTCAAAAAGAAACCTACACGTTAGGGTTTGATTAAAAGCATAAATTATTTAGCTTTCTCTTTCTTTTCTGCTAGAAAGATGATATTTTCTCTTCTTTTGGTACTCTATAATGTTATTGAAGCCTATTTTAAATACTGGACCGTCCTTGAGTTAAACAAGTTGTGTTTTGTAATGAGAAAACAAAAGCTAATAACGCCGATATTTCTTATAATCGATACAAATAAGTAGTAAATATTGAAAAAAGGGAGGTATGCCTCAATCGTGAGTACTTATATGTCCTAAAATCAGCCTAGGACATGTAAAATTATAGAAGCCAAAGGCTGTCCTCATAAGAAATTGTAATACTTTTTATTCCATGGTGACCGTTTCGCATATCGCAGTAGTTTTTACAGGCATTAACTGTAGAATTCAGAATAGAAATATTTTAAATTCATAACTTAAATGGCTGCTGTTAGAATTTTTTTAACCAAGGTAAGTTTATTTTGTCTGCCACATTGGTCGTATTAAAAATAAAATAGGTTCCTTTTATTTATTATTACATCAAAAAAACACATCAGATCAACTAAGGATGGATAAAATAGCAACATGTCACTGGAACAACTTGTGACCCATGAATACCCCTCAAGTTGAAGGGTGAATTATACAAGTCTGTGATAAGACCTGTCATACCATATCAATCAGAATGTTGGACAGTGAAAAAGATGGATACAAAAGATTGCATGTAGCAGAGATGAGAATGTTAATTCATTAAACTCCAAGCGAACGCCAGCTTTCACTCGCTCATTGTCTTTCTATTGTGTATCTAATTACGGTACTCAATAGGTTAAGATGGATGTTTGGTGTGATGAGAAAGGATAAAGTGAGAAAAGAGTATAAACCTCTAAGTTTGAAAAAGGCGCCAGTGACTGAAAAGTTGAAAGGGAATCACTTATCTTGGTATGGTCATATAAAGAGGAGGGATGAAACACATGTTACTAAAAGACAGGCCTGTTGGTCTAGTGGTTAGTGACCCTGACTGCTATGCCAGAGGTCGTGGGTTCGATTCCCACCCAGGACAAATGTTTGTGTGATGAGCACGATCATTTGTCCAGTGTCTGGGTGTAATTTATCTATATATGTATGTATTTAGAAATATATAAGTATGTTTATCAGTTGTCTAGTATCCATAACACAAGCTCTGCTTAGCTTGGGACTAGATGGCGTGGTGTGATAGTTGTTGAATATTATTTTTTTAATTATTTTTTTATTACTTATGAATATAAATGTAGACGAAAGCCCCCCCCCCTCTCCCCGCCAACTAAATAACACAGAACAAGGGCAGGAAGATGATGACGATAACATGAAAAAACAACATAAGCTTTTATAAGTAACAATGAACTTTATGATAATCTTTATTTTATTATTTACAAAATGTTAGCTTTGGTTAAAACAGAATTCAAAACTGGATCAGCAGTTCTAAACAAACTTCTAAAAGATGAATCAACTATCATAAAAAGTGGTCAATCAATCTTGTTAATGACATTGATTCTACTAGACCTGTTCAATATGCTATCTAAGAACACAAGTGACCCATTCTTCGGGACTATCTCACACTCACACCAGACACCTACCTTTAAGAGTTGACCTGTCAGTAATATAATTTGAAAAAATAAATACTTATCTATAACTTGTGAATCCAATATCAAATACTCAACAGACATTAAATTTGAAAAAAAAAAACAATCATCATCATCTTCCTGCCCTTGTCCCATCTTATTTGGGGTCGGCACAACATGTTTTTTTCTTCCATTCTATCCTGACAACCGTCATGCTATCACTAACTTCCTTTTCTTTCATATCACTGTTCACACAATCCATCCATCTTTTCTTTGGCCTCCCTCTCCCACTCCACCCATCCACATGTATACTCATAACTCTTTTAGTAACATGTGTTTCATCTCTCCTCTTTACATGACCATACCAAGACAAACGATTCCCTTTCAACTTTTCAGTTACTGGCGCCACTTTCAAACTTCCTCTAATATACTCATTTCTCACTTTATCCATTCTCAATAAAAAAAAAACAATACTTATCTAATATTTTTGGAACTTTATATTTTATAAGCCACAGATGTTTGATCTCAATATGAATGGTATTTTAACTTTTTATCTATCTATGAACTGTTTTATCTATCTATCCTAAAAACCTAATATTAGTCTTTCTGTTCCTTTATCTTGGCTTTGGTTTTTAAAATAAATAAGCACTCCACTAAAAATATTTATTTCTTTTCCAGTAAAAAAGGAATGAAGGTGAAAAACCGTAACACCAAAAAGTTTGAACAACCATCTTGGGCCGGAAAACTAAATAAACCAGTGCCTGCTTTGAAAATTGCTATGATCAACATCATACCCAGTTGCTATACCACCAAAACCAAAAAAAAATAATTTAGTCAATAGTTCACCACATATTCCTATTGTTAACACACAAGTTTCCAGTAAAAATCTAACTGCTGTAACTGATACAAATACAGCTTCAAATCCTACTGCAAACACTGTACAAGTAAGTTCTGAAGAAATGACGAAAAAGAAGAATAAGGCCAAGAAGTTTTTGGCAGCAGCTGCTGCTGCTCGCATGCGAGAGTTAGCTGCTAAGACTAACATGCAAGGTGCCCTTCAGACTAGCAATCAAGATGCCACTCAGACTAGCATGCAGGGTGGCGCTCAGACTAGCATGCAGGGTGGCGCTCAGACTAGCATGCAGGGTGCTGCACAGGCAAGTGTGCAGGTTACCGCTCAGACTACTGTGCCAGCTGCAGCTCTGACTACGACACCGCCTGACACCCAACCTGTCGTCCAACCTATACAGACTGGCCCGAATGTTTACATATTGCCTCCAAATTATAAAATGCCTGAGCCAGCAAGACCGTAAGTTGACTAAAAGACTCGTACTTTTATTCCATATTTTTTTTAGCCATCACTATAATTGGCAGAGGGGTCTGTCAGATTTCTACTGATTAACATCACTTGGTGCTCCTAGTACAGTCATTTATTTATTTATTTTTATCCTCACATCGGAACGCCTTGCAGCAATTACACCAATGGAGCACAATTAGTCCAAAATCTGCTACTTTCCAACATCGTGTGCGCAGTGGAATGATAGTCATCAAAGGAGCGGCGCGGTGGAGGGTCACGTCGCTCGCTTACGAAGCATCAGGCCATCGTTCCTCCAGGATTCCACATGCATCAAATCCCATATCGAACACAGTCATGTCCCTAGCATGTAATAAGCCCGTCTGTAATTTAGTTGTTGGTGAGTAGTGCTAGTCCAATGGTGAAGGCTGAGCTTTATGAGCGGAGAGCCGTTGGTTCAATCCAGACAGGCACTACATGTGAAAATTATTTTAATTCCAATGCACTCAAAACAGGGAAGGAAAACTGGGAAAAACCAGTATGACTTTGGAACAAAAATTCGAGGACATGTAAAATCTCCAAAACCGCAGTGGGCCCGCATGGTGGTCCCACACTGAGACCAGTCCCTCTCAGAGAGAGGAGATTCCATAATACCTTAAGCATTTCAGCCTATTATGCTCTCCCTCTAGGGCCTTTACCTGTTCTAATAGATTTTATTAAATAACCCACTGTGAGCATCAGTCATTGTAACTCAATTCTGGGCTGAGATTTCCTCCAAGTCCTATTAAAACTTAAATGAATATGAATTGGGGTACATAACCCCAACAGAAAAAAAATTCAGCAACTCTTCACTATACTTAAAAATGTAATTGCATAGTCACTTATAAAGGTACAATAAATTATTTACTGCGAGTATCCACCCTTACGTTTTTGAAACCTCTACGGTCAGGACCAAGCGTTTCACCTCGTCGTTTATACCGCGTACACCGAGGGACTGGAACAATTTGCCTGCTGCGGTCTTCCCGTCCGATTATAATGTAGGTGTCTTCAAGGCTATAGAGAATAGGCTCTTAATAAATTAGTGCGCCTCACCATTAATGATTGCATCACTACTTACCATCAGGTGGGATCGCAGTCAAGCACTAGTTTATATCAATTTAAAAATAGTAGATTATGTGACTAGGGGATAAAGCAGTGTCTTTAAGTCGCGGGCGGCATGTTGAATTCCGAACGAAACGAAGGTTGCAAGTTTAATCCCGAACGATAGTGAGGGATTTATATAATTAACTCCCGAGCACTGCGAGGGAGTTAATATAGAAACCTGAGTAAAGTGAGGAATTCAAGCCGCCCAAGATAAAGACAGCTTTATCCCCGTGTTGGATACTCTACTTTTTACACCATCTGTGAGATAATTAAAAGACAATTTACTAAAACTAATTATATATTAGAGAAATATGAATATTATTTACAAGTTAATCTTGACTATCACTCGACAAATTTTGAGATTTGAAACAAACTAAATTCATTACTCTAAGATTCTATAGCTTTAATTTTCTATAACGCTCCCGTATGTGTAACCACATTTTTTCTTATTTTTTTTTTGTTAGTGGCCAGTTTGATCTTTGGATAAACGTGTTTGATGACGGACATTTTTATTCACTCAATGTTTTTGGCGTTCCAAATTCAAATCTCATTATTCTCTAGGGATCGCCCTTACTACATTATCTCCCTAGGGACAGAATGGCTTGCTTTAAGTGATGGTTGTATGACATATAAAAGGGCATTATCGAGCAGGTGGTGTAAAAAATGTATAAATATATTTCAGATTCACCAATCAGCAAAAGAAGAAATGGCTGAAATTTCAAAAGAAAATTGAGAACAGGAAGTTTATGAAAGCAGTTAAAATGGCTCAGTCTGGTGGAACTAAACCGTCAGGTAAGAAATTCATATTATGGTTGAAGCTTCTAGGTAACCGGCGAAATTCATTTTTCAGGTCAGTATCAAGTTATATGTTGCTGAGTAAAGCAGTACCGGCGTTAGGATAGGGCGCGGTTGGGTGACTGCCCAGGGCGCCAGATTAGAAGGAGTGCCGTAGGTGTGAACTCATTCGTTGTGAGAATCCGACAGTCGGGTCTCTGGATGGCCCTGCAAAAGTCCTTTCGGACTTGTGCTCCTGTATTTGTACTTTTATGGCCCTCGGAACGCACCACTATCGGTATCCCAAAAATAGGTAGAAGTTTACATCGGCGTCGAATCGATGATGTACCTGGGTCTTGTCCTCGACAGCTGGTGGAATTTCGCTGTGCATTTCCGACGTCTGGCTCCCAGCCACCGGCTTCTGATCAATCTAAGGAATCCAGACGCCTCCTGCCGGTGGATCTACGCGGGGATCGTGAGTTACAGGGCGCCAGTTTCGTATGGGTTTTAATGACAGATAGGGGACGCCGTAGAAATCATCCATGGCGCTGATAGTACTAAAACCGGCACTGGAAAAAAGTCTAGAATATCAAAGATTTACTTCACTCGTGCAAAGCTGAAGCGTATCGCTAGTTTTTAATGATCCAATGTTAATTTCTAGCAGAGACTGTTCCTGAGGAATCACAACTTCCAGAGACAAGCCAAGATGGGTCTCCGAGTATTATCGGACAAACTAGTGAATCTCCCTCTTCTGTATCTACAGATGGGAGCAACCAGGGATCCAGTAAGTTCACTTTAACCCTTCAAGCGCCTATCTCCTTAAACCAACCGCAAAATAGCAAGGTATTTTGAACCTATTGCTTCTAAACTCGAGACGTAGAAAAATTAGTAATTTTGAATGAGAATCGCTTCTTAAAGGTGGGAAGAAAAAAAAATGTCAGCAAAACCGTAGGGGCCCAGAAGGGCCGAAGCCTACTGGGGCCATGGGTCGTCCGAAAGGGAACCTCGGGGTCCTGGAACGCGAGGCAAAGAAGGAACATAGGAGTGAGTTATAGTCAGTAAAAGTCTGACACGCCCTCCCGCTCCGCCATAGAGCGAGAGAATTCATTGGATGATTTCCCACCTAAAAAACATGCTTACTATGTTATGTATTTAATAAATACAAATATACCTATCTTCATTCTTTTCTTTATTTTTCAAAAAAATATTGAATAATTTTACAGCAATTCCAATATTACAAAAAACAAACATTACTTTGAAAACGAAGAAAACTCTTCAACAAGATATGTTAAAACAACGAGTAAACAGGATCAAGCCAGCTGAGAGTGGGCCTGGTAAGAAATGATTATTCACTATACTATTTTAATTGAGATAGCTATTATGTGAGAAACATGTAACCGAGATATTTGTAATACATAACATGATTGAAAAGAGTGTCCATAGAGTTTCTTGCACATTCTTCTCCATTGAGATCAACGCTTTGGAATGTGTAATTAGCATCATTTTTTTCTGACTGACTGACTTGTTGATATTTCAAAAGTGCCTGTAAATGGTTTATTTGAAATATATAAAAGGAGAAACTGACTGACTGACATATCAACGCACAGCCGAAACTACTGGGAGTAGAAGGGTGAAATCTTGCACGAGGTTTCCTTTTATGACGTAGGTGAGCACTAAGAGAGGATTTTTCGAAGTTCACACCTTAAGGGGAAGAAACAGGAGTCCCAAATTAGTATGGAAAAACCTGCTACGGCGCGGGCGAAGCCGCTGGCAGAAGCTAGTTTAAAATAAAAATCTTTGAATCTTTGCCCAGCATTGAGATATTATAAGATTTTTTACCTGTGATTGTGTAAAAAAATCTTTAGTCTGTCAATTTGACTATTAAAAAATATTAGGCACGTATTTTTTGCTTTACCAAATCAATTAAAATTCGTTTTTTTTTTTTACAAAAAGATACAAAACTTCAATTTTGGAAGTCTGTGTTTTTGGTTTGGTTTCCTCGTTATTCAACACCGACTTCCGAAATTGAAACTATTTGTATTTCTTTAAAAACTCAAAAGACTGGACAGAGGTAGCCTGCGCATGGTGACGGGGAGCATCACCGGACACTGCACACTGAATAAGCACCTCCACACAATAGGCATCACAGACAGTCCCCTGTGCAGAGCATGATTGGAGGGGGAGGAGACAATTGCACATGTGCTCCTAGACTGCACAGGTGTCACTGAAATACGCACACGAACCTTAGGATCCCCGAACTCCCTTATTATCCCCTGCCCTGCCCTGTCCTTTTATTGATGCCCTGAAAAACCTAAGAGGCCTAATCTGTTTTTGGAGAGAGGTGGGCTGGTTAGAATGAGCCCATCTAAGGTTATGGCCGCGTTGGCCCACGTACAATGGTCCACATAGGACTAAGTGCGGAAACCATACCTAAATAGATAGATAGAAGGTTTTGCCGAGGCGCCCTGCTGACTCTCCGTCCGCATACCGGCCTATCGTGCTACTCGACGAGATGAGCAACTTCGCGTCCGCAATTAACGACATTCACGCAGAAAAAGTCGCGAGATATAGCTAGCAAGACTAATTTTCAACCAGCGTCATCGCCCGCGCGAAAAACGAAAATCAAGTTTGAGCGTGAAGGTGTGTTTGTTACTAAACATACACACACACATACATAAAAACTTTTGCTTTTATAATATTAGTGTGACAAGAATCTTTTACTTACAGGGACTAGTGCTACAGTGCCACAAGACACGCGACAAATTTCTGAAGTCCCTCAGCCTCCAAGGCCTCTTCCGGGATCAAGTTAGTATTGTTGTTCCAGCTTATCATAACACCCAAATACTGGTGTAGGAATATCTATTACGCCACATAGGAACTCAAATTCAAAATCATATGACGCGTAGCTTCATAGACGCGTTTTCGTCATTATAAGCGGCAATGTCGTGACGTCGTGGCGTTGTTTCTATGAAGCTACACGTCCGTGGACGGTACGCCTTAGAGTTGTACGCGCGACTGATCATGTACAACAGTTCGAAATCAACTGTCGCGCAGTTGCCCACACCTGATACAACAGCCGTCTGGCCGGAGGATTCTCCCTTCCTGTTTACGAGTTTACTTTACACCCTGTTCCGCATAACTCTAAACAGGCAAGAATGAGGCCGTATAATCATTATCTTACTAACTTTTTCTTATAAATATATTACTTCTAGGCAGCGACCTTACAGCCACTAAATGCCTCATGCTTGAACTAGCGCACCAAAACAATTCTGTCAACTAGCCGAGGTACGGGGAGCGGGGTACTACGTTCTGATTGGTACGGGGGAGCGGTGTTCTGCATTCTGATTGGTCGAGATATCAGATCTATAATCATATGTGTTGACAGACATGCGTCGCCTGTTATTAGACGTCTAGTGGCTGTAAGGTCGTTGCTTCTAGGCAAGGCTCCATCGGTGACCGCATCATCAATTATTATCAGAGTACCTAGTGCGAGTTTGTTTTACGTTAATGCAATCGACACGTTTATGACGTTCGGCGCTCCGATTGGCCCGCTCCAAGCTCTTAACCAATAAGAGAGCCAAATGCGGTTTACGTTTCGATTGCATTAACGTAAAAACACTTGCACTCAGCACCTATGTGAAATAGTGAACAAGCGCGAGTCCATAAGTCCACGCTGGGGGCTCTTCATTTTACCAATATTTGAAATGTTAATTCTTGCTTTATTTAATAACCAATTTTGATTTCAAACCCCTGATCTGGTAATTACAAATACCCTTACCTTTATCTGTCAAATGTTCTTGTTTTATTCACCCTACCTGATTTGATTTGCCAGCTATGACGTTACAACATGGCGCTAAGTCGATCCTATTTTTATTTCAATCGCGTAGTGCGAATAATATTTGAAATATTGCCAAATCGGGGGCTTGGTCCTGGAGGCTGTGGGGGTAACTGGAATTCTTTCCATTATTTCCACAGCTATACCGATATTGGAGAATCGAACAGTGGAGTCCACTCCTAGAAGTAGCGCCGGTAGCTTCTTCAAAAAAACTGCACCATCTCAACCACAACCGATACAGTCACCGAGGATTCCCTATCACCATATGAATGACGTTTTTGGTAAGTACCTTTCACCGTAGATGTACGAGAAAGAAAGATAATGCAAGTTCCTCGAAAAAATCCTGATTTACACGATTGAATAAGGATGTAGAGTTGACCACAGTCCTCCTGAAACATATACCCATGTAAATTTTTAAAATTAACCTCGTGGAGGTAGTCCGGTCAATTTAGACATGCAAAGTTACAATAATTCGCACCCATGTGAAAATTGGTACCCATGTGGAAACTGGAAAAAAAATACTCAAGGTCAAAGGTCACAAAAATGAAGACTGACAAACAGACAAAGATAGACAGACAGACAACAAAGTGATTCTATAAGGGTAACCTTTTGTTTGAGGTACGGAACCCTAAAAATGCGCTAAGTAAACTACCTCAAGTTTGCGTGAAAACGTGTGCATAGTGTGACGATGACCTCTTTCAACTTTTTGAATCATTATATCTCAAAAACGGTGGCTCTTAGGAAAAAACGTATTGAGACATTTTTATAGATCATTTCTGATCTACAATTTTAGTCTAAGCTAATTTTATGATAAAACTTACCGTTTTGCTGAAAATCGCGAAAAACTGGTTTTTGTGACCTTTGACCCCGAGTATTATTTTTTTGGCATGTGTCGGATCTTTGAGGACTTTTTAGATTTCATTTATGATGGTGTTTTGAATAATCTTACCAATTTTCAGCTGGGTGCGACTTATTGTAACCTTACCCCTATTTTTTGGTATAATTTAACTGGACTAAGGTGTAAGGATGATGACAGGTTTATCTATACTAAACATATAAATAAAATTGAAGTGTCTGTTTGTAATAACAAAAGATTTTTTTTATTATTAAGTAAATTTATATAAAAATAAAAATTGCATTTTTATTATGAGTGTCGATACGATACTCATAATAACAATGCAATTTTATTTTAGAAAAAGAATTAGGGATCTCAGTAAAAAAAAAATTGAGACCATATGGCATTGTGTTGTTTTACAAGTCGGGCCTGGACGATTTCGCAGATATCAGCCAGTTATTTATAAAAGAAAAAATATCCATAGACTAACTCTATGGTTAGTTGATTTATTTCACAAATATTATATTACTCATATCATTGTTATAACTTGTTTCAGCTGCTGCTATCTACAAATATCCAAAAGGTATGTTGTTTATTTATTTACGAAATTATAATTCTATGAAATGCGCATTCTGACTATCCTAACCAACGGTGCTCTACTCTCTGATCGAATCTCAATAGTTCAGACTCATGTTTTGTCAAAAGGAGATGGAGCATATCATATCATCATCATCATCATTTCAGCCGAAAGACGTCCACTGTTGGACATAGGCCTCCCCCAAATGTCGCCACAATGACCGGTCCTGTGCGTCTCGCATCCATCGGATTCCCGCGACCCTCACCAGGTCATCGGTCCACCTTGTGGGAGGCCTTCCAACGTTGCGTCTTCCGGTACGTGGTCGCCATTCCAGAACCTTTCGTCCCCATCGACCATCTGTTCTGCGAGCAATGTGCCCAGCCCACTGCCACTTAAGTTTGGCGATTCTTCGGGCTATGTCTGTAACCTTGGTTCTCCTGCGGATATCTTCATTTCTGACGCGATCACGCAAGGAAACTCCGAGCATAGCCCTTTCCATTGTCCTTTGAGTGACTTTAAGCCTTCTGATCTTTATCGTATAGGATTGCACTAATATTCGATGTAGCACCACGATACGCTCCAAAACGGGGCAGTACCACAGTAAAGTGGGATTGGGTAGGTCATATGAATGTATACAGACAGATGTGGCCAGTATCGTCACGCAGTTGGAGCCAGAAACTGGGCGTCAACGCTAAAGGAGGCCTAGAAAACACTGGCGTGATAGCTTGGAAGCATTTGCTGAAGATTGGCTGGAGAAGGTGAAACATCGGGAAGAGTAAAAAGCTATGAAGGAGACCTGTATTAAGTCTGCCACACTAAAGTGGGCGGGCCATGTGAATGCACACAGACAGACGTGGTCAGAATTGTCACGTAGTTGGAGCCAGAAAACGCCTAAGGAGGCCTAGAATACGCTGGCGTGATGGCTTGGAAGCATTTGCGGGAGTTTTTTTTTACAACTATCACGCAACGCCGTCTAGTCCCGAGCTAAGCAGACCTTGTGTTATGAGTACTAGACAACTGATAAACATATTTCTAAATACATAATATATTATAGATAAATTACACCCAGACACAGAACAAATGATCGTGCTCGTGACACAAACATTTGTACTGGGCGGAAATCGAACTCACCGCCTCCGGCATAGCAGTCAGGGCCACTAACCACTAGACCAACAGGCCAGTCTTGATTGGGAAGAGTGAAAGGCAATGAGGGAGGCCTTTGTCCAGAAGTGGAACAAAATGTGACAGATAGAAATCATAGTACATAAACTATCAAGTACCAGTTTTAAGATGTCTGCCTGTCAGTCACAAGGCAGTACCTTTGTAACTTAATTCAGTTGAAATTGTCATAGAATATACAAAATACCTAACTGTACTCGACCAATATTAAAACGGAGTTAAACAATGATTTTAGTGGCACAGAACCCTAGTTTACAAGTCTGACTCAGTACAGTCGCTCTTAGTTATTTTACAGATAAGTATTTTTGCTATCTACACCAATATATTAATATCTATATATATAAAAGAAAGTCGTGTTAGTTACACTATTTATAACTCAAGAACGGCTAAACCGATTTGGCTGAAAATTGGTGGAGAGGTAGCTTAAAACCAGGAGACGGACATAGGACATACTTTTTATCCCGTTCCCGGTAGAGCAGGGTATAGTAGGGTAGGGTAGAGTTGGGTAGAATAGAATATAGTAGTCAGTTGATAGGAGCGAAGCCGCGGGCAAAAGCTAGTTTATTATAAATTCTACCACTGGGGGGGTCCAGAATCATGTACTGGATCCATGGTATTCGTTTGTGCGTCGATGTTAGAGACACCCTGTATACAACTTGACACTGAACTAGAAAATACAAAAACCTTATTATAAATAATATGTTAATATGGCCCCTAGTGCCTAGCAGCCCGGAGCTCCTTAGCTACCGAAGTCAAGGGTAGACACCCTTGACTCCGGTAGCGGCCAAGGTTACGACGAGGCAAGGGGTACGCATAAGACTGTTCAGTGTGGCGACACTTGGGAGAGGCCTATGTCTAACAGTAGATGTCTTTCAGCTGAAGATGATGATAATGATGAATCTTTGGACCTACCAGTCGGATTGAATAAATATGCTACACAATATCAAGTTACGACCCACGTAACCAAAGACACGAGTAAAACCGCGGGGGACAGCTAGTTTAATATAATTATTTTATATTTTTACAGGAATACCAAAAAGTTTTCTTTTACAGCAAGAAAAGTCACTTGAGCCGAGTGGCTCACCAAGTAAGTTTCTGATATTCACTTTAATTAATAATAATTATGTATATAAATAATAAATATAAATAATAATAATTAATATTAATAAATATAAATAATGAAAATGTATAAAAATATAATATAATGATATACTTAAGTAATGTACTAAGTATACCTACATATGCATACAATCAATTTATGAATTTATCAATAATCATTTTATTTTCAAATCATTTAAACGCTTTTATTATTGTAATCTAATATTATGTTAATAATTTTTATAATCGGCAAGAAATAAAAGGTTTTTTATTTTATTATTTATTCACTTCAAAATAGTTAAAGGCAAAAACGTCGACTTTAGAATGGTATAAGACGCCAAGACTGCGGGATTGTTTAAAAGAGTTACCGTGGCACTCAATAAAAGGCAACTGAAAGAACACGTGTTTTAGTCAGCAAAAGTCTGACCCTCCCGATCCATCCAGAGCGAGAGAAAGCATTTCATGATTTCCCACGTAAAAAGAATGTTATAAGACAGATTGAAACATACAGACTATTTTTTTATTTACAAAATTATTTAACAGTTAGAAAAATCTTATATCGACATCTTCAAAACTAATACAGCAAACATTAAACTTAATTTTCACGATATTCTAAAATTGCCAAAAGCTTGAGACAGGGCGAATTTTTCTCTCTTCAACTCTTCCCTACTAGAAAAAAAGAAATTAAAAAACCTACATATTTTTTTCAGTCACGGCCGATTCTCCAATATGGCCAAGTAATCCTTTGATGAATCCTTCTTACCCGGATACCATAATATTGGGCCCACAGACACCCAATAATAATATGAATCCAACCACATCGCCAATATTGGTTCAAACAGACAACCCAACCGATGTCCAACAACCGTATTCGCCTTCGGATATTTATTCGGAACAGACCAGCCTTGGTAAGTGTTGTTATAATAATAATTATAAATATTATTACATCTTAGGATGCTCTTGTTAGGCGGCTGGATCAAAGGCTTGATTTAGAAAGCGTTACTTCTGGATACGGTTCGTATTGTTAGAAGGTTCCTTTCTCTGAAGCTCTGACCGCTGGTAGCTTGGACCCTGTTGCCTATCTTCTTCTTGGTCGTTTCACTCTTGCCAGAGTGGTCGTGGTTATCACGAAGGTAGCTCTCCGAAAGCCTTCAAGGTACGTCGCACAACTTCCCGCCACTTTTGCCTGCTGGCAGTCATCCGGGCGCACTCGTTCAATGGCCTATTCAGGTGGGTGTATTTTTTTATATTTTTAAACCATTTTTTTTTTAATTGAAATAGGTACCTATTTGAAAATGCAATTTTTTTATATATTTAGATCAATCCTCTCAGCTTTATCCCTCTATGTTGGGATCGGTTTCCAGTCTAACCGCGAAACCAATCCCAACTTAATCCCGAATTATTTGACTGAGTCCTTATGTGGGAGTTCGTCGTTACCACGTTTGACTGCGGGGCAATCCCCCCTACGAAGTGCAAAGGTGATGTGCGTGGATTTGGATGCGCTGGTCCGTCTTCGCCATTTATGGAGCCACTTTTCGGTTTTGTCAAGTTGGTCTTGAAGAACACTAGAGGCGTGGGTAGAGGAGGTATCGCAGGATAATATGGCGGTGTCATCAGCATACGTGGCAGTAATCGCACCCGGAGTTTGAGGCAGGTCAGCGGTAAATATTTTGTACAGAACTGGTCCCAGTACTGAACCTTGCGGGACTCCGGCTTTGATATCAAAGAATGGGGATTTGAACTCTCCATGTTTTACTTGGAAGAATCTGTTAATGAGGTAAGACCGTGAATTACCGGAAAGAAATTATGTGGCAACTGCAGTTTCACCTTGCACTAAAGTCCCTTATGCCACACCCTGTCGAATGCTTGCTGGATGTCAAGAAAAGCAGCAGAGCAGAATTGCTTTCGTTCTAGACCTTCTCTGATCACGGAGTAGACTCTGCATGTATTTTTTTGTGTTTATTTTGGTTGAATCTGAGATTTGTTACCGGGTCCAGTACATCAGACTATCAACTATGTCACTTCGGCACTATTCAGCCGTTTAGACCACAGAGCGTGCCAAAGAAACATTCATACAAAATTACACACAAAACTTTGTATGCTTACACATGCACATAATTATAATCTGTCGAAAAACATTAGCTTCCTACTGGGGCAGTCGGTTTAAAATTTATAATTATCTTGATATTATTTTTTAAAAGTAAATAAAGGTGTAATGCTATGGTATTTTGTTTTCATTAAACATAACAGAGTTTTCAAAGACTCCTTGCACCAAGCGAGGCCTGTCCCGCATCATTGTTTTTTTTATTACATGTGTTTGTGTTTATTTTTCAGAGCTGCCCGAAGTTGAGGCGGAATTATCCGAGCAGAACCAATCAGGACAAAAACGTTTGAGCGCCTTCCAGAGACTGGGTCCCGTCACTCAGCCAAAGAAACCAAAGATCACTATAAACTTAAACTTGACGAAAGACCAACCTGTAAGGTACGACAGTGGGTGGGTTTTTTTTTCATGATTGGTGTCGTAGAAAACAGCATCGCTTTTTATTATTGTTTTTTTTTTGCATTTATGAAGATGTACATATAGTATTATGTATTTGTTCACCTTCTACTCATATAATCTATATACATGAAACAAAGTCCTGTTAGTTACACCATTTATACAATTTATTTACAGAATTTAAGAAAAGCAGTGTTAAAATGTAACAGTTTAAACGCATTCACTTTATGTAATTTTCTTGTAAAATTATATGTGGAAACATAGTGAACTGAGTACTGTAGCCTATTTTAAAATTTATTTAGATGTAAGACACATTGTACGATGAGGATCAGTCATGATTTTTGTGGAGTATGCAGACTTATAGCGTCAAAAAAAAACAGTACTACTGTGAAGAAATTATTTAAATCGGACCAAAAATGACGAAGATACAGTAATTTGTGTGTTAGTGTTAGACTGTTAGTGTATTAGTTCCAGAAACGCCGAGAATGAAGCGACTCGCTGCGACGTCATCTGTCATGATCAGTCTCCACCGGCGAATGAATACGATCAAGCCGTTCGTCGCACGGATCATGACAGATGACGTCATCGTAAACAGTCCAGCGAGAGCGCGCGTTTCCAAGTAGCCGTTCAGAAATACTTTAATAAATCCACCATTTCTTGACGGATTTTAATAATTTAAAAAATTAAATGCTCAGTAAATTATTACACATACGATGTACTTAGTAAAAATCAGATTTGCTTGAATATAATTGATCTTCATTGTTTATTTTCCCAAATAGAATAAAAAATAAAAATTGTATCTTATCTGCAGGGAAGTGGTGAATGAAACGGAAGATGACCCAGAGAAGTACACTCCAGTGCATTTACGTAAGGACATGTTGATGAGTACAGATGAGACGGTCATGAGATTCCTCCCGGCTTGGCCTTGGAGGAAGAATGTTGTCATCCGGAGAAGTGCTACGGCGAGAACTTCTAGGGTAATCTTAATATTAACTTACACATACATACTCGTACTATTATTAACATACATATTTATAACATACATACTATTAGTTTATATATGTTATAGTCTGTAAGGTATGTATCTATGGGCCAAGATGCCTGATAATAAATGAATTATTATTATATTATTATTTTCTTTATTCATTATAAACACCATATAAATTACATTTTTAAATATTTTTTTAAACAAAATCATACAAAAAAAAATAATATTATTATATTATTATAAATGCGAAAATAAGAATCAGTTTACACCGAGTCGCGACGTTCGTGTGCGAGTTCAACTCGCACTTGGCAGGTTTTTTTTTTAGTTACAATGTCTTAATCTTCTCATTTCAGTCCGTAATGATTCTGGAACAAGAAAAAATGGAGGAGGCGTATGAAAAAGAAAACTTTTACATTCAAATTTCGGTGAGTGTTTCAATTCAATTTTCTTTTTATAAGTTTTTTTTTTGCATTTTGCAGGTCAGAGTCAGTTGTATGTTGATTAAAATATAATTGGTGGCCGTAATACGTATTTATTAACGGAATTATGGCCATTAAAATCATTATTACAGCCATCTCAGTTCATTCTCATCCTATTGATTATTTTATAAAAAAGTCATAAAGGCGAATGGCAGCCTTGTATGGGCCCTTCGTACCGCTAATAAAATATCGTGTCTTGGAATATTTTTTATTTTAATTGGTAGTTAATATGATAGACAAGCCCTGTTTAAATTCTTAGATTTTTAGATCTCGGGACGTTAAAGTTATAGACAGTTTTATTTTTTAAGGTTATGTACCTACCTACCTACAAGTATACTAATGTAGGTAGATTGTTATAAATACGTCCATAAATATTGTTTCGATGATTAGGTACTTAAATGTTCTAAGTAATGTCGCTCTTTTAGTGTCTTACTTACCATTAGGTGATGTTTTTTTTTTTTTGAAGTGAAAAATCACCTGTAGCGTGTCAGACTTTTAGTAACTGAAATCCAACTGTGTCCTGTAGTCGCCCTTTGCGTTCTAGGACCACGATTTCCTTTTCGAAAAGTTGACGACTCGGCTCGGTTGCGGTCATCTTCTTAGGCGGTCGCCTCCTTCTGCGAAGCAGTAATGCTAGCAAAGGAGGCGGCTGATCGCGTTAGGCAACGGTCCTCACGCCCCAATCGCCGCCGGGATTCCGATCCCGATATCCGGCCATCGTAGGCGCAGGCTTGCGGACGGCGAGCAATGGGTGGCTCGCCGTCCGACTGTCCGGTAACCGTCCAGACCGAGCCCAAGTCGTCGACGGCGCGTGCTGTTCCACGCGCGCCTCAAGGAGATGTCAGCAACTGTCCAGCCTAGCAGGGTCGAAGCCTACTGGGGCCAAGGGTCTGATTCCGAAAGGAAGACTCGGCCCTGGTACGAAAGGCAACGAAGGAACAGGAGTGGGTTTTTAGTCAGTAAAAGTCTGACACTATCTCCCGCCCCGCCTAAGGGCGGGGGATGTCATAAGATGATTTTCCCATCGAAAAAAAAAAAGCTACCATAACCACTTCGCACGCGGAGGCGACCGCATCCCATTTCTTCTCGCTCCTGACCATGGCCTGAAACAGGGCCCGGTGCGAGAGACTGCCGCCGCCGATCGCCTCCACGACGACACGGCACTATTAAGTAGGTAGATTGAGAAGAGGATTATATCTACTCAGTGGGATGCATCCCATGATACCTATGTCCAGCAGCGGACTACAATAGTTTATAATCATGAAGTTTTGATATGGTATTGAGTGTAGGTAAATAAAACAACTTTGTTTCTGTAAGTATAATTATTTTATTGTGCTTAGAATTATTTTATTTTTGTTTTCATAATCTTGCAATCAGTCTGTCTTATCGATCAGCAGTGCGTGATAGTACGGGACATACTCCAGCAAGAGTAAATTTCGGCAGGGGGATGAGACTTCCGGTCGATGTTAAACTATGAGCAGATTTGATGAAATAATTTGTGGCTTTCAGAGCAATTTCCTCCAATCTTTATAATGAATTATGTGCAGCTGTATGTTTCCAAAATATGCCTCCTTCATATATCCTATAATTATTCTTAATGTTACTTCATCTGCACAGGTCTCACTGAAATACGCACACAAACCTTAGGATCCCCGAACTCCCTTATTGATATCCTGAAAAACCTAAGAGGCCTTACCTGTTTTTGGAAAGAGGTGGGCTGGTTGGAATAAGCCCACCTAAGGTTATGGCCGCCATGGCCCACATACAATGGTCCACATAGGACTAAGTGCGGAAACCATACATAAATAGATAGATTACTTCATCTAAGAAGGGGCCTGATCAGAGAACAATTTCTCCCTTATGGCAAGCATAGCTTAGATATGAATAATGCTCATATGCAAACCGCGTCCCACTGTTCTCAAACTTAAAATGTAGTTACAGCAATAACTTTAAATTGCAATATGCTAGAGTTTTTTTCATGATTCTTTTGGAACATGTAAGCTCAAATCTTGAGCTGGTTCTCGGTCGGTGGTCATCAGTGGTACTCCACAAACTTCATTTTTGAATGAGATCTGTAAATAATTCATTTCATTAGATGACCATAGATATATCAAAATAAAATTGATTAAATACAAATTGAACACTAAGTTCAATGAACATAATATGTTGTGCCCAATATGTACCAACATAAACAAAACACAAACAAAAAGACACAATTTAAATAACCATTTGTATCGATATCCTGATTTGTATGTTATGGGTACATACAAATAGCCGTGTCTGTTAGTTTTTCGAATAGTATTAAGATTAGTTTGAGCAGACATACACATTTTAGTGTGGTTTAAATGGAAACTACTTTTCAACATATAAAACTTATGACGAGTTCGTCACTAGCCCCACTGATACCTATGCAGAATGTACGCAGTAATATTCGTACACTACTTACATCTTTCGAATATGTCCTCAGTCGAATAGTATTGAAGAGATCTTCAGTCTCATCGTATATAGTGTGTCTTCATATTCGGGATAAGCAAACGTTGCAATTAACACATTTTGAACTCGTCTCTTTAATTATAGCATATACACACACACAGCGAAGTTAATAAAGCGTTTTCAACTCAACGTAGCGGCCCGATAATTCGCTAAATTGCGCAGATACAGTCACAAATAATTCAAAACACAGATAAATATACTGATAGACGTGAGGCATAAATATTAGAACAGGTATGTGGATTAGGTAGTTTTCGATGCGAGTCCGTACCTAATCCAAAGCGTCGGGGATTAGGTATGGCACACAATATTCGTACACAGTCTACACAGAAGATATTCTGCACCTTAAAACGTGGATGTTAAGTTTGAAGTTTAATTAGCACTGTCGCTAGCGTCATCTATGTGAGATTACACTGGACTAGTTAGTGCTCTAGCGATATAAGTCGTCACGAATATACGTCGTTGATAGGTGGCGCTATTGTAAATACTTTCGAAAAAAATAACAAAACTTTCACGTCTTTTGAAAATAAATGTGTAAAAATCAGACTCACGTAATAATATGGGTGAAATGCATGTTAATCTAGTAATGCTGAGGTTTCTAGGTACCTGTTTTAATGTTAACCCATTTTTCAGTAATAAAGACAAAAAAATATGTCGTTTGAGTAATTCTACAATGAACTTTTAACCTTGACCTAACTTTTGTGCAAGTGCATCATGCTTACGTGACCATTGATAGAATTGCATTATTTATTAAATTCCATTGGTTTAGCTTGTTTACGTATTACGCCTTTTGTGTGAATCTACACAAGATGACAGTCCTAAGCCTGTGAGAATGTCTAATAGACGATACTTTGATTATATAATCAATGAGACGACATTTTAAGATTCTGTGCTGTACCATTATAGCGTATTCACGATTGCTTTAAGTACCGTTAGCCTATAAAAAAAAAAAACAAAATTAATATAATCCATTGTTCTACAATATTTATATCAGAAACGGAACGTCCATACTCCATGCCCAATATTTCTTACCTAATCCACATACGCTACGTAATATCGGTACAATATTTGTAACAGGCCAGCGGATATATTGAATAAAATATTCGGATTAGGTAAATGGATTAGGTATTTTTAAATACTAGGATTAGGTGGAATAGGTATCGTTTTTACCTAATACGACCCATGTCTATATACTGATTCAAAACAACAACAAATATTTTTTGACAGCTTGACAGGTAAACTTCAATAAGTTTACCTGTCAAGCTGTCAAAAAATAATTGCCATATAAACAAAAAAATATTGTTGATGAAAAACATTTCTATAATTAAATCCAGAAATACCTTGATTTTATTCAATAATATGCATTCTTAGGTATAAAATATAATTGCTTAATAATATTTCATATTATTTCTATTTCTAAATAATTAATTATCATTTCGATTTTTGTGTTATTTTACAATGGCAACTTCTAAAAACATAACCGCGTTTAGTTTACGATTTTATTACGTTTAGTTAATCAAATCTTTTTATTGATATAACTAACTAACACGGAGTTTTAAAAATAGTATACTTACATGAAAATAAATAGCTTAGTTACCTTAATAAGTCGTACAAATTCTATAACAAGACAACAAAAAAAGTATGCGGTACGGATTCTGCCGTTCACCTTTAAGAAAAAAATAATTTCGCGGGTTAACGTGTGTTAGATTCTCGCTCGAAAAACTTCGCATAATAATAAAGATTTTTCAATACACTTACTCGAAAACCTGCTCTTATCCCACCGTTTAGTACGCAATAGACTGTTTTCTGCACTAGTGCAGAAAAGTGCGCAGGCTCTCCCCCGCCACAATGTTATTACATTTATCGCATCACGCTGGGCGCGCGTCGACCCTCACGAGTCGCCGGTCAACCCCCGTTTATTAATTTCTTCGTAAAGTGTATTGAAAAAAATCGTTTGATACACGTGCAGATTTGTCACTGCAGCCCTCGGCTCCAAAACACACTCACCTACGGCTCGTGCGCATTCACCCTCGGTCGGAATGACAAACTTTCTGCACTTGTAACACAACAAAATGTACTATACTTTTTCAGGTGAAAGGTTACCCGTCGACGTGGACAAAGGAGCGCGTTTTGGATGCCGTACTTGATAGTGTCAAGGGATATAGTCTCATACCTTGTTTTACTGAGGTAAGACTACACACTTATTTTTTTCTATAAATTAATAACTACCCAACTGGTATATCTTCTAGGTTAAGCAACATCTACTAAGGTCGTTCTATGGATGGGTGACCGTTCGTCCAAATACCGCGACTCTTCCGTGCCTCGGAAAGCACATTAAGCCATTAGTCGGCGGCGACCTCTTGCGTCCGGCCCAGGTCCGGGGCGAAAGGGAATGGGAAGCAGTCAGGTCCTGAAGCAGGTGGTTGAGACCATGAGGGAGAGAACATCCTCACGCCCCAGCCGCCGTCCGTTAAATACATATATTTCTTTGTTACATTCAAATGTTCCTAGCTGTCAATATAAGTGATAGCTGTCAATCCTAGCTTTGACAGAGCGACGTCTGTCGGGTCAGCTAGTAGGAAAGGTAGCGTTTTTAACGCACACGCACTGAAATCGAATATTCATAGACAAAACGGGTTTTTTTTTTTTTCTATTTGTTATAAACCAGTGCTTGACTGCGATCCCACCTGATGGTAAGCAGTGATGCAATCATTGATGGTCAGGCGCACTAGTTTATTAAGAGCCTATTCACTCTAGCCTTGAAGACACCTAAATTATAGTTGGACGGGAAGACCGCAGCAGGCAAATTGTTCTAGTCCTTTGATGTACGCGGTATAAACGACGAAGCGAAACGCTTAGTCCGGACCGTTGAAGTTTCAACAACGTAAGGGTGGAAACGGGATACGTGATTTGAATGTCAACCTGTATGATAGGTCGATTCCAAGAAATCTCCGTTTCAGAGGAGTCACTATTATTCTAAACTAGCTTTTATCTGCAGTTTTGTTCACGATTTGTTCGGAGATTATTCCACAGCAAGGGTTTATTGTCAAGTTATTAAAAAAAAAAAAAACATTTTTCTACATTTCATTACCATTGGCTACTACGTCGTCACACTACTACCGTCGCGGGAATCCGATGAATGCGAGACGAACAGGAGTGGTCGTTATTGCGACACTTTGAGGAGGCCTATGTCAAACAGTCTTTCGGCTGAAATGATGAAGAGGACTACATAAAGGTCAGAGCGCCGTAAATTAAAAAAGAACCGTTTTCCTTTATTTCAGTTCACCCAGCATGAGTGCAAGTTTCTAGTCCTGCGTAGTCGTTCAGCGCTCATAGTACTACACAAGACTGGTTTCTACATCCACAAAGACGGAGTGGAATTGACCATCACAATTTCTTTGCCGATGTTACCCGATAAGTTAGATTTCATACCCAGAATTGTGCTAAGGAAGAGAATCATCATGTGTTTCATGGATAAGAAGGTGAATTTGAGTGCTTTCACTATGCAAGATGGTGAGTTGAATAATAATCCATACTACTATTATAAATGCGAAAGTTTTCATATTTATTTGAATGAATTTGTATGAAATTTCTCACACGGATAGACCATATCTTTGAATCTTTAACGATTCTATTATTTCTATGTTATTAACGACTAGCTTTTGCCCGCAGTTTCGCCCGCGTACGTAAAATATAGCAAATGTCACTCAGGAATAAAACAGCTTTTCATCAGTGAAAAAATTTTAGCAATGGGACCATTACTTCCAGAGATTACCTCATTCAAACAAAAAAACAAACTTTATCTACTTTTACCTGGTAAAGCGCTAACGTTGAGCAGACGCGACGTTAACGTCGTGGTTAGAGGTGTACGCAAGAAACTTGCAACGTTAACGTCGCGTCTGCTCAACGTTGCCGCTTTACCACTAGAAAAACGCGACGTTAGAGCTGTGCCTCACTGGGACGCCATGGCGGCGTAGCCAGGTCAAAACGCCAAAAAAATGTATGGATTGACTGCGTGACCAACAGTCGCCAGGTGAGGTACACACCATAGAACTGCACGCATGTTCTTGGTTGCGCGAACTGGCAGCGCCACCATGGCGTCCCAGTGAGGTACGGGCCTTAACGTCACGTCTGCTCAACGTTAGCGCTGCGTAGACGTTGGAGAAGCGCCAACGCTCGTAAAACGCCAGTGGGATAGCGGCCTTATGCTCCTTATCACTAACTACAAGCTTCTATTCCAGATATAAGCCACTTCATCTACTTCCCCTTGAACCGCGTGACTAACCAGAGAGACTGCATTCATCTGCAGACATCCATCGACTGGAACCGCCTCGTCGATCTCGACCTATCGCATAACAGGCTCACGTAAGTAATCAAAGAAAACCCGAATCACACTAATATTGTAAAGGCGTATGTTTTTGAGTATGTGTGTATGTTTGTTACTTCTTCACCCTCGAACGGCTGAACGGATTTCGATGAAACTTGGCACACGGATAGACCATGTCCTGGTATAGCAAATACTTTTACTTACTTTAACCTACGAAATTCTTCAACGCTTCTCGTTCTTTTGTTAACATCTAACTTATTTTAGAAAAGTTAATTTACGTCATTGTTATCCCGTCTCCAGACAGATTTTTTTTTCGACTGGCCTCTTGGTCTATTGGTTAGTGGCCCTGACTGCTATGCCAGAGGTCGTGGGTTCGATTCCCATCCAGGACAAACGTTTGTGTGATGAGCACGATCATTTGTTCTGTGTCTGGGTGTAATTTATCTATAATATGTATGTATTTAGAAATATATAAGTATACTGTACTATTTGTAGGTGACTTTTTTATTTAAGTCATAAGTCATTTATTCATTTGTTAAACATAGGTACAATAATAACGGTGTAGCAAGGTAATAAAGAGAGCGAGCTATGTTTTGCCAGAGAGCGTACAAACGTTTGTGAGAAATAAATAATTAATAATGAACAGCAAAATAAAATCAATGTCAATCAAGGTACCTAATGTTAATTCAAAATACTAATGTCTAATAAAAATTACAATATACAATACAAAATGTCAATATACAATAAAAATAAAATAAAAAAAGTCAATATACAATTCTAAATGTCAAAATACAATTCAAAATGTCAAAAATATAATTCAAAATGTCAAAATAAAATTCAAAATGTCAATACACAATACCAAATGTCAATATACAATTCAAAACGTCAATATACAATTCAAATTGTCAATTTACGGTACTAATATTAATTTACAATTCTAATGTCAATTTAAAAAACTAATGTCCGTTTACAATACTAATGTCAATAAACAATGCTAATGTCAGTTTCAAATACAAATTTACTATTAATAAGAATAAACATTCCATGTATTTTGTTTGTATGTCAACATTCAATTACTAGGTTTTTGTCTGTTAAATATTCCGAAATACTGTAATATGCTTTGGTCACCAGTAAAGATTTTAGCAGTTTCTTAAATAGGCTCAAATTCTATTCTTTGTTTGACCGTGGTAAGTGATTAAATATGACTGGCGCCATGCAAAATACACTTTTATACATTAATTTCGTATGGGACCTTCTAACGCATAGACTACTATTATCTCTTCGACTTCGATTATTAATGTCTGTCATTTTTTTAAACAACTTAGAATTGGTCTTAACAAATACAGCAACTTCAAAAATATATAAGGATGGAAGAGTCAATATTTTAAACTGTATAAATAATGGTTTACATGTGTCTATGATCTGTAGTCCAAACATCGTCCTGATGCACTTTTTCTGTGCCTTCAAGATTATTTCTTTATTGGTGGAGTTCCCCCAAAAAATAACACCATATCTCAGAACTGAACCCACTAAGCCATGATAAGCTGTAACTAAAGCGTCAACACTCATCACTGAGGTAAGTTTATATAAGGCATAGGTAGACTTACTGATTCGTTTGGCTAACTCCTCCGTGTGTGTTTTCCAATCCAATTTATTATCAATTGTTAAACCTAGGAATTTTGATGTGTTTACTTGTGCTATGGGTTCGCTATTATAGTATACACTCATATTTATGTTGGAACGTTGGCTAAACATCGTTAATTTCGTCTTGTCAATTTTTATTTTTAAATTATTATTATCTAACCATTGCACTATGGAGGTTATCGTCTTTGTAATTTCGTCATTGTAGGTTTCAGCGTTTGTACTATTAATGGTCACAGTGCTGTCATCAGCAAATAGTGACATAGGGTGACATGTAACTTTCGGCATATCATTTATATAGATAATAAATAGGGGAGGCCCTAAAACACTGCCCTGGGGCACGCCATAAGTAAGTGTTCTAAGATCAGATTTGTAGCTACGTTGACATTTGGATTTAAAATCTATTGCAGATACTTCAACGTATTGTTTCCTGTTCTTTAAATAAGATTCTATTAAACTCAAGACATT
This sequence comes from Mythimna impura, assembly GCA_905147345.3. NCBI lineage: Eukaryota > Metazoa > Arthropoda > Insecta > Lepidoptera > Noctuidae > Mythimna > Mythimna impura. The sequence continues at coordinate 6,417,231 of LR990349.1, forward strand.
ACCTCTAATTCCGTAGGCATCTAGTTTACTTAACAAAATATCATGGTCCACATAGTCAAACGCTTGCGTCATGTCACAATATATTGAGCACACAGGTGTTCTATTGTCAACATTCGTATATACATTATTTAAGAAGTCGTAGATAGCCAAATTGATAGTTTTACTTTTCCGAAAACCTTTTTGCTCCTCTGCTAAAATGTTTTGCTTATAATCGTATTTATTAATCTGATCATAAATATATTTTTCAAATATCTTGGATAAGATATTTGAAAAGGAATGTAATTTATTAGTTCTTAGAGAATCACCAGCATAGGGGATCGTAGTAGAATATTGAGTGCTGTGTCACAAAATCACACTCGTGTGTGAACGAGTGTAGATTTTGATGTAGTTTTCAGGGAAAGAAATCAGACAGAAGAAATTTTTAACGTTATTTGTTGTTTAGTACATTTTTTTTTTTCAGGACCTTATCAGGCTTCGACTTAATCAACGTGACTCCAAATTTGAAGCATCTGAACCTATCACACAACTGTTTGGAGAAGATCACAGTTTTGCTGAACGATAGACTACTGCCGCTGAAGACTATACACTTGGAAGGCAACCCTCTCTGCCACGACTACATTGATCCAGAACATTATGTCAAAGTTATTAGGATGATGTTCCCAGCTATTGTGGAAATTGTGAGTACATTTATTTATCACATTTCACACTAATATTATAAAAGTGAAAGTTTGTGAGGGTGTGTGCTTTCGTATAAGGTATATCTCATTGGTGTCCTTTCTTCGGAATAATAGTAAAAACCCCTTTTTATCCCGGATGTATTCCCTTGGCATAATTTTACAGCGTACAGCTAAGGAGTGGAATTCCTTGCCGGAATCTGTGTTGTTTCCTGATGGCTACAACCCGGGAATCTTTAAGTCCAGAGTGAATAGGTTACTTCTTCTGCTTTCCATCAGGTGAGATAGCGGTCAAGCGCGAACCTATCATGAATAAAAAAAAATTCTACTATCAGAAGGGTGAACTCGATCAATTTGTTTGACCTCTGACCTTGGAATATCTGAATTATATATAATAGAGACAGTAAAAGACCATTTCAGACACTTAATCTGCATGGTTCTCAGATGATTTCACCTACTTGTTTGCTGTATGGACTATAAAAGAGAACTTCCGAGTTTGTTTCTGTGTTTTTTCTCAGGGTAGTCTAGTAAACCTATTTGCAAAATAGGTGCTGCCAGCCTGGACAGAGCTTCAATGATGATCGGCATCCACAGCCCACATAATAATATAAAGGTTTTCTTTTTAAGTGAACTATGTATCTATGTTATTTTTGAGAAATAAATTTCTTCAAACCGAAAAAACATGTACATTATATTTGTTTGCAGGACGGCGTACCAGTCCATCGAAAGGGCGAACTACCCGCTCACAAACAGAACTTCTGCCCAGAAGAAGCACATGAAGTTACAGAGAAGTTCTTAGAAATATTCTTTCCGTTGCTCGACTCGGAGTCGGAACATAGGTCGCTTATACAGGGGATGTATGAAGAGGACGCTATGTTAACGATCACTTACTGTTATAAATTACGTGAGTTTTTATGTACAATCATTATCAGTAGAGATCGAATATCTGCCCCCCTAGCCAACTTACAACTGTTTCATTTCGATTCTCTTATCGTTGATCGCCTCGAGTAGGCCACGCCTACGATTCCTTTATTTCTGACGTCACTCAACGCTCAGTCACGTGGTCAGAACAAATGCGTAGAATTTGTGGCCGATTCGAGGCGATCAACTAAAAGAGAATCGAAACGAAACGGTTGTAACTTGGCTAGGGAGGCTGATGTTTTATTAACGACTGGCCCGTTGGTCTAGTGGTTAGTGGCTCGGACTGCTATGCCGGAGGTCGTGGGTTCGATCCCCACCCAAGAAAAATGTTTGTGTGATGACCACGATCATTTCTGTGTATGGGTGTAATTTATCCATAATATGTATGTGTTTAGAAATATATAAGTAAGTATGTTTATGAGTTGTCAAGCACTCATAGCACAAGCTCTGCTTAGTTTGGGACTAGATAGCGTTGTATCTGTGTATTAATAAAAAAAGTATTACTGTAAACAGTCCAGTGTTCCCGAGGTCGATAATTTTTTTTTTCTTGATTATTGTTTTCTTTTTAATGTAGCTCCACTCCAGGACTTACTTCTGTATCTTGGGTGCGTTCACAAACATTTAAACACTCATACACAAGACGCCCAGATCTGGAACAACTATATGTGGCCTGAATATGTGGCTGTAAAGTTGTCAAAAAATAAAACGCCCTTTTTGACATCTGTCAAAACGAATACTTAAATACGCAAAAAGAATACTCGCAATCATACCTATAATTTAACGCGCCAAAAAAATGTATGTATTTTTTAAAACACAATTTAATTAGAATAGAATAGAATAAACTTTATTGTACACCAAAATAGTAACAAAACTTTTACACTAACTTAAATCTATGGGTACAAAGGCGGTCTTATCGCTGACAGCGATATCTACCAGACAACCTTAAGATGGAATGTAAGAACTTGAAATAGAAAAAGGGGGGTAGTCTACGATGTAGTGCAAATTAATAACGTAAATATTGGATTAAAATTATTTAAATAATATAATAAAAATAATTATTAATTATTATTTTAATTATTAAAATAATAATTTATTATTATTTTGTTTATTTCAGTTTCGTTCTAAGTTACATTCTAGGTTGTGTCTCAACTGTCAAAACGGGCCTTTTATTTTTTAACGAGTTTAGTATACAAATAATTGTTACGTGTGGGAATCGAGTCGGTTACACGCAGCGCAGCAGTCAATCGCTTACTCACCACCGACCAACTGTGTCGTATCAATTCTAAAACAAATAGAAGGGTCTATTTACTTAATTCTAAAATTCAAACCAACCGTACCGTCTGCACAATTATCGGATGCATATTCTTACGACATAGGTTCTGGAGTGGCGACCACGTAGGTACCGGAAGACGCAGCGTTGGCGCGGCCTCCCACAAGGTGGACCAAGGACCTGGTGAGGGTCGCGGGAATCCGATGGATGTGAGACGCACAGGACGTCATTATGACGACACTTGGGGGAGGCCTATGTCCAACAGTGGACGTCTTTCGGCTGACATGATGATAGAATAGAATAGACATGCTTTTATTCGGGACAGACACAGCACAACGATGATGATGATATTCTTACGATCTATCTCAAGGTTGCCTGGGTAGATATCGGTGCCAGGGAAAAGACTGCCATTGTACCCATACCTAAGTTTTTTTATTATTAGTACTTATCTACATTGTGCTCACATATTAGAAGCGACAAGAAATATGTAACCAAGATTTATGTAACTCATAATATGATTTAAAAGACAAGGACACTTCCATGGAGTTTCTTGCACGTTCTTCTACATAGAGATCTACGCTTTGGAACGTGCAATTTAGCTTCACTTGTTTTTTTTTTTTGACTGACCGACATTTTGACAATTCAAAAGTGCCTGTAATTTGTCTATTTAAAATAAACGTTTCTGATTTCTGTAAAATTATGTTACTACTTTGGTGTGTAAACGTAAACCAAAACAGTAACATAATTTTAATAAATAAACTTTTTTTATGAAATAAACTTTAGAATAAAGTTATTATTGTAATAAACTTTATTCTAAAGTGGATGGATGGAGAGGGAGACCAAAGAAAAGATGGATGGATTGTGTGAAGAGTGATATGAAAGAAAAGGAAGTTAGTGATAGTTTGACGAGTGACAGGGCAGAATGGAAGAAAAAAACGTGTTGCGCCGACCCCAAATAAAACGGGACAAGGGCAGAAAGATGATGATGATTGTAATAAAGTTTATTATATTATTTGATAATTAATCTGTATTTTTGTTGCAGGTTACGGACAAATATACAGAAACTTTAGAAACCTTTTCCTATACGCGCGGTTCTTAGACGAAGGAGAGACAGACACAGTTGTTGGAGCTATGGCTATCACCAAGCTAATCAACAGGTGGCCGACAACCGAACATGATCCGTTCACCTTCGCCGTCGACACTCTGTATCATACTGTAAGTAATAATATAATAATAATGGTTTATTGTTCAGGAAAAAAAAATATACTTTTACATCAAATACTTCACTGGTCGCCACACTAGGATTCCCTGTGTCGTGGAGACCAGTCTCTTTCATCATGGTTCAAGAAGAAATAAAAAAATAAAAATACAATGTAACACATAGATTATGTAGAACTAGCCAGTGGCTTCGCCCGCGCAAAAGTATGTTTCTCCATACAAACTTTGGACCCCCGTTTCATCCCTTTAGGGGGCGAATTTTGGAAAATCCTTTCTTAGTGCTCGCCTACGTCATAAAGGGAAGCCTTGTGCAAAATTTCGTGTTCCTAGTCCCAGTAGTTTCGGCTGTGCGTTGATATGTTTGTCAGTTAGTTTCCCCTTTTATATATAGATATAGGGTATATTAAACTAGACATTTTTACTTATTATAAACACAAGAAAAAAAGAAAAGATATCCTCACGCACGAGGATCATTTCCACTTTCCCTTAAAAGGAAACACATGGACATGTGCGTCCTTCCCACCCTCACCTACGGAGCGCAAACGTGGTCATTAACGAAACGTCAAAAGTTCACACTCGGCGTCTGCCAGCGAGAAATGGATCGAAGTATTCTCGGAGTCAAAAGAACAGATCGCATGAGGAACAGTATACTTCGTTCCAAAACACAAATCGCAGACGTAGGTAACTCAGCCGCCAGACTAAAATGGAACTGGGCCGGTCACATCTGCCGCATGTCGCAAATAAATTGGGCGCAGGCAAGGCCGGCGACGCGGTAGGCCCAAAAGGAGATGGCGTGACGATTTGGACTCTTACCTTAAGGATTGGCCAGAATTTTTACTGACTAAAACCCACTCCTGTTTCCTCTTTGCCATCTCCTTGAGGCGCGCGTGGACGGTCGGACGACGAGCTACCCATTGCTCGCCATCCGCAAGTCAACGCCTACGGTTACATAGACCTTACGTGGGGTCATAATACGCGATCTTAAAAAATAGCATAGAATAGTATAATCAGCTTTTTAATGTTACCACTGCTCGGACGAGAGAGAGGAGGCCTGACTCCTTTCTAGAAGATGGAATAAACCGTAAACCACCACGCGGGCCCAGTTCGGGTTAGTGGATGGGATGGATGGAGTGGATTCATATATCTTCGAATTTTTAGTTCTAGAACATGCCGGTTTCCTCACGATGTTTTCCTTCACAGTTTTGAAATTACTAGACATTATTAAAAATACAATATTTTCCAACAGGAAACAACAACAATCCTCCGAGTCAGCGGCATATTGAAGCTGACAGCGGAGACGTTAGCCGAAGATGAGCACCTTCTATCATTTACTAGAACTGTTGTACTCTATTCCGAAGACGGGGCAGAGTACAAGATACAGAACGAAATGGTGTATTGGAGCGAACCGAACGCTACAGCTGCGAGGTCTGCGTTCACAGTAAACACGGTAAGAAAACCAAATTTTACTTTCTCATCATTATTTCAGCCATCGATATAATATGTACTACGCACTAGATTACGCGTGCCGATCACTCGCTTCAATCGGCTCAGGTGTAGTGTAATCCATACACCTTGAACATTATACTATGTTGAACGAAACGCTTAAGTCTCGCGAAATTCATGGCGCTTAAGACATTTTGGTCGCGAAAAAAGTATCCTCTAAAAGCTATCTTAGCGCTGTATGTTTTAATAGTTCTCGCAGCGAACTTTTGTTTTAATTTTTCAGTATTTTGACAAATATTTTCCATGAACGTGCTTGTCTATCTCTAGAATATAAGTCGATGATTTCAGCAGAAATTCTTCGACAGCTGAACATAAGGCGTATAGCACACTGCCGCCACCTCAAAGAACGAGAGATCAGAGAAGGCACGCGTAGACAAGATATGAAACATTACAAAATACAGATTATCTGAAGGACTGGGACAATTTTAGGTGGGATCGCAGTCAAGCACTAGTTTATAACAATTTAAAAAAAAAGCTTATCTAATTTGTCTTTCGATGGGTTGACTTCCGACAGGGAAACCTGGTCCTGGAACGCAAGGGCAAAGAAGGAACATAGGTGTGGTTTTAGTCAGTAAAATTCTGACAGGCCCTGTCGCTCCGCCCCAGAGCGGGAGAAGACATTGGATGATTTCTCACCTTAAAAAAAACACTGCCAGAGTCGAGGCTGTCATCATCATCATTTCAGCCGATAGACGTCCACTGCTGGACATAGGCCTCCCCCATCTATCGGATTCCCGCAACCTTCACCAGGCTGTATTGCGACGCAAAAGAGACGCTTGTGTTGTTTACTCGCAATCAAAATTTAAAGAAAAGATAGAAGAGGCGCGCGCCTTCTATGTGCTATACGCCTAATAGACCTCCCCCAAGCTTCGACACATTCTTCGACGTCACCTTTTGCCCGTCGGCTTTTACAATGTTAATAAAAATAATTAAAAAATGTCTTGGCCTTAAAAGTAGGCCTTTTTTAATTAATTGGCGAAAATTTCAAAATTAATAGATTCTGTTGGCTTAGCCTGACTTTTCTGCCAGCGTTCCCGCCAAACGCTAAGTATAAAATGTATGGATATGACATTATCTGTCATGCCACTTGTCACGTGACTTCTGTGTAATGTAAACCAGGAATTCACTTTAACCTTTTGAGTACCGTAATTAGAGACACAATAGAAAGACAATGACCGAGCGAACGCCGCGTTCGCTATCCGCGAGCCTATCCATGATAAACATATCACGTGTATAATTTTAGTAAGATAGGAGCAAGGATCACTGCTGTTGAAGGTATTAATTTTATTAAGGCCGCCACAGGTAAATCCGATTCAGCAGACGACGACCTCATAGGTAGACTTGCGTGAAACCGTTCATAAAAAATGCAGGTATTTTACTTTCAGGACAAGTTTAAAACAAAATCTGTAAAAATCGGTTCAGAAGTTTAACCACTACTGTGAAACATACGTCTATCACCATCATCGTCCTGCCCTTGTCCCGTATTATTTGGGGTCGGTGCAACATGTTTTTTTTTTACATTTTGTCCTGTCACCCATCACGCTATCAATAACTCCCTTTTTAACCGACTTCAAAAAGTAGGAGGTTCTATGTTAGGATGTATTTTTTTTTATGTATTTTCACCGATTTCTCGGTCAATTGTGTACTTCCGAGTTGGTCCCATAGAAATATTGTTGTGATGTGACGATGAACTTCGAAGATATGGAACGAAACTCCTCATAAGATCACAGCAGAACTGTCGAAACAAGTAAAATTGGTTTGTTAATACGTGTAGTCGATGACTGACTGAAGGAAGAGGGAGAGGGGGTATTTCGAACTAATCTGATGATAAAGCCGGAAGGTTCGCACCGGAACTCTAATAAATCAATGTAAGCTAACCTTGTTTGGGGTCATTAATTTATTACTAAGACGAGTTTCACTAGTTTTTGACCCCCTCTCCCCCTAAATAAGAAAAAATATGAATAGACCGACACCTCCCGCCCTGTTTAATATTTATTACGTAAGAATCTAAAGGAAAAAATGAATATACGTTTGCTTGGTTTTCATGTTTATTTTTAAAGTAACAATTATTAAGAACGTTTACATGTGTGTCGTTTACGCAAACCAGTAACATCTAGTTCACAAGCAGGGAGGCGCAATGACGTTGCTATGGAAATAGTTTAGTAACGTAAGAACTATCAAGACTCCCTCCCACACCCTTGTAAGAAGAGGACACGGTGGAGCATACGGTGGAGGTGTGCCCCGCTTGGGCGGAGCACCGCCGTGTTCTCGTGGAGGCATTGGCGGCAGCGACCTTTCGCGTCGGGCCCTGGTTCGATATATGGTCCGGAGCGAGGAGGAATGGCAGGCGGTCGCCTCCTTCTGCGAAGCAGTAATGCTAGCGAAGGAGGAGGCTGCCCGCGCGAGGGAACGAAGGTCCTCACGCCCTAGTTTCCGTAATTCCGACCCCGACTACCAGCCACGGTAGACGCGGGCTTGTGGATGTCGAGCAGTGGGTAGCTCGCCGTCCGGCTGTTCGGTAATGAACCGGACCGAGCCCAGTCGTCAACAGCGCGTAGTGATCCTCACGCCCTCTCGCTCCACCCAGAACGCGAGAAGTCATTTAGATAATTTCCCACCTTAAAAAAAAAAAAACGCCCTTGTAAGAAAAAGTAAGACATGGTCGACCCCTCTCGCCCCCCTAAATCCTCTTACGTAATAAATGAATAGCCCCTTTGGGATTATTAGAATAGAATTGTCATGAGATGTACTCTGCCTATAAGGTACCATCTAGCTAATCTGATGATGGATAAAAACTTTTTACAAAAAAAAAAAATAACCGACTTCACTAAAAAAAAAACACTAAAAGGATCAAAATAACTTTAATTTCGGAAGTAGGTGTTTCTCGATATTGTTTGTTTCTTATTTAACACCGACTTCCGAAATTAAAGTTATTTTGATCCTTTTAGTGTTTTTTTTTAGTAAAGTCGGTTAATTTTTTTTTTGTAAAAAGTTTTTATTTCACTTTTTAGTTGCGATACACTTATAAACAGAGTGCCTATTTCTCATGACAATTCCAATTAACCCAAATACTGCTAGGTTACATTGTTTTATTATAAAGTTCCTGTGCCTACCTTCCGGCTCCATCATCAGATCAGTTCGATAGTACCTTATAGCCAAAGTGCATCTCATGACAATTCTAATAAGTCCAAACACGGCTAGGTTACATTGCTTAATTACGGAGTTCTAGTGCCTACCTTCCGGCTCCATCATCATCATCAGATCACTTCGATGATACCATTTTCAACGTAACTATTCAGAATCATTCATTTATTTGTATTGTCATAGTCGCTTAACTATCTTCATTGTGATATCTATTTGAGTATGAAGTTCCGTTGACCATTTCTGGTCTTCTTCATCAGTTCCACTTCATCAAATGTTACTTTTTGACTGTAAATGCTTAAGTTCTTGATGGAAATACCAAAATCACCATAGGGTTGCCTATAATTTTTGAGGAGTTCCCTCGATTCCTCATGGATCCCATCATCAGAACTGGATTTAAAAAAAAAATAACCTCCATACTCTGCAAGATTATGGAGCGTGTATTGAACTCGCGCCTCATGGCATACCTGGAAGGTAACGATCTCCTCAGTGACCGACAGTACGGGTTTCTTGCAAAGGCGTTCTTGCAAAGGTCCGACGGTACTTCACACCGGGACAGCTTCTAATGTTATACAAAGCACAGGTCCGATCGTGTGTGGAGTACTGCAGTCACATATGGGCTGGTGCTGCAAAATGCCATCTAGCAGCTTTGGACTCAGTGGAAAGGCGTGCGAAGAGGCTAATTGGGGATCCAGATTTGGTTAAGTCCAATCTACAAAGCCTCGAGCACAGGCGCAGGGTAGCCAGCCTATCGGTATTCTACAGGTTGCATTTTGGAGAGTGTGCGCGGGAATTGCATGACTTGATTCCGCCATCTCATTTCTAACAACCCGACGTACGGCGAGTATCCACCCTTACGTTGTTGAAACTTCAACGGTCCGGACTAAGCGTTTCGCTTCGTCGTTTATACCGCGTACATCGAAGGACTGGAACAATTTGCCTGCTGCGGTCTTCCCGTCCAACTATAATTTAGGTGCCTTCAAGGCTAGAGTGAATAGGCTCTTAATAAACTAGTGCGCCTCACCATCAATGATTGCATCACTGCTTACCATCAGGTGGGATCGCAGTCAAGCACTGGTTTATACCAATAAAAAAAAAAAAAATTGGTCCCATTTTTTTCAAAATCCAGTCAAAATCTGGAAGCATATACTTATCCTATAAAGGGGAAAAAAATTTTTGCAAATCGGTCCATAAACGACGGAGTTCTGTGGTAACAAACACAATAAAAAAAAAATGATTAAAAAAAATACAACCGCATTGATAACCTCCTCCTTTTTTTTGAAGTCGGTTAAAAATAGGCACGAAAACTCCGTAATAAAACAATGTATCCTAGACTTGGCTTGGCTTAATTGGAATTGTCATGCAATGTTTTATTCATTAAATTCTATAGGTATCATACTAGAGAACTTGCACACTAAGTTTGATTGAGGAGTACTTTTTAGTTGTGGTACCGCAACTAAAAAGAGAAAATAAAAAACTTTTCACAAAAAAAAAATACAACTGACTTCAATGTAAAAAGAAAACACTAAAAAGTGCAAAATAACTTTAATTCGGATGTCGGTGTTAAATAACGAAAAGACAAAACTATTATGGAAACACCGACTTCCAAAATTAAAGTTATATTGCACTTTTGAGTTCTTTTTTTTACATTGAAGTCGGTTGTATTTTTTTTTTTTTTTTGTAAAAACTTTTTACTTTCATATCACTCCTCACACAATCCATCCATCATTTCATTGGCCTCTCTCTTTATCTATTCACATAATACTCATCAAACCATCCTCTTCATATCGACGCTTGAAAGGCAAAAATTACTAAGACATTGAGTAGGTAAACTTTACAAGAGTGAAAAAATGGAAAAAAAATGTTAGGTAAAAAAAGTCTGTTTTTTTTTTTTTTTTTAATTGATATAAACCAGCGCTTGACCGCGATCCCACCTGATGGTAAGCAGTGATGCAAACATTGATGGTGAGGCGCACTAGTTTATCAAGAGCCTATTCACTCTAGCCTTGAAGACACCTAAATTATAGTTGGACGGGAAGATCGCAGCAGGCAAATAGATATAGATAATAATAAATAATAATAAAATAATTAAAAAAAAAAATAAAAAAAATAATAATAATAATAGATTTAGATATTATGAACATAATTTTCTAAAAATTTTAACTTTAAATCTCTACTGTAAAGTTTAATCAATGTCGCTTAGTAATTTTTGCCTTTCAAGCGTCGATATGACCATATCAATACAAACTATTACCTTCTACGAATCCTCTTCCTGATGATAATGGACGCTCTGACGTCGGGCATCCAGGAAGAGGCTCCCTGGTGTATGCTGTTTGCCGATGACATTGTGCTGGTTGCCGAGAGTGGCCTAGAGGTCCAGAGCAAATTGGAGGTGTGGTGGCACAGACTGGAGAGTGTTGGCTTAAAATTGAGCAGAACGAAAACCGAGTACTTGTTCTGTGATTTCGGTGGTCTCTCCGGTCCTATGCCCTTAGCTCTCGCTGGAACGCCCATACCAATCTGCTCCGACTTTCGGTACCTCGGGTCGCTTATCCAAGGAGATGGCGAGGTAGACCGAGACGTATCAAATCGGATCAATTCAGGATGGATGAAATGGCGACAGGTCACTGGAACAATTTGTGACCCACGGATGCCCCCCAAGTTGAAGGGTAAAATCTACAAGTCCGTGATAAGACCTGTCATACTGTATGGATCAGAATGTTGGGCTGTGAAAAAGACGGATGAAAAAAGATTGCATGTAGCGGAGATGAGAATGTTGAGATGGATGTGTGGTGTGACGAGAATGGATAAAGTGAGAAATGAGTATATTAGAGGAAGTTTGAAAGTGGCGCCAGTGACTGAAAAGTTGAAAGGGAATCGTTTGTCTTGGTATGGTCATGTAAAGAGGAGAGATGAAACGCATGTTACTAAAAGAGTTATGAGTATACATGTGGATGGGTGGAGAGGGAGAGGGAGGCCAAAGAAAAGATGGATGGATTGTGTGAACAGTGATATGAAAGAAAAGGAAGTTAGTGATAGCATGACGGTTGACAGGATAGAATGGAAGAAAAAAACATGTTGTGCCGACCCCAAATAAGATGGGACAAGGGCAGGAAGATGATGACCTTCTACGAATCCGTTCAACTGTAAAGGCGGGCCCAGGCAACGACCGAACTAACAGACAAAATTACTAAACATATTTTGTAATTACTTAATGTAGGTATACTTGCTGCATTATTAATCTTCCTTTAATTAGATAAGCTGTTCATCTCCGTTTGCAACTAAGTTACACTGACGTCATAGGCGCGTACCATATGAAAATTATCAAAACGTGAATTTGTTTTGAAATGTTCACCCGTTCAACGCGGCGAGTAGGTATTGATTTGAATATGTCGCGGCGAGTACCTATTGAAATCATAATAGGAAACAATTGCGGCTTGATGATGCTAAGGCCACTTTCAGATGCGAGACTGAAGAAATTAATAATAATAAATGAGTACATCTCAACATTATAGGTTACCTATTCTTCTGCTGATAAGTCAATAATAAAAAAAGAAAAATAAGATATACTTATTACTAAATATCAAGAACCTATTTGTAATACTATAATCCCATGACTACATATTATTACTAGCTCGTTTTCCCATAAATGCAGGTAGTGACAAGGATTGTAACAAAAACACAATTATACGAAAAAATATTCGTTTTTATTTATGTCCTTCAATTTAAAACGTGCTGTTTACAAAGAGCTTGATGAGATATCTACCTGTATCACTCTGATTATCCACAGAAAATTGTATTCCACATTAATTGTTAACTTACTGCCCATTTCATTTATTGCTTTTCTTACAAACGAAATGGACTTAAAAATAGACATAACAATTTGCTTAAAAGGAACAACTTGGCACTATTGGTATGAAATACACTTAACATAAGGACCGCGATAATCTAAAGAAAATATTAAGTCTGTATCCAACTGAATGAAATGATTCTCACACTGTGTCCATAGATTCTTCGTTTAGCGGCTCAGTTTCCATTTCCATGTCTCTGTCGTCGACTCCCGACGCATACTTCAATCTGAGCTTCTCGTAATGTAACTGCTCTTTAGACGAGACAGATGGCTTGCATTTCGCAAGCGCAGCTCTAAAGTCTTCAAAAGTGATGAAAATATCACCGTCGAGAGTTCCATTGGCGATGTGATTCGTAAGCGCATTCGTAGCCGCCGCTCGCACCAAGCCAGCCAGATCGGCTCCCGTATATCCGTCCGAGAGTCCGGCAATATCTTGTAAATTTACGTCAGGTCCCAGATGAGGCTTTGTGCCACCTTTGGTAAGCTTCTGCAGTATATCGTACCGGTCCTCTCTCGCTGGCATTCCGACATACATAACGCGGTCCAAACGGCCCGGTCTTAACACTGCAGGGTCAATGATATCTGGTCTGTTCGAAGCTGCCAACACGAAAACTCCTTCGCGTGTTTCTATGCCGTCCATTTCAGTGAGCAATTGGTTGACAACACGGGCAGCTCCATTATTATCTTGCGATGTACGCCGCGGACATAGGGCATCAAACTCGTCAAAGAATATCACGCAAGGAGCCGAGTTTCGAGCACGTCTAAAACACGTACGAACAGCTCTTTCGCTCTCGCCAACATACATGTTCAACAACTCAGGCCCCTTCACTGAAATAAAGTTCACTCCAGCTTCATTTGCGACAGCCTTTGCTAATAAAGTTTTACCACAACCAGGAGGCCCACAGAGTAATACTCCACTAGGAGCTGATAATCCAAGCTTCTCAAGTTGATCTGGATACTTCACTGGGGCTAACACAGCCAACTGTAACTCTTTACGAACTTGATTCAAAGAGCCAACATCATCCCATGTTACATCTGGGACAGTAACAATGCCTTCTCTTACAGCACAAGGTTTTGTAGTTTTAAGAGCTTTAACAAAATCTTCATGTCTTAAAGCAAGCCCATTCAGTTCTTCTTGAGTGTAAGGCGTGTCCTCCAGAAGGCTCAATACTGCATCAACAGGATCTATAGGTTTCTGGATAGGTTCAATTATATGATTAACTTCTGTTTTTTCAATTGTATCACTCAATTCTACTATGGGTTCTTCACTTACTTCTATGGCTTCTTTTTCTAATTCAGGCTCTGGAACACTTTCAGGAGCATCACCTGCACTTGACGTAACTTCCTCAGTTACTTTGTCCCCATTTGGTATAATTGTTTGTACATCATTAGGTGGAGTTACTTCAACAATTTTTGTCTCTTTTTTAGCTTTTGATGCTTGTATTTCTGTAAAAACTCTCTTAACAGCATAAGTGCTAGCCTTATTAACAAGTGCTTGTAAATCAGCTCCAACAAACCCAGGTGTTATTTGAGCTAAGACATTCATGTTCACATCCTCACTTAAAGAAATATTTTTACAAAGAATAGTCATTATCTCTTTCCTAGCATGTAATGAAGGTATACCTAATGTGATTTCCTGTTCAAGACGTCCAGCCCGTCTTAGGGCAGGATCTAAGGCATCTGGATTGTTTGTGGCAGCAAGTATGAGAACAGACTCATTATTATCAGTCAATGAATCTAGGGATGCCAGTAACTGGGCAACCATTCTCTTCTCCATGTCTTTTTGTGCAAGAACTCTGTTACCACAAACTGCATCAATCTCGTCAATGAACAACACACTAGGTGAAACTGAGACTGCCCTCTCAAACAGTTCTCTAATTCTCTCCTCTGATTCTCCTGACACTCCACCAACTAATTCTGTGCCTGTAATAGCAATCATAGGTAGTTGAAGCTTTCCAGCGATAGCGTGTGCCAGCAATGTTTTCCCTGTCCCTGGCGGTCCATGCAGCAATGCCCCTCTAGGAGCTTTTATACCTAATTGACTGTACACTTCTGGATGCTTCATATGCAATATTAAATCGCAGATCTGTGTAATAATTTCAGATATGCCACCAATGTCATTAAAACTAACCTTAACACTTTTGACATTGCCAATATCAACCCTTTTCTTTGGTGGTGCAGTTTTGGTTGATTCAACTTTCTTCTTTTTCTCATTTGTGTGTTGATTCTGTTGCGATTTGGTGGCAGCACTCTCAGTCGCCGTACTATTTGCGTTTCTGATTGGTATGTGGGGGGTTATGGTAATTTGGTCATTGATTTTCGGAAGTTTTGGTGCCGCACTGCCGTCATCGTCGCTGCTCAATATGTCTATAGGCTCTCCAGACTTGTCTGTGTTGCGCCTGTTGGATGCTGGTCGTTTTTTATCCTGCATCTTGTACATGGCGAGCAGGCGGTCGTTTAACGCACTACTATTCTCGTCTAATAACTCCAAATCAGATTCTTCTTCTGATCCGTCGGATGTAGAGGCTCCGTCAAGTCCGTAGCTCTGTAATACGACTTTATATGCACTCTCCACCATCTGACAGAAGGCGTTGTCGCTCCTGTTGTTGTACTCGCGGTAGCGCTCTTTCAATGAACGCGCCATTTGGCTTACATCGACGAATGTCTTGTCTACATTCTCGGCAAGGTAATTCTTCACACGCGACACAATAACTGGGTCATTAATAGTCTTTTGTCTTGTTTGGTGTTTCTTCATTTTGTACGGAATAAAGTAATAAAATTAATTTCGTTTGTAAAGGCGAATTTATAAACTAGGTACTTCTTCGTAAAACGCAATGTTTGACAGCGGCGTCGTTGAATCGATGGAATCATTGCCATAGTTGAAAAATATTTTTCTAGCGGCACATGGTTATAAAGCTGTCTGTTCACGGGTCATTGAAAAAGGAGTTTATATAATTAATTTATTTTCTAAACTTCATGTACTACATTAATTTTATTTATTTATTTTCTTACAGATTCCACAAAAGAATTTTAATTTGAAAATAGAAGCAACGACGGATGAGGATCTTCGGGACAAATATCTTAAAATTTTCATGAAATTTACATCGATGGATAAAAAGATTTGTGAAAGGTAAAGATGAGATAATACGATGCTTCATTTTAATGTTATATAAAATATTTTATAACTAAAAAAAATAGTAAAAACATATTTTGTTATTTCAGGTGTTTAGAAGTTAATGATTGGAATTTCAAACTTGCTCTGGAACATTTTACCAAGCTGTTAAAACTAAACAACTTAGAATCATTAACTCATGAGGTGCAAGTTGCTACCTAAAAATATATGAATTCTATGTAGGTGAAATGTGTAGAATTTTATGTCAAATTGTGGTCATGATTAAAGAACTATAATAAATTCTGCCTTTTATTCAAATATAATAATAAACTATAAGAAATAAACTTGTTGCGCTGAACCCAAATAAAACGGTACAAAGGCAGGAAGATGAAGAGGAAGAAACTCTGCCTTTTATTCTTTGAATATTCACACCACTGAAAAGCTTTTATTTATTATTGATAAACTACGCGACAACAACATTAAATACACTTTAAACATACTTGTTGGTGACAATGATATCACCTGATGGAAAAGTACGATGTGGTCGATGATGGAGCGAGCGCGGTTGCCTAGAAGTAACTGATAAATAAGTAAGGGCTGGTCGAAAAAGACGTCAACAAATTAAGGGGCTCTACTGTTGCCAACGCAACGAACTATGTTCGTATGAAAAATATCTTTCAAGACAAAATCTGAAAGTTTAGTCGGACTTGTGTTATGTAAAGTTACTCAGAAAGACGCTTGGAATTTTGATAATTTCGCTCTGAATCAAATAATAATTACAATCGTGGTAAAATTACTGAACATAATTTATGTCCATTTTTTTTAACAAATTACTTTCGTCATCATTAGGGCTTTTACTAAAGGAGGCCTTAGACGATCAATATGCTATACGTTGGATCTGGCGATAAATTAGAATGGAACAATCAACGTGTTGACAGCCAGCCAGCCCAGGTCTTAGACATTTCGTGCCCCATACGTCTTATAGAGAAGTTAAAATATATAATAATATTGAACACTGCATTTGTATTGGTCAATAGGTCGCATGCCATTTAGGCTAAGAACTCACATGGTGGTTTTCACTTACGTCCGCCTCGGTTGCGGGGTCACATCTTTTGTAAAATGCAGATGTATAATATAATTAAAGCACATTACGTCGCGTTTTACACCCGCGGTGAGCGCAGCTGTTTTCGGATCCCGCTGCACCGGCGGCGGCGGACAAAACTAGCAGAATCGCGAGGGCCGCGGTCACCCGCAGCCTCAGCGGGTTACGCCCGCACGTTCTGCGATCGGTTGGCACCCGAAGTGGCCGACAAGGATACAGAAATCCGACAATCAGTGGATGCACCCAGAACTTTTTACTTAGATACTTTTTTTTTGACTATTCAAAAGTGCCTGTAATTGGTCTATTTGAAATAAACGTTTCTGATTTCTGATTTAGGTCTTACTCTTTCAATTCTTTTGTGAAGTAAGTATAACACAACAGCTCGTTTCTGGTGTGTGTCAATGGCGATCTGAAACTCAACTGATAATTAACGACCCATCTTGCAATAATCGCTCACCAACTGCGAGCGATAATCTCAAGTTCTCAACCGCTGCGTAAAGTGGACGCCCATGCGGTCCCATACAAAAGTGCTCCGTTGCGCGGGCACTCATCGCGGGAAGTCGGGTCTCGCGCATGTTTTGCTACGTAATAATATATTAAATCCTATATTTACTATAGGTACTCTTTGTATTAAGTACTCCATCGACACGACTATATTCACACCGATAGGCCAGCACACACTTGACGGAAATTCCGTCGCGGAAGATTCGCGACGAAACGCCAATACTTGTTATTGCTTAAAAATTACAAACGGAGCAACCGATCTTCCGCGTAGTTTGCCCGCTAAAACTACGCGGAAGGGTTGCTCCGTCGCGGACGATCAGTCGTTCCGTCGCGCACCGCTCGCTCTCTGCGTCTGTTCCGTCGTCCGCGCACCGATCTTCCGTCGGCTTAAGATCGGCAAGGTCACATTCCAGGTATTTGTATGCATCGCGCCACATTCGGCGGATAACTCGCGGGGAGGGCGCCCGCACAGGATGTTTCACACTTAAAGATTTATTTTCGAAGTGCAAAATGTATCATGCTTGGTAATGTAGTCCTTTGTTGAATTCAGTAATACATCAAATGATTGTATGGACATTCGATAATATTCGAATGCTTTATCTGAATAGTGTTAGTTGCATAAACAAGGTATGAAATTGCCTAATTTCTAGTCGAAGAGTATTTAAGGGATGAACCCAATATTTACGCTCTCTTCTTCTAATACCTCACAAATAGCTATCACTTCTATCGGATCCATTACCGACTGATAATCTGCCACTGAATATTCAATGTGGCTGCAATGTATAGTAACGGATTGACTGCCACGGAAGGTCGGCGTCGGAATTTCCGTTAAGTGTAGTGCTGGCCCTAAAGTTGAACTAGCGACACTGCGTAGGTAATAATAATAATAATCCGGTATCCGCGACGCGGACGCGTCCGAACACGCGCTTTATCACGCGACGGGTGCCCGCTTTAGGCAGTTTCAGGTAAAAATAAAAATAACTTACACTTAATTATAAATGAAATTTAATTAAGACTCATACATAAAAATCTAAGTTAAACTACACAATCATCTCAAGATGTCCTGCATATTCGATGATTTGTCCTGCAAGTTCGGCAGAGGGCAGTGTTCCAGCGGCAGCGGCGCAAGTCTCTTCAGCGGCGTTGAAATGATAGCAGTTGTCCGCACCAAGGACCCAGTTGCGCTGGAAAAAGAAAAACAAAATAATATATTAAAGTGTGGCAGGTGACATTGTATATATAGTTTCTGCCAAACCACTTAAGAAAAAGGGCCGAGTCAAAATCAGGGCAAAATCAGTCAAAAGTACTATACTTACTACTATTGGTGAAAGCCTTTTTCAAGCTTTCGCCAATAGTAATTTTAACTGAAATAATAGTTCAAAGTACTTTTGACCGGTTAAATGTTTTGACTGTGATTTTTACATAACTTGCTTTTGTTTACACGACTTCATGTGTGAATGTCGGATTTCACGCGGGTGTAGCTATTAGCAGAAGCTAGTCATATAATAATTAAATGGTATAAGTTTTTTAAAGAGTGTCTGTTTCTTGCTGGTCTGTTCGTAAATTAAAGGCTGGACAGCAATTATCTTCTATTGTGAGCAACTTGACATTATAAGAGTAACTATGGCGTTTCGTATTTAGGGCATTTCAGTATGAATTTTTTTTTTGGTGGGAAAATCATCCAATGACGTCCCCCGCTCTTGGGCGGAGCGAGAGGCTGTGTCAGTACTACGTACAATGGTCTAAGGTGGACTAAGTGCGGAAACCATACATAAATAGATAGATAGATAGAGGGTATGTCAGACTTTTACTGACTAAAAACATACTCTTGTCCCTTTGTTGCCTTTCATACCAGGGCCGAGTCTTCCTTTCAGAAGCAGACTCTTGGCCCCAGTAGGCGTAAGAATGGTTGCACTATTGTGTGAAAAGCAAAACCACTCATAAAATTAAAAAAAAAAAAACCGAAGACTCACCTTCTTGCCATATTCATGCACAGCTTGTTGGGAAGGCAGATTCAGTCGTCGAGCGGCTTCAGCGCACGAGATGCACAGGTAAGCTTTCTCAATGCAAGCAGCGATCTCTCCTCTGACTGTGTCTAGAAGTGTATCCATGAAGAGGGTGTAGCTTTCTGCTGGGACATTGCCCTGTATAAAAATTAAAAAATTTATAAGACTGTTTTCTCAGCTCCAAATATAGTGGTTCAAAGACATAATATGCACTTGTCCAAAAGGTAACTTGAAAAATATAAAATATTTTATTCCATACATTTTGTGGAAATATAATTGTACTGCACAACAGAATAATTTTTTTATTCTAAAATGAGTGGCTACATACTTATTGCCAAGAAAAGTTTTGAATCGAGATAAAAAAAATCACATATTTACACAAACTTAATGGTCCAATAAACATACCTTAGCCAAAAAGATCTTATTATAACTGCCTTCCATCAAATACTGTTCCAAAGCTAACGGGTGCCTGATGTATGGATCAGCCCTGATCACGTCAACTGGAAGACGTTCCAACTCTGTGTGGAATTCGGCTACACGGTTTTGAGACAGCAGGAACAATAGGTTGAGGCCAAGGAGCTGGTACATGAATGAAGACTCTGGAAGGTGGTCTCTGGAAGTTAAATACACAATTTTAGTATAGTAAACAAAGACATTTAAAAGTACAGGACAATTTAGAGCAAAATTCAAAGCCAGTCTTGGCAAATAGATGCTACTAATTAGTAATTTAGACCTAGTATCATAAAATATTGATTTGGAATATGAAAAAAGTAAATAGATAACTCATCAAAGATACATCAATGAATTGCTTGACTGGTTTTTACATTTTACAAGAAACATCATGTGTGGCTGACATGACAGCATATCATCAAAAACTGGTCTAGTGATTGTTTGTACTTACTTATAGTCAAAGTAATAGCATTTTAGTTGAGACATGAATCGCTCAAATGCTTTCACATCCTTGGCAGCTACTGCCCATTGAGCTCCAATTTCCAAGACATCACGAGCCAAAATCAGCTCTTTCTGATTGGCTGCCGCATTATTACTCGGAAGAAAACTTAACTGCGTTAATGAAATCTGTAAAGAAAGAATTTTATAGGGAAATTGTTCAGATGAAACAATGATTAGTGTCCAGTCATCCTTCAAGTTTATAGCTTACCTTTATTTTATTCAATAATTCACCACATTTGTCGAGTTTACGTGGTTTCTTTGCCCATTCCGTTTTCAAGTTTTGATACAAAGTCGCGACGTCTTTCACTGATGCCATGTTTTTCGATATTTAGCAAATGATACAACAAAATGTAATTTCACTGATTGAGGTTGTTTTGTTAACTGACGTTCAGAAACTACGAACTGTTAAATGCCTAGGCACTGGAAGAGAACTTTGAGAAGACAGTTTTTGAAAATAGTTAATTGAGATCCTATTGCATATTTCTGTTTAAAGCTTTTAATTTAAAATTTGAAGAGTATTTAAAAAATGCGAAAATACTATGTTATTGACATCTATCATGATGTTTTTAAAATTCCTAAAAATCTTTCCTGATTATTGTTAGAGGTATGGAACGCACCATCATGACATGTCAAAGTCGAATTTGGATGTTCCTGAATTGCCATTCTTAAAATTATTTTGATCACCACCAAACAACAAGTAGTCAACTTTAAAACTACCTATTCACAAATCACGTTTGGATACTTCGAATTTTCGAAGTTTCATTAGAATTCCATTCCAAATATTCTAGTCCTCTCTGTTGGCAATAAATTATTGAGTTTGTCAAAAAAAAAAAAAGATAATTTGACAGGATCAGAGTTTTCTGTGTGCGGAAGGTGAATTTTTTGCCGAGTATATATCGAATTTGAATTATGAATTATATAAAAGAAAACAGATTGATGGCGTATTACGGCAGGCTGTGTGTATTTAGAATGAAATAATAATATGGTGGCACGATGTCTTCACCTGTGGTGTGCCGTGAAATATTCGATGAAAACAGTCAACCATCGGTCGAGGGTTTGTTCATTAAAATTTATTATGTATTCCTCGTAAAAATTGTTGTTTCAGAAATATACTTTAATTTCCTGTATGTATAGAATTTCATACAAGCGATAAATCATCTTTTGAAAGATTTTTGTGTGTGTATCTATTGATTAATGCAATTCGCGAGTTGAATCATTTTAATTTGGAACGATTTCGAAGTGAATTTGATTATTTATAATAGGTAGTGAAAAATTTGAATTAAATTCGCTGTTAAATACTCTACGATTATTTAAGTAATAAGCCTCAACAAAAGTTAACATACTATTTGCATTTGCAACTTATAATAAAATGGTATTTGTAGAAATCTCTGACTATGCTGCACAACTGGGCATTGATCCTGAAAGCGAGAGCCATCTGCTACCATTGGCTAAAGATGGACTCATGCAAGCTCTGCCAGCACCATGGAAGGCTTAGTAAGTATATAAATATATAGCTCTTTAAAAGTTCTAATTAGGATAAGAACTAAGGCACTATTTAAGCTTGATGTCTGTCATAAACAATAAACTGAAGCTGTTAGGTATTATATGAATAGTAAAAAAGGATGGTGAGAATGTTGGCGTATCTAGAGTTAATTTCGAAGTGGGTCTGGCTCCTTGCCATGCCTGATTTTTGTGTGAAGTTATCAGTACTTTGGCGTCCATCATATAATTTGAATTGGCCATACTGGGGTAGGCATGGCCCACTCAGCTCCCTGTCCCCATATCATCGTTCATATTGCAATTAGTTCTATGTCAAAAATGACAAGTTTACAGGAGAGTAAAAAAACAACATACTTGAAAAAAATCTTATAAGACACCAAAATGTTTTTTAACTAATGTTTCCTAACTATTGTGTTCTATTAAGTAAATATGCATATTGAAAATTCCAAAAATAATTACGTTTTGCTAGAAATTTGACAGAATTTTTTTTGACATTGAACAAATTGCAATATGAACGACGATATATGCATCTATGGGTGAGAACAGTAAATGCCACACATATTGGTCATATTGGTCTAAAGCAGAGCAGAGACTAAAAATCAGCACCGGCTGACAGTTAACACTGGTGCACCATGTTAGTAACAGATCTTTTTGTAAATCCTCACTAATTTGGTCTTAAAACCCTTAAAATACTATAACATCAATATGCCCTAGATGACCTACTCAAACCCCAAGCGAATGCCGGCGTTCTCGCGTGTATTCGCGCCATTTAGGTTAAACACCAAGCGAACACGGGGTCCGCATAGATTATAAAATATTGAGCATTTTATTTATAGGGTATTTATCCAAGAACATTAATAAGAAGTTCTTCAAAGTGTGTAAATATCTAAAATAAGCAAACCTTTCCATATCTATAAATATCCATGGGCTAAAGAAGGGTAGGGAGGCCCTTGTCCTGTTGTGGAAGATTTAAGGCTAAACATAATAAACACACATACTCATACTGTTAAATTTCAAAGCAGATATTTACAAAGTAATTGTAAAAATTAAATAGATCCTCTTGCTCCATTGTAAAAGATTAAAGGCTTGAAATTATAAGTCATTTATTAATTATTGTAACTTTTGTACAATAACTATGGTGTAGCAAGGTAATAAAGAGAGTGCTATGTTATGCCAGAGGGCATACAAATGTTTTTGAGAAATTTACAATCAAGCTAGCCAAGTTTCAATACTCAAATAAAATAAGCCTGAACAATGAAAAAACAATTAAGGATTCTATAAAACAAATTAATAAAGTAATAAAATGTCAATTTACAATACTAATATAAATTGTAATAATAATATAATGCAATAAAAAAATACTTATACTCACCCAATAAACAAAATTATTTTTTTCTTGAAAATCATGATTTCATTGCAAATGGTTCTTGAAATTCGTTAATTTTGTAATTAATTACCTAAGTTATTAATTATTTTTTATCTGTCTAGATCTTTGGGCTAGGCTCAAAAAAAAGAAAGGAATTTCTTTTTTTTTTATAATTTTGTAATTTTATGACTCCAGAGACTATTATTTTTTAACCGACTTCAAAAAGGAGGAGGTTATAATTATGTTCGGTTGAATGTATGTTTTTTTTTTTTTTTTTATGTATGTTCACCGATTTCTCGGTCAATTGTGGACCGATTTTGAAAATTTTTTTTTTTATTGAAATGTTATGCTTCCAAGTTGGTCCCATAGAAACATTGTTATGATCTGATCATGAACTTCGTAGATATGGAACAGAACTCCTCATGGGATCACAGCAGAACTGTCGTAACAAGTAAAATTGCTTTGCTTATACGTGTAGTCGATGACTGACTGAAAGAAGAGGGGTAATATATCGAACTGATCTGATGATGAAGCCTGAAATTAGGCACCGGAACTCTGTAATAAATTAATTTAATCTAACCGTGTTTGGTATTATTAGAATTGTCATAAGATGCACTCTGGCTATAAAGTATTTAAGTATGGCTGAGGGGTACTTTTTAGTGTTGGTACCATAAATAACTAAAAAGTGAAAAATAAAAAACTTTTTACAAAAAAAAATATAACCGACTTCAATGTAAAAAAACACTGAAAAGTGCAAAATAACTTTAATTTCGGAAGTCGGTGTTAAATAACGAAGAGACAAAACTATTATAGAAACACCGACTTCCGAAATTAAAGTTATTTTGCACTTTTCAGTGTTTTTTTACATTGAAGTCGGTTATATTTTTTTTTGTAAAAAGTTTTTTATTAGTTAAAAGTAAAGAGTACACTTGCACTGGATTCATTCATAATTCACTCATATTTCACTCATAGTAGCTAACCCAGTTATCACCTAATTTTAGATTTTTATCAGCATAAATTGTGTTTGATCTACATTCAGTTCATTTGGGTTCATATTTCCTAATTGTGTTGCTTGGACCACATTAGGTATTTATTACAAGCATTGTAAAAATACCTGTTAGGCTGCATCTGCTAAGACCAGCAGCTTTTTTTTTTCAATAGTAGCTTTTGCCCGCGGCTTCGCCCGCATCATCATCTTCATCATCATCATTTCAGCCGAAAGACGTCCACTGCTGGACATAGGCCTCCCCCAAGCGTCGCCACAACGAACGGTCCTGTGCGTCTCGCATCCATCGGACTCCCGCAACCGTTACCAAGTCATCGGTCCACCTTTTAGGAGGCCTTCCAACACTACGTCTTCCGGTACGTGGTCGCCATTCCAAAACCTTTCGGCCCTAACGGCCATCTGTTCTGCGAGCAATGTGCCCTGCCCATTGCCACTTTAGTTTGGCGATTCTTCGTGCTATGTCGGCAACCTTGGTTCTCCTGCGGATATCCTCATTCCTGATTCGATCACGCAAGGAAACTCCGAGCATAGCCCTCTCCATTGCCCTTTGGGTGACTTGAAGTCTTGGTCACACGCACTGGTCATAGACTTTCGTCTTGAGACACTGTGTTATATTGGACGAGAAGATACCGCGCAGCTTCCCGAACGCTGCCCAGCCGAGTCGGATTCGACGATTTATCTCTTTCTCGAAGTTAGACCTTCCCAACTGGACCGTCTGTCCCAGGTAAACGCCATGTAGCACCTACTCCTATCAAGATCGGGGACTCTACACTCGAAGTTGTAGACGACTACGTTTACCTGGGACAGACGGTTCGCCCGCATACTTAAAATATTATAGGCTATGTCACTCAGGAATAAAGTAGCTTTCTATTGTTGAAAAAATGTTAGCAATCAGACCAGCACTTCCAGAGATTACCTCGTACAAACACAAAAACAAACTACCTCTTTGTAATATTAGTGTAGATAAATGACTGGAAATTGATACCTATATAGTTGGGAAATTGGGCATATTATGATGATTGCAGCATCATAAATAAAAATCAAATGTGAGTAGGTACTACTGGAAATGATGGATGGAAAAATAAGTACAACAAAAAACAATTTACTTTGCATATTATGGTAAAATCAATGTATAATAAATACTAAATTATATTATAAGATAAAAGATAAATAGAAACATAGTATTCTATCTTGAAATAATATGTAGGTACTGAGACAATGTAAATATTATCTTGAAAACACTATTTTCTGTCAAAACTTATGGCTATGTCCGCGTGCATGTCGGTTATTGCGTATGTGAAGTCGAAGCCAGAGAAATATTAGCCTATGTCCTTCCTTGGGGTTCAAGCTTACTCAATACCAAATTTTATCAAAATCGGTTCAGTAGTTTAACCGTGAAAGCGTAACAGACGGACATCTCATTAAAATAAACAGTGGCCTCATTGTAGTCACATTGTTTTTGAAGTTTGATATTACACTATCAGGTACAGCCATTCAAACTAACTGGCTCAATAATACAATACCATGTCATGCGGGAGAGCAATAATGGTAGATGATGTAATATGAAATCAATAGGTATGACAAGCTCTACAAATATTATGCAATAGGATACAATATTATGAAAGGCCAGGGTCGTAATATTTGGTTACTGAAAATCTAAAATGCCTTTTAAATTGATTAAGCTAGAACTAAATTAGACCGACGCACACGTGGATCACGCCTGATTTGTACGTAGAACGACGTCGCGTGGCGTGGATCTAATGTAGCTCTACAAGTCTAGTTGCCATATAAAATGTATGGAGATCGACGCGCTCAGATCGGCGTACGTGGCACACGTGTGCGCAGTGTAGTTCTACCTTTAAATAAACAACATACATCGGTAGTTTACTTAAAAATATGATTTATAAAGGGTCAACTAATACAGGTGCACAGTCGACGCGTCATATTTTTCGGCTATAGCATATTTGTCTCTATTATTCTATTGTTAAGATACAAATTTGTGTTATGCAAATATCGCGTCGAATACCAGCGTCGACGCTAACTAAAACGCGTCGATGCATGTCGTCGTCGTAAACTCGTAATATTATTAGCTGCTGCCAGTATTTTCGCTCGCGTAATAGTAGAGTAGAAAATTATCCCAAGGTGAAGGGATAAAAAGTATCCTATGGGTTATTCCAAGACATGGACCACCCGTGTGCCAAATTTCATCAAAATCTGTTCAGCCGAACACATTCACAAACTTTCGCATTTATAATATTAGTGTGATAAAGTCCGCCTATGTACCACTACTGTACATGAAGTTTAAATAAATAAAGGACTAAAGTCGCATTCTCAGCGACAAAGACAAACATTTTAAAAAATTGTGCGTGAAAGGTGTGAAGTTTCTTAATAATATGGGTGCTACCCTTACCCTAATATTTCTTTGATTTTATGGGCACCAAGTAGGCAACGTATTTTTTTTTTTTTTCAAATTATAAACACTTTATTTACACACAAACTTCATTCGCTAAGATGTATGTCATGAATTTGAACAACCCTATTCATTCAACTTCAATGATGTTCCACCCTTCATACATACATAAACTCAAGCTCTTTTCCCTTGGGGGGTAGGCAGTAACTACAGAACAGTACATCCACCCTTCATCTCTAATTTATGAACTCCCTTCACAGTTACGACGACAAGATACAATCACATTACTATTACAACGAAGACACGAAGAGCACACAATGGGAGCATCCACTTGACAACGTGTACAGGGAGCTGGTGAAGAAAGCTCGGGATGCTTCCATGCAAGATGATACCTGCGCTTCCGTTCAGGTGAGACTATACTTTCAAGAATTTTAACTATCGGATTTCTTCCACCATTCATGGGATTACCACACGCGCAAGCTGCTAGGTTGAAGTTTTATAATAATACAAAAAGTGTAGTGTTAAAACGGGAACTATATTCGAGCGACCCACACGTGGGCCACGTCTGATTTTTACGTAGAGTCGCGTCGCGTGGCGTGAATCTTAATGTAGCTCTACAAGTCTAGTTGTAGTTGCCATATAAAATTTATAGAGACCGCCGCGCTCAGATCGGTGTACGTGGCCCACGTGTGCCCAATGTAACTCCTTTATAGGAATAAACCTAAAAATATGCACAAAAGTGTTTGATGGATATCCGCCCCTGATTACCTTTTTTGAACCAACGTATTCAAATATATCTACGGATTTACGGAATAGTTGTTTTGTTTTTAATAGGCCTACCATACGCACAAGTTTCACCACAGTTTTGCCTGCGTAGGCCGGTTTGTACACGGAACAACGTGTAAAACTGTATCTATGATTTTCACCAACCACATTACGGTGTTCCGTATACAAACCGGCCTGCGCAGGTTGGGCGTGTGGTAGGCCCATTACAAATAAAATAAACAACTATTACGTATATTCTGATTTTTAATTAGCTGGACTAAACTGACAGCAGTGGACAATGCCCCGCTGTTGATGAACGATGCCCCGCTGTCATTAAACCTTTTTATAGCTGTCACTTTGGTCCATTTAATTAAAAATTATGGTGTAGGTATATTTAAATACGATAGGTTCAAAAAAAGGTATAGTCAGGGGTAGACATCAATCACTCTTTTGTGCATCTATTTGACTGGCCTGTTGGTCTAGTGGTTAGTGGCCCTGACTGCTATGCTGGAGGTCGTGGGTTTCGATTCCCACTCAGGACAAATGTTTGTGTGACGAGCACAATCATTTGTTCTGTGACTGGGTGTAATTTATCTATAATATGTATGTATTTAGAACTATTTAGGTATGTTTACCAGTAGTCTAGTACTCATAATACAAGTTCTGCTTAGCTTGGGACAAGACGGCGTTTTGTGAATATTATATTATTAGGTTTATTCATAGAAGCACTACACTTTTTGTATTATTTATATAAAACTCTAATCCGCCTAGCGGTTTGACAGCCGTCCTAACTCATCCGACTTAAAAAACATTCCTTATTTATTAAAATCAAAAAACATCCAGTTTCAAGTTAATAACAGCAATAGCACATGCAATCACCTTCGATATCACAGTATCTACGTACTGTCGTTCAAATGACTTGTTTTGTTAGGTGAGCATTTAGGTAGGTATCAAATGACCTTCCCGTTATGGGTGGAGCGAGAGGGGGCCTCTCAGATTTCCATTGATCACAACCCACCTGTCTTTCAATTACTCTTTACGTTCCAGGGTCACTCTTTCAAACGTTGCTGCAGTCCTAGCAGGCATCGGTTTTACAGGGCCCCTTCAATTTTCCTGACAAGAGATGTCAGGAAAATTGAAGGGACCCTTTAACTTGTTTAAATCTTTTTCTTTTATGTGGGAAATTATCAAATGACTTCTCCCTGTTACTGACTAAAACCAAAGTGTTCTTTTAGTGGCCATTTGTGAGGGTCACGATAACATTTTCGGACAATCCCGCAACCCTGGCAGGTTATTTAATATTCTGAACTAGCTTTTGCCCGCGGCTTCATCCGCGTACATAAACTAATAGCCTATGTCACTCAGGAATAAAGCGGCTTTCTATCGGTGAAAAAATTTTAGCAATCTGACCAGTACTTTCAGGGATTACCTTCTACAAACAAAAAAAAAAACTAGTGTAGTTGTATAATTAAAAAAACTGGGCAAGTGCTAGTCGGACTTGCGCACTGAGGGTTCCGTACAAACTTGGAAGGTAAAATGCGGTTTACGATTTATGACGTACTAAAAAAAAACTACTGACCAGATCTCGTTCAAACCAATTTTCGTTGGCAGTTTTTATAGTAATGTACATCATATATTTTTTTTAGTTTTATCATTCTCTTATTTTAGAAGTTAGAGGGGGGGGGACACACATTTTACCACTTTGGAAGTGTCTCTCGCGCAAACTATTCAGTTTAGAAAAAAATGATATTAGAAACCTCAGTATCATTTTTGAAGACCTATCCATAGATACCCCACACGCATGGGTTTGATGAAAAAAAAAATTTTGAGTTTCAGTTCTAAGTATGGGGACCCCCAAAATTTATTGCTTTTTTTCTATTTTTGTATGAAAATCTTAATGCGGTTCACAGAATACATCTACTTACAAAGTTTCAACAGTATAGCTCTTATAGTTTCGGAAAAAAGTGGCTGTGACATACGGACGGACAGACGGACAGACAGACAGACAGACAGACAGACAGACAGACAGACAGACAGACAGACAGACAGACAGACAGACAGACAGACAGACAGACAGACAGACAGACAGACAGACAGACAGACAGACAGACAGACAGACATGACGAATCTATAAGGGTTCCGTTTTTTGCCATTTGGCTACGGAACCCTAAAAAGGCGTCTGTGTCGTTTGAGAATTGAGCCCACGAGGGCTTCGACCCGTAGCCGGCCAAAATGCTAAGAATTTAGCGTACTAATCATAATCGTTAAATACTTTTTCTATTAACGACCTAAATGCTTGACTGTTTTGATTCAACCTCTTGCAGGAGTGATTAATTATTTTTAATTATGATATTAGCTTTGTGTCGGCGATCGCCCTCAAAATATTTGAACTTAGTAATCGATTGCCGATATGATACGAAAGAATTATGATCACGGTTAAAGAGAATAACTAAATTATGTGTTTACCTTAATAAGCGTAAACTTCGTGCCTTGTGAAAGAAGTTGTCGTTTACCAGTGATCTTCGATGATTTTTCGATTTTATACTTCTCGCGATCGACTGTTTGAGCACCACTGACTAGCTAATAGTGTTATTTTGGCATAAGCCAGATATATTTGTCATAGGCTCCGCCCAAGAGCGGGATTTGTCATAAGATGATTTTCCCACCTAAAAAAAAAAAAAAAAAAAAAAAAATAGCGGTCGTTGACCCTCTTATATTTATTAGTAGCGTGATTAGAGACACAATAGAAAGACAATGACGTTCGAACGCCGGCGTTCGCTCGGGGTTTAATGAACTAAACAAACAAACATATTTAAACAGATAAACATATTTATTGGTAAACAACACATTTTAAGTCACAATATTTATTAATTGATGAGAGAGAGAAATGCGAGAGATGTTTGTCAGATAAGATGTATAAGGGGTGAAACTGGAATGATCCTATCAGAAGATAAAAAAATCAAAGAGGTGGAAGGACTATTTTGAAAGACTGATGAATCAGGAAAACAACTGGAATGGGATTTTAGAGAGCAAACCAGTGAATGTGGGTTTAGTCACGTGAGAATGTTTAGTATGGATGAAGTCAGAATAGCTGTAAATGGAATGAATAATGGTAAGGCAATTGGTCCAGACGGAATACCAGTTGAAGTGTGGAAGTTGCTGCGAGTGGATGGATGGATGTGGTTAGCTTTGTTCTTCAATAAGTTGTTGCGGGAAGAAGCCATACCTGATGAGTGGTGCAACAGTTCCCTGGTGCCCATCTTTAAAAACAAGGGTAATGTGCTTGAATGCAACAAGTATAGAGGAATAAAACTAATGTCACATACTATGAAAGCCTGGGAGAAAGTTATTAAAAGGAGGCTGAGAGAAGAGAGTGAAATTTCACAGAACCAATTCGGTTTTATGCCTGGTCGGGGTACAACGGATGCCATTTTTGCTATACGCCAGCTGTGCGAGAAATACATAGGTGCGCATAAAAACTTGCACATGGTATTCGTTGACCTCGAAAAGGCATATGACCGGATACCTCGTGAGGTTCTGTGGTGGGCCCTTAAGGAGAAAGGTGTGCCTGGGAAGTATGTGCAGTTGATCCGAGCGATGTACAGTCAATGCAGTACCCAAGTCCGGTCTACAGTGGGCAACACTGGCAGCTTCAGTGTGGCTGTCGGCTTACATCAAGGGTCGGCCCTCAGCCCTTAACTCTTTCTGATGATAATGGACGCTCTGACGTCGGACATCCAGGAAGAGGCTCCCTGGTGTATGCTGTTTGCCGATGACATTGTGCTGGTTGCCGAGAGTGGCCTAGAGGTCCAGAGCAAATTGGAGGTGCGGTGGCACAGACTGGAGAGTGTTGGCTTAAAATTGAGCAGAACGAAAACCGAATACTTGTTCTGCGATTTCGGTGGTCTCTCCGGTCCTATGTCCTTAGCTCTCGCTGGAACGCCCATACCAATCTGCTCCGACTTTCGGTACCTCGGGTCGCTAATCCAAGGAGATGGCGAGGTATACCGCGACGTATCACATCGGATCAATTCAGGATGGATGAAATGGCGACAGGTCACTGGAACAATTTGTGACCCACGGATGCCCCCCAAGTTGAAGGGTAAAATCTACAAGTCCGTGATTCAATAAGACCTGTCATACTGTATGGATCAGAATGTTGGGCTGTGAAAAAGACGGATGAAAAAAATTGCATGTAGCGGAGATGAGAATGTTGAGATGGATGTGTGGTGTGACGAGAATGGATAAAGTTAGAAATGAGTATATTAGAGGAAGTTTGAAAGTGGCTCCAGTGATTGAAAAGTTGAAGGGGAATCGTTTGTCTTGGTATGGTCATGTAAAGAGGAGAGATCAAATGCATGTTACTATAAGAGTTATGAGTATACATGTGGATGGGTGGAGAGGGAGAAGGAGGCCAAAGAATAGATGGATGGATTGTGTGAACAGTGATATGAAAGAAAAGGAAGTTAGCATGACGGCTGACAGGATGGAATGGAAAAAAAATAAACGTGTTGCGCTGACCCCAAATAAGATGGGACAAGGGCAGGAAGATGATGATGATTTATTAATTGATAAAGTTCTTAGTTATGTAAACAATTGCTACAATTAATTCATTAAATAAATACAGTAATTAATTAATAACAAAAAAAAAAAATAACAAAAAATAACAACAATTGATTTTTGAAAATTCATCAGTCTATTGTAATTAATTAAAATATAGTTAAAAAAATATTATCATTGAAATTAAATTATTTAAAATTGATTAGTCATTATCATTACACTCTAACATTCTGTATTTAGAAAGCGGAAATAAAGATATACCTAAACTGTCATTATCTATTTTCTAGTTATGAAAAAAAACTGGGCAAGTGCGAGTCGGACTCGCGCACTAAGGGTTCCGTACAAACTTACGATTATGTAAACAGTTCAATTCCAGAATGAATTCTCGAAGATTTTTCCGAATCGCGATTTTTTTTTGTGATGTTATAACAAATTTACTGTTTTTAGATGTATTCCTATATCTGTGCTATAAGACCTTAGTTTATGCTAAATTTCAAGATTCTGGGTCAACGGGAAGTAACCCTATGAATTTTGATTTCTTTGAGACTGTCAAAATATACGTTTTTTGCGACATAAACGACCGTATCTTTTTTTTCGTTAACTTGCAAGTTTGATTTTTTCACAGCTTTAAGGAGCCGCAGACCTGAGTATATGATTTTAATTTCAACCCGATAACTCAACGCGTTCTTGAGATAAAGGGTCTTGACAGACAGACATACAAGGCAGACTGACAAACAGACACAAATAGACGGTCGGACAACAAAGTGATCCTATAAGGGTTCCGTTTTTTCTTTTAGAGGTACGGAACCCTAAAAACCGTAATTCATTGTTGGTTTTTCGGGGTTCTAGATTAGAAAAAGCTCAAATGTACTTAAGTATGGTCCTGGACTGGAACGCAAGGCTAATTAAGATCGCCCTCCGTTCATGCTCTGTGCAAAGTCATTAGATGATCTCTTACTTAAAAAAAAAAATAAGTGTGGCACTCGGGGACTGCCGCGGTAAAGCTATTGCATAGCATTTTGTATCAACTTATGCAATTATAATTATTTATTTATTTTATTTATGCAGTATTTCTTTTTCTTTGATATTAATTCAAGTTACACTTTTTGAGCGTGGTGACCGACCGACTTTCTTGTTTACTTCATAAATTGCTTCAAGTATGTTCAGTTGTTATCATAGAACATTACTATAATCTATTATAATACAAAAAGACTATTTTGTTTGACCGAGATTTGAACTCGAGGCACGATGATAACATAGGTAGAACGCTGTACCAATGCGCCACACAGGTCGTTAACGACTTTTCTAAAATAGGTGTTCGGTCTCTGTCGGCCTCCAAGCCACACCTCCGTGCCCGTCGGAGTAGGGAGCGTGAGGTATATTTTTCGTTACGGAATTTCTGGATTCGGTCCCCGCGCTCAAAGCCCGCGATAGAAGCTATGCAATAGCTTAAAAATATATCGTAACTTGTGTCATATCCTAAAGGGTAACCTTAGGATACTATTAGTACCTATTAATAAAAGTTGATCGAGTAGATATCAGCTCTATATCTTAGTTAAGCTGTTGGTCCCCGCATTAACGCCGGCGTTCACGCGCCATTGTTTTACTATTGTGTCTCTAATTACGCACTCAAAAGGTTAATTGAGGAGCTATTTGAAAAAAAATGACCGAAATCGTCTTTCACATCTTTGTTAATTTTAAAGCTAGTAAAATAAAACCAATTGCATTCTTATAGCACACTTTACAGTTTATTTTTTATAGCTATTTTAAAACTGCGTGCCTCACTCATGTAACGCAGGTGCACCCGTATGATCGACTGTGCGTAGGCCTGAGTAAACAGCGGCGGGACAGAGCGGCCGATTAGCGTGCCTATCTTTGTTGATATTTTAACTTTAGCTATCCCCTATCCCCCTATTATGTACATGTACCTAATCTATACTGCTCTATAATACAATAATGCTTGGGCAACCTATAGTTTGTTTGTTTACATGTTAGTAAAAGTTGATCTCTCATAGTAATGATCAGCGGGGCTATTGCGTAACTCTGTTGACAGTTCAAGTGATGATCACTTGTTAACAATGTGCATCATTGAACTGTCAAACAGCTAGTTTCGTATTGCCTATCTTCAGTGACCAACTGCAGTGACGTCATTAGCCACTGGTGCCTTTGATAGCCACTGTAATACGTTTTGACAGATGTTATTGTATCGATACTTTTAAAATTGCGATTGTGTAAGCTTTTGAAGCTGTATAATAGTCGATAAAATTTTAGAGTGGTCACAATAGGCAGCGTAAATTTTTATAATTCACCACATTTCCACCGTAGTTTGTTAGTCACTTGTGTGATACGTAATACCAATTTTATGAAATTGACAGTTGACAACTAAGTTTAGTGTGCAACGAATGCTAGTTGTCAACTGTTATTGAAAAAGTTAGCCAATAGCCCCCCAGATCACGAATTTATTTTTCACTGGTGGAAAACTTAACTGTATCTGAGTGTCGTAGGCTATTTTAACCCGAAAATATAAATCTAAGTATAGCCCACGGGGGCAAAGCAATCGGAAGAGGTAGGACGTATCCTATCTCTACTTACACTTTCAATGAAATCATGCGCGATGTTATTATAAACTAGCGTAACGGTGCCCCGTGGTTTCCCCCGCGTCTTTGATTACTGCTTCGCTCCTAGGTTCGTAGCGTGCCCTTTCTCGATTAATGGGCTATTCAAAATATTTTTTCAATTCAAACCAGTAGTTTATTTATTTATTAAATACTTTATGCACAAACGTACAGCGGCGGACTTAATGCCTTAGGCATTTTCTACCAGTCAACCTTAAGGTGATGCAGAGATAAATAGTGGTAGGTGCAATAAAAGAGAGAGAAAAGGCGAATAGGTACAAGAAAATATATACTATTAAACCATAAATATCATACAATTATACAATATATACACAAATTAATAAACTATCTACATAATTATATATCTATACTAATAAAGTCAAACAATTAGTTCAAATCGACAATTTGAAAACATTAACGCTGTGATGACACTACTGCCAACTTCTTACGAATTAGCTCGCGAACTTTGTTCCAAAGATTAGCGCGTTCAAACAAACAATCTCTTCAGCTTTATAATATTAGTCTAGGTTACGAAGAAAGTGTCTTGGTTTGGTTTGTTTTATGCCATATCCATACCAATCGGCTCATTAGTTTGAGCTGACTGCGATGAAATATCGCAGAAATCTATAAGTATTACTGAAAGAAAAAAAAACAATATTATTCTTTTAATTTTATATCGAAAATCTTGTCCAGAGGCGCTCCTCCTCCACCTCGAGTCGTATTCCTCATTACCGAGGGTCGTGAAGTTCCTGTTGGATTAGCTTCTTACTGATGGTGTCTCACCATGTGCGCCGGTTTTTGGCGTCATGAAGTGCGACGTGCGCATAGCGGCACATTTCACGTTACTATTAAAAAAAAAAAAAAAAACAAACCCTCATTCCGCTGTGCCATTTACCACGCAATCAAACAGAGCATTTCCCATAACGTAAATATTAGAATTATCGATTAGTACATTAAGAATTGACGTGGCTATATCGTTGCATGTCCAAGGTTGTCTCCAGTTGTCACCTACCTACCTGCGAGTCGACGACAATGTCTTTACGGCGTGATAAATTCTCTGTAACCCTATTAACCTCTTTTTGGACTAATTGGACACGCCTCTTAGTTTGATATTAACTCTTGTGTCTTTTTGTTATGTGATTGGTTGTGTCGTGGAAATGTGTTGTTAGTTCTTGTGATGTCCGTGACGTTTTATTGATTGTGTTGTGTAGGTATAGTATTTGTGCCTCGGAAAGCACGTTGAACCGGGTCGTCCGGCTCTTTGGACCTGGACCTCGGTCCTAACTTCAACCTGTAAAAATATATTTTTTTTAGTAAGTAATATATAATTGTGGGACCACAAATAAAATAAATAGGTACCTACCCATATTTTTTTTTGGTAACTGTACCTACTTTATGGCCTTTTCCTTGTGGTTCCAAAATAATACTAAAAAAAATATATTTATTATTTATGTAAGTACACACAAACACACACACACACACACACTTATATAGTTGGAAGTTGGGACCGCGGTCCTGGTCCAAAAAGCCCCACGACCCATTGAGCCGTTGGTCCCGGCTGTCATTAGTACACATTGATAATGCTTACGGGTATAAGTCAGAAGCCAATCTTATCCGTGGGTAACACGTTACTGGGTTGTGAAAGTCAGATATGCAGTGGATCCATGTAAACTCCTGGTATTCAGCTGGGTCCTATTGGACTGGAATCCGACTACGGACTTAAGCGTCTATTACACTACGCGTTATTCAGCACACGATATTCAGACTGTCTTAGAACAAGCATGCCTCGCCGAATGCGGAATTCAGATTCAGACCGGTCAAATTCTTATTACACTACGCGATGCTGAATACCGTGTGCTGAATAACTAGTAGTGTAATAGGCCCTTTATAGAAAAGTAATCATGGCACCGCGAGTTAAAAAACACTTTTATTGGGCAACATCTCGTTCACTCTTCTGAGTCTCTTTCTAATAGTGTTAACATACGCTTGACTTGTATTTTTTTTGTTATTATGCATAGGCTCGTGTTTGACCACTATCTCACCTGATGGTAAGCGATGGTGTGGCCGACGCTGGACCACG
This sequence comes from Mythimna impura, assembly GCA_905147345.3. NCBI lineage: Eukaryota > Metazoa > Arthropoda > Insecta > Lepidoptera > Noctuidae > Mythimna > Mythimna impura. Next base: position 6,453,785 of record LR990349.1, read on the forward strand.
CTTGCCTAGAAGTAACCTATTCACTCTTGACTTAAAGACCACTAGGTTATAGCTATCAAGAAACAGACTTCGGCAGGGAATTCCACTCTTTAGCTGTAAGCATAATGATACGACGAATTTGGTCCGTCCGTACCAAACAAAGGTCGAGCGTGACTCAGCGTAAGTTTGATTTGTCGTACCAAGTTCGAGCGTGTGTTAATACTACTTGAGGGACCACGGTTTAGTCGTTATATATTTTTATCTTTGATGCTTTATGGTCTGTTATTTAAGTAAATATCATTACTTCCTTAATAAATATCTGTATCTGTAGTCTCAATACCTCATTGTTTTCAGATACTTTCCGTGATCTGGCTGGTGGTCTGTGAGAACTGAGGGACCGCACTTTAAGGGTTGTTTGTTTACAAATTACCAGATTTTTCGACAATTGTTTTAAGTCTACTACTAAATCCTGTGAGTTTTATTTTATGAAATACCAGTGTGGTCCCTTAGTGCACACGCACGTAATACGGTACCTTTTGGCTTCGTCATCAGATCAGGTTGATATACCTCCTCCCCCTCTTTCTTCAGTCAATCATCGACTATACGTATAAACAAAGTAATTTACTTGTTACGACAGTTTAGCTACGATCCTTTAAGGAGCTCTGTTCTTCAAAGTTCATTATCATACCATGACAATATTTCTATGGGACCAATCCGGGAGTATACTCTATCAAACAAAACAAACATTTTAAATATCGATCCACAATTGACCGAAAAATCGGTGAACATACATAAAAAAAAAAATACAGCCGAACATTATAACCTCCTCCTTTGGAAGTCGATTAAAAATGTAAAGGTTCACGGTTGCCATGACTTTATTTTTCGTTTTTGAGATTAATAAATTTAGGAAGGTCAATGACCAACAAAGGAACACTGGTGGGTTTTAGTTAGTAAAAGTCTGACACTCCTTCTCGCTTCACCCAGAGCTGGAAAAGTAATTTGATGACTTTCCACGTAAAAAAAATAAAAGTTTATATTATGTGTCATCATATTATACCCATTTAAAAATATCCGTGTTGTAAAAAACCTTTCTTCTTAAACAGGAACTCCTAACATCAGAAGAGAACACAAAAAACTTAGAACGCGTAGAAACTAAAGTCGAAAGCGATGAAGAGCTCAGCACGGACAGTGAGAACCATGCGTCTGACGTCAGAGAGAACCCAACGCTCACTGGACCACGTCGCCTTACACCGCTAGGAAGACCTCCACCATCTCCCCTTAGCAGGCTGGATAAAAAACTATCTGAAACACGAATATCACCCTTAAGACGTAGCGTAGATGGGTCATTATCCGGCAAACCGAGTCTCATGAGAAATTCTTCAGATCGGGACATGCTTAATCGACCTGCGTTTGGAGCCGAAAGACCGAAGTTATTGTTTAAACAGCAGTCGGAGATTATTGATTTGAAGATGCATGTGTTGAATAGTCCTGAGGAAGAGAATTTCAGTCCGTTGTTGACGTCCACCAAAATTGATCGGGGATTGCCGTTGACAGGTAATTTTTAAAATCATTTAAGTAGCTGGCTCGTGGGTCTGGTGGCTACAAGCTGAGCGTGAGGCCGTGAGTTCGATTCCCGTGTTTATTTATTTATTTATTAAATAAACACACTATCTTTACAGGCTAAACCTAAGACAATAGTGGTTCCCAAACCCAAAAAAATAATTTTAAAAAGTCATCATCTTATGGCTAACATTTACCTAAAAATCTAAAACAACACTAAACTCTATTACAATATAAACTACTAACTATAAAAATAAAAGAAGTACATAAAAATAAAATAACTTAACGTTAACCTACATGTAAATAAAATATAAAATCAGACTTAGTACAGTAACAGTAACTAATATTTAAATATAACTAACAAAATTTAATATAACTTTTGCGAATTCACTCTCATGGCTCGAAAATAGGTCAATCCTCTCATGCACTTCATTTAGTACACATATTGTGCGGGTGAGGGGTGCTTTTGACAGTATGTTGGTTCTGGCAGCAGGTACGGCCAGCAATGCCGGTCGCCGCCGCCTCGTGTTGGTCAATATGTTATCGACTTTTTTCCATCAAGTGTTTCGGCTCGAAATCTTGACTTGTGCCCAGCTATTGGCATTAAACTTGCGTGGTTGGCGCAATGTTTGAGCGATAGGCTGTGTACGTATCGCGGGTTCGAATCCCGTACTTAATAAATATTTGTATGGCCTATTAGATAATTGATTGAGGCTAAGGTATCTTGAATATGTGTTTACTTTAAAAAAAAATCATAATTTTTTTTTTTTTTGTTGTAGTATGGCTGTACATTAAGTAAGGTACATACATACCTACTTTACTTTTCAGGGCATGATTCAATCGTTGAACGGACATTGAAAAGTACATCTAAACAAATTATTCAACAAATAAACATAATTATGAGTATCGGACGTCACGACTTACGGCTGCTATAATAATAGTCATAGTCATAGTAATTTATTGGTAAGGGATATAACGCAATAACGGGAACGGGAATATTATGCATATGTCAATGCCAGATCATAGAAATTGATCACTTCATGATATGGCCAACTAAAACTGGCCAGATCATTTTAAACATTTAAGTTTGATGAAATGTCAATCTTCGTTTGTACCACTTTCTTTAGATTTTTTATTTTCATAGAAATCCTACATCAATGATAAGGCCAAACGAGGATCGAATTCGACATATCATCAAATGTTAACTTTTAAATGATCTGCCCCCCTAGCCAAGTTGCAAACGATAAACGTGAACGCTTAGTAATCTCCAATAGATTTTCAACTTTATACCTAAGAGCATAAAGTTGAAAATCTATTAAAGACTACTGAGCGTTAGCGACCGGAACGAACGAAAACACTATGTAATCTTCAATAGATTTTCAACTTTATATCCAATAACATAAAGTTGAAAATCTATTAAAGACTACTGAGAGTTTACGTTTATCGTTTGTGACTTGGCTAGGGGGGCTGGCCAGTTTTAGTTGGCCATATCATGAAGTGATCAATTTCTATGATCTGACCACGACACATACAACGCGTTGCAAAAAATTTAGAGTATTTGTCAAAGAAATTGACAGGCCTGTTGGTCAGTGGCCCTGCGCCGCGCCGTAGCAGTCAGGGCCACTGTTGTGGGTTCGTTTCCCATCCAGAACAAATGTTTGTGTGATGAGCACGATCATTTGTTCTGTGTCTGGGTGTAATTTATCTTTAATATAGGGTGACTGGTAATTAGTGTACGATACTTAAACATGTGATTGTGCTCATGATAACGAACAACTTTTACTATGGGAACAAACCTGAAATCACGAAAAAAAATCATCAGTTCAGTACATTTATGTTTGCCTAATGTACTGAACAGCTGATATTTTTTTCGCGATTTCGGCTTTGCTCCCATAATAAAAATTGTTTGTTATCATGAGCACAATCACGTGTTTAAGTATCGTACACTAATTGCCAGTCACCCTATATGTATTTGGAAATATATAAGTATGTTTATCAGTTGTCTAGTACTCATAGCACAAGCTCTGCTTAGTTTGGGACTAGATGGCGTTGTGTGATAGTTGTGGAATATTATTATTATTATTAAATGACCTTCAAAAAACATGGAACTTATTTATTTTTATCTCAAACTTAATGGATCGCAAGATCATAATAAAATACTCTTAAATACTTTTTTTTTGCAGGCAAAGGCAGTATGTTCTTAAAAGTATCAAAATCGGATCTCCCCAGTCCGGACACAGACAAATCTTTACCAATAGACTCTGTTACAAAGAGTGATCCTCCAAAAGGCATACTGAGGGAGAAAATTACGGATACTTACCATAAGAAGGCCGATAATATGTTTATAGGGAGACAGAAACAGCCTGTTAGCTTTGAAGAGGATCGGAAAAGCGTTAGGTAAGTGATGCATTTTTTAGGGTTTCATACCTCAAAAGGAAAAAATAACAACACTTTGTTGTCCATCCGTCTGTCTCTCTGTCTGTCTGTTTGTCAAGACCCTTTATCTCAGAAACGCTTGGAGGCATCGTGCATTGAGTTGAAATTAAAACCGTATACTCAAGTTTGCGGTCCCTTGAATCTGTTAAAAAAATCAAAATTCTAAGTTAACGTACATTTCGACACTCAAAGTAATCAAAATTCATAGGGTACTTCCCGTTGACCCAGAATACTGAAATTTGGCATAAAGCAAGGTCTTATAGTATAGATGTAGGAATAAATCTGAAAACTGGAAATTTGGCCTTATCGACCATCTGCTCTGCGCACTGCCACTATATGTAGCGTTGGAAGACCGATGGTGGACCGGTGACCTGGTGAGGGTCGCGGGAATCCGACATTCATAGTTTTAAGAATAAAAAAATTGGTTGCCTGTAAAGTCGGTATACGGGCGAAAGTTTTACGTGACAACGACTTTGAGTGGTAAAATAATTTTAATGTGAATATTCATTCGTATAGTAGGAAGAAGGATGAAATAACGTGCCTCTCACTCACTCTCATTGTGAGCGCATAACGTGAGCGGAGCGTAACGCAGTTTCTTGAAGTGTCACCCGGCAAACCAATTTATAAGACGTTGTCACGTCAAAACTTTTCTTTTTCTGAGGGCGGTAAAATAGAGTTAAACGTAACGTGGTGAAGTGTGGGTGTACTTTTTATTGATGTATACGTATACCTTATCGACATGCCTTACAAGCCTTAATCGTAGAAAGTAAGTAATTCATTTGCTTAAAAGTCTGCTTTTTTACAGGTTCAAACTCGAAAATCTACCTGAACCCACCGTCAGTCCTGGCTCAAACAGTTCCTCAGAACAAAACGATGGTCAAAGCTCAATCATATCAGCCACTCCGCAGCCTTCCATTCCTTCACCGGTCATTCCTTCATCACCAATCGTTCACTCATCACCGTTCGTGCCATCTTCTCCGGTGATATCAGCCGCTATGCCGCCGCTCAACCAGATTGTGTTGACCCCTCTGGCCGCAAGACCGCCATTGCCGCCTAGGCCTAATGATAGTCCGAGGGATATGAAGAGTTTGTCTAGTTCGGAAAGGGATTCTGTTGGTGAGTTTTATACGAACTTTATTTACTTTTAAAATATTTATTTCAGTTTCCAATGTTTTTTTTTTTAATTTCTACTTGATGTGGTCGACGATGGAGCACGCTTACCTAGAAATAATTATATTCACTCTTCACTTAAGGGTCCCCTTGGTTATGTGTTTGCAATGTGTTTTGTATCAACTTTAGGCTAAACGCAAGTGTGATTAATTCGCCATAGGCGCGGGCTTGCGGACGTCGGGCAATGGGTTGCTCGCCGTCCAGTCGTCCTATAAGGGCCGAGCCCGAGTCGTCGGTGCGTAAGGTCCTGCTAAGGCTATGGGGAAAAGTATGTAAGGGATACTCGTGAACGCAAAAGGCAACTGAAGGAACATAGCTGTGGTTTTAGTCAGTAAAATTCTGACACGCCCTCTCGCTCCACAGAGTAGAGATAGAGCAGGAGAAGTCATTAGATGGTTTCTCGCCTTAAAAAAGTGTGATTAATTAATGCAAATCTTGGGCGTCCGTCCATGTAGGATCTATAATGATTTGCGAGATTTTTCGGAAGATTTACTGCGGTCCCGGAACGCAAAGGGCAACTGAAGGAACACAAGTGGGTTTTAGTCAATAAAATTCTAACACTCTCTCGCTCCATCTAGAGCGGTAGGAGTTATTTAATTATTTCTCACCTTAAAAAACGGACGTCGACGCACACTAGACAGACACACACACAAACAATTATTATTTTGTTTATTACAAAGTAATATTTCAGTAGTCAGACTAATTGTAGTGACCAAACATCCCCTAAACACAAAAAATATTCAGCCGAGAGTATGAGCGCGAGAGCACGCACGCGTTTCAGAGCGAGTGAGACGATTTCATGCACTGACTGGATGTTTGGTCACTACAATTAGTCTGACTAATGAAATGTAACTTTGTAATAGTCACCATAATAACATATTTAAAATTCAGACATGTAAAAACAAGTAAAGTTTATTTACATCTTGTGGAGCTTTAAAGCGTCTGACAGAAGTTTTGGTCCATGGAAAGTGTTTGACACTTATGATACTACTTTAAATAATATTCTACAAAACATTTATAAAAATCACCCAAAAAAAATTAAGTTAAGTAACTCGTTATTTTTAGTTCCCTTTCTCACCTGGTAGCTGCTCAGGCACCCCAAGGAGGAGCTCCACAAGCACACAGATATTCAAAGGACATGAGATGCTACTGAGAACCTAAGGTTTCATCCATGTGAAAATAAGTTATGTCAGACAGCTTCTATTAGTTTTGATCTTACAATCCTATTGTCTGGTATCCTGACTAGCCCATCAGTAAAACTGCTGTAATTTTTTTATTTTTTTTTCATTATGTAGGTATAGCCTCACTTATAGTCTGTATGGTGTCGGACGTAAAGAATAGCACCATCCCATTTCTTCCCGTGGGTGTCGTAAGAGGCGACTAAGGGACATTTTTGAGACTGTTAAGCACCCCAGGTCACCGCGTGGTGGCGGGTAAACCACCAGCAACAGCATTCCCAACGAGGGTTAGTGTCAGGCAGGCGGCCGACTGTAAAACAGTAGCCATATCTCTTACAACATGATGAGTATAAATGGAATGCGCGATAGGGTTAGGGCGTACCCCACAGGCGACGCGCAGGGGCAGCACCCGGCTCCTGTGGGAAATGGACTAGGGTTGTTGCACCATCCCGGGCGGGGGCAACGTAAGAAGCTAGCTCGGGAAATGAGATTGAGGTATGCAAGTTGGAATGTAGGAACAATGACTGGAAGGGCCAGAGAGTTAGCGGATGTATTAAAAAGAAGACGAATAAACGTGGCGTGTTTACAAGAAACTAAATGGAGAGGAACAAAAGCGAGAGAAATTGGTGAGGGATATAAGTTTTATTACAGTGGAAGTGATGGTAAAAGAAATGGTGTAGGAATAGTGTTAGACAGCAAATTGAAAGAAAGCGTGATGGAAGTACAAAGGATTAATGATAGGCTCATAGTTGTGAAGATTATGTTAGAGAATGTAATGTTGAATGTAGTTAGTGTGTATGCACCACAAGTAGGATGCGATGAAACGGTGAAAGAGAAGTTTTGGGAGGATTTTGATAGAGCTTTAATGGCCATCTCGGTACATGAGGAATTGATTGTTGGAGGTGACTTTAATGGACATGTAGGAAGAATGAGAGGTGTTTATGAAAGAGTACATGGTGGATGGGGTTTTGGAAGTCCGAACAGTGAAGGGGAGACGCTGCTGCAATCCGCTACTGCATTTGACCTGGCAGTAGCCAATACTTGGTTCCAGAAAGGAGACGAACACCTGGTCACGTACAAAAGCGGTAACCACAAGACGCAAATAGATTATTTCCTGGTTAGGCGTAACCAACTAAAGCACGTCAAAGACTGCAAAGTGCTGCCAGGAGAAGACCTAGTCTCACAGCACAGGCTCCTGGTTATGGTGTCAGTAGTCAAGACACATAACAAAAAAAGCAAAGAGCGTCCTCCTCCTAAAATAAAATGGCATATGCTAGAGAAGAGTGACTGTGCGAAGAAATTGAGAGAGCGAGTGGTGGACAAAATGATAGAAATGGGAGACATGAATGATCGAAGTATAAATGAAAGCTGGAATGAGATTGCTGAGTGTATTAGACATGCAGCGAAAGATATTTTGGGAGAGACGAGAGGAAAGGGTACAATAGATAGGGATACATGGTGGTGGTCGATAGATAAACAGAATGTGTTGAAAGAAAAAAAGAGGAAATTTAAGGAATGGCAGCGTATAGATCCGGAAAACACTAGCTTAAAGTCTGCGAAAAAAAGTGAATATGATGCTTTAAAGAAAAAAGCCAAGAAAGCCGTGGCAATAGCGAGAGCAAAAGCACAGGACAAACTATACGACACACTAGATAGTCCAGCAGGCCAGAAAGATCTATACCGGCTTGCTAGAGCAAGAGAGAGAAAGGCGAGAGATGTTTGTCAGATAAGATGTATAAGGGATGAAACTGGAATGATTCTATCAGAAGATAGTAAAATCAAAGAGAGGTGGAAGGACTATTTTGAAAGACTGATGAATGAGGAAAACAACTGGAATGGGATTTTAGAGAGCAAACCAGTGAACGTGGGTTTAGTGAGAATGATTAGTATGGATGAAGTCAGAATAGCTATAAATGGAATGAAGAATGGTAAGGCAATTGGTCCAGACGGAATACCAGTCGAAGTGTGGAAGTTGCTGCGAGTGGATGGATGGATGTGGTTAGCTTTGTTCTTCAATAAGTTGTTGCAGGAAGAAGCCATACCTGATGAGTGGTGCAACAGTTCCCTGGTGCCCATCTTTAAAAACAAGGGTGATGTGCTTGAATGCAACAATTATAGAGGAATAAAGCTAATGTCACATACTATGAAAGCCTGGGAGAAAGTTATTGAAAGGAGGCTAAGAGAAGAGAGTGAAATTTCACAGAACCAATTCGGTTTTATGCCTGGTCGGGGTACAACGGATGCCATTTTTGCTATACGCCAGCTGTGCGAGAAATACAGAGGTGCGCATAAAAACTTGCACATGGTATTCGTTGACCTCGAAAAGGCATATGACCGGGTACCTCGTGAGGTTCTGTGGTGGGCCCTTAAGGAGAAAGGTGTGCCTGGGAAGTATGTGCAGTTGATCCGAGCGATGTACAGCCAATGCAGTACCCAAGTCCGGTCTGCAGTGGGCAACACTGGCAGCTTCAGTGTGGCTGTCGGCTTACATCAAGGGTCGGCCCTCAGCCCTTACCTCTTCCTGATGATAATGGACGCTCTGACGTCGGGCATCCAGGAAGAGGCTCCCTGGTGTATGCTGTTTGCCGATGACATTGTTCTGGTTGCCGAGAGTGGCCTAGAGGTCCAGAGCAAATTGGAGGTGTGGTGGCACAGACTGGAGAGTGTTGGCTTAAAATTGAGCAGAACGAAAACCGAGTACTTGTTCTGTGATTTCGGTGGTCTCTCCGGTCCTATGCCCTTAGCTCTCGCTGGAACGCCCATACCAATCTGCTCCGACTTTCGGTACCTCGGGTCGCTTATCCAAGGAGATGGCGAGGTACACCGAGACGTATCAAATCGGATCAATTCAGGATGGATGAAATGGCGACAGGTCACTGGAACAATTTGTGACCCACGGATGCCCCCCAAGTTGAAGGGTAAAATGTACAAGTCCGTGATAAGACCTGTCATACTGTATGGATCAGAATGTTGGGCTGTGAAAAAGACGGATGAAAAAAGATTGCATGTAGCGGAGATGAGAATGTTGAGATGGATGTGTGGTGTGACGAGAATGGATAAAGTGAGAAATGAGTATATATAACTTCCTCTAGGAAGTTTGAAAGTGGCGCCAGTGACTGAAAAGTTGAAAGGGAATCGTTTGTCTTGGTATGGTCATGTAAAGAGGAGAGATGAAACGCATGTTACTAAAAGAGTTAAGAGTATACATGTGGATGGGTGGAGAGGGAGAGGGAGGCCAAAGAAAAGATGGATGGATTGTGTGAACAGTGATATGAAAGAAAAGGAAGTTAGTGATAGCATGACGGTTGACAGGATAGAATGGAAGAAAAAAACATGTTGTGCCGACCCCAAATAAGATGGGACAAGGGCAGGAAGATGATGAGGTATAGCCTCACTTATATGTATTACTCACATAATTAAATTCTGTTTAAAAATCCTTTGTCAACTAAGGTTGACTGATAAAAAAGTCTGTTGCACGAAGGTACAGAGGCGGACTTAATGTCCGCCTCTGTTAACCGTCGTGTGCATAAAATACTTAATAAATAATTATGATTTATAAACGTAAAGATCTATAGAAATAGATAAAAAAAGATTTTACAAAGCCAAAGTGGAGTTTTAAGGGAGGTCTGTCATTCATATATTTCGACAAGGATAACCTTGACATTGCATAGTTCGTGATTAACTGCAATTTAAACCATTATTAATTGATGTCATGTTATCAAATGGTTCGTGCATTTAATGATTCTGACATTAAAGTTCATTGTCTTTAGGAAAATCGATATTTTCATCAGTGACCTTAGAACAAAGCTATACTCATGGTAGTATATTGTACAAAAGTATGCAAGTAACTTGCATGTTTTAGTGGTATCCACCAATCAGAACTTGTTATGGCGCAGTGCCATGCAAGGTACTTGCTTGCACAGGTATGTGTAGCGCTGCCTTAAAACGTCACGCCTGTACCGCCATCAAGATCACTATAGTATGTACCTAAGTTCATTCTACATATCTTTCTACTATCGGACAACCACGGCGAGTATCAGTAAATTGTTAACACCTCTACGGTCCGGACTAAGCGTTTCGCCTCGTCGTTTTTACCGCGTACATCGAAGAACTGGAACAATTTGTCTGCTGCGGTGTTCCCGTCCGATTATAATTTAGGTGTCTTTAAGGCTAGAGTGAATAGGCTCTTAATAGGCTAGTGCGCATTACCATCAACGATTGCATCACTACTTACCTTCAAGTGGGATGGTAGACAAGCACTAGTTTATATTATTAAAAAAAAAACATGTTTTGCCAATTATAAAAAAAGTGAAGCTAAATTGCACGTTCCAAAGCGTAGATCTCTATGGAGAAGAACGTGCAAGAAACTCTATGGACACTCTTTTAAATTTTATTTTGAGTTACATATAATCTTGGTTACATATTTCTTGTTGCTTCTATTATGTGAGCACAATGTAGATAAGTAATAAAAAATAAAACTAATTAAAAGATAGAAATTGAATTAAGCCATTGGCAGCTAAGAGATAACCAGTCTCAACTGACGGCATCCGTTCACGAGCATGACGCGAGCATCAGCCCCACTCAGCTCAACCATTTTGAAGGGAACCGAATGACCCAATTACACGTGCCACCATCAGCGAGACATTTGACTATTCAAAAGTCGTACTGTTTTATTGAATTGTTCCACTAGGAATTTCTCATTAGTAACGCTGAGTTTGGACTTTGTAAAGATTATGTTCCGGGTATCTCGGAAAGCAAGTAGAACCGTCTTTTTTAGGGTTCCGTCAAATTCAAATTCAAATTCAAAAGCATTTATTTCAAATAAACCATTTACAGGCACTTTTCAAATGTCAAGAAGTCAAGTCAGAAAAAATGATGCTAATTGCACATTCCAAAGCGTAGATCTCTATGGAGAAGAGTGTGCAAGAAACTCCATGGACACTCTTTTCAATCATGTTTTGCAATTACAAATATCTCTGTTACATGTTTCTTGTCGCTATCATGTGAGAACAATGTCAATAATGTAAAAATAAAAACTAAATATAGATATTAAAATAGCAACTGGCAGCTAAGAGATGACCAGTCTCAACTGACAGCGCCCGTTCACGGACCTGACGCGAATATTAGCACCACTCAGCTCAACCATTTTGAAGGGAACCGAATGATCCAACACACGCGCCACCATCAGTGAGACATTTGAGTGAGCATGACAAACTCTCAACTGCCATGCTTATTTATGTCAAACAAATCCAATAGTAACCTAAAAACCATAAAATAGCTCCATGGTACTCACATTTACACGCCTGTGATACAGGTTTATCCTAGTACAGGCACTTAACATAGTCATACCTTTGTAATTATTCCTAAGATTTTATGTAACTATTTTACCAAATTTTAAGTCTGAATAAATATATTATATTATTATATATATTATATTATTTACAAAGTTTGAAAAAAATGCTTCTACATTATACAATACTAAATACAATAATAATTAACTACAATAATACATTACAAATTTAACAAATTCAAAAAAAAAAACATTAAAGAATAGTAATAATAGTTTCAAAACTAATCAATTTGTACCCCCGGTGGTAGTGGAGCTGGACCAGCATTGAGCCAAGCATTTTTATCTTGAATATAATCCTCCAACTTATAATATGCCTGCCTGCATAGTGTGCGTTAATACAAGATTTAAATTTCGTTTCATTGAGTTCTAATATTTGGGGAGGTATTTTATTATAACATTTCAAACAGTACCCCATGAAAGAAGAGGCCACTTTAGCCAGTCTGAAACCTGGTTGAACTAATTGGTCCCTATTTCTTGTAACATAATTATGTCTGTCGCCTCTTTTGCTAAAAAGATGAAGATTTTTTCTAACGTACATGATGTTTTCATAGATATATTGACAAGGCACCGTCAGGATGTTAATATCCTTAAACAGTTCCCTTAGAGAATCGCACCGACGGAGATTGTAAATAGCTCTGATAGCTCTTTTCTGTAGAATAAAAATTGAGTCGATGTCTGCAGCCCGTCCCCATAGTAAGATACCGTATGACATGACAGTATGAAAATAACTAAAATAGACTAGTCTAGAGGTATCAACATCCGTAAATTGGCGGATTTTTCTAACAGCATATGCAGCTGAGCTAAGCCGTCCTGCAAGAGATGTTAAATGAGGACCCCATTGTAGCCTTGAGTCAAGCGTTATCCCCAGGAAAACAGTTTTGTCGAAAAATTCTAGTTTTTCATCGTTTAGTATTACGTCACAATCACTACTTTTGACATTCGGTAAGGAAAATCTTATGCATTTAGTTTTTTTCCCGTTTAAAACTAGATTATTAGCAGTGAACCAGTTTTGGACCTGCAGTAGTGCGTTATTTTCGTCGTCAAGATTATTAGTCCTTCTATTTATCTTAAAAATCAAAGAAGTGTCGTCGGCAAACAACACCATATTAAGTTTATTTTGCAACAAATAGGGTAAATCATTAATATAAACATTACATTAGAGCAGTGGTGGCCGAGTGGTAACGGCCCCGACTTCCGAGTTGTAGGTCGCGGGTTCAAACCCAGCCAGGCGTATTACTTTGTGTAATTTATTTCATCACCACTGCTCTCAAAACGGTGAAGGAAAACATCGTGAGGAAACCGGCATGTCCTAGAACCAAAAATTCGAAGACATGTGACATCTACCAATTCGCACTGGGCCCGCGTGGTGGATTACGGCCCATTCCCTCTCCTAGAGAGGAGGCCTGAGTCCCAGCAGTGGGAACATTATAAGGCCGACTATGCTATGCTATGCTATTAATATAAACTAAAAATAAAAAAGGACCTAAACTTGAACCTTGGGGTACCCCCATTTTCACATTTAATCCCGGCGAATTGACACCGTTTATTTGAACTTGTTGCTGTCTGTCAATCAAATAAGATTTTAATAAGCTTAAAGCTGTATTGCCTAGTCCGTAATGCTCAAGTTTCAGGAGTAATGTTTCATGAACCACACAATCAAACGCCTTAGACAGGTCACAGAAGATGCCTATAGCATCCTGTGCCTCTTCCCACGCATTAAAAATGTGTTTTAGTAAGGAGACACCAGCGTCAGTTGTACAACGTCCTTTGGTGAAACCATACTGTTTATCGTGTAAGATGTTATTTGTGTTAAAATGATTAAGCATTTGATTTAACATCACCTTTTCAAATATCTTGCTAAAAACCGGCAACACGGACACCGGCCTATAATTATTAGTGTCTTTACTGTCCCCAGATTTAAAAAGTGGTATCACTTTACTATATTTCATCAGATCCGGAAAAACTCCTTGATCTATACACAAATTAAATATTATAGCTAAGTACGGCGCTATAGTCTCAATAATTGAGGTACAAACTTTGATAGACATACCCCACAAATCTTCTGTCAATTTAACCTTGATTTGTTTAAAAGCTTTTATTCGTACCTCAAAAGGAAAAAACGGAATCCTTATAGGATCACTTTGTTGTCCGTCTGTCTGTCTATCTGTCAGTCAAGATCCTTTATTTCGGAACGCGTGGAAGTATCGAGTTGAAATTGAAACTGTGAAAAAATCAAATTTCTAAGATTACGAAAAAATAAGATATACGGCCGTTTATGTCGCAAAAAACTTATATTTTGACACACTCAAGGGAATCAAAATTCATAGGGTACTTCCCGTTGACCTAGAATCCTGAAATTTGGTATGAAGCAAGGCATGTAGCACATGTATAGGAAAAAAAATCTGGAAACTGTTTTGTAGTTATGTCACAATAACTAAACCTTTTTGCGATTCGGAAAAAGCTCAATTCGGTAATTAAATTGTTTTCATTGGGTAGTTTGTACGGAGTGCATGAGCCCTAGTGCTTGACTGCGATCCTGATGGTAACCAGTCTGTCGGGAAATTTTCAAATATCTCCTCCCGGTCTGAGTGGAGCGAGAGAGGCCAGACTTTTAATGACTAAAACCCACTTGTGTTCCTTCAGTTGGCCTTTTTTGTGAGGGCTACGGTAAATTTTTCGAACTATCCGCAGCCCTGGCAAGCGGTGACCCTAACTGGCACCGTCAATTTTGCTGAGGCGATTTCTTTGAGGCGCGCGTGGAACACAGAGTTTAGTCCATACCGGCCGGTCGGACGGTGAGCTATCCATGGCTCGCCATCCGCTGTGCTGTGTGTGGTATAAGTAAATTGTTACATTTATTTTACAACCCTATAACTGCCACTTCTATTCCTCTTAGATCCCGATTCGCCTCCCGCCCTTCCATCCCCTCCTGATATCCCGTTGTCACCTGTTTCACCCCCTGCGGTACCTAAGAACCCAAGATTCTTAACTCCGCTGGTACCAAGACCCAATCCTTTGCCGATATTTAATAAGGTGCCAAGTGACTCTGATTCTGACGGTATGTTTAAGATGATGTTAATAATATAATATTTCACAACTTTCATACAACGCTATCTAGTCCCAAACTAAACAGAGTTTGTGCTATGAGCTCTAGACAACTTATAAACATACTTATATATCTCTTAATACTTACATGTTATAGATAAATTACACACAGATACGGTATAAATGATCGTGCTCATTACATAAACATTTATCTTTGTGGTAACAAGAATCGAACCCATCCGTCCATCATCGACCCATCCGTCGTGGGTCCGATTGGTCAGGCCAGTCAATATTGTATTTGTTTTGTATATAAACAAATGTTATAGTATTAAGTGCAACATGATTGGCTTATTCGTTGAGTAGAAGTACTTTACATATTTACTGAGTTTAACCAGGACATTATTGTCACCCCGTGCTTTGGAATACACGTAAAGCTGTTGATCCCGGTTTGTCATTCGTAGATCTTTTACAATCGCGAAAATCTGACCATCAGTCTATCCAAGGATTATCGTGTTGTCCAGTAACTGGGTTGTGGAGGTCTGATAGGTAGTCGCTCCATGTAAAACATGGGTATCCAGCCGCAACTGGTTAGGCTAAAAGCCGACCCCAAGCTAAAAAGGCTAGGGAGATGATGGCGTGTTACAAGTTTTGTTTGTATGATATTTTTTGTTGTCTTCTGGCCTCTGCAAACAACAGAAAAACCAAAGGACCTTCAAAAACCTGGCCCCCGGTTGAAAAAGGTTGTATACAACGACCTTACAGCCACTAGACGCCTCATGCTTGAACTAGCGCACCAAAACAATTCTGTCAACTAGCCGAGGTACGGGGAGCGGGGAACTACGTTCTGATTGGTACGGGGGAGCAGAGTACTGCGTTCTGATTGGTCGAGACATCAGATCTATAATCATATGTGTTGACAGACATTCGTCGTCGGTTATTAGACGTCTAGTGGCTGTAAGGTCGTTGGTTGTATACCACTGGCCTAGACAAATCTACTATTTATAGAAAACACAGTTTACTGATTGAAACTATTTCCTTCTAGATAGTGAAAGTCACGCCCGCGGCACATCACCTCGTCGTCGTATCCTCAGACCACCGCCCGGGGACTATATCAAGCCAGACCTCTTTCAGAAGAACTTCCAAAAGATATCAGACTTAGTCAGACCCGGTGATATAGAAACTATTCCTGTTAGTTTGGAGGAACCAGGACTTTCAGAGAAGGAGACCAGGCCAAGGTATTCAAACAGTATTATTTTAAAATGAACTTTACTGCTTGCTATTAAAGTTTATTTTCCTTTTACAACTTCATTCTTTTTATGACTTTTCCAAAATTACTAATATGATGGAAAACTTATACATATTTATTTGAGTGTAAATAATGTCCATTAGAAACAAGGATTTCGTCAGACTTTATACATTGACTTTATGAATGTATTAACTTATTTAGTTAGTAGTAAGCTCTTTGTGAAGTTGTTTCCCGACCGGAAAACTACCTGTTTTTGAAGCCAAAGAGTGTAGTTGAGATTTGGTTTGAGGACCATATCCTTGCCAGGGCTGTGACGTGGTTGTGCAAGGGTCACTCCGGCTCTAGACCGCAATGGGCAGCTGAAGAAACACGGGTTGGTTTTAGTCAGTAAAAGTCTAACAACCCCCGTCTGGATCCATCCAGAGCAGAGCTATCTATATATATAAAAGCTAAATACCACTCACTAATTAATTACTAAATCTCAGAAACTATAACACCTACAAACTTCAAATTTGGCAGGTAGGTTCCTTATAGGGTGTAGACATTTACTAAGAACGGATTTCCAGAAATTCACCCCCTGAGGGGATGAAACGGGGGTCCAAAGTTTGTATGGAGAAATCGACTTTCACGCGGGCGAAGCCGCTGGCAGAAGCTAGTTTAATATATAATTTCATATTCATAATCTCATTAAATAATAATAAAATGCTTTATTTGTATTTGCTTTTTTTGTAGACATACGATAGTAAATGAATATCTTCTGTGCTGGTTTTCAACCTGATTTCAATTACTCACGACATAGCTATATCATCGGTATTTGTTACAGATCACCAATGATACCTCAAAAGAGCAAAATATCTATAAATCTAATGGAGAGTATCGAATCTGAAACATCAATCGATTCCCCAGAGAGAGAGTTCGCCAATCTAGACCTAAATGACCTCGATGATTCTAACGACAAGGACAGAAATAGTAACGAAAAAGATGTAGAGAAAGACAGTCAAAAGTCTGAAGAGAATTCTGAGAAAAAGTCAATAAGTTCAGAGAAAAATCGTTCAAGTGAAAATATACAAATTAAAGTTCCTATATTAGACTTTTCGAAGGCAACACCGTCGGATTCTGATGACTCGAAGAAGACTTCCAATCGAGAGGACGAATCTAAGTCAAAATCTCACGAACTTTCAAATGTGAAGTCTCCACAAATCAAAGTCTCGCCTACACCTAGTTTGGGTTCAGAAATGAGGTCACCACGACTCGACTTTGCGAAGCCTTGGAGTCCTTTATCTACCTTCAAACCGCATAACAAGTCTGTGATATCACCTCAGATAAAATCTTCAGATTCTGCATCAAGTCTTGGTAAAGGCCTATCCAGTCCTAGGTTAGACGGAGTAATACTCTCCCAAGGGAAGTCTAGTTCTGACAATGTAGTTGTAGTGTATCAATTTGAGACCCAAGAGGAGTCGTTTCCAAAGCCTATAAAGTCTCCTTTGATCCCTGATATGGGGACGAGAGATTTGATAGAGAGAAATAAGGCAGATGAGAGGAGAAGACTGGAGTTAGCTTTACAGAAGGAGTTGGAGAGTATTAGAGTAGAGTGGTCGGTTAGAGAGAGAAAGTTAAGGGCAGAATTGCAAGAGGAGTTAAGAGAAGCAGAGGAAAGGTTTTTAGCGGAGAAGAGAATGAGATTGAGTGAACAGGCTGAGAGGCATCGGAGGGAGATGGATGAGGTAAGTTTATGGTAACTTTTTAGCATACACTTAAGCATGTCTGTCAGAGAGAAGTCCAAATCAGTTAGTTTATAATATTTATGTCTCTAGAAAGAGTTTTAGATAAACTTATGGTGTTCACAGTAACTTGTTAACGTGTTCATGTATCTACAACGTTTAAGGAACTCACCTTTACTGCCCCGCTTCAAAAATCCACCCCCGTTTGATACTAAGTTATAAATTCACAATATTTTTAAAGAATAGAAATACTCCGACTTTACTCCTTCATAACTGTCATCTAATCATTTTGTTCTTAAGACTGACTTATTTTCCCATTATAGGCACTAGCATTAGCAGAACAAACACACAGACAAACCCTGGAACAGGCGACATTAGAACTTGAGGAACGAAACCAGCAGGACATCGAACTAGCAGAGAGACAGCACTTAGACAATATGAACAAAGTACACACACAGTACCGGGATAAGCTGATCGAACAACAACGACAACTGGAAATAGGTAGAATCCTATTGTTTGTTTTTTGCCCAATCTATTACTGACCCACTGCTGGGCAAAGCCTGTCTTAAACCAATCCTCGTTGTATGCGTCTAGATCATCTCGCCACCTCTCTTTAGGCTTCAAAAGTCAAAGTCAAATCTTGATTGCAGAACACAATACAATAAATTATACATTTCTGGATGTCATTTGAATGCTCTAGTTAATTGTGTTTTACCAAATTAGGCACGCAAAGTTGTAGTGAATTCAAAAAACATTTCTTTTTTTTTTTCTTCTTCGAGGGCGGTACTTTTCCTCTGTAGGAACCCACTGCGTGGTGACGCTTTCCCAGCGGTCTATGTACATACGGCTGACGTGTTGAATGTTTGTTGCTGAATGTTTGTTAATTTGGTATATTATCCAGTGTTTAATTTTGTACAACAATTTATACTAAACAACAAATAACACGATAGTTCCTATGTGGTGACATCGATATCTCTCCTTTGGAGATCGGAGATCGATTGCACGCGGTGGAATCGATGAGGCGGTCGACAAACCGCTCTCATTCTCGCTCTAAATTATAGTTTTATACCATATTCAGGGAGCCGTGAGATAAAAGGTAAACAAACCATTTATAATACTACTAAATTATAGACCACAGATACTGCAAACGTTTTACATAAAAATGTGGCGGTTTGTCATCGGGCGGGTTATAATCCGCCATCTTTTTCACTATCGATCAACTTGTTGATACGAGATATTTTCGTTGAATTCTTGTTATTCGCCGATGAAAAAGCCTGCAAAGAAAACGCCAATGCATTCAACAGAAAATGAGACTGTTATTAATGTATTCAAACACGTCAAAGAAACTTTGTCGAAGGTATCTACGTTTGTTTTCTTTGTTTACATTTTGTCTCAAGCCCAGATGAATAGGGTATACGTGTCAGAAAAGGAAGGTTCAAGCGTGAAGAAGTCAAAAATATACACAAACACTCATACCACACACTCACAAACTTTCGCCTTTATAATATATTAGTGTGATTTGTTTCACAAATTATTTGTTTTTGTTAATCATTTATATCAATGATATATTGTATCTTTCAGAAAACGAACGCACTTTATCAGAACTACGGGACCAACTGCAAGCTAACCTGAGCAAGGAACGAAGTCGTATGATAGAAGAGAACAGAGCTACCATGGAGTCGTTGAGAGAAGAACATACCACTCGAGTCACGGATCTAAGGCATGATTATAGAGCCGAGGTTAGTGCTGAAAAGAAAATCTACACTAATATAAAGAGCTAAAGTTTGTTTTGTTTTTTGTTTGTAAGAGGTAATCTCTGAAACTATTGGTCCGATTGCTAAAATTTTTTCACCAATAGAAAGCTGCTTTAATTCTGATTGACATAGGCTATGTTTTATGTAGGTACGCCGGCGAAGCTGCAGGCAAAAGCTAGTATCTTGATATTTTGAAGATGTTATGAAAGAGAGTAGGGCAGTGTTGGCCCAATGGTAATGGACTACCCAGCCAGGCGCTTTACTTTGTGTAGTATATTTCATCACCACTGCTCACAAAACGGCGAAGGAAAACATCGTGAGGAAACCGGCATGTCCTAGAACCAAAAATTCGAAGTCATGTGACATCAACCAACCTGCACTGGGCCCGCGTGGTGGATTACGGCCCGTTCCTTCTGCTAGAGAGGAGGCCTGAGTCCTAGCAGTGGGAACATTATAAGGCTGATTATGTTATATGAAACATATTCTTAAATACAAAGTGTCTGCTTGTCTATTTGTTATGTTTTTCACGTCTAAACCGAGGATTGGACCTTGCAAAAGAACAAGGGAAACTATAATATTTCATTGTGTAGATTGAAAGACTCCGCACCCAACACGCATGCCACCTAGAAGAGGTGCGCGCGCGCCTCGCCAGCGAGCGCGCCGCCGGCACGCGCATGCACGAGGAGCGCGCGCTGCAGGACAAGTACAAGTGTCTCAAGGAGAAGTATGTGCGCCTCAAGCACGACGTCAAGGTAAACTGACCCCATTTTTATGATGTCCTGTTCTTAATCGAATACAATGACTATAGTGTATTCACGTTAAGAAAATAGTGACTGACAGTACGGACGCGTCTTTTGTCGATTTTTAAAATAAATACTGCTACGGCATCGCGATCAAAATAGACATGACAATAGGGAATGTATGCATTTCTTTTATTTGCTGAATTAAACAATTTTAAAAATATCTTCATGAAAAACGACGTTATAAAAGCTACTAATAAGAAAGAGATGTCCAACATGGATTTTGACGTCAAACTCTGTCGTCACCGTCCGTCATAGAATACGGCGTCTTGGTGAGAGAGAGAGACATTATGATATTTGTTTAAAACTGTTAAAATCTTGTTTTTTTTTCTACCAATGTTGATATTGTTTCTCAGTTGGTATTCTATTTTTGTATATTTATTGATAAACTGGTTAGCTAACAATTATTTTTTTCATGTATATTCCCAATTCTACGTGACCAAAGTCACTGGCAGAACCTAGTAAAACTAAATTTAATTTCTTAAGTACATATGTGTTATTATTGTTCCAGATGTCAATAGAACGTCGAAACAAAAGACGGGAAATGAGCATGACCACAGGATCAGAGACGGAGAAATCAAATTCACACAAAGCTAACCAATCTTTAGAAAGGTAACAATAAAAATTATATTATATTTCTAGTTTATCTTCCTTTACATCAGCCTTCTTTATTCAATACAAGAATTCCGGAGTAATGGCATATTGCTATGACTAATTACAATGTTTGGAAAAGTTTTTAAAGGCAATAAAATTAATATTTGTTGTGTAAATCCCAGAATCTGATCTCAAAAACTGGGTTCATAGAAATGGCTAACATGATAAAATAAAAATGGCCGCTGAGAGTCTCCACAAAGTGGGTGCATGAGGATGGACGATTGGTACGAGGTAGCGATACGACCTGGACCCCCTACCGCAAGGACTAGTTCGAGGTGGCTTGAGAAAAGAATACCTGGAAGAATTTGAGGGAGGCCTTTGACCAGCAGTAGGAAAGTATAGGCTAATTAAAAATAAAAACTTTAAAAAAAAAAAAAATAACCGACTTCACTAAAACAAACACTAAAAGGATCAAAATAACTTTAATTTCGGAAGTCGGTGTTTCTCGGTATTGTTTGTTTCTTATTTAACACCGACTTCCGAAATTAAAGTTATTTTGATCCTTTTAGTGAAGTCGGTTATTTTTTTTTTGTAAAAAGTTTTTATTTTACACTTTTTAGTAGCGAACCAATTATAAACAGAGTGCCTATTTCTCATTACGATTCCAATTAACCCAAAACACTGCAAGGTTACATTGTTTTATTAGAAAGTTCCTGTGTCTACCTTCCACCTTCCGGCTCCAACACCAGATCAATTCGATAGTACCTCATAGCCAAAGTGCATCTCATGACAATTCTAAGAAGCCCAAACACGGCTAGGATACATTGATTAATTAATAATAATAATAATAATAATAATTTATTTATTTCCAAAACTTCAAAATACATTACATCAGTGTGGTCTCAACCCCTGAACTAGGACAACCTGTATGACAGGGGTTGAGGTATCTCCGATTACAATGATCCGATATGTGTAAACTGTGCGTCAAAAGAAATAAATTACTGAAAAAAAATAATAATAATAAAAAATTAAGGTAATTGCCAAAAACTCACTGAAAAATAAATTACAACAAAGTTTATATTATTAAGGAATAGCGGTAGTGTGTGTGTGTGTGTGTATGTGTGTGTGTCGGTATGTGTGTGTATGTGTGTGTGTGTGGTGAGATAACGGTGAGAATAATTGTGTCAGTCACTAGGTTAGATTAATGATTAGGGTTTCAGTGTCATCGTAGCTATAGTTTTCCAGCCAAAATAATATTTCCTTTTTTATCTGGAAGTTACTCACATGCTTGACTGGTTTGTACTGGCTAATTTTGGTGTAAAGGCGAGGTGCTAAGCTGATATAGTGCTTTCGGGCAAATTGACTCCTTACTCGTGGAGCAGGATATCTGTCTGATCTTTTATTTTGAATAGTCAAGTTTAGGACCGTAAGTCGGTGATATCTCCGTAGACACTCGTAAATAAATATTTTTCTTACGCTTAGCACTTTTGCTTGCTCATACACTAAACTGGTAGGAGTTCTGAAGTTAAGTGACAGTAGGACCTTTAGAACTGCACGTTGCGAACGCTCTACTTCTATCATATGGGATTTGCTGGCGCCACCCCACGCACAAATACCATAGCCCAAGATGCAGTGACACAGTGCTTTATACGTTTGTATTAGAAGTTTCTCATTGGCGACATGTCTCAGGGTTTTGAAAATGAAAATTAGTTTGCGTGTTTTTTTTGCTGTGACTGAGATGTGTCGACTCCACTTCAAGTTTTCATCGATAGTAACACCGAGGTATTTTATGTTGTTCACTTTTTCAAGCCTAGGGCAAGCACACGTAGCGTGAATGCATGAACCTCTGTTACAAGGGAACGAGTGGATTGGCACCTCAAAGTCTGAGCTGGGGCTTCCTGACCTTGAAATACTAAAGCACAGGTATTTAGTTTTACTTGCATTTATGGACAGAAGGCTGTCTTCGAGCCAGGCTGTAACTCTAGCAAGCCCTCGTTGGCTGACCTGTGCCAAGCTCTCCCAAGATGTGTTGTGGAAAAGGAGGACTGTGTCATCAGCAAACATAGTTATTTCGGCTTGATGGATTGGAAGATCACAGAGTCGGTTAATGTATACCAGGAAAAGCGTTGGGGCTAAAGTACTTCCCTGGGGAACACCGAAAGAGCATAGGGCCTCGTCACTCATCTGCCCGTCAATGCGGACTCTTTGGTGTCGGCCAGACAGGTAGCTCATAAACCAATCCTGGGGTACACCTCTTACGCCGACGCCCTCCAATCGGCTCAACAAGATGGGAATTGACACAGTGTCGAAGGCTTTTTGAAGATCGAGGAAAATGCCGACGCATTTGTCACCTCTATCCAGACAGTTCGTGATTGTCGTGGTAAGCCTTAAAACCGCATCATTTGTAGAACGTCCAGCTCTGAACCCGTATTGTTTGTCCGATAGCAGGTTGTTTTTTTCGAGGTATTCTACGAGTCGCCGGTTTGCTAGTTTTTCCATGACTTTTGCGAGAGTACTTAAGAGAGATATTGGTCTGTAGTTAGTTAATTTTGAATTGTCGCCGACCTTAAAGATGGGAGATACTACAGCTTTTTTAAAAGCGGAAGGAAATATACCCTGCATGAAGCTCATATTGCAGAGGTGTGCAAAGGGTGTAGCAAGTTTATGCTTGTATTTTTTTAATATGGCTACATTTATGTTATCCCACCCAGGAGCACTACCATTCCTAAGGCCAGCGATCACCTGAATAACCTCTATCTCATCTGTTGGTCCCAGTGTCATCGAGTTCAGAGGGCTGTTTGTCTTCGCACTGAGTTTCACTAGTGTATCTTCGGCTACGTTTAATTTGTTGAGCGTTTTACTAGCCAGTTCTTTCCCTATTGACGTAAAATATCTATTAACTTCGTTTAAAGAGTTCTGCGCGTTATCTTGTAGTTTCAGTAGTTCCGAGGCACTTTTAGCGCCATTCTTCACAAAGCACATTTCTTTAATGATATTCCATGTTCCTTTGATATTGTGATGGTTCTTTTCCAATTCTGTTCGATAGTATGAATTCTTTAAAGATTGGATAATTTTGTTGCAAGTGTTCCTATACTTAGTGTATTCTTTTCGTATGTCTTCATTGTTAAGGGACTTCTTTTGATTAAGGTGCATTTTATCTCTTTTTCTAATACATTTAACAACGCCTGGCGTCATCCAAGGTTTAAGTGGCTGTTTCTTTTTGGAAATTGTTTTTGTAGTGGAGTTCCTAGTGATCACGTCCTGAAGCACTTTTATTAGGTAGTTTGCAGCATCTTCTACGCTTATGATGTTAAAAAAGAGTTCCCAATTGATCTTGTCAAGGTCATTTTCTAATTGAATGTAGTCGATTGTTGTTTTGCACTGCTTCGTACAGGTTCTCACGGTGTTCAACTTCTCCATGCATAGCAGAACTGGACTGTGATCTGTGAGCGGCTCAAACACGAAAGTTTTGACTCTATTACGTGTTTTAATCATCAAGTGGTCAAGGCAATTATCAAGCCTCGTTGGCTTATTAATTCCCTGCTTTAGACCGTGTGAGGCTAGCATGTTTAAATAATCGGAGGTGTAGCCACTTGGGTTTTCGGACAACGTATTTATGTTTATGTCCCCCGTAACGATAATATTTTCACAGTGTGTATCGAGGAGTAAATCGTTTAGAGAATTAATATAATTGGTAGGATTCGTGAAGCAAGGAGGTCTATACGAAGCAATGACTGTCATTTTGTTGACTTCAATCACAAGACAGTTACCGTCCACAATTAAGAACTCTTGGACTCTCACATTGCCGAGGTTCTCTTTCACATAAACAACTACACCATCATTCTGGTTGTGACTGTGTTGTGTACTAAATTGCAAGTAACCGTTTATATTTTCAATCTGCGAGCTGCTATCAGTCCAGCATTCTGTCAAAACTATGATGTCAATAACTATGTCAATGTTGGCTAGGAATACGATTAGAGAATCAAAATTTTTATTGATGCTACGGATGTTTACAGCCAGAATCGTAAAAACATTTTTATCTGACGCTGGATTGATTAATACCTTACTTGTTGAGATGTCTTCAATACTCACTCAATATTGCCACTATTCTCTATATCGTTAGTAATATTAACGTTTTCTGGATGGAATTTTGTTTTTTTTTGTTACAGGGAATATTCTCATGGAATTAAGAAAAA
Organism: Mythimna impura; assembly: GCA_905147345.3. Classification (NCBI taxonomy): domain Eukaryota; kingdom Metazoa; phylum Arthropoda; class Insecta; order Lepidoptera; family Noctuidae; genus Mythimna; species Mythimna impura. The sequence goes on from LR990349.1 coordinate 6,478,814, forward strand.
CTAATGTTATCTCATTATAGGTAAACCTGGCTTTGTCCAAAGAATAACCACTAAGATTTGGTATTGTAGCTTGTGATTGACGTGTAAGTATAAATGTCAGGGAGGTGCTAAGTAAAGTGTGTGTGTGGATAAAATGATTATGTGTTGAAGCTATCCTTATTGAATTGAGCTGGAATGAATATTTGAAAGCAAGATAATGCAATGTTGACATAAGATATACAGAAATGGTGGCATGGCATGTACACCTAACAGGATGAATAATAAATAATACTATTGGAAGAAACACAGCAGAAAGAAAACAGAAACTTAGATTTAGTCACAGTGTTTTTTTAAGATCGACTAGGGTTTCTTCATTCTGAATACGGCAAGCAGCGTCACCTTCTTTCTTCCGGATGTACACATGTCCGTGGGCTGTCCAGCAAAATTTGTAGCCATTTTTCTTTGCATAAGCGCGTGCTAGGGCGTACAGACGCTTGGTACTCGAGCTGAGATTTTCTGAGATGTAAATAGGTAAGGGAGGACCATCCATGTTGATTTTCTGTGTAGTAGGTAGCTCGTTGTGGTTCTTTTTATAGGATTTTATTGAGTTTATGATATCCTCCTTTTTAAGCACTGAAGTAAGTTCAACGATAATGGTGTTATTAGATGGGCCTTTGGAGTTAACACGGAAGATATCTCTTATTTCTGCTTTAGCGATTGGAGTGCTCACACAAGTACCAATGTTTTGGACTATATTTATGAGATCATTCTTAGTTTCTTGATGCTTTTTGGGTACGTTGCGTACCTCAATGCTTCCTGAACGCGCATTCTTTTCTAAGGATTCCACCTTGCTCTCAAGTTGCTTAATATAACTAAACGCTTCTTTGCGTTCTTTGTCCATAAATGTTAGCTTGGCCTTTACTTCATCATACATTGCTGACATGAATTGGACATTTTTATTAAGTTCTTCGTTTTGGGTTTTAATTTCGGATATAGTAACATGTAGGGAAAGAAGCTTTTGTTCCTGTTCCAAACTTGTTTTAGAGAGCAATTCTTTCATTTCGTCTAGTTTTGCGGATAGTTCGTCTACGCCACCGTTCACCCATTTACGTTTCGAGCTCTGTGACTTTTGTGATTTTTGACGACAAGTAATATTTTCGTCACTCTCATCACCGACAGGAGCTGTCAGATTTGGTGTAGACACTGACGCTGGCGGGGATCGATGCATCATACTTAATGGACAATGAAACCCGCAGAAACTTCACAAAAAGTATTGTGCTCGGCTGGATTTGAACTTGCGCCTCCTCGATACTAGTGAGACTAGGGCAGCGTCTTACGCCGTTGGGCCACCGCTACATTGATTACTGTTGTTGAAAAATCTTACTAGTTCGGTTGACTGCTGGATCTGGCCAATGATTGTTGGTGATATTTTTGATTTTTATTTTGCAAACACCCGCTTTTGAAAACACGAACAAAACTGAATCTACTTTTTATAAAAGTTATCACTTTCAATTGATTAAACTGGTTTATAATTGATTGTCCTGTTATGATTATATGCACTACACTAATGTTGGCATTTTAGTGACGAGATGTGATGAAAGTTAGCTTATTTTGCGGGTTTTTAATTTAGTTTCGTAATTACGGAGTTCCTATGCCTACCTTCCGGCTCCATCATCAGATCAGTTCGATAGTACCTTATAGCCAAAGTGCATCTCATGACGATTCTAATAAGTCCAAACACGGCTAGGTTACATTGATTAATTACGGATTTCCAGTGCCTACCTTCCGGCTCCATCATCATCATCAGATCACTTTGATGATACCATTTTCAACGTAACGTAACTATTCAGAACCATTCATTTATTTGTATTGTCATAGTCGCTTAACTATCTTCATTGTGATATCAATGTGAGTATGAAGTTCCGTTGACCATTTCTGGTCTTCTTCATCAGTTCCACTTCATCAAATGTTACTTTTTGACTGTAAATGCTTAAGTTCTTGATGAAAATACCAAAATCACCATAGGGTTGCCTATAATTTTTGAGGAGTTCCCTCGATTCCTCATAGATCACATCATCAGAACTGGATTTTAAAAAAAATGGAACCAATCTGGAAGCATATCCTATAAAGGGAAAAAAAAATTTTGCAAATCGGTCCATAAACGACGGAGTTCTGAGGTAACAAACATAAAAAAAAAATAAAAAAAATAATGATAAAAAAAATACAACCGAATTGAATAACCTCCTCCTTTTTTTGAAGTCGGTTAAAAATAAGTTTTTAATGAAAATCATTTTTTCATAGCAAGTAATAGGGATATACCGCCTTAGAGGTGAAACGGATATCTGGTCTGGTATCCGGCCTTGTTTTGACTATTCGGCCGGATACTGGATAATAATTCAGTATCCGGCCAGATTCCGAATAGTGAAATTCAAAAAATCTCATCTTACACAATACAAATCATACCACAATTGGTTATGGACACCGTTTATTTTTATAATCGCACGGCAAAAATGTTTGTTTCATTAATTAGTTTAGTACTCAAAATTGGCACATTGTGGTAAATGAATACTGAAGGAGACAATTTTTTTTGTTTGGGGAATAGGCCCACCACAAGTTGTGGCGTTTAGCAATGAAACGCACGTTAGTTTATTCCCTATAATCTCTAGATTACAGTGGTAATATTAGCAAAACTTTATGTAACTGGAGTACCGTGAAACACGACAGTCAAAACATGACTCTCATAATAACCTAAAATCTCACAAGAGCGATTGTCTAATGAGTGGATAGGTCTCCTTGGTATTTTAAGTTAAAATAGTGCACTGTTCAATAATATAACAGTATAAAACAAAGTCACGTCTTTACTACGTGACAGACTTTGATGTGATTTACACGATTTGATAGACTTATTCATGAAAATGCGTAGATGTATTCATTTCGAAATAGCACGGCTTTTGCCAGCCGTTGACTGTAGATCTAAAATAATAAGGTGATGTGTTTTATGCTGGTTGTGTAAGGAGAAAAAAAAACCACATTATAGGTACATCACAAGTATTTATTACTGTTCATCATCATCATCATTTTCAAAGTCATCTCTTAAAAGCAGTATTTCATCTAAAAAAGATGCAGGTGGCTCAACCTCACCTGCCCAAGATAAAAACCACACTATACACATCAATATGCACAGCAGCCAACAGTGCGTCTGCCCACTAAACAATTACAACAGTATCCAGCAAGAGCAGTATTCAACATTCCGTTGAAATCGTGCTGCACAATTGATACAACGGCTTTGTGGATTATGCATGTATCTACAGATGCCATTTTCATAAAATCTTTCGAATAAAAATACGAAAAGAACAGAAGAAACATGCAACTATCTAGTAATCGGAAACAATAATAATGTTGTCTGTAGCGGTGGGCGTTTCAACGACGAACAGTTTTCAAAGACCGTTCTTTGTTCTGCAACGTAACAACCGTTTTCCATCCTGCGACCAAACAGTCTTCGTTGCACAAACCAGTCTTCGAATTACTGTATGAGAATTGTTATCTTACTGTTAAGAAAATAAGGTCTAAAATCCATTGCTTCAACTATCACACTCGTCGCATCGTCGTTTTTAAAACCAGTTATTGCAATGAAAAATGAATTTTATGTTTATAGTCATCCATTTCGATACCCTACTGGACAACTGTACAAAGACTGTAAAGTGCTTACTGTTCGTAAGCTCTTTGTGCTCCAATCTATTCTAAGAAAGCATCGAATGGTTGCCCTGCCCGATGCTGGAAGGCGTGGAATCTCACCGGCCTGTCCCAGTGTTCCCCACAATACAGCTTTTGCTAAAAGACAATATTTTGTCCTATGTTCTTATCTTTACAGAAAAGTTGACAAAAAAATTAACATAATTAAACTGAGTACATATTATGCAAAACATACAGTTAAGAGCTGGTTATTACAATTAGAATATTTAGAAACAGAAAATCTCATTACCTTTATTACATAACCCCAATATCATACCCACTCACACACTCTCCACACACATACATATACATACGTTCCTACATTCTTTCTCCCACATCTATGCAATTACACATCACTCTCACTCGCAATACCGACTTATCTATATAGTAGTGGCACTTGGTAAATATCATGCAAACTGATGGCTGAACACTATCCCCTGAGATACAGGTTAACACCTAGTTCAGAGGATAGGGTCAAAACTGTTTGAGGCATATCATAGCCACCACATTATATATTGCAGTACAATATAAAAATTTTGCTTTGTATCGAGTACTTTTAAATTAAGCTTCTTTATATTGTAAACATTATTTGTGGTGAGAAATAAACAATTATTATTATTAACTGGTTTTGAAACGACGACGCGACGAATACAGAATTTATTACCGTCCTCAAACTAGTTGCGACAACGAACGTTTTCTGCAACTACTTCACTCAACGATAGTTTCGTCTTCAAACCAGTTGCGACGATGACCGTTTTCTGCAACCGTTTTTGTCGTCGCAAAAACGGTTACGTCTCGTCCGTCTAAAATTCGACAACGACCCACCACTAGTTGTCTGTTGTGTCAAACTGATTGAAACTGGACCACAGAGCATCTGCAACGGGCTATTAATTACGTTTCGTTCCACGGTGATTTTTAAAGAACGTTACTTGATATTTGTGTTAACCGTTAATAACAGCATTAAAAACAAGTTCGTTGTACCAATTAATTATTATCTCTTGAAATGAATTTAAATCCGATGTCACCGCTGCGCACTGTAGTAACATATTTTTTTTCACGTTAAAATAAACTTGAAAACGCTCCTAAACAAGCATTTTTTGCCGTAACACTTTTTTACTATTATTTCATTATTCCGGTTAGATTTCTATATAATTTTTGGTCTGTTAATTATAATAAGATGATCGCTTTTTCCATGTGTAATATGATTAATAAACGTAACCGTTTTTTTGGTAAGATGCAACTCCGCTTAGCTTCGTATACCAGACTAGCTTCTGAAAATAGCCTTTCGCTGTAAACGCTACTGCAGGTGCTGAAAAATAAATTATAACAAATCAAATTGATTGCATTATGTAACGCGATAAAGGGTTGAATATCCGGTCGCCGGATATCCGGCGCTCCGGCCTCGTGGCTTGCTGAATATCCGATATCCAGCCAAACCACTGTCCGTTTCATCTCTAGTATACATATATATACCTATATTATTAATACTCATCAAGACAACTCCAAAAAGCTCAAACACGATATGGTTATCGGAATTTCTATGGCTACTCTCCAGTTCCATCATCAGATCAGCTCCATGTCATAATAATTTTGTATTGTCATCGGATTTACACATGCATGCAAAATTTCAGCTCAATCGGTAACCGGGAAGTGGATCAAACTTAATTTGCAAAATTTGATTACAGACAAGCAAACATATTATTAAAATTTGATTACAGATAAGAGATAGGTGAAACTAAATAAAAGCTTAAATATCATTTTAAATGTTCTCTCAGTGTGTAATAAACAATTACCCTATTTTTAATTTTATTTAATAAATATCCTTTCACAGATGTAAAGAACTGAACGAGACATCGGTAAGCGCCGTCGTCGAGGCCGAGCCGCCCCGATCTCGGATCAACAATAACCCGAGCGTCAAATACAACGACAACGAAACTTCGTACTCTGAGAGCAACGCGCACAAACCTCTAGACAATAATAATGAAGACTGGAAACTTAGGAGGGAAAATGTGAGTAATACTAATTCCGCCTAGCCCGTTTCATCATCGGACCACCAGGCGTACGGCAATGCGCCACCGGTACATGGTGGACATCCCACCTATACGCACGAAACGTTTTTGGAACACATTCATAGTGCGTACAGCTAAGGAGTGGAATTCCTTGCCGGAATCTGTGTTTCCTGATGGCTACAACCCGGGAATCTTTAAGTCAAGAGTGAATAGATTTCTTCTAGGTAAGCGCGCTCCATCGTCGACCGCATCGTCGCTTTCCATCGGGTGAGATAGAGGTCAAGCGCAACCTATCAAGAATGAAAAAAAAAAAAATACGTTTATCAAATTCTAGATATAAGTAGTTAGATATTTACATTAATTTGATTTTTTCCAAGTTTCAAGGGATCGCAGAGTATATGGTTTATAATTTCAACTCGATACCTCGCGTTCCCGAGGTAAAGCGTCTTGACAGCCAGACAGATGGACAACAAAGTAATCCTATAAGGGTTTCGTTTTTTCCTTTTGAGGTACGGAACCCTAAAAATACCGTGTATAGCTAGGGTAACTCGCCATCCAGTAAAGACCAAGCTCAGGTCCACGATGCGGTGTTTCAAACGTGCTTCAAAGAGATCCCAGCAAGATTATCGAGGTCAGTTAGGGCCGATACCTGCCAGGGCTGCGGATTGTTCGAAAAAGTTACCGTGGCCCTCGCAAAGAGCAACTGAAATAACTCACTCTCTCTCCATCCAGATCGGAAATAGTACATTTTGATATAAGTGGAGAAAGTGTGTCATTGGAGCCGAGTGCTACACACTGCTGCACGCACGAAGAAATAAATAAACGAGGGTTGACGCGAATCGTGGGGGTCACTTAGTACCTAGCCTGATACGTTAATAAAAAAATTGTGGCGGGGGAGAGCTCGCGCAACAGTAAATTGCGTTCCTAAAAGCGGTGGGACAAGTGCGGGTTTTCGAGTAAGTGTATTGAAAATAGTGAGTGCAATCCAGCATCATTTTTAGTTCGGCCGGATCCGACCGGATTGATCCGGTAAACGTCAAACGATGCCGGATCCGCCGGATTACCGGATCCGTTTTTCCGGATTACAATCCTTAATTGAAAAGTCATTTGATGATTTTTCTCGTAAAAAAAAGGTAGTCATGATGAGCACCATTGTTCCAGCCGCTTCCATCAGCGGACACGTGCGCGGCACCGAGCGGGCGCGCCCGCGCGCGGCGCACCGCTGTGGCCTTCCGCGAGCCGCCGCGCCGCCGCCGCGACAGAGATACAGGTGACAACACGCTATAAGTACGAACGTTACTTTTACTTTATTTATTATTTTTATATTACTTTTGTGGTATAGCTGGATTAGTACAGAGAGATATTGATTTTGAAACATTTACATTGTTATCCTACTTTATTCGTAGGTGCAACAACTGACTGCCAAGACTCCTCCGATGCCACAACAGCCGACGAAAAACCCAAAGAAAATGTTAACGGTAAATATTAATACGATAAGTAGCTTTTGTTCATATGAAAATGAGCTTTTTTGTTTTCCTTGTGAAATCATCCAATGACATCCCCGCTCTCCCCGCTCGCGCGGGACGGGACTAAAAACTCACTCCTGTTCCTTCGTTGCCTTTCTTACCAGGGCTGAGTCTTTCCTTCAGAAGCAGACACTTGACCCCAGTAGGCTTCGACCCTGCTGGGCCCCTACGGTTTGCTGACATCTCCTTGAGGTGCGCGTGGAACAGTACGCGCCGTCGACGACTTGGGCTCGGTCCGGACGATCGGACGGCGAGCTACCCATTGTTCGCCGTCCGCAAGCCCGCGCCTACGGTGGCTGGAAATCGGGATAGGAATCTCGGAGGCTGAGGCGTGAAGGCCGCTCCCTCGCGCGTGCTCGTGCGGCCTCCTCCTTTGCTAACATTACTGCTTCGCAGAAGGAGGCGACCGCCTGCTACTCCTCCTAGCTTCGGACCATTGCCTGTACCAAGGCCCGGCGTGAGAGATCGTTGCCGTCGATCTCTCCCACGTGGACACTTCGGTGCTCTGCCCAAGCGGGGAGAGTCCACCTTGTCCTCCGGGCGGTCCACACAGTGGTGACACTCGGGCGTTACTCCCGCACGAATCCGGTGCAGGAACTTCCCGAACTGACCATGTTCGGTGTGAACCTGCGTCATGGGGAAGGTGAGGACGCCGTGAGGTCTTTCCGGCCACTCCTCAAAGAAGGGACTTATCGCCATAATTATGGCGTGCTCAGCACTGGGTTGCAATAGACGCTGTCGCCATTCCATCATGAGATCCCGCCGGAACTCTGTCCGCCTTGCCACGACTTGTCGCGGCAGGAGTTTCCTGTTAGCGTTCCCGTCAAACGCTAAGAACAAAATTTATGGTAATGACATTATCTGTGAAGAAGTCACGTGACCAGTGGCGTGACAGGTAATGTCTAAGGTCCAGCCTGTAGGTCTGAGCAAAAACATGGAGGATGGACTGACCGATATTGACAAAAAATTTATACAGAACAGTAATTTGTCTAAGCTTCTCAGGTCTAAGTAAAAATATGGAGAATGGACTGAGCGATACTGTCACAAAATTTATCGCTCTGTAGAAGATGTTATAGCTACTTAACTGTGCAGGCAATAACTGACTCTTTTCTGTAAGACGTAGAGACGAAGGTGACCAGGTGATATAGCAATTAGAGAAAAATACAACTACTGAACGCTTTGTTTCTCTCACCCTGTTTTGACAGTATTTACACTGCCGGATTTCAGGGAACGGTGCGTCTATTCTCCTGTGTGTATTTGAGTGATATACACAACGATTGTCAATACTTATCTATTTCTGATTTTTTTTTTTGTGATATAGGTTCTCTATAAATTGGTCTCCTGTAGAATACCGTAAACTCGAGTTAGAAATTAAATAACATTATGGCTTACTGTTCACGGACGGTAACGACGCGACGTTGCCGCTTCGTTGACAGAGTCAAACTGTAAGCTGTGAGCAGACGTAGGTACACCAAGGCTATAATGACGAATACGCGTCTATGAAGCTACGCGTCCGTGGACAGTAGGCCTAAAATTATATAATTTTCAGGTCATGGCCGACGTAGGTGTTTTACAAGATTAAAATCAGCTTCCACGTCGCGCCTGAATTATTCACCAAAGTAAGTATTTTATTATTAACCTCTTGCATGCCTGTATCAATGCGGTTGCGATGCGATCCAATACGGTTCACCAGAATTCAACGCCATGCGGCGGCTATGTCCTACGTGCGCACAAGGGTTTGCGTGAAAATATCAAAGTAACTAATCGCGTCCGCTTCCATTCGCTCGCGCCGCATCGCTTCGCGTTCGCTTTGTATCGTCTATGTAGGACCCTGCGTGAAACGTCACATCATACGGCATAGGTTTGTAATGCGCTATGCAAATAAACGCTCGAAATGTCAGCCGAACACCGTAGGTTTATAAGCAGCAGGTAGGTGCTCGAGGGGTTATTTAAATTACCTTTTTGTCATACAGATCAAGGACATTTACTCCATCATTACTCACGAAAACTGAGGAAACCAGCACGTGCTAAAACTTAAAATTCATAGGCATGTGACATTATTCACTAACCCGCACTTGGCCCGCGTGATAGATTACGGCCCATTCCCTCTCACAGCGAAGAGCATTGTGTCCCTGCTGTGGGCCTTGTGGTGTGTGTGTGCCTTGGTGTGTGTGTGTACGCCTTGGTGTGTGTGTGTGTGTGTGTGTGCCTTGTTCTAAACTATTATACCTCTACCAGAATTTGGTACTAGACTCGCCTTTTTATTATTTACATCAAAAAGTAACTTTATCCAAATTGCAAATGGAAAGAATTTTCCAAATTCGTTCAAAATCAAGTTAGAAACGTTTCACGTCTGGTGGAAGGGGAATCTGTCAAGTAACAGAAAAAGGATGCATAAGCTATAATATGACGTCACCGCCATTAGGTTACGCGCGTAGAAAATAGATAGCGAGATGTTTCCACCACGCGCCCACTCTTCCTCATACAAATATTGGGGTTGCTAATTGCTGCTTCGTTTTATAACCAAAAGGGTAAAAACGGGACCCTATTGCTAAGACTCCGCTGTCAGTCTGTCTGTCACCAGGCTGTGTCTCTTGAACCGTGATATCTAGATAGTTGAAATTTTCACAGATGATGTATTTCTGTTGCCGCTATAACAACAAATACAAAAAACAGTATAAAATAAACATTAGTGGGGACCCCATACGACAAACTTGATCTTTATGCCGTTTTTCTTCTAGACGTGGCGAAGGCTGGTCGAGTCCATTAGAATCTCTTCGGCAGCAGTTGAGAAAATTAGATGACTTAGAAGATCAGTTCCCAGATTTAGCGTGTCAACCAGCGTACAGTCTTCGATACCCGTTTGCTGAATTAGGTAAGACAATGCTTTCTCTACATATTTTGGATAATGAATGCAATAAGAAAGAACGAATAAATAAATAGAAAAAGTTACCTATATTACCTAGATATTTCAATAAAATTAATGTTTGTACTCTATGCGTGCCTAAACCATTGATCAGATTGTGAACTTTGGTAAGGTGTTCTGAGGAAGCCCGAGATAGTTCTATATAAGCTACATAAATAGAAAAAAAAATGGTTCTCCAGAAAGGCATCTCCGAAAGGGCTCAACCGATTTTGACGGGACTTTCATTGACAGATAGGTGATGTTACAAGGAGTTACTTAGGCTACTTTTTATATTCCTAGGAGAATTGTTTTTGAAACTACGGGATTTATCTTCGAAAGGAATTTGACGGGATTTTCACTGAGACATAGCTAATGTTATAATGAATAGCTTACTGCTTTTTATATTCCCGAGGGGACGGGACTTAATTCCAAGGGGGGACAAGTGCAGTTGTGTATTTTTACAAACTTGACGCAGAGGAAGTTGCGGGGTAACAGCTACGAGGGTGGATTGAAAAGTTCGCGGCCTCAGCAATAAAACAATATAAAATATAAGCAAGAGTAATTTTATTTTTCCACGTAATCTCCACTTAACTCTATGCACTTCTTCCATCTGGTTTCCAACGCCTGTATGCCGGTCATAAAAAAAGTTTCTTCAAGGCCTTCAAAAAAGTCACCCACCGCAGCTTCGACTGCCTCATTTGATGAAAATTTTTGACCTCCAAGGTGTTTTGTTAGGTAAAATCCATGTTTATATGGTTAAAAATTTTGAATGAACCTGCTTACCAGTGTTTAAAATAATCACATCGTTAATTTTTTTGAACTCTATGCTCTGAGTAGGTCCAGTAGCAACAGCGGACACACCCGAACTCGAGTTCGTGCGTCATCGGGCGCTCGTAGAGAGAGAAGGCATGCGTCGTGCGCGCGCCGCCTTGAAGCGAAGAAAGGCGGCGCTTTTAGAGACAAGGGCTGCACTGTCACCGCATAGAGCTCCTTCGGTAAGTTGGTACAAGAGATTTAAACTTGGTTTCGTATGTCTTCGTAGGTTTATAGATACATTATTATGTAATATAGATAAATTCGCACTCGGAGTGTCGGCAGCGTCGCTAATAAATTTAAACAGATGTAGGGGACTTCATAGATTTTCAAAAAAATATTAGAAGTAGAATTATTTAACAGGGTATCTTAAATAATTTCAGTTTTAAAATGAAATAATAAAAAAATGGCGGTGTGTGATGTCGCTCCATCTTGCTGAAACTAAAGTCTATTCGCGTCAAGAAAATAGTGTGTTATCAGTGCAACTGCAAAGTCTTACTTCTTATTCATACTAGGGTAAAAATTAAACCGTTCATATTAAAGCATACCTTTTATTACACATGTAACGAGAGTACTTACTATAGACTTGAGAAGGTGGGAGCGCAGATTTCTGTTGGGGTTGACGCAAATGTATTGAAAATGAGGGGCTAAGTAGGTAAACTTCGTTTTCGCGCGCTAACGTCTAACTATGATGTAATTGGTCAAGGGGTGTGGCTAAGCCGAGTGACATCGATGAGTCACTATTTTCTTAACGCGAACACACTATAGGTACTTTTATTATGTCTGGGACTTGACACCAATGGATTATTTCCTATGGGGATAACTCCAAAAGACATTGTAGCTAGTCATCTTAATTTTACCGCTTTTAGAGGGGAACAGGCAGCGAAACATAATTTTTATTAAACTATATAGTCTTCTAATACACAATAAACAGATTTTAAACAAACCCCATAACTTTTAAGTATTTTATTTTTTAAACTGAAATTATTTATGGTATGTTGTACTAGTAAATTCTTAGTCCGGATAGCGGTGTAGCTAGCCTGTATAATGGTGTTAGTAGTAATATTGCAGTAAATAGAAAATCTAAGGCTTAGTTGACAGGCCTTGTTGAACAAGGTCGATTCGTACGAAGCCGGGCAAAGAACAATGGGATCCGTCTTTTATATGAATTAGGTTAGTAAATAAGTAGAATGCTTCAGAAACTCTTGTCGATTCCATTTAGGGTACACTGTATTTATACCTGTATAAAAACAGGAGGAACGCGAGGTAACTGAGCTAGAAGTGGCGCTTCACCGGGCGCGGGCGCTTCTAGGTGAAAAGGAGATCAGGCTACGACACATCGAACGAGCACTGCGTCGCCTCGCCGATACACACCCTCCACCACTCATACAGGTTCTGCTGACGAACTAACTTCAACCTTATTGTGTTCTTCATTAAGTGCTTTTTCATTGGTTAATTTTATGTATACGTTGTCTTCGTCTTGTTAGTTTCAAGCAATTTTCATCATTTTGGTTTCCTCGTTCTTCGTTGATCGTCTTTTGTTAATTTGCCGTTATAATTTAATTCGTTGATTTCGCAGTTGCTATTTTTCTTTCATTTCGTCTTCAATGTCACTGAATTATTATTTTTTTTGCGTAAATTGGTTTGTTACTTTTATGCATAATAATAATGTTAAGTATATACTTACTTAGTTGCATTCAAAAATCTGTTGGAGCAAAGTTTCCTTACGAGTACTTCTATATTAAGTATAATTAAACTGCTGATCGTTTGTTCAAATAATGGGATTTTTGATTACTTCGGAGATTTGAATACTATGAAACATATTGAATTTATTATTATATATTCAAGAAATCTAAACAGAAAATAATTTAATATTCCATTAAATAAATTTATTAAAGTAAATGTATACTTAAATTTAAATATTTATTTGAATACCAGGAGGCCACGACTAGCGAGGCGTCATCCGGCAGCGACGCGGCGCCGGCGGAGGCGGGCGGCGCCGTGCTGAGGTCGCTGAGGGCGCTCCACGCTGATGTCAGAGATATTTGGCGAGCCTTGGATGCTAGGCGACCCCATACTGGTAACTATGCTATTCATAGGATAGGGCAAAAATGACTCAGGATTGAATATACAGGGTATCTTTAACATCGACGCAAAAACTAATACCAAGGATTCAATACATGATTCTGGACCCCCATTGGAATTATTACCGTTTTTTCCTAATTTAAAAAAAAAAATACGTTTTTTAATTTAAGGTGAATGTTCCGCTGGCCTGTTCATACATTTTTCGTTCGCGTTTTACTCCGTACATAGACACTTTTTGCTCAAAACAAATCACTTTATCACTTTTCTACAATGAAATAGTTCCGCAGGTGACTTTTTGGTAAATAATTTGCATTATATATTGAGAAAAACAGTCTTCAAAACCGGGCAAAATTTGATATTTTGTTTACTAGTGTGAGTGCGATTTGACAACCAAGCATGCCGGCCATGATTGCGATAGGTTATAATATTTAACGCTAGATGGCGTGCAACCGATATTGTAAATTTGAAAAATCATTACTAAATTTCTAATAATGGTGTTAATTAAAAAAAGCATTATAATAACGTAAAACTAACTATCATAAACGAAAACATAAAACATTGTTGTTGATTTCAAAAAATTGTTAGCGTTAGTTATTATTATTGTTACTGGCAACAATATCATCATTCGTACGTAATCGTAGGTGCCTACGAAAAAGGCGACGTTGCCGTACTTCCTAGTTCCTTCCTACTTGACCCTTTGACCTATAATGTTTCTAAGAAAAACCGTTGCCAAACTTCGTTTGATTCGATGTATCGGTTGACTTGAAATAAAATACATTTTGAAGCTAGCTTGAGCAGTGATAGGTTTTACGCGCGGAATTTCTTGTATGTTTTGAATTGTATGAATTTTCATTGATTCGAACTAATATTTTTTGTATGTATAATATTACAATTTAATATAATTATTGCAAGGTATTGTAGTATAGGTTGCTTATACGCAATTTTATTTTAAAATAAAAGTACCTACCTACCAATCTTTCGGTGGTATTAGCAAGTCGGCGCGTAAACTAAAATCTTCTCATAATAGAAATCACCGATCGATATTGTTAGCTGATTCGTTATGTTATAATAATATCAAGTAAACAAAGTTTTATTTACTTGATAATATATCTATCATATGTAAACCAAATTTATAAGTCGCTATACATAGGTATATATTTCTTGTCATATTGTTTTTTCAGATTAGTACCTAATACAAATAGTTATCGACGGACCATTAATATTAGACGGACAAACAAACATTAGTTTTATTTGGTATAGTAGGTATATCGCGTCTTATGTGGTTGCGGTGCATTTCGTTACAGTTACTTACATCAAAATGTATAAGTATGTAATATGATTTATTATTTATGGTTGCTCTGCAGGGATTTATCCCCACAAGATATTATTTTCTTAATTGTCAATAAGTTGTCAATCAATATTATATCAAAATTATTTGGGTAAGTAAAATTTTACTCCTATATTTTTCTCAAAATACGAATGTAATATAACACAAACGTAATTTGGAACGTCAGTTTCACAGTCAGTTTGCAATATTCTGTATTATCTATGGGTAATTGGATATTATTACTTTGCAATCGGATTCGTTTGCATGACTTACGATTACGACTGCATTTCCAAGCTATCTGATCTGGTTGTTTTATGATTCCATTCAATTTTATTCGAGTTTATATAAAGTAACATATTGTCTTGTATTTAATTCATGTTATGGCATTACATAATTATTGATTTATTTCTTTCAGTACCCAGAATACACAACCGAGAACATATGCGCGTGTCAAACCGAAAATTCGCTTAGAGGCCACCTACAGTGTTCCTAGTACTAGCACAGTGACTGCTGAACCTGTGGTTGAACCTGTGGTAGACATCAATTGGCCGCAAGCAGATCCTGAAATCGAGTCGTTTCCGTTGACTGTGGAAACTGTTCCAAATACATGGTTATCTGGAATATCTGGGTATCGCATTGTGGACCTTAGGCATGTTATTGAGTGGGCCTGTCTTATGGAAAGACACCGAAATATCTGTGAATCATCCCAAATTGAATTTGTTAGTGAAAGACGTGATGGATTTCGAAGTGTATTAAAATTCAAGTGCAGTATGTGTGAAAAAACCTGGGAACACTGCACAGAGAGCATAGACAAAATAAATACTGCATTTGTGTGGTCAACTGTAACTTCTGGTAGCTACTACACTCAAGCAGCTCATATAACAAGTCTGATGGATATTCCAACAATGTCACCTAATAAATTTCGACGGATTGAAAAAAAATTAGGCAATGTTTGGTTAGAACATTTGACAGAGGAAATTAAGACTGCTGGTGAACAAGAAAGATCAATTGCTATTGAAAAAGGTCATGTGTCTTCAGACGGTGTTCCATTTATTACTGTGTATGTGGATGGAGGATGGTTGAAAAGATCATACGGGCATAACTTTGATTCATCATCTGGTATGGTAAGATAAATTTATTTATTGTCAAAACAATGTAACACGACAAACAATTATGCAATGTTGTTGAATTTTGTTATTTTCTATAATTGAATTGAATTGAATGCAAACAATTATAATGTGCAATATTTTCAAGAGTTGTTTTTCACTTCCAGGCCTGCATTATTGGGAAAGAAACTAAGAAATGTCTATTTCTTGGTGTTCGAAATAAATATTGTTATACATGTCAATATTATGATAGGAGAAATATTGATATGAAACCACATAATTGTTGCAAAAATTTTACTGGACCGTCTACAGGAATGGAATCACAAATTATTGTGGAAGGCTTTCAAAAGAGTGAAGAAACACATCAACTTCGCTATTTGAGCTTTATTGGAGACGGAGATTCCTCTGTGTTTGCAAACTTGAAAGAAAAAGTGTCTTATGGAAACATAATAAAAAAAATTGAATGCAAGAATCATGTAATCAAAAACTATACCAGTGCACTCTAAAAGGTAAATCCTTACTAATATTATACTCGTAAATGTAAAAGTAAGTTAGTAAGTTAGTTTGTTTGTTTGGCTTTCACGTCTTAACTACGGACGGCGAGCAATGGGTGGCTCGCCGTCCGATCGTCCGGTAACTGTCCGGATCGAGCCCAAGTCGTCGACGGCGCGTAGTGTACCACGCGCGCCTCAGGGAGATGTCAGCAACCGTAGGGGCCCAGCAGGGTCGAGGCCTACTGGGGCCATGGGTGATACGAAAGTGATCCCCGGGGCCCTGGAAAAATGGCAAAGAAGGAACAGGAGTGGGTTTTTAGTCAGTAAAAGTCTGACACTATCTCCCTCGGGGATGTCATAAGATGATTTTCGCACCGAAAAAAAAAAAAACCTTTAATCCGGTTGGCGCAGTGGTTGGGCGATTGACTGCTGCGCTGCGTGTCGCAGGTTCGATCCTCGCAAGGAACAAATATTTGTATAGCCTACAGATAGTTGTTCCGGGTCTGGGTGTCTTGTGTATGCGGATTTACATGTTTGTAAACGCAAAATCATTGAATCATATTCAATATTTATATTTGTACACTTTCAGATTTTGGCCAACACCAAGCTCCCACTTCGTGGGAGAAATATTTTGAAACCCAAGGTAATGAAGCTGACCTTAGTGGCACGGAAAATCATAATGTATAGTAGTGATAATACTGTTAACGCTGCAGATTTGAGAAATGGCCCACTTCATGTATTTGGAGTACACGGAAACTGCAAGGACTATTACTGCAATGTCAATGGAAGTGAAAAGAAGGAAGAAAACCTCGTAGAAATTCTAAAAAAGGATGCTCCAGAAGTGTGGGCTCTGATTTATGCCGCCAATGAAAAAATTGCATTGAAGGCAGGCCGTTTGTCAAATGAGACGACAAATGTGGCAGAAAACTTTATGAGCGTAATAAATAAATTCAGCTGTGGAAAACGAATTAGTCTAGGTAAAGGGGGATCGTATCAGCGACGTGTTCATGTGGCAGGTAAATAGTATAAACATTTAATTTTTTATTCGAACAGAAGTTGGAACCAAAAAGAAATTTATATTGTACATAACATACAATTTCTATCATTTTTTTTTTAATATTTCCTAGTAAAATTATATTTTATTTTCAGGGCTATCGCTTGCTACTGGACACAAATGGCATGAGACTGCATGGAAAAAGCAGACCACACAGAGCCCAGGAACACATTTAAAAAAATATATAAAGCGAAAGGAACAGAGCAGAATACGACAACAATCGTCAACACGCAAACGATTGTTTGTTCCAAGAGAAAAAAACAAACCAGACAAGAACTATGGACCTGAAGCTAGTGATCCAATTGATATTGATGAAGTACAATTGAGAATATTGTGTGAAGAACGGTTAGCAGAATTCCAAAAGTCACCAGAAGACATAGCTTTCATTAAAATGTCTACTATAGGGCAGCATGAAAATGATTTATATACTACTCATAGGCGTGACCGTCTGACTGCTAGTCAATTTGGAATGGTAATGTAATCAGAAATTTGCATGTGTAATTTCTGTATCTTATAGAACACCTATGCAGACAACGCATCTTTTTATTTTATCTTACTTTTACAGGTTTGCAAACGCCGTATTACAACACCATGTCACAATCATGTCAAGGATATTCTATATAAAAAGAATATCTGTACAAAAGATATGTTATATGGCCAGCAAAATGAAAATGTGGCGAAAAGTATGTTTATGCAACAGTATAATAAAACTGTAAGGCCTTCAGGTCTTTTTATTGATGAAGAATATGGATGTTTAGCTGGCAGTCCAGATGGTAAGTTTTTCTATATCAATAATCATGTATCATATGTGTATAAGTTGGATCTTACCTATATATTTGATAAATATCGAAAATTATAACACTAGTTATAATCACGAGGGACCAAGGATTACGAGCACGATAGGCTGTTACTTTACCTGTTTCAAATCTCATAAAGAGCTCCATTTTACTGTTTTATAATCTTATATAAATTTGTTATAGGTGTAATTGAAAATGAGAGAGCCGTAATTGAGATCAAGTGTTTTCCATCATTGGCGAGGAAAAACCAAAGCCTAGAGGCAGCTGCACTAGAAAAGAAAAACTTTGCTCTAACATTGGATAATAATGTTCTACATATGAATAAAAAGCATGATTATTACTATCAAGTAAATTAATAATTCTATTGCATGTCCACTTTATAATTTATTTTAGCATGTTATTTACTCTTACCATAATTTTAAATCTATTTCAGGTTCAAGGACAAATGCGTGTCAGTAACATGGATAAATGCTACTTCATATGTTTTATTTCAGTCAATGAACCTTTGACTGTTATAGAAGTTTGTCGAGATAATGAATTTATCAGCAATATGATGCCAAAGCTACTAGACTTTTTTAAATACTGTATTCTGCCAGAAATAATATTGAGACGTGTTCAAAAAAATGCGAAATGTATAGATATGAAAGGTACAATTTTTTTTTTTTTATTGATATTTTTTCTTGTGGGAAATTTTTCTTCAACATCAAAAGTTACACATAAAATATACTAAGCAGTCATTTTCTTTCGCAGCAGCTGTGTAGCGGTGGTTTCCGGACAAGAACTTTAGGAAGAGTGAAAACAACATGCCGGATAATTTTTGTTTTATTTTAATTGTAATTTTATAGTAGTATGTTTAGAATCTATATTATCAATGTTTACAATCATAGAGTGAATTAAAATAAATTTGTTGCTTTTTTATATCCTTTACAATTAAAACAATACTTTAGCAGATATGTTCCATTTGTTAGTTCCATTTGTTAGTTATGTTTAGGTTTTACTAAAAAAATATGTGATTATGGATGCTTAGATACTATCAAACATTTTTCCACCTTCTTGGTTGCAATCTCTTATTCTAATTTGTGTTTTAAATTTGTTGTCTTGTTTATGAATTATAGTTTCTTGCGTTTGTCTTGTACTGGTGTGTAATTGTTGTAAATAATGTAACTTGAATTACTTCAAATTTGCATTGGGACTAAATATTTTGAAAAAGATTGTTTTTTAGTAAATGGTCATGTATCAAGCATTGATGTCACTATAAATACTTGTAATAACTGTTGGTATATATGTTCTTATAAATAATGTATAAGGTAATAAAATAAAACCGTTTTACATTGCATTCTTGACATTTATTTGATTCCCAAAATAATAAGTCAATTAAATAATTTACACCTGAAATACCACCTTTTATTTTTATAATATAATCGTTACAGGTACTCCTCAGACATAATTATTATAATTTCTACAGAATCCAGCCTGATAACTTAAATGCACGCCATCTAGTGGTTAATTTCGCTGAATGCTTTGATTTTAAAGTAGTCGCTCATGTCTATGTGTGTGTAAACGATACTATAAGCAGAGTTTGATATTAGTTTTTCGAATTATGGCGAATTAGATGGGTTTTGAGGCTATAATTTGACTAATTTCGATAAAGTGGAATGTCCGATTTCCGCTCTACTATTTCTGTGACTTAATATTGTTCCAATTACACTCAAAACAAAATAAAACGGAAAATGTTGACTTCAGCGCCATCTAGCGGGAAAACGGCCACGAACAACCCGTAGCAATCACCTTAAACTGTATAAAATCGTTATTCTAACATTTTTACAATAACAATATAGCAAAATAATCTGCAAGTAATGGGGTAGTCCCATTACGGAGTTACAATGCAAAAAGGTTCAACAAGATCAGCCAAACTTATTAGTTTATAGACATAAACAGATAAGTTTTGCCCGAATTGATAACCTAAATTTAAATTACCTGTCCACGTAGGGACCTATGACAGCATCAGCGGACAGCATTACCATGGCCGAATACTGGGCCTGGCAAGGAATTTAAGTAGTTTTGCCATCGATACGCTAAGAAGAAGAAGATAAACTAAATGACCTGGAATTTGAAAGTAATTGATGAAATAAGGGTATATCAGTGTGAATTTCACACATCTGCTTAACCCTACAGAACGTACCGGCGTGATGTTATATTATGAAAACCACCACTAAAAACAGACATGCGATTGCAGCAATCGCGGAATATTTACTATCATTTATTGAAGAGTTCCATGGTCTATTATAAGAAAAAGAATCATTAAAATCGGTTTACAGCTCTGCCGTCCGATTACTAAAAGACCGTTAAGTAAATAAACCTAATTTTGAGTTATGGGCTAAAAGGTGGGAAATGATGTCCCTAGAAATTGATTAGACATACAGCTATGTTTAATAGACCAAAATACTTGATATCTTTTAAGCGTTCTTTCTATGGGTTTTAATGAGTGCTAAGTGTAATAATATTTTTTTAAAGTTAAGGTTTTGTGTTTTTGTCTTGTTTATCTATTTCATTATGGGACCACTTACAATACTAAAAAACGGCTGGCTGATGTACAGCCGTCTTATAGAGTTGCAATGGAATCGGAACCGCCATATATTTACTTTGAGTCACAGTTTAATGCAATTTCAAAGCTAAATAACAGTTAAATCACTTAACCTTTTTTTAAAATAGTAAATTGATTGAAACTCAATGAACTGCACTTGTGAAAAAACGTTATTAGACTTTAACTGTCTATGTTATTGTTTAGCTATACTAATAATATACAGATTTATGATCTAAAATACAGTTTCTGAATAATGTGTGCACAATAACTGTCTTTTAGTTTAGGAATTACTGGCTAACCCATATTGCTCTTAATTCAAATAGACAGACTATGTGTTAGATTTTGGGCTAGTTTTTTGTGCTTTTAAATGTGTGTGCGTGTAAAGTGTGACAACTAGGTAATTAAAATAAAACAAATATTTTTTTTATCACAAGTATGTATGTAAAATCAAATAAGGAAATTTAAAAATTATTAAATTCAAAAAGTTCTCACAAACCTTTGTGGTACATATAAACAGAAATAAACTCTGAAAGAGCAACTAATATAAAAATTATAGACTAGAAGCATTATTGGTGGCGCCTGTGACAGCTAACAAAAGAAGTAATATGTAAATAGGGTTTATTAAGTTAAGTTTATTAAGTGTGCGCATAATATGAGGTAGTTAGAGGCGCCACAATAGTGACGCACGCCTGCTAGCAGCTAGCTATCACAAACACTATCCTATAGTGCCGCTAGACCTGTAAGATCGTATTAAAAAAAAACATACAAAGTTCGGTAAGTAAAGTATTTTTTGTACTTACTATAAATTCTTCTTAGAATTAGATTAACTTATTCTCTAATGAGATCAATAATGACAATCTATTATTACGTTTACCAGCTTGTAAACCGTGCAGGTATCTAAATATTATTATATTTATCTACTTAGGAACCAAATCAACGTTACATTTACTTGTAGGTACTATAAACAAAATAATTGATACAAAAAAAAAATCGAATATTTAAAAACAGTATTTTAGATCCAATATTACAAATTAGATCTGTTTCCTTTATTTGTGCTCACGCGTTCCTCACATTCGGGCATATCGTACCAGAATTGCATTTTGTGCGGTACGCTAATATCTTTTAACGCGTTGATAACTGTGTGTTTTCTTGCCTTATCGATACCCTTTGGTACACTTTTAAACTCTGGTTTTAAGACATCCGTGTGTTTTAGATACCTATCGGTCATAAATCGTAAAACTTTATAATCAGGATCATCTACTTCCGTTTTATATAAGATGTCGTATTTTTTTCTTTGGAAACATACTTCTATTATGTCTTTCAAGTATACTCTCGGTGAGGACGTTTGTATACGTCTATCAGATACATAGTTTTGGAAATTTAAAAAATCTTTAGGCTCCATAGTTTTAACGTCCACTCTTGCTAAATTAGCAGAAGCAACGCACTCTGTAAAATCCTGAAAATCATACAGTTTTCCTTTCTTTTTCATCGAGAGCTCGACTTGGTGATGAAATTGATCACAGCTCATGAATGTGTGACCAGGCTCAAAATATTGAAAGGTTATTGTTTCAGTAGCTATCAAGTCGCTGTTAATTAAGAATATAAAAAGGGAAAATAACAACCAGTTCTTATTTTGGGCACTGCAGTTATCCATCCAAAGGGTGATATGTTTTACGTCCCGGTGTTGCAAAATAAAATAATAATAACAGCTCATAATATCTTCTTGTTTGCGACCTGAGATGCCATCATGCCAAATACATGCTAACGGCTTATGTTGACTAGTAATTTTACCTACAGGTGCGAATGTGAGGTTAAACGTTGCTAATCTAGGGCAAAATATAATACTTTTGAAACTGTCTAACCTTGGTAACATTATAACTTTCTGTAAATCAACACTGTAATATATATTTTCACAATTTTGTATTTTTTTTTTTATGGGACTCATACAAATTGCGCGCTTTATTATATTTCTGTTTATGACATATATATAAATTGCAAGCCTCACAGTTATCCAGAAGTAATTTTTTTGCATCGTGAGCTGTATCCTTGGGCATGTAACGCATACGCTTCACAAACTTCGCACTCTTCATTACCTAGTTTAGTAAAAGATATGTTCATGTTCTTTACATGCTTCCTGTAAAATTCATAAGACACCTTCTGAGATGGATATTTCTTGCAAAAGTCTTGATGCATCATAGTGACTGTTACATCGCATGATATATATCGCCTAAGTGGAGCATGTTCACGGCGATAGTGGGGCTCTAGGGGGTGGATTGATTCCACGTGCTCTGTAAGTAGCCTGCGATCCTTAGGAGCTGTCTTAATGTGCAATCCCCGCTTGTCAACTGGAGCTTTGTTCAGAGAATTGTACAATACGGTGTCGTTATTTTTGTGAAAACCTAATGTTGTTAAAAAAAATACTTTGCAGACTTCATCACTATTTCCATTTAGATGTTTTAATGTAAATGTACTTCTTGGAGCTCTTTTGCTCTCTTTAATTTTGCGTTTTGGTATTGCTACGGCAGTGCTTTGTTGTATGAATATTCTTCTTTCTTTCCAAGATAAATCCCAATATTTTTTGTTTATAGATTCTCGTGCATCCGGTGTAAACTTAGTTGAACATTTTTTGGAACATTTTTCATCACATCCAATCTTCACATTGTAACTTAGTATTTTTTCTTGCTTTTTCTTTAAATTTCTTTCCTTCACAGACATCGTAATATGGTTTTCGTTCGCAGGTTCATTTACTGGAGTAACAATAACAGACAAAAAACCAGTTTCCGTGCACAATGAATTGTCTTCTGGACGAGGCTCCAAATTAACATCGGTGGTAGGACTTATAGGTTTTTTACGGGATATCTGATGGGGCTTTGACTGTCCGTTGTAGTTGTCATCGTCATCTGACGAGGTTTCGTTACATGGGTGATAGTCCTTATCTTTAACTGAATCATCAGAAGAAAATTCTCCTGATGGTGAGCGGTTTAACCATGTTGGTGACAATATTTCGGTAAGGTTATCATTAACGTAAGTTGGATCACACAATTCCGAAGAAATACGAGAAGGCAACGGTGACGACGACATAGGTGGCATAATTTCGTTACAAGTTAAAGACATTTCTTTGCTTAAGTTAGGTGGTTGATCTGCACTTACTGATAGTGAGTGGTTTGACCGTGTTGGTGACAATATTTCAGTATGGTTATCATTAACGTAAGTTGGATCACACAATTCCGAAGAAATACGAGAAGGCAACGGTGACGACGGTATAGGTGGTATAATTTCGTTACAAGTTAAAGACATTTCTTTGCTTAAGTTAGGCAGTTGATCTGCACTTACTGATAGTGAGTGGTTTGACCGTGTTGGCGACAATATTTTAGTAAGGTTATCATTTATATAAGTTAGATCACACAATTCCGAAGAAATACGTAAAGGCAAGGTCAAGTTAGGTAGTCGATCTGCATTAAGAGTAGAAACCAGCTCGGAGAAATCTAGCCCCAAATCGAGAGAAGTTTTGGTTTCATTCAATTTTTGAAAAATACTTGACGTCATTGAATAATCAGCTGCATATAATGAGTTTAACATATTTTTATTAATATGTTTTGGGGTCTTACTGCTGCCTGACGAGGTTTTCTTGCATATGTCATCGGTGGAAGAATGACGACGTTGATGACGTGGTGGCAGATTTTCTTTATTTTTAAGCAGGTTTGGTTGGCATTCCTCATTGCATATTTTTATCATCGCTTTAGCTCTTGAGTCCTTAAATCTAGAAATAAAATCGTAACAAAAATAAGACAAAAATGTGAGTTTTAAACCTGCATTTAAGGTTTTTAGAAATATGTTTCACGGCCCGAAAACAGAAAAACATAAATTTAATTTACGAAAATCGAACCTATTTTTTCAAGCCAAGCAAAATGCAAAAACAATGGAAGCAACAATAATAATCAGTACAATTTATTAAAATGCAATACACCGTGTACACGTTACTGCACGATATAAAATATTACGAATTGAATAAATAATATCGCAATCACAAAGAACGTAAACAGGTACATGTTACTGGTGAATTACATTATGAACGGAATAAATGACATAGAAATTTATTAATCTTAAAAATGACGTAAACTTACCTCCCGTTCGTGGCCATTTTTGGCGGGAATTCACATAATCGCTAACTGCAGACACGTCTTACTCCTCCATGGAGCTACGGATAACTGAAGTGAGTGTGCGAGGTGCGAGGGGGCATACCGGGAAGATAGACGTCTTTTAGCGTTGGAATGTCACTTAGCCGTTTTTTGTATTGTATTTGTTGACATATTATTTGAAATAATCACAACTAAATAACGGTCACTGTCTTTTAGAATTGTATATGCTCCAAAGTCACGTTGGCTTACCAACGATTAGCTAGCTAAGTGTGAGTAACGGTTTTGTAGAGTGGTAATTAAAGAAAGCTGTCTTTTAGATGTCGTAAATGTCAATGCGCCTTGTATTACTATAAATCACTAAAATGCTTATAAAGTGATTTAACGGTTTATTACTGTTGTAGTTTCATGTAACCGTTTTCTAAGATTGCTTAGTGGACTAATATAAATTTTAAATAGACGGTTACAAGCGTGTAGCCGTATTTTAGTGTTAAAAAGTAACATAACCGTATTTAAGTGTTGAACGATCTCAAAAATGATGTAGTTAGCCGTGGGAGTAGTCTCCAGATCTCTGGCGTAAATAAAGATAGAAAAATGTGACCCAGACTGATTGATAGAGAAAAAGTTGCTCTTTCGCGTAGTATATATGACTCAAATTTGACAAAACGTCACTTAACGGCCTTTTAGTAATCGGACGGCAGAGCTGGCGGAAGATATCGCTGATAATTCCTCTTATATGTGATATGTGTGTGTAATGAATAATATTTTTGTTGTTTCTCAGCTTCACCGGAAACTAGTTCGTGCAATGCTGCCACAACATCACAAACTCGCATGACATTATCAGCTGTAAGTATTGTTAAGTTCACTTGAAGTTATTTTTAGGTAATAAGTTCGCATTCTATCATCATTTGTCTCTATATAATATGGACATAGTTCTACAGTGATATCTATTGTTGTTCATCCATAACAGTTATGTACTAATAGATGTTTTCTTTTGGGTTGTTCATCCTTCGTATAGTTTTTTTTTTTACCAAAATATTAATTTTACATCAGTAACCTTTCCTGTCTCTTTACAAGACCATGACAATGACACTAATGCAACATATTGGGACTTCTACCTCGCGTTCCGAGTCATGATAACATCGCTGTTTGTGTCAAAAAATCGCTGATGGACACGCTTACGGTCACTCGGAACGATTGCTGGCGCGCTAACATCGATATTATCGTGACCCAGAACGCGATGATAGAGACCTACTTGAAAGTTGACAGTTCACTCGATCATTTCACTTTGTTTTAGCATTATTTGGCAGGAAATATATCGATTCAGCCTTCACGGTAAACTTTGATGAGATAGTTAATACTACAATACATTTGCAGTCACTGAACTTCATCCGAAAAAATTCTTTAACAGTGCTAAATTCGTGATACTCTCCATACAACCGCTCTTCGTGATTATGACGTTATTACACATCTTTCTCTAGATATTTTGGAAATATATCTTGTGAAAAATATCTTGTAGTTATTATCTAGGTTTCTATAAAAAACAAAACATAAATTTGTGTAAAACTAATCCAGTGAAGACCTCTGACAATCTGAAATCTGCTTTATTGCACAAATACGTAAACCCCTCCATTATGTACTCATAAATTTAAAATGTAAAGAAAATTATATTCATGGAAACCTTCAGATCCTTCCTTGATATTCTGAATGACGAAAAAATACGTATTTCCTGAAACAAGTTTTGTAAAATATTCGACTTAGCGACGAAAGTTACCGAGAATGCCAACCGAGTGTTCAGGCGCTATTTTTCTTTTTTCGCGTTGCCTCTTTAGCAAATATTGCGTTGGATGAAAAAACAAGCTTTTCAACCATGCTCACTTTGACGATAAACGGACTGAGAAGGGCCCTCTTAAAAACCCCACTTCATCATTTACATAGTTGTAGATTTCTAACAGGAGCAGTGGTGGCAGAGTAGAGCAGTTGTAGGTCGCGGGTTCAAACCCAGCCAGGCGTATTACTTTGTGTAATTTATTTCATCACCACTGCTTTCAAAACCGCGAAGAAAAAACATCGTGAGGAAACCCTGTCCTAGAACCAAAAATTCAAAGACATGTGACATTCACCAACCTGCACTAGGACCGCATGGTGGATTACGGCCCATTCCCTCTCTTAGGGAGGAAGCCTGAGTCCCAGCAGTGGGAACATTAAAAGGCTGATTATGCTATGCTATGCTATGCTTAGATTTCTAGCAGCCCCAATAATACCTTTTAAATGGATACTTATCTTTCTAGCCGGAACCAGTAATGCAAGACAACTCCGACGGTGGCGTGGCTGAGCGGGCTCGGGGGCTCAGGGCTTGGTTACAGACAGCACCTTAACCTCTCGAACACCTATCTCCTTACAACAAACTCGAAAAAAGAAACAAGGTATTTTGAACCTACTGCTTATGAACTTACGGCGTTCGGCTGACATTTAGAACATTGTCTCTTATGAACCTAAACGGTATCTTGCGACATTTGATGGGTTAAGTAGAGGTACTAACTAATGAGGTAACTACGGGTATGATGTATTGACGTTAGTCTAGAATGCTGTTTATGGGTCTTGAAGTCTTTGGCCGTTTTAACTGTCTTTGACAATGAATCTGTAGCGGTATTTATACTACCATATACGAAACTAGCTTCCGCTAGCGGTTTGGCCCGCGTGTGAGTGGTTTTTTTCCAAACTTTAGGCCCCCGTTTCATCCCCTTAGGGGGTGAATTTTGGAAAATCCTCACTTAGTGCTCGCCAACGTCATAAAAGGAAACGTTGTGCAAAATTTAATGCACGCCTGCATGCCTCGCATGCGCGCCTGTCGCTAGCTTGTCCGCTACTTATCCCGTACGTGCGTTTGGTACGTGAACACTTCGATATTACGCCATATGTTTGATATTTCGTGACCGCACCCGCGAGTCAACGTGAATGAGTACTAATTGTCTCATCGGGCAGTTGCCCACGACACCCGTCTGGTCGGAGGATCCTCCTTTTTCAATAGAGTTTGACGGACTTCCCACCCTGTTCCGCTTATCTACCTCTATGATTATACTTAAAAATCACATGACACCTAAAATTAAAGATGACTAGAATATTTAAATGACGATGTAACGCTTTATTTGCAAACTGACCTTAGCATAATTATGTATAATATGTTTTTGCCGCTATCTATCCGCATCATTGGTTTTACTATTAATATGAAAATGGGTTATACAATATTTTCGTTTGACGGTAGTTTAAAACAAAAATAATGGCGGGCTTTTGTGTGTGTGATGTGACTAAAAATACATATTCGTAAATTACTTCAAGATCCATACATTGCAATTCTAATTCGAGATTCTTACAACTCAATCCAAACTGGTTCGCACAATTTTTTTGCTTTTAAATATAATCAACGTTTATGTTGTGTTTACTTTTCCATCCAATATAAGAGAATTACGTGTGAAATATTTAGTTTTTTATTGTATGATACATTATATTAGAGAAAAATGCATTTGTCTAAGGGATGGTACAGACTTTGCGCGGTAAAAGAGATGGAATACCCATAAAGTAGATATTTCTTAAAAAAAACTCAATTAGGCAAGTCTGTACTATGCCTAACATTACTTAAAGAAAGATTTAATTGTTCTATTAATAATTAAAAGCAATGAAATGTTCTCTAAATGTATAGCTTTTAGTATATCGAATGAAAACACATTCGGCCATGAAAAGGTATACAATAATTAAATAATATTTTTTCTTGAAAAAAAATCAAAAATTGAAGTTACGTGTGATCTGACATTTATGAATAGTAGTAGAGTGACTTTATGAGTATATATATATATATTATAATTAGCCAAATAATAAATTTTTAGATTTAAGTAGTTACTTCTAGTCAATATCACTCATAGATGTGTTGAAATGTGCTAGTTATGACTTAAACGTCAAATGTATTAATCAATAACAAATTTAATTACCGGTCAAGAAAGATAATATTGGAATTATATCGTCCCCAAGTAATTGGGACAAAAATGTAGTAAAAATAATAATAATTTGACGGAATATACCGTATTTATCAAGAACGTGTTATTCTGGCGTAAACGTAAATAAGTATCTTTGTAAAAAGAAGATTATTAGGTAACACGTTCGCTGCAAAAATAAGTAAAGAAAAAAACGAAAGAAAATCATTTTATTTGGCGGAACAAGGCGCAAATTACAAGCTATAAGCTGTTGCACAAGTTATAAGTTATGAGCATACATGTGGATGGATGGAGAGGGAGCTCAAAGAAAAGATGGATGGATTGTGTGAAGAGTGATATGACAGAAAAGGAAGTTAGTTATAGCATGACGAGTGACAGGGCAGAATGGAAGAAAAAAACGTATTGCGCCGACCCCAAATAACACGGGACAAGGACAGGAAGATGATGATGTTTCTGTTGTACAAAAACGTTTCGAATTCAGTCTTGATTTCTACGCGATAGAAAAAACTTTTTAAATCCAGGTCTGAAATTGATTCAAAAGAAAAGATTATAAAATGAGACATGTTATATTTAGAATATAATTTTAATTGTTTTAACTTTGATTTTTTAAAATGATATTTATTTTGCAAATAAGTTTTTATAAAACACTACACGTAATTTCTTTCGTCAGTTTAAACTAGATGAGGCCGCTATTTCCTAACTGACTACCCTGAGAAGAATCAATAGAGCAAATATGTAAAGGTCAAATCGTATGAGAATCAAGTCTACAAATCACTAAAAATATATAACGTCAAACGTACTTAAAACAGCGTTTTGTCTCTGTCAGTTTTTTTGAAAATGAATAGTGATAAAATCATGTTTTATGGCCTGTTCACGACTTCGGTCTTAGCGGCAAGCGGGGCGGCAACCATACGCGGGCGCGCGGCGCTATGCGCGGCGTCTCGTGGCGTGCTTCAAACATTTTATACTTTTGATTATACCGCTCGCCGCCCCGCGCTGAGCTCCCGCTCACAGTGGTAAGGTCGGGAACGGGCTGTTAAATATGATTAACGCTAGACCGTTGCGGGATTATTCGAAAGAGTTATCGCGGCCCTCGACCGCAAAGGGTATGTGAAAGAACATGAGTGGGTTTTAGTCAGTAAAAGTCTGATGCTGCCTCTCCGAGGGGTTACTTGATGATTTCCCATCATAAACAAACCGTTAAGTGATTTTTGGTGCAAACAAACATGTTTTTGTAGCGAACGTGTAAACAAAAATATCGATACTTAAAAAATATAAATTAAAAATAAATATTATAGTGTACCAAAATAATTCTTAAAAAATAATGATCGGTAAAACATTCGACTCCTTTCGCACAAAACATTCCAGGCCAAGTGAGAGTAGTTTAATTATATTTATTAATAATTAATCAATTTATTAAATAAACATTAAGAATTTAAATGCATTTAATATTGTATTCTGTGCCAGATTTATGATGCATTGATTGTAGGATAATTGTGTTGATCTGCCAATCGTTTTGGGAAAAGGGCGTAAGTTAATGTATGTGTAATTTGTTTGTTTTAAAGACATGTATGTATTCGTGTATATTTATGTAGGTACGTGTGTGTACCCCTCCTGTTATCTTAATTTATACATTCCTAATAACTGTGTTCTCAGTTTTATTAGTGTGCAATGTTTTGTTTATAATTTCGCATAAAGGAGGTTGCCTGCAATAACTTATTGCGTAGCTACCTGGCCGTCACTTTTGCTACTCGCAACTGCATCGGTACGAATGCGCGACTGTATTGATGCTGCATCGCTAGTGACCCGCGACTGTGTCGGTCATCAACAGATGTTCTCAGGTAGTCAGTACAGCGCCATAGTATATCGATGCTGCATCTCGTCTGCATCAATGAAGTCTCGTGTTAGTAGCGATGCAAAATTGTGGCTACATGGGCGAAGGTATAGACTTGCGAAAGTATCGCGACTATGTCGCTGCAAAAAGTCGCCGCGGGTGACCTTCCCTTTTTATCCATTTTACTGCAATCGGACAATGTATATTGAGATTAAGCTGTTGATCCCCGCACGAACGCCGGCGGTCGTGCGCTATTGTCTTACTATTGTGTCTCTAATTACGCTACTCAAGAAGTTAAGATACATAATGGCCTAAGCCTTTTAGAATAGCCGGCTGTTATTTATTATAGCGATACTGTTTTTTTATTGTCGAAATTATATTTAAAACATTGCGCACTATAAAACTTTTTGCATATTATTGAGCAAATAAATAAGTTATTTGTAGTGTCTTATCTTGGCCTCCATTGTAACTTCGTACGTAGGTAGGTACTATTGTATTCCCTCGCTAGGCGGGGCGACTGAGAACACCATTGTGTTTGTATGTTGTGGTAAGTTCACTATAGTTGCGTTTGGCGACGACGGTAGCAATAAAATGGCCATCCGAAAAAATAAAATAAAAACAAGATCTTTTTGACGGCAAAGCGAGCCGTCCCTGTCGATCACATGAAGTGGTAAGAAAACAAAATTAAATAGTTTTGTTGCTGTTCGCGTCGTAAAAAAATACTGATTGAATAACATTCTTGTGAAATGATAAATGATATTTATTTTGCAAATAGGTTTTTTAATAAGACTTTTACACGTCATTTTTTTTTTTGTCAATCTAAACTAGATGAAGCCGGTGTTTCCTAGCTGACTACCCTGAGAAGAAACATTGAAACAAACTCAGGGGTCAAAGTCTCTTTTAGAGTCCATACAGTAGAAAGAAAGTCAATTCAATTCAAATTCAAAATGTTTATTATTTCACATAGGCCTATAGGGCACTTTTAAAATGTCAGAAGCTAGTGCACGGTTCCAATTGGTCGTTTCCTATGGAGAAGAACCGACAAGAAACTACATGGTAACTCTTTAAAAAAAAAATGCTTTTACAGTATACACCATCGGTGTAACTCGAAAAATAACTAAAAGACATTTCACCTATCGTGCTGATCGCGTTCCATATCATTCGTGAAATTGACCTGAAGTGTCAAAGCTTGGCACATCGGTTTGTCAAGAAAAATGACAATACATCTTTGTCTATAGTGAATTTACTACGGCAAAGTATGAAGGCACTGTGATAATTATCATTGTTAGGACATATGATCGTAATTTATCAGTCATTCATTAGTCCGTTGTTGTATTAATTCATCATTCGGTGAAAAATCCAAGTTGTTGATCGTAAACCTAAAGTAACAATTTGCACATTGGCAAAACTTGGGCTAGGCGTGCGCTTGACACTTTCCCGCCTGACGGTAAGCGGTGGTCGACGATGGAGCATGCTTCATCATCATAATTTCAGCCGAAAGACGTTCACTGTTGGACAAAGACCTCTCTCAAGAGTCGCAACAACGGCCGGTCCTGTGTGTCTCGCATCCATCTGATTTTCGCGTCCCTCACCAGGTCATCAGACCACCTTGTGGGAGGCTTTCCAATGCTGCGTCTTCCGGTACACGCTTGCTTAGAAGTAACCTATTCACTCTTGACTTAAAGACTTCTAATTTGAGAGAAAAATATTGACATAAAATATCTTGATCACTTAAAAATAAAAAATACACTTACGCTCATAACGAAATCATTTATTTTCACATAGGAATTTAGTACATACGTAGCTTTCAATGCAGCATCGAATCTTTAGGCTAAACATTCGCTACGCGGTTTGATTATCGAATGTGTACGTCGTTGAGACGTCGATAAGAGGATACTGCATAATTGTGCGTCCACACAGTACAAACTTACTTAGCTTTCTATAGAATTTTGTCTGTGCAAAATGGCAGTGCAGACCAATGTCAGTGCATAATCTATGTACGACTGTTAGTTTCCATGTCGACGCACTTTATCGCCTATCCACTTTTTTTAATAATAACATTCTTTACATATCTAAATGTAATTTCGTGATTTTTGAGCGAGCTATACTCCATCTGTTTAGGTAATTAACTAAATGTAAACAATCTTGACATGTCTTTTATCTAAAAGTTGTCTAAAAAATTTATCTAAAAATGTTTACAATTGAGATTAAATAAGGTTTAGGTTATTTACCTATATCGATGTTTGGTAATTAACTAAATTTTCATTAAACCCCAAGCGAACGCCGGCGTTCGCTCGCTCATTGTCTTTCTATTGTATGTCTAATTACGGTACTCAAAAGGTTTAATAATAATCTTTGTATGTCTTTTGTACGATTTTTTTTTTTTAAAAGACTTTATAAAGATTGTTTACGTTTAGTTAACTACCTAAACAAATGGAGTATAGTTACTCAAACTGCATTACAAGAGCCAGTGCATTCCTCATAATATGGATATAATTTGGTCAGCAAACTCATTTGAAATAAATAAAAAAATCTCATTAGTGCAAAAGTCCAACGTTCAAAATGTACTATTTACATCTGCATGCATTTTACTTTGATCATTCCTAAATACTAATATTGTAAATTCACAAAATTATAGTTATCTTTTTTTAAAGGTGGGCGAGTAACAACTGGTTTTTTCACATTACTTATGAACAAGTAAATATAAGAGAAAAAATAAACACTTAAATCTGTACTATGAAACTCAACTATCATTCAAAACGTCTCAATATCTGCAATTATGTTCCTAACAAACCAACAAATCTTCGCTTTAAAATATATTTTCAGTATCTCTACACTTGCTTGCAAAATTCTTCACACACTATTTATGCCATAATGCCATTC
Organism: Mythimna impura; assembly: GCA_905147345.3. Classification (NCBI taxonomy): domain Eukaryota; kingdom Metazoa; phylum Arthropoda; class Insecta; order Lepidoptera; family Noctuidae; genus Mythimna; species Mythimna impura. The sequence goes on from LR990349.1 coordinate 6,512,067, forward strand.
TGAAAGCCAGTTAAGAATAATTTAATTAAGTAATAATATATTTAATAACCAAGGTGCAGTTTTTTTGCAAGCAATTTCATGTTTTTGACCTAGTCACGATATTTTTTACATGTTTATGTATTTATTCTTCTAGTGCCTGTAAGGTGCTTGATTTTTTATTTTTCAAATATTTTTTCTTCTATTTAATAACGTTACGTCCAAAATTTATTTACAATTGTATAGTCATGAATTTTAATAATAAAAATATTTTGAAGTGCACATTCATTGCGGGAGACTTTTACCATTATTTATTTCTTTGTCATATTCTAATTATAATATAATGTAAATGGCAAAGGTCTTCCTCTCATTTAATAAGTAGGTTTTTTAAGTGCATAATAACTATGAATTTCAATTATTATAATAGAAAGATAATATAAATGGTAACCTACATTATAAAATGTAAAACAATTAAGAATCTCTAAAAAGAGCCAAAAATAATTGTAATAAAAATGAGTTGAACTTACAATAAGGTTGTCTTTCTCAAAAATTTTGTTAGTCTAGAAAAAAAGCTTTAATTTCCTTCCATTTACAATTTTAAATAATGATAGTAAAAACATTCCTATTCTTACCCGAACTTAACGATAAAGTTAATGTCAGTCTAGTTTTAATTAATTAATAATTATAAATCACAAACAAACAAATGTACAAAGACCCAATTATTGTAATTTCAACTTCGAAATATAATCAATCGTTCACAACGATATTCAGCCGAAATAAAATTGAACAAATCACCTTTGTGTTTTATTTAAGTATTCGCCCTTGAGTCCAGTGGTGATCATCTCAGTAGCAACAGGAATAGTACTGTAACTATCGTGTTAAATACGCCTCCTGAAAAAGAACAGTTATATTTTTCGGTACTTTATATAGGGTGACTGGTAATTAGTGACCGATACTTAAACACGTGATGTACTCATGGTTACAAACAACTTTCCCAAAGAAACTTGATCAAGTTATTAAAAATTCGAGTTGGCGAAGCAGCAAAGCTATTGTACAATAGCTTTGCTGCTTCGCCCCGCTGATTACCCCCTTTCGAGAAGTAACACATCACTGACATCACCATGTCACTGTAATCACTCGCTGTGTAATTGTAATTGTACGGCACCGTGTGCGCGGGCGTCAAAAAAATAAAAATAAAACATGTGCACGCGACTCGCTTTTAGGGGTGACTGATATTATTACCGATACTGCACGGGCTGCACGGCAAAGGGAGCGGGGCGGGCGGGGGAGGGGGGGAAACGTGACTTGTGAGACGCTCTACAAGTACATTGCCCTTTCCAGAGCGCGCGCGAATTTAAACAGCTGTTTTGTTATTATCATAGAATAAATGTGTATAAAAAAAAGTTTCTTTGGGAAAGTTGTTTGTGATCATGAGTACAATCACGTGTTTAAGTATCGGTCACTAATTACCAGTCACCCTATATAACTTGCAATGTTGGTAAGTACCTACATAAGTTTTGTTTAGGATAAATCTTGCAAATGGATTTTGAAACGGTGTGTATCCTGGATGACAATGCATTAATACCATGGAGCTGGTCTGACGATGGAGTCGGATAGTGGTTATAGAAATTTCTAAGCGCAACAAGATGACTCACTGTTTGAGCTCTTTGAAATGGTCTTGATGAGGACTTTATTATCCCTACTTTTAATTTTTTAAACGTCCTTTTACATTCTAAGATATCAAATTATTCAGGCATTTAATATCTAAACTAATATAATAAAAGAGATTAAAATTGGACAAGGGTAGACAATGTCCTGGGATAGCATATATTTTTTATGTTTCCTTGGGACATTTTTTTACTATCCGCGTGATAGTAAAAAAATGTGGTAAGTAATGTAAGCCGCTGGCAACAGTTAGGTAAACTTAAAACGTACCCTGCATCTTCCTAGCCGCATTATACTTGGCAGCGTGTCCCGTCACTATCTTGCCTTCTCTGCTGACAGCGGGCGTGCAGACGGCGCCACTTCCACTGGACGGCGTGTAGGAGAGGACTGACCAGGCGTGCCATAGTTTAGACGTTGCGTTCCAATCTCCGCCAGAAAAGTCACGGGGTAGCTGAAACATAATTATGTTATTACTTAAACTACCGGCCGCCGTAGGCGCGGGCTTGCGGACGGCTAGCAATGGGTAGCTCGCCGTCCGAACGTCCGGACCGAGCCCAAGTCGTCGACGGTGCGTACTGTTCCACGCGCGCCTCAGGGGGATGTCAGCAAATCGTAGGGGCCCAGCAGGGTCGAAGCCTACTGGGACGAAGGCAAAGAAGGAACAGGAGTGGGTTTTTAGTCAGTAAAAGTCTGACACTATCTTTCGCTCCGCCCAAGAGCGGGATTTGTCATTAGATGATTTTCCCACCTAAAAAAAAGGCACTGTAGTTTAGGGATGGTGATTCTTCCTAAAGAAGATCGATTTTTTAATCCATTCGAATCGAAGTCTAAAGAATTGATTTAGTAATTAATAGAGTTCTAAAAGATCGATTTCCTAAAGATCGTTCTGGTTGTTACCGTGCCGGTACCGAGTCCTAAAAAGCACGGTATTGATGATTCTATAGTGCACATGATTGTATTTAATGACTGGTGAGTAATCGGGTGTACAACATTCACATAAAAATTTGCTTGAGGAAAAAAGGTGCTTTGAAAAAAATTGAATCTCTATTTCAGGTTTCTGAGATTGATTCAAAGACTTCATCCATTGTTTAAGATGATTTCATTGACGATTGACGATTTTCTTGAGCTTATAAGTCGATTCTTCGATTAATCGATATCAGATCGCCATCCATTGAATGAACAGTCAAAATTAGACGGATTTTGAGGCATTAATTAGATTAAGCTCAAGTAAAGTGGAATGTCCGATTTTCGCAAACACCATTGCTTTGACTTAATATTGCTCTCATACACTAAAAATAAAATAAATTGAAAATTGATGTCAGTGCCATCTAGCGAGAACATTTTACAGCACGGTTGGCGCAACGGTAAAGCGATTGACTGCTACGCTGCGGGTTGCGGGTTCGATACCCGCATGGAACAAATATTTGTACCTATAGATAGAATAGAAATGGTTGAGCTGAATGGTGCTAATATTCACGTCAGGTCCGTGAACGGGCGCTGTCAGTTGAGACTGGTCATCTCTTAGCTGCCAGTTGCTATTTTAATATCTATATTTAGTTTTACTTTATTGACATTGTTCTCACATGATAGCGACAAGAAACATGTAACAGAGATATTTATAATTGCAAAACATGATTGAAAAGAGTGTCCATGGAGTTTCTTGCACATTCTTCTCCATAGAGATCTACGCTTTGGAATGTGCAATTAGCATCATTTTTTCTGACTGACTGACTTCTTGACATTTCAAAAGTGCCTGTAAATGGTTTATTTGAAATAAATGCTTTTGAATCTTTGAATAGGTGTTTCGGATCTGGGTGTTTTTGTATGTGACTTTACATCTTCGTGAACTCTCACACGGGCCATCATGATACAGTCCGGAGTAATTCCTAGTGTGTTTTTAAAGAAAAAAAAGCGGCCTATTCGGTCCCGTATCTATCTTAGTGTTACGTGTGTAGTCTTAGATAAATTTTTTGAGCGCCATTTTTTATAGATTTACTATCTGACTTGGAAAAAGTAGTTCTATAAACTATTATTAAAGAAAAATGGGGTCTTACTCTCATACCAACCAAATGTACATAAAAAAATCATGAAAATTAGATAAAATTGACCTAAAAAATTATGGTGCGCTATGGAATTGGAAGTTTGTCTTGTATGAGAGTTGATAGTTTTCAGCTTTCTTTCTTATTTATAAAGAACTACTTTTGAAAGCATACCTGCTGATCAGCAATAGTCCACGACAACGTGGGAAGTGGGACACCCTCGGCACTGCAGTTAAGGGTCACCCGACCAGATTCCTTGTCCACTGTACTGACAGTGAAAACTGCGTCGGTAGGTGGTACTGTAAGATAAAAAAATTGGTATGTAAGCATTATAATAACCACGGACGCTAAGAGAGTCTAAGATCTAGGGCCTCTGAAAGGGGCGACGGAGAGGTTTGGAAGGAGAAAGTGAATACTTTCTTTGCCCAGAATTGGGACACAATATGGGTATCTAATAAAAAAAAAACTTACCCAATTTATCAACAACAATATTCTCCCTTTCTATTCTAAAATAGGGCCGTTCACCAGACACCTCGCAGGACATTGTGAAGTTATATCTTTGTGGCTGGTACAGTTCCAGGGTTATGACACAGGTGCCCTTTTGTCGAGCGTCGTCCAATACAGCACAGCTTGTTGACATCTTGTCTTCTACGCGCCTGTATACAACGTGATTGCTGGTGCCATCAGTCTGTGGAGAAAAAGAACATGACTAGGTACTTAAGGGGATGCAACTCGACATACCTACATTTTCACTGTTTTTCATACAATGGCTCTTACGCGATTATGACGTTATGACACGTTTTTCATTAGATATTTTGGAAACACGTTATCTTGTGGATATTAGGTATCTAGGCTTCTATTGAAATCAATTTATGTAAAACTAATCCGAAAATATTTTACTAATCCGAATTTATTTTGCTTGAACTTTGACACTTCATAATATACTCAAAAATTAAAAAAGTCAAAAAAATAATTATAACAATATAGTGAAACTTGCAAATTTAATCAAGATTCTGAATGACAACAATTTTTTTCAAAAACTTTTGTGGGTTTTAAAAAAACACGTATTTCTTGGGACAAGTTTTGTGAAATTTTTAAGTAAATCACGGAATTACCATTCGGTAATTCCGTTAACAGAATTTTCAGGCGTTGTCTCTCTCTTTTTTCGCGTTGCCTCTTCATCAAACACCGCGTTGGATTGCGTTGCGTTAGATGAAGTAACAAGCTTTGAAACCATGCTCGATGTTGACGACAGGCGAGTGAAAAAGGAGCCTCTTAAGTTATGAGAAAAATATAGTTTTGGCATTTTAACTGTGCAGGCATCAACATCATTTATTTATTTAAAACTTTATGCACTAAACATTGTACAAAGGCGGACTTAATGCCTTAGGCATCATATTCCGCTTGGCGATTTTGCTTAGGTACTGTTGAGCAAGCACTTGATTTATTTGAGCGGCGGTAGGTACCCTCGGCGGTGGTTTTATTGTGTAAAACCTGTAAAACTGACACTGATTCTCGCCCTAACCAGACCGGAAGGAGTCGTTTGATAAACTCCCGACAGGCGTTTTGGTAAACTAACTTCTAATACGTTAATCAGTCGACGAATCCGAAATTGTTTAGCTTCTAAATCCAGATTCTAAAAATCCTAAAATAAACAGACATTCACAGTCTCATCAAGATATTTCTAGCAGCCTAATACCAGCTTACATATTCGCGGAGATTATCTCTGAATACCACGAAACATTTTAATCCTCTGTAATTGAAAAACATGTAACAAAGGAGAGTACTGCCAAATTTAGACCACTCAGTAGCAGGATGTTTGGTGGCTGACCTTTTGTAAACAAAAATTTAATCATTTTGATCCGTTTAGGGCCGGAAGGATGAGATAATACGCTACCTGTGACTACGTAGGTTTATTACTTTGTTAATTCGCTTTGTTGTCACATTTTTTTAATGAATATGTACCTAACATCTACCTACCTCATTGATTACGATCTCATTACAAATTAAGGTTTAAAATCAACTAACAAAATAATACCTATTATGGAATTACGAATTGAACCACCCGTTGTTCTAAAGAATTCCCGCGGCCCCGAAACGCAAAGGGAACTGAAGGGACACAGTGGGGTTTAGTCAAGAAAGTCTGACACTCAAGCGAGAACTACAATAGACCGACGCAGCAGCAGCGCGTTGCGTGGCGTGGATCTAAAGTAGCTCTGCAAGTCTAGTTGCCATAAAAAATGTATGGAGACCGACGCTCCCAGATCGGCGTACGTGGCCCACGTGTGCGCAATGTCAGAGCGGGAAGAATTATTATTATTAGATTAAGTTTATTTGTAAGTGGTTTTACTTTTTTGGTGTACATGCCCGGACGCCTGAAGTGAGACATTCGTACGCTCTACCATAGCCACTCGTTCGGACCGGATTAGCTCCTTACTAGCCCGAGCACCTGGCAGGTATCTCTCTACAACTGTGCTATCATCTGCATACCCATAGATACAAAGCACAGGTCCGATTGTGTGTGGAGTACTGCAGTCACATATGGGCTGGTGCTGCAAAATGCCATCTAGCAGCTTTGGACTCAGTGGAAAGGCGTGCGAACAGGCTAATTGGGGATCCAGATTTGGTTAAGTCCAATCTACAAAGCCTTGAGCATAGCCACTCGCTCGCTCTACCATAGCCACTCGTTCGCTCTACCATAGCCACTCGTTCGCTCTACCATAGCCACTCGTTCGGACCGGATTAGCTCCTTACTAGCCCGAGCACCTGGCAGGTATCTCTCTACAACTGTGCTATCATCTGCATACCCATAGATACAAAGCACAGGTCCGATCGTGTGTGGAGTACTGCAGTCACATATGGGCTGGTGCTGCAAAATGCCATCTAGCAGCTTTGGACTCAGTGGAAAGGCGTGCGGACAGGCTAATTGGGGATCCAGATTTGGTTAAGTCCAATCTACAAAGCCTTGAGCACAGGTGCAGAGTAGCCAGCCTATCGATATTTTACAGGTTGCATTTTGGAGAGTGTGCGTGGGAATTGCATGACTTGATTCCGCCATCTCCTTTCTACCATTGGACAACCCGACGTACGGCGAGTATACACCCTTACGTTGTTGAAACTTCAACGGTCCGGACTAAGCGTTTCGCTTCGTCGTTTATACCGCGTACATCGAAGGACTGGAACAATTTGCCTGCTGCCGAACAATTTCCCGTCCAACTATAATTTAGGTGTCTTCAAGGCTTACTTATTTTTTTATTTTTTTTTTTAGGCTAGGCTAGAGTGAATAGGCTCTTAATAAACTAGTGCGCCTCACCATCAATGATTGCATCGCTGCTTACCATCAGGTGGGATCGCAGTCAAGCACTGGTTTAGATGAATTAAAAAAAATGACGGGTTGCACTCTGGGAGTGCCGGCAGAAGTGAAAACTTAAGTATTAACGTTGTGCGTTTTGGATATTTTGAAATGGTTATGGAATAATTTTGCACGAATTGCTTTTTTTTTGCACACAATTTTTTGCACACAATTTTTTGCACACAATTTTGCACGACATCCGTCTTACGAATTTTCGATCAGGTCACGTGTCCTGACGCGAGTTTAACATTTTTTACCCATTACAAAATTTTTTGCACACAATTTTGCACGACATCCGTCTTACGAATTTTCGATCAGGTCACGTGACCCTGACGGTCACGTGACCCTGACGCGAGTTTAACATTTTTTACCCATTACAAAAAAAGTGTACAACGCCGCTAAAGAAGTTTTCACTTCAAAAAAAACAATAAAGTTTATTCTATTCTAATTAATTGATGTTTTCCCACCTAAAAAAGGCATATGCAGAGAGGCAACGGGATGTCTGGTGGACCGCATCGATGTCCCTCTATGAATGGGACATGCTCATCTAGTCCGTGAACTATTCTAGTCTACGACAGAAACATTCATAGCTGAGTTATGACTCCACATTTTTGAATTGTCAAGGTCTGTCAGTCACATAAAAGATTGAAGTTAATTGCACGTTTCACAGTGTAGATCTGTATGAAGAAAAAACGTGCAAGAAACTCTAAGGACTCTTTTAAATAGATAATGACAAAAATATGATTACATCGTTAATATTGAAATTATATATGTAGTTATAAATAATATGAGAACAAAGTGACGTGCATGTTAAAAGCGCCCAGAATATAAAAAAAAATCAATTCAAAGAACAAAAAATATCTTGCCGATTTTCTAAGTAGACCCAAACTTGGTATTTCTTGTTTGTCATTAACAAGAAAAGCAAGGCTTTGGACTTCCGAAGTTCTAATCAAATGTTTTAGTACATTCTTACTCACCTCAGGTCTATAAATCATAAACTGCTGGTTGTTTTGATACAGTCTCACAGACTGCAAAGAGTCGTCCGCGGGTATCGCCCAGGAGCAAGTGATCTCCCATCCTAAGTCTTGCTTCCATACGTTAGTTATGTTCACTTTGATTGCTTGAACGGTGGCTGAAATACGAAGAAGATAAAAATTTTAAACAAGGAATCCAAGTAAAATCAATTTAGATTTGAATTTGGAATCTAGAAAATAGTCAATTTTGGAACAAGGAACTCTATATCAAATCAATGAGTGATTGAATTTGACAAGACCCTAGGGTCTTTTTATACAATGGTTCACTAATGTTTCGCCAAAACTCCATTGACAAACGATTCGTTCTGCAAATGTTTCATTTTACAAACTCGCTTTACAAACATTTTTTGGCTAATGCTTCTTTTGATAAATGGTTCGGATGATATTTAATCATTTATACATTTTTCATTTAATATTTTGATTCTTTTCGAAAACTTACGTATAAATTACATATCATTTTATAATAAATTTTCTAAACGATCATGATGGTAAACCTATTATTGCACTGATAGTAGATGTGAATCATTCTGTTATACGAATTATGTGTGACGACAAGTACAGTATTTTATTTAGTAAACATGCTCTCCTGGGTGAATTTATGGGTGGAAAAAAGATTTCTCCCTCCCCTTCCCCTATGTTGCTACTTCTGGGTGGTTTAAAAAAAATAACCACGAAGGGGATGGCGGGGTCTACTGAGCGAGCGAAGCAAGCGAACACAGACTAACCTAACCTGTCCGAGCCCCAAGTCCCGAGCTCGCTTCGCTCGCTCTTGCATCTTAAGTTCTCTGTGTCTTTTTAGTAAGTGGATGAGTGTCGGGAATAATAGCGGCAGTGGTGACAAAATAATATAGAATGGCATGAAACAAAAAAAAAAAACGGTTACCTATCACAAGTTCGAAAAATATTTGACCGAATTTCATTTCACCTAAAACTTGTCAACTATTATCGTTTCGTTTTTTTTTTATTTCATCAAAGTCACGTCTACCACTGTATCAGTTTATTTTGAGACATAACAACAAATTTACTGTTTTCAGATTTATTCCTATATCTGTCCTTTAAGACCTTCCTTTATGCCAAATTTCAGGATTCTGGGTAAACGGGAACTACCCTATGAATTTTGATTCCTTTGAGGGTGTCGAAATACATGCTTTTTGCGACATAAACCACCGTATCTTTTTTTTTCGTTAACTTAGAAGTTTGATTTTTTCACAGCTTCAAGGGACCGCAGATCTGAGTATATGGTTTTAATTTTAACTCAATACCTCCAAGTGTTCTCGAGATAAAGGGTCTTGACAGACAGACAGACAGACGGATGGACAACAAAGTGATCCTTTAAGGGTTCCGTTTTTTCCTTTTGAGGTAAGGAACCCTGAAAAATAGAGGTCTTGAAACTTGGGCATGTAAAGATTTCAAGAATTACACTTCACTCTAATATTTTAAAGGCGACCGCAGCAGAGTGTGAGTGTGTGTGTGGGTGAACGGATTTGGATGTCCAATAATTCCGGGAGTATTATTCCTTTTGAACAATTTTCTCGTTACACGCTGGCAGAAGGTAGTCTTAAGTGTCTAGCTCCCGAGCAGTGCCATAAAACAGTGACTTTCTGAAGCCTACTCCTCGGTAACGGCTAGGTCAATAGGTTTAAAAAAATATATGTTTATTATAGATTCATGTACCACATTATCAACATAATTATGATTTTTTCGTATGACTAATACGTTTGCCAAAAAAAAAAAAAATTTACGACATGATATTTTTTTTTGTTTGTTTTCCCTACTCCTTTCAAACGGCTTTGATCTATAGAAATATGTTGACACAAAAAAATTGCTGGTTAAGTGTTCTTCAGAATGTACATAACATATGTATGTAAATCAATCAGCGGGGCTCTATGCGGGCGCAGGGGGCAGAATGAGTATGTGTGCATTTAATTCCGGCCAAATGTTCAAGGGACTATACTTCTTAATAAAATCGATTTATCACATTATCGTCGCTCTAGCCAGTGTCAAATCACTGCTGCCATCATAGGTACCATCACCAGGTATTTATGAGTTCTCTCTAGTACCATTCCATAGTAGGTGCTTATACCAAGTAGATTGTTGACATCGGCTGTTGAAAGATTCATCGATTTAGTACTCATACTAAGTACTTGAAATTCAATAAGCAAGCAAGAATAGTTTGTAGTCACAGTTATTGTTTTTTAAAAGAGTATCTATTGAATGAGCGTACAAAAAAAAAAAAACTCATTTTCGGCTACTTTGTAAAGAATAGACCTGCTTGCGACGGGTGAAAAAAGTCAAATTGAAAATGTAAAGGTATTCACGAACGAACATTTATTTTCTTTTAAAAAATCGTTTCACCTTTTTCAACCTTTCTATGAAGTTGCAAACACGTAAATTATTCCATATTCCCGACTAAATTAAATAATTAATCAGCTTAATGCACGGCCTCTCATTTTAAAGTGTAAAGTCACGCAGACTAGCCATTTGAATGCACGATCAAACACATGATAATAAAGTTAGGTACTGTGACTAAATTCAGTTCGTGAATCAAATAAAATATTTTACTTTGTTAGGATCTACGAAAGTTACATTTGAGCCGAAATGTGAAGGACTCGTTTAATATTGTTACTTTGAAATTCGTTTGTGATATAGGTATCCCTCGTAGTTAGGGTTGCCAGGTGTCCCGATTTGCGCTGGAAGTCCCTATTTACAAGGTGACACGTCCCGATTAACTTTTGATTGGGACGCCAAAGGCCCCGATTGCTAATTTTAACTGGTAAAACATCGTTATATATATACGCTATTAATATACTATATGGCATTAGGTATTTACCTGTAATTATAGTTGTAAGGGAGACAATAAATAAATAAATAATTGTGAGTTAAGCTCGCATGTGTGCATCAGCCGTCCTATGTTTTATTAATTTTAAAAGTTTTGTACAATAAAGGAATATAAGAAATAAATATTTTTGCGTTCACATTTCACTGCTTTTGTCTATAAAAGTCTCGTATTTATGAATGGATTTTGAAAAGACATCTTAGCCTTTCAGAGGTGGAGAGCTAAAATTTTTAAATTTTGAGGAAGTGACCTCATTTGGTTTTGCTGCCCCTGCTACCTGACAGATTTTTTTTTATGGCAATGGTAGCAGCTGTCCCGATTTGAAAAACAAAATCCCGGTTATTTTCAACTTTCATCCCGAATTTTCACTTACTGGACTTGGCAACACTACTCGTAACTCAAAGCCTAGTTGATGCCTCTGTACTTCTGTAGCAGGTACAACATTTTTATCGTGCGACTTTGTCACTATAAACATAATATTTTTCAGCTTTGAGTCTGTTTCCACATTCAGGAATTTTCAATTCCAGCTAGAATCCAATTTTAAGAGCACATTTATGTGAAGGCAACGAGGCATTACCACTCGTAAGTTTTCTGACATGTAAAAAAAGCCTTACTACCCACGATAGATCGGGATACCTCTATAGCTGCTTTACTGTACCTAAACTAACATTACTAGTCCTATCTTTTGTTGCAATATTTTCGGTTACTTGCTTATAATGGCATTATTAAAGGTTTTAGTGTCCCATACCAAACTTTCATATTCATCATCATCATCATCATTTCAGCCGAAAGACGTCCACTGTTGGACATAGGCCTCCCCCAAGCGTCTCCACAACGACCGATCCTGTGCGTCTCGCATTCACCGCATTCCCGCGACTCTCACCAGGTCGTCGGTCCACCTTGTGGGATGTGTTCCAACGCTGCCTTTTCCGGTGCGCGGTCGCCACTCTAGAACCTTTCGTCCCCATCGACCATCCATTCTAGGAGCAATGTGCCCTGCCCACTGCCACTTTAGTTTGGCGATTCTTCGGGCTATGTCGGCGTCCTTGGTTCTTCTGCGGATATCTTCATTCTTTATGCGATCACGCAAGGAAACTCCGAGCATAGCCCTTTCCATTGCCCTTTGGGTGACTGTAAGCCTTCTGATAAGGCCCATTGTAAGCGACCATGTTTCAGAGCCATATGTCATCACTGGCAACACGCACTGGTCATAGATTTTCGTCTTGAGACACTGTGGTATGCTAGAGGAGAAGATACCGCGCAGCTTCCCGAATGCTGCCCAGCCAAGTCGGATTCGACGATTGACCTCTTTCTCAAAGTTAGATCTACCCAATTGGATTGTCTGTCCCAGGTAAACGTAATCGTCTACAACTTCGAGTGCAGAGTCTCCGATCTTGATCGGAGTGGGTGCTACATGACATGACTATTTACCATGACTTTGGTTTTGTCCATGTTAATTTTAAGACCCACTCTTTCGGAAGCTCTACTGAGGTCATCGAGCATTGTACTGAGCTCCTCCGTAGTCTTAGCCATGACATACTATATCGTCGGCAAACCGAAGGTGGAAGGAACTTTCATATCATTTACTACAATATCCTCAAATCGCTGCCCTAGTTCAACAGTAAGATATCTTCAAAAACACAAAATTGAGATAAGTTTTGTTTCATGTAAAAAATTTGCTCTTGAATCTGATTCAAAAATCGGATATAGGTATGTAAAACACAACTTACGAGTATGTGACGATCTCACTGAGACATGCATATTTTTACCGAATAGGTACTAGTTCAAGGTTCTTACATCTTATGATATTTAGAAAGTTAGGAAGATTTTTACTTTTCTTTTATTTCTGCACAGAGACTTTCTTGAAATCATTTTAGAGATAACATTAAAACATAAAAACATTTATTATTTCATCTGAGTTCAATATGAGGTTATCTTATACTGACTGACTTTTTATGGTTTTCGAAATAAAAAGTCAGTCAACACCAATTAACTCACTTTAGTCATTAGTTGACTTTATTTCCACTCAAATGGACCGCGGACAGCAACTGGATGTGCTGTAGGTATTTTGATTTCCGCAAGGCTTTTGCTACGTAAGTTAAGTGCCATAGGATTTTCACCGAGTCTTCTTCTTTTTATTTCTGATTATCTTCGGTACCGCCAGCAATTTGTTCGTTTTGGCACATACAACTCACACGCTTATCACACGATCAGGCGTGACTAAGGGTTCCATTTTAGGTCTCTTGCTATTTTTAATTATGATTAACGATCTCCCACAAATATTAAAACATGCAAAATGTTTACTTTATGCCGACGACCTTAAGATTTTTGCCAATGTTAACGTTGTGTCGCACTGTATAGCTCTCCAGCATGATATAGATGCTTTGAGTGAATGGGCCACCACCAACAAGGTGGAATTTAACATCTCCAAATGCCAAATAATGAGCTTTGGCCGCATGCGGAATCCCAAACATTACGACTACTGATGTGAACAATGGTCTTATAGCCAGAGTCTCAACAGTGAAAGACCTCGGTGTCCAATTTGACACCAAACGCACATAATAAGCCTGGCAAAAAATCATTTAGAGGTTTATTATTTATTTTACGCAACTGTCAAGGTTTTAAAAATCAAGCAAATAAACATCTTCTGCATAATGCTTTAGTTCGGCGCAAACTTGAAACCAGCGACACTCATGCTACAGAAAGTACAAAAATCTTTTCTCAGGAACCTATATAAGCGATTATTTGGATACTATCCATGTATGTATCCTACTGTGTTTATTTTAGGATGCTTAAATTGCAATTCATTAAAGGTTAGGCGGGATTTTGACCAAATTACAACAGCCTGTAAAATTATTAATGGTTACACCGATGCGTCCGACTTACATGCAGAGTTGTGTCAATTATTTGTTCCGAATAATTACAATCGCTCTAGAAAGCATAAATTATTTAATGTCCCATTTTGTCGCACTGTAGCTCGATCCACCTTCCCTATACCGCGTATGCTAACGATGCTCAACGCGCTCGTGGAGACCAGCCCTGGATTGGATTTGTTTGCTGATGAATGGAAGACAATATTATTAGAAAGTTTGCGATTCTGTGAGAAGACAGAGTGAAAGGATTATCGTATTTTAGTATTAATGGCTATTTTGCTGTACTAAATAAATAAATAAATAAATCTTACTAGGCATTAAAAGCTTTAAAACTATAATAAAAATGTTTTATTCATATTTTTTGCAATATAAATAACTTCCAATCACATTAAAGTTATCATCATCATCTTCCTGCCCTTGTCCCGTCTTATTTGGGGTCGGCGCAGCGCAACACGTTATCATTAAACTAAGTTATCATTTTAATAAGTGAACCACATTTCAACAACAACTTATTTAGTGAGAGTAAAATCATAAAAGTATGATTAACTCAAAACATACTTCGGTCAATACTCAATACTTTATTGCATTACTTACCTACGTGGTAGGTGAAAATTTAATGAGACACAATTGCTAAGATATCTTACTATTGAACTAGGGCAGCGTAATATCTTCAGTTACAACATAAAGTTAAATTTGAAATAATTATATTGGTAGGGATTGTTTTTTTAATGTCCGGACTAAGCGTTTCGCCTCTTCGTTTATACCGCGTACATCGAAGGACTGGAACAATTTGCCTGCTGCGGTCTTAGAATTTGGGTGTCTTCAAGGCTAGAGTAAATAAACTAGTGCGCCTCACCATCAACGATTGCATCTTGCATCACTGCTTACCATCAGGTGGGATCGCAGTCAAGCACTAGTTTATATCAAATAAAAAAAAATGTTTCCCCTCACTAGGAATTAGAAGAAGAAGAAGAAGAATAAAACTTTATTGTACACCAAAATAGTAACAAAAACTTTTAAACTAACTCCTCTATCGTGGGTGCGTTCATAAACATAGAAACACACAAACACAAGAAACCTAGACCCAGAATAACTATCAGTAGGCCATACAAGTATTTGTTTCATTCGGCCAATCGCTTAACCACTACACCAGGACCTGTACCATGACGTTTAAAGTAAGATTGTTTCATTCTTATTTCCAGTGTGGGTAAGAGATGGCGCTAGACAACCTGTATAGCTCTGTCTCTTACCCACACTGAAATAAGAATGAAACAATCTTACTTTGAACGTCATGGTAACCCCCCAGAAGTGCCGACAAACTTGGGACAAGGTTAGACAAATGATGAATGACATGCTGTCAATTATAATATCAACATAATCGATCTGGCCCGTATAACGATTATGTACATATTGTACTCTTAAAACTACAATTTAACACCCCATTCTATGAGCGTCGTCTATCAACAGATTCCTCGTTACGTTTTCGTTTTTATAAATTAAACAAATTATCTAAAATGAGGGGAGAAAGTTGCTCATTAATTCAACTGTTGGTTTACTGTATTCAATTGGGTGCTGCTTGTACTTATTACTGGGGCCCAAGTCTGCTATTATTATAAATTTGTCATTCCAACACGATCCCATTGTCATTATGCTAAAAGTTCGTAATCTGTTAATTCATAATGATCGATCATTGATCGGTCAATGGTCTCGTACTAGACTTCTGGTAGAATGACAATATCGAGCTTATTAATAGCAATGACTGCACAATGACGTTCTGATGGTAGGTCACTGATCAAAGGAACTGTCAAAATTTTAGCGGATTACCGCATGTAACGTCAGATATTCATTTGTCAGTATGTACGAGATTACCTCTTCTTTTAATGGAGTGTCAGTGGTTGACCATTGGAAAGTCATAATGACGCCATTATATTAGTAGATTACCAGACTTGTCAAAATCGACAATTATCAATGATAGACCATTCTGACACTATTGTAATAGGATCATATTCTGCCTACATGCTATTTGAGATATGGACAAGAGAGATTATAAACAATTTAACGTGTGTATAATTATATAATATAATATTCACACAACTATCACACAACGCCGTCTAGTCCCTAGCTAAGCAGAGCTTGTCTTATGAGTACTAGACAACTGATAACCATACTTAAAAATTTCTAAATACATACGTAGATATTATATATAAATTATACCCAGATACAGAACAAATGATTGTGCTCATCATACAAACATTTGTCCTGGGTGGGAATCGAACCCACGACCTCTGGCATAGCAGTCAAGGCCACTAACCACTAGACCAACAGGCCAGTCTAACTAGTCTGACCATCATGTTCACATGGACATGTCTATCCAAGGGGTGTATTTTTTTTTTATAGGTGGAAAATCATCTAATGACAAATCTCGCTCTTGGGCGTAGCAGGAGATAGTGTCAGACTTTTACTGACTAAAAACCCAGTCCTGTTCCTTCGTTGCCTTCGTTCCAGGGCCCCGGGTTTCGTTTTCACACTACCCGTGGCATCCAAGGGGTGTGTTGGTGTGGAGGTCTGATAAGCAGTCGCTCCATGTAAAACAGGGGTATTTACCCGAATCTGGTAAGACTGGAAGTCCAAGCTAGTTGGAAAAAAGACTAGGGAGATCATGAGTGGGTACTGTAGTAAATACCGGCGCGTACTGTTCCACGCGTGCCTCAAGGAGATGTCAGCAAACCGTAGGGGCCCAGCAGGGTCGAAGCCTACTGGGGCCACGGGTAGTGTGAATGTGAAACCCGGGGCCCTGGGACGAAGACAAAGATGGAACAGTAGTGGGTTTTTAGTCAATAAAAGCCGGACACTTTTTCGCGCTCCGCCCAAGAGCGCGATTTGTCATTAGATTATATTCCCACCAAAAAAAAAAATCTAGGTATTATCATCAACTTAAAAACATTATAAACTCCACATCCACAGAATCGGTTAGAGACGAACCGAATCGTTTAAAAATACGTAATATCTAATTGAAACACACGACAGACACAAACAAAGGGAGACTATCCAAACGCTTAGTCTTAAGAGAGTCTTAATCAGCTCAATTGGACGTTTGAGCACTGTGTAATGCGTAATGTACCATATTTGGGACATGGAATATGAGCCGCGTGGATGAGGAGGGACATTTCGTTTAGAATACTGACAGTTTTAAGGACAAGATTTTTTTGGAAATATGGGGTATATTTACAAACGTTGTATAAAGTTAAATAGGTAACAATTAATGTATATTTGTTGTTTAAGAATTTTTAATGACTTATAGTTAGCTATAAATAGTATTTTAAGATCATATTTATAATTTTCTTGTAATGAATGGACCGATATGATGTCTGATTAAATAAATCTATGTGTGTAAGTGATTAATTAGTGAGTGGTATTTCGAAATCACGAAATCTCAGAAACTATAACACCTACAGACTTAAAATTTGGCAGGTAGGTTCCTTATAGGGTGTAGACATCCGCTAAGAAGATTCACGGATTTTACGAAACTCCACCCCTAAAGGGGGTAAAACGGGGGTTGGAAGTTTGTATGGAGAAATCAACTTTAACGCGGGCGAAGCCGAAGCCTAAATAGCTGTCGCTCGTGGTTTCACTGGCGTCTTTGGTTACTGCTCCACTCCCGTGGGTTGTAGCGTCATGGGTGTGCCTACCTCGATAAAAGATGGATCTTATCTAGTGGATAACACTTAAATAATATATTTTTTAATTCGAATCAGTAGTTCCTGAGATTAGCGTGATCAAACAAACTCTTCATCTTTATAATATTAGAATATAGGTATAGATTTTAAGAGCGGCCAACTCGAGGTACATTTCCAAATAACCGCTCTTACGTGATTATGATGTTATTAATTACACAGCTATCTTGTGGATATTATATATATAGGCTTCTTTAGAAATCAAAACATAAATTTGTGTAAATCTAATCTAGTAAAGACCTCTGAAAATCTGCTATTTTACGTGAACTTTGCCCCTCCATAATGTATTCATATACTAAAAATATAAAAAACTACATCCATAGAAGCCTTGCACATTAAATCGAAATTTTGAATGACGACAATTTTTCTGAAAAACTTTTAAAGTGAAATATTCGAGTAAATCACGGAATTACCGAATGCCAACAGAGTTTTCAGGCGTTACCTATCTCTCGTTTTTCGTATTGCTTCTTCATCAAACATCGCGTTGGATTGCGTTAGATGAAGCGACAAGCTATCGTTTTATTGTTATAAGTAGAGCATGGTTTAAAACCATGCTCGACGTATCGTCAAGATAGGCGATTGGAAAAGGACCCTCTTAAGTAACGTTTATAAATTAATCCGTGAGACTGGATTACAGTTTTGTTTTAAGGATTTGCAGTTTGTGAAAAAATATGTTAAGGTCTAAATTAAGCCAAAGAAATAATCTAGGTACAATTTAACCACGAAGAGTAAAAATAAAAACTTCTATTTAGAAGTCATATTCACTGATACATTTCCACACTTTATTCAGGCATGGTTTCTTTTATACCGGTGAAAGTCAGACATCAAAATCTGCGTCATAGGACCTAAACTCGTATCATTATGGATAAAAGAACTAGTCACTTAGAAAAAAGGAAGCGTCTAATGAGCGGAGGGCTACTTTCTTTTAACAAAACGAACTTCGACGATCTAAAAAAATCTTCGACGAAAAAGGGATTTTATTTCGTCGTCCTTATTTAGTTAAATACCCTCTATTTATCCTTCCATCAGTATTTATTAAGGTTCGCCATAAAGCGGACATTATGTCTCATTGGCTGGTATGATATTAAATAATTGATTTTAATTGGAGTTTATTAAACATGTGCGTGTGACGCCAAGCAATGGGAAAAAATGCGAGTTAGTAATGTAGACTTTTTATGGGGAAATTATAACTCTTTGCTCTTGCTTTTGGTATTTATTTGGTTATATACACACCAACGACTTATTTACAAAAAAAATACAACAATAAAAAAAGTTATATGTAAATTTAAATTAGACAATGACTTGCCTATAAATTCCTAACAATTGAATTGAATTTAATATCTATGATATTGTATTGAATAATTTTTGACATTGTGTATATTCATTCTAGACATTATACAAGATTTAGGTTGTTATACAACTCGTAAATAAGCATCTATAATACAATATTTGGTCAATAATATGGTATTTGATTGTAGTTAACGTTTTCCTTATCTTTGACATTGTATGGTTTTTTATCAACTAATTTTAATTTAATTTCTAATATATTTAATTTAAATTCTTTAAAATATTTGTACGCTGGAAACAGCAGAATATTTTGGATACCATATTATGTGTGATTATATAAATACACTAGCTGACCGCTAACTAATAACTTTGTACCACCATCTACTGGCATTACCAGAACAGCATAATTCATTTTATAATGACATTTTAATTAGAGATGGCGTTGTATTCGCATTTTTTTTTTTCGTGAATTTTTCCAAGTTTTCTCACCGTTTAAACCTTCCCCGGACTATCACGAATATTTCAAGACCAAAACTAGCCAGCTCAGTCTACCTGTTCTCGAGTATTAGCGAGCCTAACGAACAGATATTTATTTTTATATATATATAGATAGATTTACGAAGGAATCCTGTGTGAAAAAGTCACTTACATGCATGCACAATATTCACAGCGAATCTCATTAGTTAATTAATAAATTATTATAAAATAAAATAAAAAACAAAGTAAAATAGAAAATTGACATTACAATATGAAAATAAAAAATCAATATATAATATACTTTCTAAGAATAAATTTAAATGAACAGTTATTAATTTAAATTATGTATTAAATTAAATTGTTAGTTAGAAATCATCAATTTTAACTGCGCAGACCCCAGAAAAGAACGAATGTTTGTTACTCTATCAAGCTCAAACGGCTGAATGGATTTGGATGAATCTTCGCACACGGTTAGACTTTGTTCTGAAATAAGACATAGGATACTATTTAATCCTGGATTATGTTCCCTTAGCAGAGACGTATCGTGGACTAATTTGGACGTGGGTGAACCCGCATCAGCGAGGCCTTTTTCTTTCATGAATTCGAAAACGAGACAGCGACTTTCGCAACCCAGTGTTCGATCACATCGTCGCTGACCATATAGTGGTCAAACACGAGCCTATGAATTATAAAACAAAACCCCTTTTGTTACAGAGCCCTCGCACACGCGAGGCCCCTTTGGGTGCGAGGCCGTGGGCGAGGGCCCACTTCGCCCACGCCTAGCTACAATTAGTGTAGCCTAGGGATCATTTTCTACTTTCACACAAATGACACCGCTATCAGAAGCTAGTTTTAAATAATCCATATAATATTTGTTGAAATACTTTTTAAATAATCTATATAATGTCTGTTGAAATACTTTTTAAATAATCCATATAATGTTTGTTGAAATAATTTTTAAATAATCCATGTTATGTTTGTTGAAATACATTTTAAATAATCGATATAATGTCTGTTGAAATAATTTTTACATAATCCATTATAATGTTTGTTGAAATACTTTATAAATAATCCATATAATGTTTGTTGAAATACTTTTTAAATAATCGATATAATGTCTGTTGAAATACTTTTTAAATAATCCATATAATGTTTGTTGAAATACTTTTTTTTGTTTCGTTCTGAGTTCTTTTATATTATGGATTGAGACATCATTGAATTGCTAGACAATGTTAGTCATGCAATGTTTTCTTGTTAGTCCTAAAACGATCTAGTTTAATCAACTTATATTGAGGCGCGGTCATAACGAACTCGGGTTTAAATTATTTAGATGGAGCATCAAACACACTGACATTATAAAGCCGAAAGACGTTTGTATGCGTGTATTTGTGTGTGTATGTTTATTATTCCTGTATGCTCAAACGGCTGAACGGATTTGGATGAAATTTTGTTCACGGGTAGACCAAAAAATTGGGGATCTTAGCAAAGGTGAGACGATACTTCACGCCGGAATAGCTGCTCAACCTTTATCAAGCGCAAGTACGATCGTGTGTGGAGTACTGCTCTCATCTTTGGGACGGGTCTGCCAAATACCAGCTTGATGGGCTAGAGTCGATTGAGAGGCGAGCCAAGAGGATCATCGGCAATGATGCACTTGTTGAGTCGAAGCTCCAAAGCCTTGGGCATCGCCGCCGAGTTGCTAGCCTGTTGGTTTTCTATCGTTTACATTTTGGGGAGTGTGCACTGGAATTGCACAATCTAATTCCGCCAAGTCCGTTCCATCATCGGACCATTAGACGTACGGCGTTGCGCCACCGGTACATGGTAGACATCCCACCCATACCAACAAAACGTTTTAAGAACACATTTATTATGCGCACAGCCTAGGAGTGGAATTCCTTGCCGGAGTCTGTGTTTCCTGATAGCCACAACTTAGGGGTCTTTAAGTCAAGAGTGAATAGGCTACTTCTAGGCAAGCGTGCTCCATCGTCGACTACATCATCGCTTACCAGCAGGTGAGATGGTGGTCAAACGCGATCCTAACATTAATAAAAAAAAGACCAGTTCCTGAAATAGCAAATACAATCATTTTATCCCGGGAGCATGTTTGCAGGGACAATTTTCTAGTTTCACTATTATTATCGTTTTTATTTACATCCCTATTTTTTAATTATTAAAAAAAATCGGGCCTTATCCTAGGTACCCGTTACTGATCATATTTTTGTAGTCAAAAGAAAAAAAAAAAAAACGAAATCCCAAAATTGTCCACGAAAACAAAGTCGTCTGCGACGTCATAGACAAGTCTATATTGGAATTTGAGGAAAAAATATGCTTTATATTGGTATTGAGGAAAAAATATGCTTTATATTGAAATACATAATGATAAGCCATGATGATAAGCGATATCCATGATGATAAGTAACAAAGTAAATTCGTTCGAATATCCTGCAACCTATTTAAAACATAATTATATGTGAAGAATTGACAAGTTATTACTACTTCAAAATAAATAAAGGGTTGCAACTACAAAAAATAAAAATTGCCACTAACACAAACACAAATGTCAGTATCAATTGTCAGTATTTGTTTAATTCGAACCAGCAGTTCTTGAGATTAGCGCGTTCAAACAAAGAAACAAAATTATAAAAAAAAATAATAATAAAAATAATAACCCCATCGCCGTATCTCTACGTTGACGTCATGGTGGGGCTTGCGTGCCCCAATATACCCTAGGTCTGTATCGGTGAAGTTTGCTTTGCCGTAATATGCCTAGGGTGAGGGGCCAGACTAAGAGAGATACAATCCGCAGTGCAGTTTTGTGGCGAACTGTTGGGCATTAGCGACCCCACGGACCCGATCTCCCGGGAGAATTCTTGTTCTTCATCTCCGGCTTGCCTTTATTGGCCGGCCGTAGTGAACACTGACGAGGAACTGAGCTCCCACCTCTCTCTTGCCTTTATTGGCTGGCTTGAGTGGAGATTCGCAAGAGCAAACGTGCTCGGGAGAAGGATGTATAATCCAGTAAGGTGCTGGTAGGGATCTTGACCGTACTTCCGGGATTGTCCTGATAGCCGTGGTATACCTCTCCACTCCTCAAGCACCTCAGAATATGTTGCCCTCTTGTTGCTACGTCACTTCGTGCTAGCGGCCGTTTTTTGGGGGCCCATTTATTGAGTGTGCAAGTCACCCCCTGCCTTTTTTCGATGGATATTATTAACGTTGTTCAGGCAGGGGCCATAGTCTTAACATAGTTCCATGTTACCAGTCCATTTAAGACTCCAAAAACCATAGCTCTATTATCTTTGTTCTCCATATGTCGCAATAGTTTTTCAACAACCGGGGGTTGTCCTTGGGTGCACTAGCATAGCGCGTACAGGGATAATCGTCGGTTGGTATCATGTTCCATTATAATTATCTAAAGGGCCTCTGCGAGTTGGCTTCGGCTCCTCGTACGCCTTCCAAAGGTCCAGGACCTCAGGGTCCTGAGATAATTATTGAAAATAATAATAATATATAACCTGTATAATTATAAATAATATTATACAGGCTATATATTATATTTATACTTATAGGTTTCGCACGAGTGTTAGTAATCTTCGGGATTCTCGGTTTTTCTCTACAATAATATGCATAAACTTAAACCTTGCTTATGAATCACTCTGTCTATTAGAGAAAACTGCATCAAAATCCGTTCTGTAGTTTTTGAGTTTATCGTGTTGAAACAGATAGACAGACGCGGTGCGAGATTTTGTTTTATAATATAGAAGTACTAATGATGATATATAGGGTGACTGGCAATTAGTGTACGATACTTAAACACGTGATTGTGCTCATGATAACAAACAATTTTTATTACGGGAGCAAAGCCGAAATCGCGAAAAAAATATCAGCTGTTCAGTACATTTAGGCAAACATAAATGTACTGAACAGCTGATTTTTTTTCGCGATTTCAGGTTTGTTCCTATAGTAAAAGTTGTTGGTTATCATGAGCACAATCACTTGTTTAAGTATCGTACACTAATTACCAGTCACCCTATGTATAATAGATGAAGTACGACAGATGTTTTCTTGTCTGAAAACTGGCTTTTTGTCAGAAAAATAAAATGAGAACCGGATTGCAGCGCCACCTACCGGGTTCAATTGTATTTTCTGACCTTCCAGGGACCCACTCAAATATATATACAAAACATCCAAATCAGTCTACTTGTTTAAGAGGAGTTAGGTAAACAACATACACACATATATATATATATATATAACATAACATAACATAATCAGCCTTTTAATGTTCCCACTGTTGGGACTCAGGCCTCCTCTTTAGGAGAGGGAATGGGCCGTAATCCACCATGCGGGCCCAGTGCGGGTTGGTGAATGTCACATCTCTTCGAATTTTTGGTTCTAGTACATGCCGGTTTCCTCACGATGTTTTCTTTCACCATTTTGAGAGCAATGGTGATCAAATAAATTACACAAAGTAATGCGCCAGGCTGGGTTTGAACCCGCGACCTACAACTCGTAAGTCGGAGCCGTTGCCGCTCGGCCACCACTGCTCAGTCGCAGCCGTTACCGCTCGGCCTACATATATGCCGGCTATGTATATATGTCGCAGGGATATGATAAAAACAGAGATTTGATCAAATCACTGAGGATGTTAAAATAACAAAATACTATTTTATCATTTCCCTGAACAAATCTAGGGATTTAACCAAATCTCTATTATTATCATATCCCTGCGACATATATAAAGATAGATTGACTAAACAAGTCTATTCCCATCAACCGGGCACAATAGGCAGTTGCTGAGAAATTCCGGTTGAAAAAACCTAGCACCTATCACTTTGCCCAACCCGAAAATCAAACCTATGGCCACATGCTTAGTACTTAGTACCTTCAGCGACCACTTAACCAACATGGAAGCCAAAGACAGATTTGGTACCAAATATGTACCTATAACCTATACATTATACTAGCTTCGGTTAGTGGCTTTGCCTGCGTGAAAATAGGTTTCTCCATACAAACTTCCAACCCCCGTTTTACCCCCTTAGGGGTGGATTTTCGTAAAATCCGTTCTTAGCGGATGTCTACACCCTATAAGGAACCTACCTGCCAAATTTTAAGTTTGTAGGTGTTATAGTTTCTGAGATTTCGTGATTAATCAGTGAGTGGTATTTCGCTTTTATATAAATAGATTGAAAATAGTAAAATGGTTAACACTCGAAACCACTTCGCTCTAGATCAATAGTGTCCCAACTGGAAATATATAGAAAAGATTTATAGCAATCCAGTGACAGTTTTCCTAGCGTTATTTATTAAAACCATTCCAGGTAACCCTTTTCTGTTTTTATAGGAACTACGGCTTGGTACTTAATCTTTCCATGTCAAGTTTTAATAATTGGCCAAGCAGGTGGCGCTACATCGTACGAACATAGCTAGCCGAGTTAGCGATTTGAAATGGTTATGGGTCGGGCCATTTTGGCCCCATAGATTCAAAGATTCAAAGCATTTTATTTCAAATAAACCATTTACAGGCACTTTTGAAATGTCAAGAAGTCAGTAATTCAGAAAAATGATGCTAAATGCACATTCCAAAGCGTAGACCTCTATGGAGAAGAATTTGCAAGAAACTCCATGGACACTCTTTTCAATCATGTTATGTATTACAAATGTCTCGGTTACATGTTTCTTGTCGCTACTATTATGTGAGAAAAATATAAATAAAGTAAAAATAAAAACTAAATTTAGATATTAAAATAGCCACTGGCAGCTAAGATATGACCAGTCTCAACTGACAGCACCCGTTCACGGACATGACGCGAATATTAGCACTACTCAGCTCAACCATTTTGAAGGGAATCGAATGATCCAACACACGCGCCACCATCAGTGAGACATTTGAGTGAGCATGACAAACTCTCAACTGCCATGCTCGTTTATAAAATAAAGTATGTATGTCATAGTATCTATGTTTTTCTAAGGATCGATAGCTAATGGCGCATACGATATCTTCATTTTTTTGTGGTGAGAAATATAATAATTACCTATAGAGCAGGAATACCTATAGGACAAAAACTCCTAAAAGGTTCGGGTAGATACCTATAGGCATGCTGCATTTGTCAAAATCGTAACTTTAACTTTTAAAATGTCTGATATTTCATCACGTTTTAGATTTTTTTTATCAATTTAATCGTAAAGTTAAGGTTTTCATATAGAATCATACTGATAAATGATATTTATTTTGCAAATAGGTTTTTAAAAACACTTTAACACGTAAATTTTTTGTCAGTTTAAACTAGATGAGGCCGTTACTAATATTTTTTACATGACGCTGAACGATTTTTGACTTTTTTGTCCTTCTCGTCGCCATCACTGGTATATTTTTTTCCTTCCTTTATTTTAAACGTTGAATAACTCTTATAACGTGGGTCTGTTCACAAAAGTGTAAACTCACTCACACAAGACAGCCAGACCTGGAACACCAATCTAAAGGTCATACAATTTTTTTTTCCGTGCGGGAATTGCACTCGCGTCAAGGAGCGCAGCAGCCGATCACTTAACCACTGCGCCAGCGCCAACCGTTTCGTCAAAAATTAATGTATATATATAATATATGTAACACGAGGACCATTTTTTTAAACAGCAATGCTTTTTGTTGGGTAAATACGAATATTATGCTTTTCTTAAGATATTATTTAAAAAATTTAATTAGCCATTGCTACCACCATTTTGTATTTAATTTTTATGGAATCCATAATAAATGATTTAGTCATAGTGTATATTATTTATAACTTCATAAAGTAATAATGTTTAATGCATGCTAATTAAGATGAATAAAAATTACAATGCTTGTAAAAGGCTGCTAAGTCATAAGTGATATAACACCAATAATATGCAATAAACGTTTTGACTTTGACTTTCACCAAACAAAAATAGCAAAAACATCTTACCAAAAACCAAATAAAAAACACACAAAACGATCACTTTATATTCCATTTTGTCCGCTAACAAAAAAACCACTCACTCAAAACACAATGGCTTTTAAAAACCACTATAACCTCACGTAAAAGCTACTTATTGTTCTAATACCACTAAAACATAATGGAACATAATTCGGGTGCGCATGACACGATAGTTTCGAGTGTACTGTGAAAGATGCGCATGCGCCCACTGTGACGCGACTCACGACATTGTTAATTCGACCAGTACAGGAGCGGCCTTTGATTGGATAATGCGTAAAAACGTTTGTAGTACTTACATCATTTTTTGGCAAATTGCTGGAAATGGTTTAACTGTTTAGTGGATTGCAATCATGAGAATAACTGACTACCTAAGTTTAATAATGGAACTTTAAATAATTATGCTTGTAATGGTTAATGGTTGGTGCTTAGCAACCGTCTCAGTTCGTCTTACCCTATTGAATGATTAAGTAAGATCAACATGATCATTGACCTTCAATCATTCTGAATCAATCAACTGTCAAGCAGTAGCCCGGACGCGACACAATTCCCGTCTAGTCGGAGGATCCTCCCTTTTTAACGGAGGTTTGCGGAACTTTACATCCTGTTCTAGAGCTATGTCTGCCACATATCATCATTCGGCTATATCTTAAGTACTCGTAAGATCATGTTGATCTTACTTATAATGTAGGTGCCAGGGTTATTCATTAAAAAGTCAGGGTAAGACGAACTGAGAGGGTTGTATTGATGATATTAATGATTATAATTCCAAAATAAATAAATATTAATGCCTGCGTTATTTTAATTAACGTACAATTTCATCTACAAAATTCAAAAATCAGAAAATTTGAATTTAGCGGGCTACCTTTGAACATTCCATTTAACATTACAGTACACATTACTAAATGTAAAATTTCGTAAAATCTATATAGTCGCTTAAAGAATTAATGCAGTAGACCTTAACATCAGTGGCATTGCAAGAGGCCGTAGGTGTGCCCGTTTTGTAATTAGCACTCAGCTAAATAACACCCTTTTGTTTTGAAGTAGGAATTCATCAAACAACTTCTTCCGCATTGAGTGGAGCGAGAGGGCGTGTCAGACTTATTGACTAAAACCCACCACTCCACACCACACTCTTTCATTTACCCTTTATATTCTTGGGCCAAGGTAACTCTTTTGATCAATCGCGTAATCGCAGCAGGCATCAGAGCTACTGGGCCCCATCCATTTAGTTGACATTTCTACGTGAGACGTTGAGACGTGCATGGAACGCAACGCGCCGTCGACTCGGGCTTAGTCCTAACCGGACAGCCGGACAGTGAGCTACCCATTGCTCGCCGTCCGCAAGCCCTGTAATAACACCTTTGAAACTCCTTTCGGAACCCAACACGTATAACACCATGCTTCATCAAGACTAAGACATGCCATTACATATGTAAAACAAACTTACTAAAACCTCATATAAATGTCGTGTTCATACTCACGTGAATGTCGTGTTCACATTTACGTGAATATCGTGTTCATAAAGAAAATAAAAAAAGGTTTAATACCCGATTGTTTCTCGCTGTTAGAGGCGATGCTTTTAAAATAATAGCGGTAATAATGGACGCCCACTAATTGAATGAACGCGCTGTAATCAACCGCCACTTGTACATGATTTTAGTTCTAATAGATTCCGTCCACGCTATTACAAAACGATTTTAGCTCATTGATTTTAATTGTGTAAGTTCATGCAGGATTTGTTGTTGGTCCTTTGGAGTAAAGGATTCAAAGGACCAACTTTCTACAAGCAACTTTGAGTAAAGACTTATTTCACCTATTTTCTTAAATCTTCAGTGAGGGCTTTTGGTCTTTTATTAATGAAAAATTCAGATATTTAAAAAAATTATATATATATTTATTTTATTGGTTTAGACATTTCTAGTTACCAATTTTATAATATGCGATAGCAATGTTTATTTTTTTTTTGGTAGGAAAATCATCTAATGACAAATCGCGCCCTTGGGCGGAGCGCGAGTTAGTGTCAGACTTTTACTGACTAAAAAACCCACTCCTGTTCCTTCGTTGCCTTCGTTCCAGGGCCCCGGGTTTCGTTTTCACACTACCCATGGCCCCAGTAGACTTCGACCCTGCTGGGCCCCTACAATTTGCTGACATCTCCCTGAGGCACGCGTGGAAAAATACGCAATGCTTAAGAGGGTCCTTTTCCACTCGCCTATCGTTAACATCGAGCATGGTTTAAAAGCTTGTTGCTTCATTTAATGCAATCCAACGTGATGTTTGATGAAGAGGCAATGTGAAAAAATACAGATAACGCCTGAACACTCTGTTGACATTCGGTAATTCCGTGATTTACTCGAATATTTTACAAAACTTGTTCCAGGAAATACGTGTTTTTTTTTAAACTCTTAAAAGGTTTTTAGATTTTTTTTTCATTCAGAATCTCGATTAAATGTGCAAGGCTTCTATTGGTGTACTTTTTTATATTATTAATATATGAGTAAATTATGGAGGGCCAAAGTTCACGTAAAATAGCAGAGGTCTTTACTAGATTAGTTTTACACAAATTTATGTTTTTATTTCTCTAAAAGCCTAGATAATATCCACAAGATAGCTGTGTATCCAAAATATCTAGAGAAAGATGTGTAACAACATCATAATCACGTAAGAGCGGTTGTATGAAAATGTACCTCGAAAAGGAAGCTCTTTACATTACGATGTGAGTATATTAAATAATTATATAAAAAAGTCCAACAAACCATGATCCCAACATCAGATACACTTATAAACTGGGTGAGATTGCTGCAAGTGAACAACAGCCAAGAAAATACTAAGACGGTAGGTAACCCTTTCGGTACGGACACGTTTAGTGCTCTACGCGTACTCTACTGTATTTATTATAATTAAAAGTTTTTGCACTTGTAAGAAACACTAACAAAGACAGGCTTAATGCCTTAGGTATTTTCTGCCAGTCGACTTTACTGTACTGTAGTCTATCTTCTCTACTCTACTGTATTCTATTTTACTGTGCTCGGCCCCCATAGCCAAGTTACAACCATTTCGTGTCGAATTCTGTTCTCCAATTGGTAACGCCTCGGTGTCAGCAATTGTAGAAAACGATAAGTTGGTAGCCATGTTGACGCGCCTGCCCCCCTAGCCAAGTTGCAAACGATAAACGTGAACGCTTAGTAATCTCCAATAGATTTTCAACTTTATACCTAAGAGCATAAAGTTGAAAATCTATTAAAGACTACTGAGCGTTAGCGACCGGAACGAACGAAAACACTATGTAATCTTCAATAGATTTTCAACTTTATATCCAATAACATAAAGTTGAAAATCTATTATAGACTACTGAGAGTTTACGTTTATCGTTTGTGACTTGGCTAGGGGGGCTGAGTCGGCCGCTCGTTCTACAATGTCGTTCTACAATAACAAAGGATGTTGCGTTGAACATTGTAGAAACGATAACAATTTATTCTATCATTTTGAACGATGTGAACTTGGCTACGAATTTTCTACTCGTTTGTTCTGACCACGTGACTTAACGTTGAGATGATGTCATTCCCATACATTTCGACTAGCGTTAACGATAGCAGATTATCAATTTGGCTAGGGGTACTGATCTATTCTATTCTTAACAAGACATCGATTAACCATCTAACAGTAAGTAGGTTCTTAATTGGGGTCAATCGATTTACGTCAGTTTGAAAAGTTTTATACGTCTGTGCTTTTTCGATAAATAAAATGGAAAGTTTTTCTCTGATATTCCGACACTGAATATTTTTGTAACAAAAAAAAACCACTTAGTTTAACTGGATTAAGAGCTTATACACCGCATTCGACTGTACCTAACTATGAAATATGCAGATTACAGACACAGACGCATTTCGCTCCGAACTCAATATTCCCGGACGGATTTTCATTTGCTTCGTCCGGTATTAAAATTATAAAACAATATTTAAAATCCTCCGTGTCCGCGAACCGGTCCGGTTTGAACACGGGGATTAGTACAGATTGTCTGTACATAAATTAAATTAAAATTGCGGCAAGTAATGTTGGGTTTCGTGCTTTGAAACTGAAATTAATTAAAACAAATTTGAGTATGTAATCTATCTTCCAATCGATTTAGGTTTGAGAAGGATTAGTGTGAGCTATAGAAGATCTGACAGGTACATTGTTTAGTTAGATTACTAAACTGGGATTTTTAGTTATCCATTGTCATTGTTAAAATCTAATTTACCTAACGTAGAACAATTTACATACGAATGAGATAGGCTGTTGCATTATAATGTTGTCCACATACAGACAACGCCGTAGACTGAATCGTCATTACAACACCAATTACGAATATAACATCACGCTTGTGCTCACTGGCTGGATAGGCAGGCTTGGCCGTCCTCAAGCTATAATGTCGTTTTCTGACATAATCACATTTTGATTTACTCCCTTTTTTTAGGTGGGATCATCCAATGACTTCTCTTGCTCTAGGGCTGAGCGGATCAGACTTTTACTGACAAAACCCACTCCTATGTTCCTTCGTTGCCTTGCGTTACAGGACCTCGGGTTTTCTTTTCAAAAGCGAACCTACGGCACCAGTAGGTTTTGACCCTGCTGGGCCCCTATGCACGCGTGGAACACTATCCGCCGTCGACAACTTGGGCTCGATCCGGACGGTTACCGGACGGCCGGACGGCGGGTTACCCATTTCTCGCCGTTCGCAAGCCCGCGCCTACGGTGGCTGGAAACCAGGGTCGGGATCCCGGCGGCTAGGGCGTGAGGGCCGTTCCCTCGCGCGTACGACTACCTCCTTCGCTAGCATTACTGCTTCGCAGAAGGAGTCGACCGGCTGCCCATTCCTCCTCGCTGCGGACCATGGCCTGTACCAAGGTCCGGCGCGAGAGGTCGTTGTCGCCGATCGCCCCCACAAGGACACGGCGGTGCTCTGCCCAAGCGGGGCACACCTCTACCGTATGCTCCACCGTGTCTTCCGGGCGGTGAGTAACGATAATCTTATACGTTCCATCATTGGACCACCAGGCGTACGGCAATGCGCCACCGGTACATGGTGGACATCCCACCTATACGCACGAAACGTTTTGGGAACACATTCATTGTGCGTACAGCTAAGGAGTGTAATTCCTTGCCGGAATCTGTGTTTCCTGATGGCTACAACCCAATCTTGGGGAATCTTTAAGTCAAGAGTGAATAGGTTACTTCTAGGTAAGCGCGCTCCATCGTCGACCGCATCGTCGTTTTCCATCAGGTGAGATAGTGGTCAAGCGCGTTATCAAGAATAAAATAAAAAAAATGATCTCGTGTTACAGTATTTGTTATCGAACTCCTCTAAAACAGTTTGACCATATTACCGAATGACATCAAAGATTTCTGGTGAAAGAAAAAAACCTTGTTCAAACATAATAATAACAGAAACTCATATTAGACGAAGTGTGTGTATATGCACCCTTACACGCCCTTCCACTCTATACCCCCCCTACCAATAAATATTGTACTCCGAGTTTATCTTTATAAACACCAGATTTCAGAAGCCGAGCCAGGCTACAAGACTAACTGAATGAAGCAACTGCAAAATTAAATAACGCAAACCAGCTCGAAAATTACCCCGAATCAGGCAGAACTTCTTGTTAATCAATAAGTAATAAAACTTCTAAAGTATCCCCATGGTGTTTGAACAACATCACAAAGTTTAAATCGACCCCGTGATTAAGTTCCGACATTCTTGGGAACTTTCTTTTTAAATAACTTGTAATTTGTCACTTTTTACGTTCCAACTTTCAGGTCTTTGTGGGAGTTTGTTTCTGAATTATCTTACATGTATTATTTTATAGGTGGGTTACTTTTTTTGCCGATTTTCCGAGGTAGACCCGATAGAGTGGCCCTGCAATACAGGTAGGGTTGCCAGGTCTTCAAACCGTAAAGCTGGACAGACCATCATGTCATGTCATCATGTCGTGTCATGACTTGCGTCAGGAGGATAGTGAGGTCGTGGCTGTCTGAACCACTCCTCGAAGAAGTGCCTTACCGCGGCGATAGTGGCGTGCCCGGACATGGCATTTGCGAGATCGCAAAAGACAACTAAAGGAGCACAGGAGTGTTTTAGTCGGTACAAGTCAGACATTTCCTCTCGCCCCACTCAAAACGGGGGGAGTTATTTGATTTCCGCGTAAAAAAATAGGGGTAAAACATTATTAATTAGGGAAATTTTATATCTATTAAATGTTGGTCGTATAATACTCAAACCAATGGCGATTATAGGTACACACCGAAATAACTAAAATAAAAATAAATCCATTTCCTTCTTTCTTTGTTAAGACTTGTACTATTTCTTATTCTGTGGTTAAGACGATAAAAAAATACATGTTGATACCTATTTCTTCAGGTATATACTTATTAAAGAAATTTGTCGTCCCTGCAATCAGTTCGATCGAACGAAAATTTAAACGGGTAGGTACCACGATGGGTCCGATAGTTAATCCAAGCTTAAGAAAGGCGGGAAAGAATTAAGGAAGCTATTAGTGGGGACACTCAAATATGCAATTTATCCTCATTAAAATAATGTCGACGGTAACATTAATCACTGTGCTCCATTAGTACGGAATTGCTTTGAACATTTTAATTTTAGCTACTCCAGTCTTTTGTTTTGTAAGTGATGTTCGTGGATGGAATTATTTGAGGCGTTTTAGGCCGTAGTTTTTTTTTCGATTAACGTTTGGGACGTCTATTTTGATGGAATAATTTGATTCTTAATCGTTGTTGTTAATATGCTTAAATTTTTCACAACAATCTTGGAGTCGTGTTTTAGTCTAATCAGATGTACTAATTTGATTCCCCCTCGCACGTATTATTATTACGTAATTGCGCGTTTTTACGTAAAGTCGCCAAAAAAAGAAATAATAAAACTTTTTCTGGATTTTACTAGGAAAAACGAAAATATAGAGACCAAAGTTTTCGGTCAAATATATTTCGTTCGTACACCCGTGCGTACAAAACGATAATTAGGCATTTTTCAAGGTCACTCAAGTTATACAGACGTATGTACAATCTGCCCTCGAGGGGTGGTCGTTGTTAATATGCTTCACTTTCTCTCAACAATTTTGGAGTCGTCTTCTAGCCTAATCAGATGTATGTCGATTTCCTATCGGTTGTGTGTCACAGAGTGTGCGTCGGAATTGCATAACTTAATTCAGCCAAGCCCGTTCCATCATCGAACCACCAGACGTACGGCGATGCGCCACTGGTACATGCAGGTGGAAATCCTACGCATACACACAAAACGTTTTGGGAATAATTTCATTGTGCGTACAGCTGATGAGTGAAATTTCCTGCCGGAGTGTGTTTACGTGAGTGAATAGGTTACTTCTAAGTAAGCGTGCTCCATCGTTGAACACATCATCACTTAAGTACCATCAGACGACCAGACGGACAGACGGAGAGACGGACAACAAATTGATCCTGTAAGAGCTCCGTTGTGATGCAGTTAGATAACAGATATTCAGGTTTTTAAATGCAGCGATTGGTCAACACGGAATCATCGTGGTCATACTTATGGTATTTATTCCCAAGTGAGTGCATGAGCAAAAGATTTTTGCGATTGGATTTAATAAAGGATTTAATCATTTCCTTTTATACGATAATCAGGGTTAATTAATCTCTCGTTGAGTTGAGAAAAAATAAAGAGTCAGCTGTCTGTGTCGCCATTTGTAAGACTCAACCAAACGGAAATAAGTTGTTACGATGTTGAAGACTTTCTTTAATAGGCAGCTCAGTCTCAATTATGATTTTAAGTTCAGTGTCCTACTTTTTTTGTATTTTTTAAAGAAGAAAAATTTGAATAATTATATTTTTATTATAATAATCTACTTATACTATTTTAATATAATAAAGACAATTTTATAAAAACTAATGTAATAAAAACAAGATTTGTTTTTATTTAGAACAAAAACATACTATTGAGATAAAATTATTCTATAATCTATTCTAGCGCATTGTCTACCCGTGTGCCGAGTTTCATCCAAATCCGTTCAGCCGTTTGATCATGAGCGTATAATCTAAGGTCTTTTCAGAAAGGTTAGATGGGCCTACAATGGATAGGTTTATCAAGCTACATGTCAGACATCCGCTTGATAAAACCTCCTCAAATTGAATGCTGTTTTTTATTTTTTGTTTTATTTTATTTTGTTTTTTTGTACTTATGTGTGCCTAGTTGTACTAAAGTTGTTACTAACATAGTTTTTTAAGTTGTTTTGGTAATATTAACACCCTATGGCCTTCGATGCCTGAGAATAAAAGATTTTTATTATTTTATTTATAATGGCCAATACATCGCACAGAGCAAACCTTTACAGACAAACATTGAATGGATTAAAAAAAAAACTGGGCAAGTGCGAGTCGGACTCGCGCACTGTGGTTTCCGTAAAAACTTACCTATGTAAATAGTTCAATTCCCGAATGGAGTCTCGAAGATTTTTCCAAATCGAATGTTTTTTTTAATGTAAAAACAATTTTACTGTTTTTAGATTTATTCCTATATCTGTGCTATATGGCCTTGCTTTATGCCAAATTTCAGGATTCTGGGTCAAAAGTACCCTATGAATTTTGATTCCTTCGAAAGTGTCGAAATATAGGTTTTTTGTGACACAAACGGCCGTATCTTTTTTTTTCGTAAACTTAAAGGTTTGATTTTTTTACAGCTTCAAGGGACCGCAGACCATAGTATATGGTAGTAACAACAACTTCACTTTCAACTCGATACCTCCACGCATTCCCGAGATAAAGGGTCTTGACAGACAGATGGACAACAAAGTAATCCTATAAGGGTTCCGATTTCTCCTTTTGAGGTACGGAACCCTAAAAAGAAATAGATTTTGGGCTGTCATTGCAAAACAACACCGAACCCTTATTTTTGTTTCTAAGTAGGAAATCATCTAATGACATCTCCCGCTCTAGTTTGAGCGAGAGGGAGTATCAAACGTCAGACTTTACCTGACTAAAATCCACCACTATTCCTTCAGTTGCCCTTTGCGTTTCAGGACTTTTTTTAAGGTGGGAAATCATCCAATAATTTCTCCCACTCTGGGCGGTGCCCGAGGGCGTGTCAAACTTTTACTGACTAAAACCATACTTGTGTCCTTCAGTTACTCTCTGCGTTCTAGGACTACGGGTTTCCTTTTCAGAAAATCCCCGCGGTCCTAGCGGGCATCGGCCCTGCTGGGCCCCTACGGTTTGCTGACATCTCTTGAGGAGCGCGTGGATTACTACGCGCTGTTGACGACTGGGCTCAGTCCGGTCGATTACGAGAAGCTTCGCTAGTATTACTGTTTCGTAGAAGGAGGCGACCGCCTGCCATTCCTCCTCGCTCCGGACCATAGCCGAACCAGGGCCCGGCGTGAGAGGTCGCTGCCGCCGATTGCCTCCACGAGGACTCGGCGGTGTTCCACCCAAGCGGGGCATACGCATACCTCCACCGTATGCTCCACCGTGTCCACCGGGCGGTCAACGTAATAGTGACACCCGGGGGTTTCTTCCACCTGAATCCGATGCAGAAACCTCCCGAACTTACTATGTCCGGTGAGAACCTGCGTCATGCGGAAGGTGAAGACGCCATGTTGCCCTCCAGTCACTCAAAGAGGGGACTTACTGCCGTGATTATGACGTGCCCATTGCGTTTCAGGGCCACGTTGTCTTTCAGGCCATTGTCTTTCGGACATTCCCACTGCCCATTTTGAATCGATATCTGTGATCCTGTAACAGTGTTCACAACACACCATTGGGTTTTGTGACGACATTAAAAACAAAGAACATACTACATTTCAAATTTTCAAACATCGAATTCAATCCTTTCATTTCGCTAACGGATATTCTTATTCATCACTAGCTTTCGCCCGCGTACATAAAATATAGCCAATGTTACTCAAGAATAAAGCAGCTTTCAATCGGTGAAAAATTTTTAGCAATCGGTGCAGTACTTTCAAATTACCTCCTACAAACAAAAAAAAAAAACAAAATTTACCTCTTTATAATATTAGTGTAGATGTGGGAAAAGGGGCGCCGACTGCGTGGGTGCTCGGGGTGTCAAGCACCCATGAGAAATAAACAGTGGGTGCCGAGCACCCATCACGAAACAGATCAGTAATCACTTTTAGGTTACGTATAAATTATAACATTTCTTGATAATAAAAACTAGTTTCATTTTTATATAATGGTTTCATTTTACATTTTTATCATACATAACTAGTAATTAAGTACGCAGTATGTAAGTAGGACATTTATTTATTTGTCGGTCGATCAGTGTGCATTTCTCTTCTCACACTTCACCACTTTTTCAAGTCCATCAAATGACAATGAGCACCCATGAGGTTTTCTAAAAGTCGGTGCCCCTGTGTGGAAATGTATGTGAAATATACAAAAAAAAAACTCAATAGCATAGGGATGAGGCCGTATCTATATGAGTTCGTCGTAATCCCTGCTGTTGTGTTCGTTAGGGTTAATGAACGTAGATTTACATAAATGTTTTTAAGCCCCGACTTTAGGGTGACCTGATACCGAAAAAGATTTGTAATATGACGTCTTTATGATAATAGGGTATTATACTTACCTATTTTTGAAAAGTATCTCAATTCGATTTATGTAATAAACTACAAAAAAAACACGATTTTTTATTAAATCCAGAATTAATGGCATTTACGTATGTGTTAAATTTTACATTTTATATTTTCGCGCGTAATTTGACGGAAATACAGGACGCCATGTTGCTTTATGGTCGTGACGTCAGTTGGTCATGTAAACAAATGCGCTTGTAATAAAAATTAAAGGATCTAACTTATAGATGTCAGTTCATCAGTTATCAGTTGAAACTTTTTAGTTTACATGACCCTGTGACGTAATATTATAGCGGCTACTATTTCGCTTATTAAAAACAGATTTAAAAAAAACATTGAAATTAATTTTGTTATTATGTGGACAAAAATGAATATTTAACGACTGTTTATTACGTCAGCTACCTCAATTATATACTTTTAGATTTTTTTCTCTTACACAATAAAAATACCTTACTGGTTGATAGGCAACATGATTGAAGATGTTTTTTTTTAGAGGTGAAAAAATCATCTAATGACAAATCCCGCACTTGGGCGGAGCGGGAGATAGTGTCAGACTTTTACTGACTAAAAACCCACTCCTGTTCCTTCCTTGCCTTCGTCCCAGAGCCCCGGGTTTCGCTTTCACACTACCCGTGGCCTCAGTAGGCTTCGACCCTACTGGGCCCCTACGATTTGCTGACATCTCCCTGCGACGCGCGTGGAACAATACGCGCCGTCGGCGACTTCGGCTCGGTCCGGACGGTTACCGGACGGTTGGACGGCGAGTTACCCATTGTTCGCCGTCCGCAAGCCCGCGCCTATGGTGGATTGAAGATGAGTCAGAATATTTAGAGAAAAAAAATGTTACTGTTTGAGAAGATGTCAGTTTTAAAAGAATAAGTTAAGAAGTAATTAATGCCTTTTTTGTCGTAATAAAATTCTTACTATTCGGAATTTTCCTGTGTTTATTGAAGTGCAATATTTTGTACACGCACACATACATACATATAAAATTCTGCCTTTATAACATTAATGTGACTCAAAACTTTGCTTTATTTTTTAGGATTCTTCCGCATCACATGCTCATAATGTAACAACAAACATTTCAGTTAAAGAAAAACATGATACGGAACTATCATACGGCGGATATATATGTAACAAAAGGAATGGAGCTTCCTTCTCAAACAAAAAACACAAAGGGAATCTATCTCTAATACAGACCAAGATGTTCAGTCAACCCTTCATAGAAACTTCAATTTCCATCGAAAGCTAGGTAAAAGGTAAAATAGATTTCTCATGCTTCAGAGTCTAAGGAAATCC
This sequence comes from Mythimna impura, assembly GCA_905147345.3. Taxonomy (NCBI): domain Eukaryota; kingdom Metazoa; phylum Arthropoda; class Insecta; order Lepidoptera; family Noctuidae; genus Mythimna; species Mythimna impura. The sequence goes on from LR990349.1 coordinate 6,550,211, forward strand.
GACGACGATTGAAAAATCTTCGTGAAACGTATGTTGAAAAACGTTGAGCTAAAGTTATGCTAGAAGGGATTAAGTTGAGTTGGTACTCGACTTGCATTTTTTTCAAGTTAGTGAACAATTAAGCAGTTAGGGCCACTAACCACTAGACCTAAAGGCCAGTCAATCACGTGACACAAAGCCAATCGTATCATCATTAATTGGGTAGTTCAGTGATAAATGATAAATGATATTTATTTTGCAAATAGGTTTTTTAAAAACACTTTTACACGTCAATTTTTTTTTGTCAATTTAAACTAGATGAAGCCGGTGTTTCCTAACTGACTATCCTGAGAAGAAACACCGAAACAAACTCAGGGGTCAAAGTCTCTTTTAAAGTCCATACAGCAAACATGTAATGGTCAAATCATATGAGAACCATGCAGGTTGGAGTCTGAGATGGTCTTTTGAAGAAAGAACCAGTAAGTTCCATTGTATATAATTACCCGATGATAGTCAAAATAAAACATGGCGACGTGGCCATTTTGATCCATCACATTTGTTTTCTTGAAATCACGAATTAAAAGATTTTTGCCTAAACTATTTTACATTGAAACTCGATAGCATCGATTTCATTCTTTTTTTTTCAATGAAGATTGTCAATAACCAGTACCTATCCTAAACCGTTCTAAAAGAGTGGACCATAAAATCAACGTTACCACTTCTAGTTCTGCAATACTTAAATAGAAAATTCCTATAGGAGATTAGCTGCAGAGCCATAGGTCTCCCAGGGCTTTGAAGTCCTAATAAGTTTCCATCGTCTATTCTCTTTCACGTTGGGAGCTAAAAGGTGCCTGCTTCGATAATAATGAGCACTTTTGATGTAGGAAATGTGAAAGTTCTGATAAATTTTCTTTCTCTATGAGACCTAGCTACTTATGAAGTACTTAATAGTTTCTGTTAGCGGTTTTACTCGCGTGAAAATAGAAAATTATGCGAAGGGAACATACTCTCTCAAGTTCTTATATTCCATTCTAAGGTTGTCTGATATATCGCTGTCAGCGATAAGACCGCCGTTGTACAAATAGATTTAAGTTTGTGTAAAAGTTTTGTTATTGTTTTGGTTTACAGTAAAGTTTATTCAGAGAGCAGTGGTGGCCGAGTGGTAACGGCCCCGACTTACGCGTCGTAGGTCGCGGGTTCAAACCCAGCCTGGCGCGTTACTTTGTGTAATTTATTTCATCACCACTGCTCTCAAAACGGTGAAGGAAAACATCGTGAGGAAACCGGCATGTCCTAGAACCAAAAATTCGAAGACATGTGACATTAACCAACCCGCACTGGGCCCGCGTGGTGGATTACGGCCCATTCCCTCTCCTACAGAGGAGGCCCGAGTCCCAGCAGTGGGAACATTAAAAGGCTGATTATGCTATGCTATGCTATATAAAGTTTATTCTATGCTATACTCTTGGAATAAGATGTATCCTATGCGCTATTTCATGACCTACCCGTATGTCAAATTTCATTCAAATCCCTTCTGCACTTTCAGTGTGAATCATCATCATCATCATTTCAGCCGAAAGACGTCCACTGCTGGACATAGGCCTCCCCCAAGTGTCGCCACAATGAACGGTCCTGTGTGTCTCACATCCATCGGACTCCCGCAACCGTTACCAAGTCATCGGTCCACCAGTGTGAATGAGTAACAAATACTTAATATAACAATTATAATAATACACACACATTCACAAACATTTTTATTATTATTATATTGTATTTGGTAAGATGATTTGAAACAAAAAAAGTTGACAAATAGTTGTCCATATTAATAAACCATAGATGTGGTTGCATTTTATGGTTGAATCATTTATTTTTAGAAAGTTGGATATGTTTTTGACAGTAGCATCACAAACTTGTAAATAATTTTGTCTAGATTTACAAAGTGTTTACTGCCTGAACAGGGCTTCAGAACGATTAGCTTCTACTGAAACTATAAACGAACCATATTCAATTTTTATTATTATTATTACACATAAGTACATTCAGCTATCATTACAAACCAACCCAATGCGATAGTGTAGACAAAAATACAAATTAAATGAATAATTTATGCCAATTAGATCCAATTTATAACATTTACAAAACAATTAAATAAATTAACTAATATAATAGGGGTTAAAGTATGAAACTGCCGTTATTTAAAACGGGTTGCTTTGAAGTGTTATATCTTTGGATTGACTTGGAATTATAAGTTCCAATAAATTTTATATTAAACGTACATTATTCTTTTTTCAAAATTAGGTATTTATTGGTTTCTTTGTGTTTTGTATTTTCGGTAATATCTCAGTTCTTATAACAATGAAATATAAAAACTATAATATAATTTAACAAAAAGTTTTTTTCATATTAAGAGTTCTAACGTAAAAACTATGCATTTCAAAGGGCAAACAATATCAATTACGCATACCTACGACTTTCTTCTAACAAAAGAACTCGGTGTTCTTGGTTTAATAACTTTCGTTTTGGAAATTTTGTCTTGTAGCCTCCCTAAGAAGAAAAGTTGTTTGTGAGATAAAATTTCCCACGTTAAAGCGATTCAAACAATAATATATACATCCCATTCATTAGCAGTTTTAAGTCCATCATCAATATTGCATACCGCTTGAGACATATTGTTTCCACGGTAGAACTCATATTACTCGTACAAAATAATGCTGTTTTCTTACAGAAATTATGAAACCAATAAATACCTAATTTCTAAAAAAGAATAACGTACCTTTAATATAAAGTTTATTTGAACTTATAATTCCAAGTCAATCCAAAGATATAACACTTCAAAGCAACCCGTTTTAAAAAACGGCAATTTTATAGTTAAAGATCTAATAATAATAAATTATTTATTACTGGTACTTGCTAATCTTTATTAAGAATTAGGCACTGATTGTTATTATATTAATTAAGGACACGTAAATAATGATTATTTTGTGCGAATATATCGTGGAATATATCACGTAAAAGCGTGTAATCTGCTGAGCCGAGTCAACGGATTTAGTGACATTCAATTACTCGTAAGTATCGCAGATTAGGCCGTGACGAGATGTAAGAACGAAAATACATACTTATAAGTATGTTGTCTCAAGTATGTTACCGTCATTTTGTATAATACAGCATTCTATAGAATGCCTAAAACTTTCAGACAATATATGAAATATCATTTTATTCTTTAGTTTTCTTAGGCATTCTATACAATGCCAAATGTTTAGCTAGCAATATGCTAATGTCGGTCGTAAGAAAGATAAGCTAACATAGCTCCTATTTCTGTCAGTAGGCTTTAAAGGAACCTAACGCGAAAGGGAAGACGTGAGCTAGATAGAGCGAGTAAAGCGAGCGAACGAATTCGTTTAGAACCTAAGAAATGATGATAACGATGAATAGTTAGTCAAGTCTTTCCGTCCAATTATAATTTAGGTGACTTCAAGTCTAGAATGAATAGACTCTTAATAAACTTGCATCACTGCTTACTGCAGTAAAGCACTAGTTTATATCATTTAAAAAATTAAAATAAAAGTCTATAAAATCAATTTCGTTTTTTCTTTACCTATAGTATTGCTGATACGAAAGAATGTCATAGTCTCCTGAGGGCAATGTTTCATGTAGACGTAGAAGAGGATCTATATTTACACATTCACTAAAAATATAACCTACTTCAGGAATATATCTTACAAATTTGTGATCACCCACGCATCTAAATATAATTAAACAATATAAAAAAACAGGTCAAGTGCGATTCGGATTTGCACACCGAGTGTCCCGTGTAAATTTACCTATGTAAATAGTTCCATTCCTGAATCGAATCTCGAAAAACTTTCCGTATTGGATTTTTTTTGTGACTTTTTCTTTTACTTGTGTTATAAGACCTTGATTATTGCCAAATTTCAGGATTCTAGGTCAGCAGGAAGTAAGTAGCCTATAGGTTTTATTTTCTTGCGAGCGTTAAAATATGTGGGCAGGGCACATTGCTCGTAGAACGGATGGTCGATGGGGCCGTAAGGTTCTAGAGTGGCGACCGCGTACCGGAAAACGCAGCGTTGGAAGGCCTCCCCCACAAGGTGGACCGACGACCTGGTGAGAGTCGCGGGAGTCCGGTGGATGCGAGACGCACAGGATCGGTCGTTGTGGTGATGCTTGGGGGAGGCCTATGTCCAACAGTGGACGTCTTTCGGCTGAAATGATGATGATGATGATGATTAAAATATGCGTCTTACACGGAACATGAATGGCCTTATCTTTAGACTGCGTTGACTTAGAAGCTTGATTTTTCCACTGTTCCAAATATACTGGAGTATTTGATATTAATTTTAGTTTAATACCTTCACGTGTTCCTGAGAAAAATGGTCTTGATAGACGGGCAGACGAACAATAAAGTGATCTTATAAGGGATCCGTTTTTGCCATCTAGGGTACAGAACCCTAAAAAAAAGCTGGTGAGCACTACACCCACGCAGGACAAGATACACAGATAATTGCAGAAGGCCTGTACTCCATTCTCGACCATATCATCGCTAGGCTTACCATCAGATGAGATAGTAGTCAAACGCGAGCCTAACCATTATAAAAAAACCGGTCAAGCGCGAGTTGGACTCTCGCACTGAGGTTTTCGTACAAACTTACCCATGAAAACAGTTCAATTCCCGAATTGAGGTACGAAGATTTTTCCGAATCGCAATTTTTTTTTGTGACAACTACAAATTACAGTTTTCAGATTTATTCCTATACTTGTGCTATAAGACCTTGCTTCATGACAAATTTGAGAATTCTAGGTCAACGGGAAGTAGGTACCCTATGAATTTTGATTCCCTTGAGAGTGTCGAAATACACGTTTCTTGCGACGTAAACGGCCGTATATTTTTTTTGTTAACTTAGGAGTTTGATTTTTTCACGGCTTCAAGACTTGATTATATGGTTTTAATTCCAACTCGATACCTCCACTCGTTCTCGAGATAAAGGGTCTTGATAGACAGACAGACAGACAAGAAAATGATCCTATAAGAGTTCCGTTTTTTCCTTTTAAGGTACGGAACCCTAAAAATTATGACGACGATAGAATCATTATCATCAAATCGATCTTAACCTTTTTTAAAGAATAGGTGCTTATCTTCTACATAAGCTATGTCGCGTGTGTTTTCGTTCCTTGTATAGATACGACTTTCTGTACAATGCGTTCCAAATAAGAATAGGATCGACGCCATGTTGTGACGTCACGTCATACTGCAAATCGCAAGAAATTGGGCAAAATTGAAGAACTCGGAGATGAGCAAAATTGAAGAACTGGATTCTGATTAAACTATTTTCGTTTACAGTTCGTAAATAAATTAAATTTTAAAATTTTCTTGTTTTGCTCACCATAATAATTCTTCGATTTGACAGTATGACGTGACGTCACTACCTGTCAATCGATCCTATTCTTATTTGGAACGCATTGTACCTATTTTTTATCTGTACGAAGTGTACACAGAACAAATCTTACTCAATATCGGATTATTTTCGTCTTTATTGTGCTCCCTGCTCACATATTGTGGATGGCAGGAAACGAAATTCTATAAGAGATCTCTGTTACTAACGAGATCAACCTTATATTATGAAGGTCGATCAAACAATAGGTATCAGAAATCAGGTGGATTTTGCATACAAATAGTTAGATTGAGATTTTTTTGTGAGCAAGGCTTTTTTTTTAGGTGGGAAAATCCCGCTCTTGGGCGGGGCGGGAGATAGTGTCAGACTTTTACTGACTAAAAACCCACTCCTGTTCCTTCGTTGCCTTCGTCTCAGGGCCCCGGGTTTCGTGGCGTGTGTCACACTACCCATGGCCCCAGTAGGCTTCGACGATGCTGGGCCCCTACGATTTGCTGACAGCTCCTTGAGGCGCGCGTGGAACAATACGCGCTGTCGACGACTTGGGCTCGGTCCGGACTGTTACCGGACGGTCGGACGGCGGGCTACCCATTGCTCGCCGTCTGCAAGCCCGCGCCTACGGTGGCCGGAAATCGGAATCGGAATCCCGGCGGCGGTGTGAGCAAGGCTTGAAAATTACCCCTGGATTACAAAATCAAAATTGGTTAAAGGTATAGAAATGGAAAAGAAAGAAAAACATTTTATTTGTGAGAAACGACGCAATCTTAAAACTAGCTTTAAAATTATAAACATTCTTTATGGAAAAAATATGCGCCTCGTCCACGAAAACGGCCTTGCCACACGCATAGTGCGACGAGTCCATAGCGCTGGTTTTCAGCATGGGCCGGTGACGGTGTCGACGTAATGTGTAATTATTTAAGTTATAATAATAATTCTTTATTTCAGGCTACTAAGGCCCATAGAATGTTCTGACGTCATCTCATCGCTCAGTCACGTGGTCAGAACAAAGGAATGAGAGGCGTGGACGACTCGAGGCGATCAACGAAAAGAGAATCGAAACGAATCCGTTGTAACTTGGCTAGGGGGCTGGCAATTCCACGTGCCACTCTAACTAACATACCGTGCCGAAATGAAAGTTGTTTTAACTTCCTTCAATGTTAGCGACTGCTACTTATTTTTTTTTTTAAATGTTATAAATTAATGCTTGACTGCTATCCCACCTGATGGTAAGCAGTGATGCAATCGTTGATGGTGAATCGCACTAGTTTATTAAGAGCATTTTAAACTTAAAAACACCTAAATTATAATTGAACGGGAAAACTGCTGCAGGCAAATTGTTCCAATCCTTCAATGTACGTACGTGGTATAAACGACGAGGCGAAACGCTTAGTCTGGACTGTAGAGGTGTTAACAACGTAAGGGTGGATACTCGCCGTTCGTCGGGTTGTCGAATGGTAGAAATGAGATGGTGTAATCAAGTCATGCAATTCCCGCGCACACTTTCCAAAATGCATCCTGTAAAACAACGAAAGGCTGGCTACCCTACGCCTGTGCTCAAGGCTTTGTAGATTGGACTTAACCAGATCTGGATTACCAATTAGCCTCTTCGCATGCCTAGAACTTTACCGTCGAGGCTTGCAGGGTTATTTTTAAGGTTGTAAATCATCCAATGACTTCGCTCGCTGTATATAATGTATTCTACATAAGTACTTGGAATAAGGCAGGCAGCGACAAACAATTTACATTTACGTAATATTTCGTTTCAGTTTCGGTATACAAACACAAAAAAAAATACGCAAAACAACGATCTGTATCTCGGCAGCCAATTCAAAAACTTTTTGCGCGCGAAAAAACTGAAAAAGTAAGTGCCTGATAGCCGTTTTCGCTATAATTGGATTGCAAAGGTGAAAGTTCCCACCGCTCCGCATTTCGTTAGGTTAGGTCAGGAGTTTTTGGAAGCAATCGTATTGAAAGAAACGGTGGGTTTATTTGTGGTCTCTGTTAAAAGAACTCTGATTTATAAGTTTATCTTTATCTTTTACATTTGAATTGTCTCTCACTGAGGTGCAATTGTTTTCTTGATAAAAACGGGACCCTATTGCTATCACTCCGCTGTCCATCTGTCTGTCACCAGGCTATGTCTCATGAACCACACAAAACAATTGAAATTTTCACAGATGATGTATTTTTGTTGCCGTTATAACAAAAAGTACTAAAAACAGAATAAAATAAGTACCTAATAAATACCTAATTTCTAAAAAAGAATAACGTACCTTTAATATAAACCTTTTTTTTTGGGTGGGAAAATCATCTAATGACAAATTCCTTCATCGCCTTCTTCCCAGGGCCCCGGGTTTCGCTTGCACACTACCCGTGGCCCCAGTAGGCTTCGACCCTGCTGGGCCCCTACGACTTGCTGACATCTCCTTGAGGCGCGCGTGGAATAATACGCTCCGTCAACGACTTGGGCTCGGTCCGGACGGTTACCGGACGGTCGGACGGTGAGCCACCCATTGCTCGCCGTCCGCAAGCCCGCGCCTACAGTGGCCGGAAATCGGAATCGGAATCCCAGCCGCGGTTAGGGCGTGAGGACCATTGCCTCACGCGATCGGCCGCCTCCTTTGCTAGCATTACTGCTTCGCAGAAGGAGGCGACTGCCTGCCAGTCCTCCTCGCTTCGGACCATGGCCTGTACCAAGGCCCGGCGCGAGAGATCGCCGCCACCGATCGCCCCCACGAGGACACGGCGTTGCTCTGCCCAAGCGGGGCACACCTCCACAGTGTGCTCCACCGTGTCCTCCACAGTGGCGGTCCACACAGTGGCGACACCCGGGCGTCGCTTCCGCATGAATCCGGTGCAGGAACTTTCCGAACGATAAGTTCGGTGAGAACCGCGTCATGCGGAAGCTGAGGACGCCGTGACGTCTTTCTAACCACACCTCAAAGAGGGGATTTACCTCCTTAATTGTGGCGTGCCCAGTAAAGTTTATTTGAACTTATAATTCCAAGTCAATCCATTATTAGTATGATTTTCTTGATTGCTCCACAAAGCTGGTTTCAAAACTCGAACGTCTAGCAAAAGGCCATGAACTTGTTATGTAGCACAGATTTACGGTATAACGGGAAACACGTGCCCACTGTCCCTTTGTCCAGATTACGGATTCAGGACATGCTCTCATTGTTGTACAAAGCTAACTTGTTGCTTTTGAAGTACAACTTGATTCTTTGAACTAGACAATCAGCGTAGGCACAGAATAAGTAAGCGTGGGTAGGTGTTATTGGTCGGGATAAGAGTGACGTGTCTGTTTTATTTTATGGCCTTTTGATGTGTCATTGTTTGATATAAGGTTGGCTTAAAGAAAAGGCTCAGTGTACTAGATACGTGTTACTATGTTTGAGTACTTCTCAGTAACGTAATGGGATACTTAATTCATTTTTTTTTATTACTTGTAACAAAAAGTAACTTTATTCAAAATCGCAAATCAATCAAATAAAAGTATTTTTCAATACACTTACTTACTCGAAAACCCGCTCTTATCCCTACCGCTTTAAGGCACGCAATTTACTGTTTTCCGTACTAGTGCGGAGAAGGGTGTGTGCCATCTACAGGCATTACCAGAACAGCATAATACATTTTATAATGACATTTTAATTAGAGATGGCGTTGTACTAGGACTTTTTTTTTTCGAGATCTTTTGCATATTTTCGCACCGTTTAAACCTTCTCTAAAATTAGCCAAATCGGTCATGCCGTTATCGAGTTTTAGCGAGACAAACGAACAGCTATTCATTTTTATTTAACTTTTTGAGTAGCGTAATTAGAGACACAATAGAAAGACAATGGCGCGTTAACGCCGGCGTTATTGCGGGGATCAACAGCTTACATAGATAGATTCAATTACATTAACATATTAACATAAAAAAATCTTATTAATGAGTATTAAATAATGTAAAGGCTCCAAAAATATAATAACAGTTATTATTATTATATTTTTGGGCTCTTGGGTAGTTTTAGTTTCTCAGCCTCCGTAAGTTTTCATTGTGGTGTTTCGTAAAGTTAATTAACTTAATTAAGTAAATATTATAAACGTTGGTTAATTTAATTATGACAGCTTCTGTATTTTGTATTCAGACGTAATATCCATTGAAGTCTAGTCTAGAATATTCAGGTTTAACTACGGGCCTTCATAGCGTTCTTAGTGGCCATGTTCGAGCGGTAGAGTAATGAAAATACAATTTCTAGGCAAATGTTAATGTTCTGGGTAAAGTAGAAGTAGGTCTAGTATATTGACTATTAACACTTCAAATGCAAAATTGGCCTACCAGACCTAGTTTGCCGCCTAGTCACTAAGAAATACATTCTCGAATACTAGGAAATAGTCACTTTGGATTATCTTAGCAGTGGTGGCCCGGCTTTACGAGATGTTAGGCGCGGGTTCAAACCCAGCCAGGCACTACTTTGTGTAATTTATTTCATCACCACTGCTCTCAATACGACTTAAAGATCGTTTTTCACAGTTTTCAAGTTCTTTGCTAATTACGTCGGAATTATGATGGAAGATGTCTTAGAACCAAAAATTCGAAGATTTGTGACATCCACCAATCCGCACGTTCTTCTCCATAGAGATCTACGCTTTGGAACGTGCAATTTAGCTTCAATTTTTTTTGACTGACCGACATTTTGACTATTCAAAAGTGCCTGTAATTGGTCTATTTGAAATAAACGTTTCTGATTTCTGATTTCTGTACTGGGCCCGCGTGGTGGCTTACGGCCCATTTTCTCTTCTAGAGAAGAGGCCTGAGTCCTAGCACTGGGAACATTAAGGGGTATTATATTATTGTTATCTTAGAGTCTGGTCACATTACCACGGTACGGCATCCTTAACCCCCTGGTGCGCAGGGTGCGAGCCAGTCCCAGCGGCATCTTGGGCATGATTGCTGATAGACTGGACTACTGTATCCTAAATCGTTGCTCCAGTATCTCTGCTGAGGTGCTGAAGAAATGATTGTTTTATTGTGAGTGTGTATGTAATTTTTAGTTGTATTTGTGTCACTAACATAGTTGTAAGTTTGTTTTGTTTTTACTAACACTAAACGAGTCTTGTTGCTCGAAATAAAGAATATTATTATTATTAACGTGAAACGGTAACTTTGTCCAACAATTCTTGGCTTGCCCCCTAGTTTACATTTTACAGTAAATTTAAGTGCACCTATTACAGATACATTTCTACCTTCCCCTTTCTGGAATAAAGCGTGATGTTATGTTATGTAACGCAACAAAAAGCCTGCAGAATTCGTATACAATTAACCAAACAAGAACTGGCGAAGCAAGATCCGAAGGTGTCAGATTTACATAGCTTCATTTTAATTCGGCCACCTCTTACTTTGGGTATTTTCAGCGAAAATTTAAATTTACTGCGCCGCTCCAGCCGGTGGGACCGAACCTCTGTAGAATTCGATTGTCAAAGACTTACCCTTAAGCCGTAAGCTTCTTACTCGAATAAGGAGATTTCCGAACAGGATCCCCTTTGCAACAGAACTTTGTAGTATTAAAAAAAAATTAAATCGCCAGCGCCATCTTTTTTTTTGTTTTGAGTGTGTGAGATTATGAACTGGTATTTTGGGATTGCTTTAATGAAATGCTAAAGGCATTCGTCGAGGATTTTCGTATTGATAATATGACATACGAATAATTTTAATATGGATGTCATTTGACGAGGTAGATTGTAAGGTAAGGAGATTATGCGTTTTGCTCAGCAATTTTGAATGGGTTCATGAATTTTTTTTTTTTTTATTGATAGGCTCGCGTTTGACCACTATCTCACCTGATGGTAAGCGATGATGTGGCCGACGATGGAGTACGCTTGCCTAGAAGTAACCTATTCACTCTTGACTTAAAGACCCCTAGGTTGTAGCTATCAGGAAACACAGACTTCGGCAGGGAATTCCACTCCTTAGCTGTACGCATTATGAATGTGTTCCCAAAACGCTTTGTACGTATGGGTGGGATGTGTGGTAGTGGTCCGATGATGGAACGTACTTGGTGGAATAATAAAAAAATAAAATAATTTCAGACTACTTCCAATGAACTGAAGGACACGCTCTCTCGTCCCACCCTAGAAAGAAGTCTTTGGATGATTTTCAACTTCAAAAAAAAAAAAAACAATGTAGGTACATAATTTATTTGGTACATCGCCTCTTTGCTTCAATTAAGTGATAAATCCGGGACTTATTACGGTGTTGAAGCAAAGAGGTTAAATTGTTGTAAAAATTGTTAATTTTACACAAAATCATTTTAAAAGACGCGCTTGCTGAAAGGTTAAGCTGGATATTTCGCTGTCTTTTATCTGAAGGTAAAAAAAAGTAAAAACCATTTTCAAAAGCCGAAATTAAAACCGAGACAGAAATTTAACACCGCAATATTTTCGAAATAATCTTTCTGAAAAGCGCAATTGTAAATCTCAAAATTCTCATTCAAATATTACGAACAGCACTGAGCTCTATTCAGTGAGGCTGTTTATCTCTATTTTTCAAGATAAAATAATAAGGGAGGAGCGTATAAATGAAACTCTAGGTGCCGATAAACGAACAAAAGTAAATGCTACGTTAATTTTCCGGTTTGAGGCCGGTTGGGCCCTTTCTGACGAAAGAATCAGCACCCCTTCGCCTTTCACACTTTTACGTCTCATAGACTTCTTTGACCAGTACTACAGTGATTTATCCTCGAAGAGCCGGGAATGAATTCGTTCAGATTAAGTCGTGGACGCCTTTTATATATTTTCTTTAGACTCACAAAGGAACTACTAAGATATGTTTAGTATTTTTCGGTAATCGTCCACTTTGGAACGGGTCCTTTTGGAATATTGATTGGATGGCGACCCTTTTTCGTTTTAGACAGCCGGTTCTGAGAAATGCGGATGTTTTATAGCTTTGCATCCTTAATCTGTTTGTATTTATGTTTTAGAACTAACAGCTATAAGATAAAGGGGTAAGCAGAAGTGTGAATCATGTTCGCAATGTGAGTTGTTTCTTTTTTTATTGTTTATTAAATGCTTTATGCAGACAAAAGTACAGAGGCGGACTTAATATCACAGGCATTTTCTACGAGTCAACCGTACAGTTATATGTAGGTCCTATTCTGTACAAGCAGTAGCGCTAACCAACCTTTACTAAATCTTCCAATTATGCTACGAATTAACTTATGCTTATACTATATGCCACTATAAACAATATACAGGGTGGCTTTTGATTATTTAGTTATTTAAATACACACAAATACATAAAAACGAAAATGGAATAGCTGGGCACGTCACAATCGCGGCGGTAAAGCTAGAACTACACTGCGCACACGTGTGCCACACATGTGGGCGCGTCGGTCTCCATATATTTTATATGGAAACTAGACTTGTAGAGCTACACTAGATCCACGCCACGCGACGCCACGCGACGTTGTTCTACGTACAAATCAGGCGTGTTACACGTGTTCGTCGGTCTAATGTAGTTCTAACTTAAGTCCTCTCTTTGAGGAGTGGTTAGAGAGGCGCCACGGCATCCTCACTTCATATTTAAATGCTGTAACCACTAACTAATCCTAGTTTTCAAATGAAATTCAAAAGTATTGCTTGTTTATAACTAAACTGCCAGATAAATCTTGCACAACGTCTTTCCTTTCCTGTCTATTTGTATCCCCCAGCCAGTGCTGACGTCACATCAGGTTTCAAGAATAATTCACTATAACCCGCTAAGAGTAAATCTATTCTTAGCGATTACTTACGTGATCTAATAAAACAGAATTCTCCAGATAAATGTGTCCTTTCGGCCGTAACAGAAAAGAAAATTAAGTCGCCGATCCCATCGATTTTCTGAAGTTCTTGATATTTCAACGAAACGACTGGAGAAGTTATGGAACCAAACTTAAGTAGGTACGTAAACGATAGAGAAATGCAGGAAATACTTAGATTCGAGGCAAACCTTTCTTGGAAATCTAGACTAGGTACATGCATTTTACATTTAAAGGGTGACTGGCAATTAGTGTACGATACTTAAACACGTAATTGTGCTCATGATAACAAACAATTTTTATTATGGAAGCAAAGCCGAAATATCAGCTGTTCAGTACATTAGGCAAACATAAATGTACTGAACAGCTGATTTTTTTTTCGCGATTTCAGGTTTGTTCTCATAGTAAAAGTTGTTGATTATCATGAGCACAATCACGTGTTTAAGTATCGTACACTAATTACCAGTCACCCTATATGAATTACCGAATTTTTATATTTGAAAGCAGTCAATGTAAAATTTGTTGTATCTATGTACATCATACTAATATTATGGAAGCAATAGATATATGTGTGATGAAAGAAAGAAAAAAACGTTTATTCGTGCCTTTCATCATTCGAATAGATGAGAAATATATAGGTATGGAAAAATAAAATTAAGCGATATATAAAACGATAAATAACGCAGCGCTAGTATTCTGTTAGGGCACGCTGTGATGCCACGGACACTCTCACGGAAGTTATATAAACTATCGGAATAAAATAATAAATAGTAATGAAAACATTGATAAAAAGTTTGAGCGTGCATTGGTGTGTGTATGTTTACACGCTTGTTAATAACCATGCCTGGTCAAAAACCATCATCAGTATCTACAAATCAATACAGAACCAAAGTTTTTGTAATTGTTGACCCATTGCTCAATAGATAGCGTTAGGATCAAAATAGATCGTGCTATGGTTTCGTTATCGCATTTTGGTTAGGTCTGGTGACAATTATTAAAAAAAATATATACTTAGGTAATTTCTATAGATCAGTATACGGTTTTTCATTACATATAAGGATCAAAATAATAGTACTGACTTACTGAGTTCTACAGCGGGCGGCGCTTGGTACTTAACAACGCTTAAACGGCTGAACGAATTTTGACGAAATTCTACGTGCCTGTAGAATATTAACATTAAAAAAAAATATAGTCAGAGTGCATCTCATGACTCTTCCAATAAGCCCAAACACTGGTAGGATACATTGTTTAATTACGGAGTTCCGGTCCGTAACTTCCGATTTCATCTTCAGATTTTGACAGTAATATTTTTATTAGAACTGTTTTTTCAAATTTTCTTCGTCATGATATCTTATAGCCACCCTCGAAATACCTTCTTATCATTGAGAAGTTCATAGCCATCTGTGATCGTCATCGCCAGGTCCACGTCACCAAATTACACTATTTCAATGCAAATGCTAGACTTGTTGATAAAAATACCAAAATTGATACATTAACTATAAAGTTTAGAAGTTTCTTTTGTCATAAATCTCATCATCAGAACTGGATTTCGATAAACATTGTACCAATTGTTTCTAATCCAGTGATTTTTTTCTATAAAAAAATCTTGAAACCGGCTTATAAATAAAAGAGATAACAAACGTAAAAAAACAATATAATTAAATGACCGTCCTCCATTTTTTAAAGTCGGTTAATAAAAAGCACATTTTGTTCCATTTCTCAGGCTCCAAGGAATTTACAATTTAATTATCCGCCAACACAAACCCTTATACTTTATTAATAGACTTCTATGATGGCTGAAGCTTAAAATGTTATTTCGTCGAAATGGTACCGAACTCAAGCGCTAAAGGAGATTACTACGCAGTCTGTTTTTGCTTACTCAAAACTTAGACCCACGCAATTAATTTACAAGAATTTGCAATTAGGTTTATTCCACGTGAACTGGCCTTCAAAACTTAGTAGGTAGGTATCTAATAATAAAAATAAAAATCTCGTGTCACAGTATTTATTATCGAACTCTTTCAAAACGGCTTGACCAATTTTTATGATTTCTTTTTTCCACACCAGAAGCTAACAAAAGTCGGGAACGGATATTGCGCGCCACCACGGCAGAAACAGTAACCATTTTATTTAAATCAGCACATGTAACATGTACAGTAAATCAGTACAATCAATACTAATCTAGTTGGTTATACAACCAATTGTCTGGACCTTCTGCTGACCACCGATCCGGACAGATGTATTGTAACAGTTTCCTCACCATTGGGAACTTCAGATCACTGTCTGGTGAAGTCTATAATTATCGTCTTTCTCCCCACCTGAATGCGACTTACGAGGTGAACAGCGAATGCGGCGATACAAATCAGCAGATTGAGATAAAAAAAAATGTGTTTATTATCTTAAATCTATACAATTAAGTTGCCACGCCTCAGAAAGTAATCCGAAGATACTTGTGATAAACCTCTTTCTGCCTCGATTAATTTACAATTGTTTCGTTGTGCTAATTAGGTATAAGTTAGGTACACATTTTTTTATAAAACCAATAAAAATAAAAATGAAAAATGATAATCGCAGTGTGTGAAAACTAGAGTGTGTTTTGTATAAATGTGTGTTTATACGTGTGTTTATGAGTGTCTGAATGTATATTTTGTGTGTATGTGTGTGTGTGTCTGTATGCATGACGTTCAACCCGGAGTCGCCAAAATGTCTTCCACGGCATCATAATTAAGTGTGAAGAGCCATTCCGTCAATGTCTTCTTACACTCATACAGCTGCATAGGGTAAATATTAAGTATGCGATTTACTTTATTATAAACGCGTGGGGCTTGAGTTACATTTTGGCGATTAGCTAAAATTGAACGTGCTGAGTATGTAAGGGCTACTATAACACACCGTCTTTTTTTAAGTTTGGCATGGCTAAAGGGTAGAATTTTGTGATATCTTAGTACCATGAGTTTTCTTACGGAGAGTAGCTTAGAGCTTGCGTATAGAGTTTCAGTAGGGAACCTGTAGGGCTTACAGTACGTGACCTTGATCAAGGAACTCTGTGCCCTGTCTAGATCTATAAAATACGACTTAGCTGCTCGACCCACAGATTGGGCTAGTGCGATATAGATTTTATTGATTGATTTGAAAACCTATATGAGTTTTCTTACCCTCCCTATAGTTAGTTCGAGGTGTGTGTACCAGCTTAACCTTTGATCTACAACAATACTTAGGTATTTGACGGAATTTACCTTTTGAATTACAGGGCAACTGCAGGACAACTCTAGCCAATCCCCTCTCAGCCTCCAGCCTAACTTTCTCCCAGGTCTTAGCAGAGAAGATAATAGCGGTGTCATCCGCGTAGGATACTATCCTCGCACCATTGATAATAAGGTTACAGAGTTCATTAATATAAATCAAAAAGAGCGTCGGGCTGAGGACACTACCCTGCGGGACGCCATACGTCACGTTCTCTTCGTCACTAACATGGTTTTCAATTTTTGCCCCTTGTTTTCTGTTTTGAAGGTAACTGCTGAGAAGAGAGAGAGCAGAACGTCGAAATCCTAAGTTCTCCAGCCTGTGTATAAGTTTAGAGATAGAGACGGTATCAAAGGCCTTCTTGAGGCCAAGAAAGACCACTAGGCATTTGTTCCCCTTATCTAATTCCTTGGTTATCACATTAGCAAGTTACTCCCTAGCATCCTGGGCCGATATGAGATGAAATGCGGCACTTCTTTATTTTTTATCCTTGGCAGTAGGTCTGCGTCTCTTCTGTAAATCCGTCGAGCTATGCGGATGCATACCCATGGTTCAATACCAACTGTGCTGAAGCTGTAGAGCGTAACCATTTAGTGTTTCTCACTTGGGTTGACACTCATGACCGCAAAGCTCTGGATCTGAGTTTAAAGAAGAGAGTCTTCAACCGTGCAGCCAAGTCCTACAAAAAGGCACTGAAGAAGGCTCGCTTGGATTGCATTACCCATATTGGCACAAAACTCTCTGCGCAGCCGTCTGGTAGCAGAGCGTTTTGGTCCCATGCCAAATAGGTTGAAGCGAACTTCTGTCGGCCCACATTGCCCCCACTGGTTAAACCTAATGCAACACTAGCTCATACGGCGCGAAAGAAAGCAGGTCTTTTTGCATCTCTCTTCACCCATAATTCACGCGATTTTGCCTCATTGCGACACCTCGATGCCAGAGGTTTGCATAAGAAACAAAGAGGTTCTGAGAGCACTGTGTCACCTAGACGTGAATAAAGCTAGTAAACCAGATTGTATACCAACAATTGTTCTTAAGGCTTGTGCGCCCGAGTAGTCTCCTGTATTGACACGTTTTTATCGCTTCTCATTTAGGGCTGGTATAGTGCCCAAGTTCTGGAAGTTTGCTAACGTGCAATCCGTGCCAAAAAAGGCAGTTGCGCTGATTCTGCCAACTGTCGGTCGATTTCAATAATGGAGCATGTATTGAACTCGCGCTTCATGGCATCCTAGAAAGGAACGAACTCCTCAGTGACCGGCAGTACTGGTTTCGCCGTAGTCGGTCTACTGGGGACCTACTAGTGTATGCCACTCACTTGTGCGGCGAGGCCTTCGAGAAGAATGGGAAAGCAATTGCCATTTCCTTAGACGTCTCGAAGGCCTTCGACAGGGTATGGCACGCTAGTCTTTTGAGAGTAAGCTTCCAAAGTACGGCATTACTCCTGGTCTGATTGGCTGGGTAAAAGACTTCCTGAGTAAACGGTCTCTCCGACTTGTTGTCGACGGATGCTGATCGGAACCATGACCACTAATGCTGGAGTTCCTCAGGGTTCTGTTCTCCCTGCAACTCTCTTTCTATTGCATATCAACGATTTTCTGATGCCCGGTATATAGATACCGGATACCATAGGGGTATGCAAATGATATTACAGTTGTAGTGAGATTTCTGCCGAGTGCTACGGCTAGTAAGAAGCTAATCCAGTCCAAAAAAGAGGCTATGATAGAGCATACGAATGTCTCACTACAGGCAGAGTCCGAGTAGGGCAAAGCCAATCTGGTGGGATTCATCGCCGCTGCCATACCTAGGCTCCTGCTTTCTAGATTGTATCGCTGGAGTGCACCGATCGCTTTCAGCTCTTGGGAGTTGATGTTTCCTCAAATCTTAACTTTGGGCGGTTCATCGAGTCCAAAGGCAAGGTAGCTGCTAAGAAACTCAGCGTTCTTGCAAAAGTCTGGAAGACACTTGAAAGAACACCGAGTTGGGAGCTGGTACTTGGTAGGTACTTCAAACCGGGACTGCTTCTAATGTTATACAAAGCACAGATCCGATAGTGTGTGGAGTACTGCAGCTATAAATATGGGCTGGTGCTGCAAAATGTCATCCAGCTGCTTTGGACTCAGTGAAAGGCATGCGAAGAGGCTAATTGGTGATTCAGATTTGGTTGAGTCTAATCTACAAAGCCTGGAGCACAGGCGTAGGGTATTTTATAGGATACATTTTGGAGAGTGTACGCGGGAATTGCATGACTTGATTCCGCCATTATCTTTCTTTTATCGGACAACCCGACGTACGGCGAGTATCCACCCTTTCGTTGTTGAAACTTCTACGGTTCAAACTAAGCGTTTATACCGCTTACATCGAAGGACTGGAAAAATTTGCCTGCTGTGGTCTTCCCGTCCGATTATAATTTAGGTTACAAGGCTAGAGTGAATATGCTCTTAATAAACTAGTGCGCCTCACCATTAAAGATTGCATCACTGCTTACCATCAGGTGGGATCGTAGTCAAGTGCTAGATTATATTTAAAAAAAAAAACATGTTAAAAAACAACCAAAATAACTTCTTCAAAAATATAAATCTCTGAAACAATTGATTTAATGCAACATGAAATGCAGGAATTAATTAATGAACAACTAAATGTAAAATCAATATTTAACAAAAACAAATGGTTCGTAGACCGCAGTCAATCTTAACGTCATAATAACTGTCGTACAGCACGAAATGAAATGACAGATAATCAAGAATGTTTTTAAATAACTAAATTCTAATAATTATAATAAACCCAAAGATACTTGTTTTTAAGATCATTTCCAAAAATTCAAAATTCAGAAGTCAGTTTTATACATGGTTCAACGTTATAACAAGCTAAGTTTTCATTTTACACATTTCCTGGGTCACAAAAAAGGAAGAACAGAAGGTGACTACCAAATACGAGCGAAGACCAGCTCACGCACTCAAGGCTCCCACAGATAGGCCATACGTGACAATGTGCAACGGTTCAAGAACCACCAACGCTTTTTTTTATGTATTTGTGTTTTTTTTTGAGGTAGGAAATCAATCAATGACTGCATGCTCTAGGGTGGAGTGAGAGGGTGTGTCTGATTTTTACTGATTATAATAATAATAATAATAACCCCATCGCCGTATCTCTACGTTGACGTCGTGGTGGGGCTTGCGTGCTCCAATATACCCTAGGTCTGTATCGGTAAAGTTTGCTTTGCCGTAATATGCCTAGGGTGAGGGGCCAGACTAAGAGAGATACAATCCGCAGTGCAGTTTTGTGGCGAACTGTTGGGCATTAGCGACCCCACGGACCCGATCTCCCGGGAGAATTCTTGTTCTTCATCTCCGGCTTGCCTTTATTGGCCGGCCGTAGTGAACACTGACGAGGAACTGAGCTCCCACCTCTCTCTTGCCTTTATTGGCTGGCTTGAGTGGAGATTCGCAAGAGCAAACGTGCTCGGGAGAAGGATGTATAATCCAGTAAGGTGCTGGTAGGGATCTTGACCGTACTTCCGGGATTGTCCTGATAGCCGTGGCCTCTCCACTCCTCAAGCACCTCAGGATATGTTGCCCTCTTGTTGCTACGTCACTTCGTGCTAGCGGCCGTTTTTGGGGGCCCATTTATTGAGTGTGCAAGTCACCCCCTGCCTTTTTTCGATGCATATTAATAACGTTGTTCAGGCAGGGGCCATAGTCTTGACATAGTTCCATGTTACCAGTCCACTTAAGACTCCAAAAACCATAGCCCTATTATCTTTGTTCTCCATATGTCGCAACAGTTTTTCAATAACCGGGGGTTGTCCTTGGGTGCACTAGCATAGCGCGTACAGGGATAATCGTCGGTTGATATCATGTTCCTTTATAATTATCTAAAGGGCCTCTGCGAGTTGGCTTCGGCTCCTCGTACGCCTCCCAAAGGTCCAGGACCTCAGGGTCCTGAGATAAATAAAATATAAAAAATAATAATAATATTCCACAACTATCACACAACGCCGTCTAGTCCCAAGCTAAGGAGAGCTTGTGTTATGGGTACTAGACAACTGATAAATATACTTAAATATTTCTAAATACATACTTATATAGATAAATTACACCCAGACACAGAACAAATGATTGTGCTCATCACACAAACATTTGTCCTGGGTGGGAATCGAACCCACGACCTCCGGCATAGCAGTCAGGGCCACTAACCACTAGACCAGCAGGCCAGTCAAAGAGATTTAAACTCACATGTGTCCTTTAGTGGCCATTTGCGTTCTAGGACTACTGTTCCCTTTCAGAAATTCCCCATGGTCCTAGCGTGGCCGGCTCTGCTAGGACCCTCTACGGTTTTGCGGACATCTCTTTGTGATGCGTGTGGAACACTACGCGGTTCGTTCGGGTTCGGTCCTTACCGAACGGTACGGCGAACTACCCATTGCTCGTTGTTCGTAAGCCCTTGTTATCCATAGTTCAGAATAATTTGTATCAAAATGCGTCGTTGCCTTATTACGTTATGTCTGCGCCTTCATACGTATGTATGGTAATCCTTCTTTTTTAATTTGGATTGTGAAATCGTGCATCAAATAACTTTTCTGGCTTTGGATTGGGCGAGAGGGAGTGACAGATTTTTAGTGACCAAAATTCACCTGTGTTCCTTCAGTTGCTTTTTGCGTTAAAGCGGTGACTCTTTAGAATAAATACGCGCATGTCAATCCCATACATGTTGAACTTTTTGACAATCGTGACCGCTGACAAAGTGAGAGAGAGAGCTGAGAACTTTGCCTTGGTAATGTTGCTTGGAGCCGACCTTCTGTCCATTATCCTTCACGTGGGGGTTAAAGCGTGATAAAGTTTAACGTGCAAAGATCTCATTACCGTGCTTTGTTCATTACCGCGTGTACTCGTGATGGGACGAGTTGCAAAGTTTACACGACACGGTACGGTACACGTTCCTGTAACTTTTGTGAGCGATAACTTTTTGAGGTACTGTTTTAAGATATAACAGTTTATTTCTTCATTAATCACAAAGATACAAGGGTGGGTGGGTTATAGCTCAAGGGCTGGTAAGGCTGATCTTGCTTGCTTGTTGCTGGATTGTTCGCAAGAGTCACTGCGGCTTTGCAAAGAGCAACTCAAAGAACACGGGTGGGTTTTAGTCAGTGAAAGACTGATACTCTCTTGATTCCCCCCCTTAAAAAAGTAAGGTAGGCCTAGATTTGAGTGCCCGGTTAATGGATTGCAGTCGCTATTATATTGGAACTTCACATAATTGAAATATATACAAATATATTGTAGGTGTACTATGTAGGTACAGACACACATCAGCCCAGAGAGGAAGAAGTTATTGAATGACTCCCCCCATTCTCAAAAACAAGGTGATTATGTATTGACATTAATCGTGGAGTTTCAAATCTCATGTTGTCTAAAGTTGTCTTAGTAAGAAGGCACCTTTAGCATTCGCTATTAGCCAAATTAAAGTGGTTGAGAAGTAAAATATCAGTTTCTCTGTTCTTTTAAAGGTCACGGCTCTATTTCGGTTGAGACCGACTATTCCACCAGTGTATAGAGCGTTTATCATAGACTGAGATAATAAGTATTTAATTTTCACTCTAGTTTTTATGTAGTAACTGAGCCTAAAATTACATTTCAAATTTCATTAAGTAACTTAAAATATTTCAGTTAAAGATCTCGAAAACTCAGAAATCATTCAAAAATTGCTTCATTATCTATAGTATAACAAAGTCCCTCACGACGTCTGTCTGTCTCTTCGCGATAAACTCTGAAACTACCAAATGGATTGCCATGCAGTTTTCATCAATGTGTAGAGTGATTCAAGAGGAAGGTTCTGGTGTATGAATCATACATATTATGTAGAGAAGAGCCGAGATATCTCAGCTAAGAGGTAAGAACAACACAATTTTAAATGCTTATTATTTAGTAAAAACTTTCTACTAAAAGATAGGTACTTATACTAGACTTTCTGATATATCTCTCATCCAGCAGCTAGAATGTGCTCAAATGTAGTGGGTGTAGGATTTAGGGACCAGTTTTAATTATTAAAACTGGTCCCTAATCCTCCCACCCTGGTCCCGCTATCCTTAAATTACGTCGATATTTCCTGGCCATTTTTTTTTTTACGAAATGTTTTAAGATTCTTACTAAAACTTTTGACGTTTGTCTTTGTGAGAGACCAGAGTTTATTCGTTATATATTTTTTATCTTTGGTGCTTTGTGGTCTGAAATTTAGTAAATATCTTTACGAACTCTCTACTAAATCTAATCTGTAATCACAATACTTCAATTTTTCTGATAATTTTTGAGATCTGGCTGATGGTCTGTGAGAACTGAGGGACCGCACTTTAAGGGCTGTAGTTTTTAGTATATTGGTTTACAAATTCCTAGATTTGTTCTACTAATTGTTTTAAGTGTACTACTAAATTCTATAATTTTTATTTTTGCTAAATACCGGTATGGTCCCTAAGTTCACACGCACATGAATTTTGAAGGTTTCTAACACCAAAACAAAGAAATCATACAAATAAAACGTTTCCTATAAAAGCTCGCTGCCACATCGTTTTCGCTTTATAACATCGTGCTCATCAGAGGCTTTACTTTCCATTCCGAGAATTTAAAGTCAAGGTCTCTCTGAGGTCTTTTATTAATCAAGCTTACGACCAATAGATCATCTCTTGTGCTCATGTGTACGTTGCTTTATCGCCACCGGGAACTATGTACATACTGCGTTAAATAACTAATCAGGCGATGGCCATAGACGTAAACCTATCCCAAAAAGGGAGGACAAAGACTGTACTATCCATTAAATATAAAAACCAATAAATATACCACCAGAGCAGGGATGGTAATGGGTAGCGAGCATAGAGTACGGAATTCTCGCGCTGGCAGCGACAAGAGAAGCGTCTCTAGTCGCTATCAGCGCTGCGATTCCATACTCAAAATTCGAATATGAAATCTGACGTCGGCGCAGCAGCTGGCAAAACTGATGGGATTAGTCAGGAAAAATCTGACACACCTTCTGGCTGCACCCAGATCGGGAGGAGACATTTGATGACTTCCACGTATCAAAACAAATAAAAGACTCATTATGTATAATGAGTCTAGGGGGGCTGTGTGTATACACACAGCCCCCCTAGCCAAGTCACAAACGATAAACGTAAACTCTCAGTAGTCTTTAATAGATTTTCAACTTTATGTTATTGGAAATAAAGTTGAAAATCTATTGAAGATTACATAGTGTTTTCGTTCGTTCCGGTCGCTAACGCTCAGTAGTCTTTAATAGATTTTCAACTTTATGCTCTTAGGTATAAAGTTGAAAATCTATTGGAGATTACTAAGCGTTCACGTTTATCGTTTGCAACTTGGCTAGGGGGGCAGGCTTATTAAATACTAGCTTCTGCCAGCGGCTTCGCCCGCGTGAAAGTAAGTTTTTCCATACAAACTTTGGACCCCCGTTTCATCCCCTTAGGGGAAATTTTTCGTAAAATCCGTTCTTAGCAGATGTCTACTCCTCTCTGCCAAATTTTAAGTTTGTAGGTGTTATAGTTTCTGAGATTTCGTTTTTATTCAGTGAGTAGTATTTTGCTTTTATATATATAGATAGATTATGATGATTCCAAATTAAGTATTGCTTTCTTTCTTTCTTTCCGTGTTTTTTTTTCTATTGTTTAACGGTGACATTCACTGACTTGATTTGTATGGAAAATTTGGTTATTTAGAAAGAAATAAAAGAGATGAAAAATATTTTATTTGGCACACATTTAAGAGTCAAGAGCGGATAGGCTTCAAGGCAAGTAAGCCCCATCGTTGACCACATCAACACTTCCAATCAGGTGTGATAGTAATCGAAGGATAAGCATAATAATGTTCACATCGCTGAGACTTTAGACGCTATGTTCACATACAGACTTATTATAGTACATTATGGTATAAGTGTGTGATGTTAGTTATTACCGTCGAGGCGGTATTTAGACCCGAGCCGTGGTGAGGGTCTTAAGAGAGCCAAGAACGGTAATCATTAATTACTCACGTGTGTCATACGACGTTTTTCAATATACTTGTGAAGAAAACAACCAAAGAGTATGTAAAGCTAAAACAACAGTAAAACTAGTAAAGTTTTCTGTGACATGGCGGTAAAAATCTGTTTTCATAAAGCACGCGCATAATTTTTTTTATTTACCCCTAGAGGAAGGCTAAGGTATTTTGATCATACTGCTTAGTCTTAAGTTTATGTTTTCTTGCGTGAAAAGTTTTTACGATAATGTCTTTCGTTGTGACAATAGAATACGGATGTAACATTTTCTAATGATTTTGTAGTATTTAATTTTATTTAATTAATACAGCCACTGAAGACTTTTATATTCCAGTGAAGTTTCACTGGAATAAAAAAAATCACGCCAAAAACCACGCGCATCTTAAAATGGCGGCCATAGACCACCAAAAAAAAAACAAATTTTATTTGAATGTACGATTTATTTACTAAATGTTTTTTTATTAAATAAATCGTTTGTACAAGTGTCCATTTTGACTTGTAAATTGGATGAAATAAGTAAGTAAGACACTAATTTATATACCTACTATTGAACGCAATAACTTAATGGGAAATTTATTCGAATTCAAAATTTGTTTTGCGAACAAAGAGGTTGAACAAAAAGGTTTTAACTACATTATAGCACTAGTGCGTAATGGTAATCAAAATGTCACAGTTTGGTAACTAGTGCCATTATATACCTAAGTGCAGTGCAATAAGAGTCACTTTCTGAGCAAGTGTGTTGAAAATATTATAATGATCCATGTTTCCTCTCAAAGAAGGAATAGGCCGTAATCCACTACGTGGGCCCAATGCGAGTTGGTGGGTGTCACATGTCTTTGAATTTTTAGTTCTAGAACATTTCCTTAATGATGTTTTCTTTCACCGTTTTTCAGACCAGGATGAGCATGAATTTATTGATCTAGAATAAGATATGATTAGTAAAACCATTGAAAGTGGTGTGACGATCTGAACTATGTTCGCGGAGCTAACTTGGCCAGAGATGGCCCAAGAGAGAGAGGTTTGGAAGTAGAAGGGAGAGACCTTTGCCCAGCAGTGGGACACAATATCAACACATAACATTGTTTTAACAGGTATAAACCCAAGGTAACAAAAGCAGTCAGGTAATTAAACCTTTAATTATTGATGGTCAGTCTTAAGCAACACGCCTTGGATAACCGGTACAAGTTACATAAAGGACAACACACTATTAATATAAGCAAATAAAAAATGAAAGAATTTTCATTAATTAAAAACGAATACGTAATTTACATTAAAAAAATACTTATCTAACAATAATTACAGTAAAAAATGGCTGGGCTGACTTTTACCTCGGACAGAGGATAAGCATTGCCATACAGCGTGGCAATGCCGCCAGTCTTTTGGGTACATTACCAGTCGACAACAATGTGGAAGAGTTTTTTGACGCCATATTTTAGTTTAATTTTAGTTAGTTGTAATTAACGTAGGGTTTTATTTAAAAAAAAAAAATATTGTAAAAAGTAGCCAGCTTGGCGTATCGTGGCTCTATGGCATCAAGTCTACGGTTCGCTACTAACCTAGTTTCCTACAGTCTCGTACATTTAGCGCCCGATAAGGAGCTCAGGTCTGTTTTTAGAATATTTTCAGGTATAAAATGGGCTAAAGTGAGTGGTAACGAGGTGTATTTAAGAAGATTCGACTGAAGATATCTTGAGTCGAGTTTAAATGTAAAGTCAACTAAAGATATAGATGAGGCAGGTAGGTACCTACTGTAGAGTCTTTTTCATCGGTAGCTCTTTGGAGGGTTTTGGGTTTGAACTAATGGCATTAGGGTTTGACTTTTCATAATTTTAGTTGTCTCGAGACCCAGGACTTACGGTTCGAGACTCGAGACGAGACAAGAACTGTCGAAATTGTTACGTAATAATTTTTATTTTCAAATAATTGAAGTAAAAAGTGTACCAGAGATTCAGAAAAAAAAAAACAAAAGCAACATTAAAAAAGGAGTTTCAGTAGTTTGAAGCAACCGGAAAACGTACAGAAAGTTTGGAACTATTGTATTGTAAGCCTTAAATACAAATAAACCGACATTTGTTGAAAACGAGAGACTGTTCTCCTTGTTCGGTGGCATTATTACAAAAATCAGAAACAGATTGTCGGACAAAGCTTTTGATAGTTTGATTTTTTAAAGCCTATTTTATTAAATCAGCAAAGAATGTGTTAGTTTGATTATTTAAAATACTGATTTACAAGTCTGTTTTATCGTTTATATTTAGATTATTTAATTCTGAAACAAATCTGTGGTTACAAGAATGAACAATGTTGTGATTATGAATATTAGATACTAGAATTATTAGATAATAGTAAAGTTATTAAGAATTAGCATGATTTTTAACTAAGTTCGTCTTAAATATTTAACTGCTTAAAAGTAAATCTGTGTATGATTAAAAGAAATAAAAAAGGAATTATTAAGACTTAATTAAATAAAATTCTCGTAAAAAATAAACAAAAAAAATGGTTTTCTTAAAAGTTTCGAAGTCCCGGGGGTTCCCGGGACTTTGATTGTAGGCTGTCTCGTGTCCCGGGACTTCGAAATTGTCGGGTATTCCCAAACCCTAAATGGTATATAATAAATAAGATGAGAGAAATGAGTTTTAAACATGAAAATGATTGTCAAAGAGAATATTTTTTTTGATAACAAGTTTCTTAGGAACTAATACGCTAGACTAATACGTAAATAAGTCTTTTTTATCTTTGATCCCTCGCTTTGATGATTATTGTATAGTTGAAATATTATTGGCTATGAGATTATATAAAGTAGTATATTTCACTATATTTAGTATCGAGAAGTTTGGCGATTCTTCGGGCTATGTCTGTAACCTTGGTTCTCCTGCGGATATCTTCATTTCTGACGCGATCACGCAAGGAAACTCCGAGCATAGCCCTTTGAGTGACTTTAAGCCTTCTGATGAGGCCCATTGTAAGCGACCACTTTTCGGAGCCATAAATCATCATCAAAGTGGACCGATTGATAATTTCCTATAAAAAAACAGGTCACTCGTTGTTATAATTATGTATTTTTAAATGCGCTAACTTTTATCTATACTATTTATACAGGAGAACCAAGGTCGCCGACATTGCATGAAGAATCGCCAAACTTAAGTGGCAATGCGCAGGGTACATTGCTCGCAGAACGGATGGCCGTTGGGGCCGAAAGGTTCTGGAGTGGCTACCGCGTACCGGAAGACGCAGTGTTGGAAGCGATGACCTGGTGAAGGTTGCAGGAATCCGATGGATGCGAGACGCACAGGACCGGTCATTATGGCGACATTTGGGGGAGGCCTATGTCCAACAGTGGACGTCTTTCAGCTGAAATGATGATGATGATAATATAGAGAAGGTATCTGTTAAATTAAAAATAATGTACGTTTTAAAATGACGTAAATAAATCTCATATAAATATCGTATGAATTATTTTTATAACATATTTCAACCAGACCCATTTGCTACCGTGCCCGTTATAGTAGCTGCACAGATTTTTACGAAAGGCACAGATATTTATGAGCCACCATTATATATAGGCTGCATTTTATTTAATTTCATACGATCAGAAACAATTTTTTTTTTTCGGTGGTAAATCATCTAATGACATCTCGCGCTCTTGAGCGGAGCGAGAGATAGTGTCAGACTTTTACTGACTAAAAACCCACTCCTGTTCCTTCGTTGGCTTTCGTACCAGGGCCGAGTCTTGCTTTCAGAATCAGACACTTGGCCCCAGTAGGCTTCGACCCTGCTGGACAACATCTCATTGAGGCGCGCGTGGAACACTACGCGTCGTCGAAAACTTGGGCTCGGTCCGGATGGTTACCGGACGGTCGTACGGCGAGCTACCCATTGCTCGCCGTCCGCAAGCCCGCGCCTACGGTGGCCGGAAATCGGGATCGCAATCCCGGCGGCGGCTGGGGCGTGAGGACCGTTGCCTCACGCGTGTGGCCTCCTCCATTGCTAGCATTACTGCTTCGCAGAAGGAGGCGACCGCCTGCCACTCCTCCTCGTACCGGACCATGGCCTGTACCAAGGCCCGGCGAATAGAAACTATGTTTAAAATAAACTAATAGATCTCCATGTTTCCTGGGCAATCATTTATTTATTTTTGTCCAATTAGGTGATAAAAATGTCTCTTTAGTAAAAACATCCAAAAATTATTTACAAATACTGACTAGTACTACTTTTTAGGGTTCCGTACCTCAAAAGGAAAAACGGAACCCTTTTAGGATCATTTTGTTGTCCGTCTGTCTGTCAAGACCCTTTATCTCGGTAACGCGTAGAGGTATCGAGTTGAAAAGAAAACCATATATTCAGGTCTGCGGTCCCTTGAAGCTGTGAAAAAATCAAACTTCTGAGTTAACGAAAAAATAGATACGGCTGTTTATGTCGCAAAAATCTTATATTTCGTCACTCTCAAGGAAATCAAAATTCATAGCGTACTTCCCGTTAACCTAGAATCCTGATATTTAGCATGAAACAAGGTCTCATAGCACAAGTATAGGAAAAAAATCTGAAAACTGTAAATTTGTAGTTACGTCACAAAAAAATTTTTTTTTTTGCTATTCGGAAAAATCTTCGTAATTCAATTTGGGAATTTAACTGTTTTCACAGGTAAGTTTATACGGAACCCTCAGTGCCCGACTCACACTTGCCCGGTTTTTATTCATTTTAATTTCTATTAGTCCATTCAAAGGTTGATTGTTAGTGACAAGGCCGCCAATATGACCCATAGAATAAGCAATGTGATCAATGAATTGTATTTTTGAATACAGTTCAATAAATGTATGGAGTTTGGGCTAAAAATAATTAAAAAATTGAACAGCAATCTGACTTACAGTGTTTTTAATATTGTGCGGATTTCATCACGCATGCGGGATTGCTCCGCACGCCTAGTCCCCGCAAATGTTCTTTTCATACAAGTACCTATTTATTGTAATGTGTGGAATACGCACGCGGGATGCGGGGCGTGATATCGGGCAGCAGTCCCACATGCGGAGCAATTTCACATGCGTGGTGAAATCTCCACGATATTGAAAACACTCTTAAACCTACAGGCTGAATGAGCGTAATTATCTTGATTTTTTAAAGCGTTAAATAAAATTTTACAGTCCTCACGGATTTCACCTTCTGTCGACACGTCGTTGATATTGCATTATCATAATAATACATATGTTTTGTCTTTATGTCATAAAACGGCAGCTGAAATCATAATAAAAACTCACGGTATTTAATAGATACAGCAATTTTAGCTACATTTTAAATAATTCTATTGCGTAGGAACGAATGAACAAAAAAATGTGCGTTTTGTTTTTACTGAAACATTTCAGCTTTTTACAAAAACGGAGGACTGAAAAATTCTTATTTAATCATGATCATGTAGCGTAATAAATAAGCTTTATTATAAGGTATATCACATTGGTGTTCAAAATTATTCGGAATGTTTGTTGACCTCTCCTGTTTGACCTCTCCTTTACTAATCTATGTACACACACTTAACAACGAAAACAATAAATACATAAAGAAGAGCATAAAGGTGCTATTTATTTCAACAGATATTTCTTTCAGCAGATCTGCGACAGAAGATTTTTAGTCTATAAATATGTAAGGACCGAATAACCTAAAACTTAGGTTACCTAAGAAAGGAGAGGTAAAAAATGGACTATTATTCCGAAGAAAATTGAACACCAATGTGTTATACCTTATAGGAAGGCTTATTTATTACGCTACTAGATCATGACTAAATATGATTTTTTCAGTCCTCGGTTTTTGTAAAAAGCTGAAAAATGTTTTAGTAAAAAGAAAACGCACATTTTCGATTATTCGTTTCTATGCAATAGAATTATTTAAAATGTAGCTAAAATTGCCGTATTTATTAAATACCTTAAGTTTTATTATGATTTCAACTACCGTTTTATGAAATAAAGACAAAACATAAGTATTATCATGATAATGCAATATCAAAACGTGTCGAAAGAAGAGGAATTCCGTAAATGTCAGATTACAATTTGTCAACTGGACGTTTGACGTTGAAATAAACACACATATATAAATACACTATACATCAGTGAGATACACACACACTGATACAAAGCTATACTGTCACGTCAATTATCACAGAGTTGCTAACCCTATAAAATGATATTTTATAGTGATAGAAATTTATATCTTTTCCACATAACTTAAAAAAAAACGGAGGACTGAAAAATGTTATTTGAAGCTCAACAAAATCAAGATAATTCGCTCTTTCAGCCTGTATAAGTCAGATTGCTGTTAAATTTTTTGATTATTTTTAGCCCAAGTTCCATACATTTTTTGAACGTCTCCTTTGCGTTTTTTAAATCGGGTTACTTTGAACTATGATCTTCGAATATTGTCTTGGAATTATAGGTATGTTTAAATAAACATTATATTACAGGTACTTACGTATTTTTTTTAGAAATTAGTAATGTTTTTGTTTTGCGTTTTGTATTCTCTGTAGTATCGAAGTATTTATATAAAAAAATATTTGTATGAAATCTAAGATAACTCGTATTATTTTAGAATATGAGTTTTTGAAAAAAAATACAAATCTGAATAACCGTTAGAGCGTAAAGAAGATAACAGACATACACCAACACATAGATACATACAAACTATCTCTTTTATAATATTAGCGTGAATATCTATCTAGAAAATGTCGTTGAGTAAAAAAATATATAATACGTAAATCGGATAAGTGGTCCTCGAGAAAAATAGACCAAGAGATCCTTTTGTAAGTAAGGATTAATAATGATACCCACTTACTTATATATAAAACTCGCCCACTCGACCTAGAAAATTAAATTCACCCTCCAAAAGTCATAATACTGTTAACACGTGCTCGAATTTAGTACGACGGATTTGGTTTTAAGCATGACTTAGCGTAAGTTTTGTCCGTCGTACCAAGTTTGAGTGTGTGTTAATACTAATTATGCGGAGTTATACTCGATCTTGGTACGGTCGGACCAAATCCGTCATACCTAGACACGAATTGCTATAGCCAACCTGGAAAACTCTAAACCGACTCCATACCCAGGTTGGGCGCAGTAAAGACAATCTCCACAAATGGGGGTTCTCGGACGGTTCCACTCTACAGTGTTTGTGCGGCGTCTCTTCGCAGACATGTTCCAGCTTCCATCCTGCGGCACGTGTTCTGTTACCTGTTCACGTGGGAACTTAATGACATCGTCAGCGTACGAAATTGCTGTGGTCAAATACTGGCCTAGGCAAGGAATTTAACTTAAAAAAATAACCTAGTTTTGCCATCGACACGTTAAGAAAAAGAAGAAGTTCAAGCGTATGTTAATACTAATTACGCTGAGTCTAGCACGACCTTGGTACGGAGGGATCAAATCCGTTCTACTAAGTTCGAGCGTATGTTAATGCTGAATACGCTGAATCACGCTCGGCCTTGGTACGGACGGACCAATATCCGTTGTACCAAGTTCGAGCTTATGTTAACGCTGATTACGCTTTATTACGCCATAGACGGACCAAATCCATTGTACTAAGTTCGAGCGTGTGTTAATGCTAATTACGTTGAGTCCTGCTCGACCTTGGTATGTAGGTATGGACCAAATTCGTTGTACCAAGTTCAAGCGCATTTTAATGATGATTAGGCTGAGTTACGCTCAGCCTTGGTATGGGCGGACCCAATCCTTTGTACCAAGTTCGAGCGCATGTTAATGATGATTATGTTGAGTTACGCTAAGTATGGGCGGACCAATTTTATTGTACCAAGTTCGAGCGTGTGTTAACACTATAACAATTGACAAAAACTATCTGTACAATCTTAAAATATCGAGATTCCTCAATGCCTCGGAAAGCATGCTAAGCCGTTAGTCCCGGCTGTCATTCGTACTCGTTACAGTTAGTCAGAATCCTGGAAATCTCATTCCAGTCTTGCCAAGGGCTATCGTGTTTTTTAGTAACTGGGTCGTGGAGGTCTGATAGGCAGTCATTCCATTAATACTAGTACTCAGCTCCAACCTGTCAGACTCGAAGACGACCCTAGTAAAGATGAGAACGGCGGCGGCGATCTCTCGCGCCGGGCCTTGGTGCAGGCCATGGTCCGGAGCGAGGAGGAGTGGCAGGCGGTCGCCTCCTTCTGCGAAGCAGTAATGCTTGCAAAGGAGGCGGCCGATCGTGTGAGGCAGCGGTCCTCACGCCCCAACCGCCGCCGGGATTCCGATCCCGATTTCCCGCCACCGTAGGCGCGGGCTTGCGGACGGCGAGCAATGGGTGGCTCGCCGTCCGACCGTCCGGTAACCGTCCGGACCGAGCCCAAGTCGTCGACGGCGCGTGCTGTTCCACGCGCGCCTCAAGGAGATGTCAGCAACTGTAGGGGCCCAGCAGGGTCGAAGCCTACTGGAGCCAGGGGTCTGATTCTGAAAGGAAGACTCGGCCCTGGTACGAAAGGCAATGGAGGAACAGGAGTGGGTTTTTAGTCAGTAAAAGTCTGACACTATCTCTCGCCCCGCCCAAGAGCGGGGGATGTCATAAGATGATTTTCCCACCGGAAAAAAAAGAAAAAAGTAAAGATGAGAAAAGGTTATAAAAGCCGATTGATACACAAAATATTTGAATAAAAAAAAAACCGGGCAAGTGCGAGTCGGACTCGCGCACTGAGGATTCCGTACAAACTTACCAATGGAAACAGTTCAATTCCCGAATTGAGTTACGAAGATTTTTACGAATCGCAAAAAAAGTTTTTTTTTACACATTTTCAGTTTTCAGATTTTTCCCGTTCTTGTACCTACTATGAGACCTTGCTTCATACCAAATTTCAGGATTCTAGGTCAACGGAAAGTACCCTATGACAGACAGACAGACAGACGGACAACAAAGTGATCCTATAAGGGTTCCGTTTTTTCCTTTTATGGTACGAAACCCTAAAAAACATCTTAAAACGGCCATAAATAAAATCTTGGTTATAACTGATGTTATATTTTCGTCCAAAAACTTGGAAATTGTGAAATTATCTACCTTTTAAACTTTTCTTTAATCATATTTATTTATAAGTTGGTCAAAGATAACACTGTTACACTCAATCTTGGTTACTCTGTTACGTTAAGAGGAACTGGATAAGGATATTAGGTCAATTGAATAAGGATCACATTAATAACAGAAAGGCGAAAATTTGTATGTATGTATGTTCATTTTTGTTTTTTTAGGTGGTAAATGAACCAATGACTTCTCCTGCTCCAGGGCGGAGCAGGAGGGCGTCAGACTTTTACTGACTAAAACCCACTTCTCTTCTTCTTTGCCTTCAGTTCCAGGACCCTGGGTTTTCTTTTCGGAAGCGAACCCCCGCGGCTAGTGTGAAAGCGAAACCCGGGGCCCTGTGACGAAGGCAAAGAAGGAACAGGAGTGGGTTTTTAGTCAGTAAAAGTCTGACACTATCTCACGCTCCGCCCAAGAGCGCGATTTGTCATTAGATGATTTTGCCAACTTAAAAAAAAAGGGTCTCAGTAGGCTGCGGCCCTGCGCGCATGGAACATTATGAACCTCCCGAACTTATCATGTCCGGTGAGGACGCCGTGACGCGTATGTGTGTATGTATGATGGTGTATGTGTGTGTTTGTTTGCTACTTCTTCACGCTCAAACAGTTGGACGGAAATGGATAAAAAATTGGCGTACGAGTAAATCATGTCCAAAAAAAGGCTATCGAATTTTTTTTATTCTTAAATAAGTATGACCCAAAGAATCGCTAAACTAAAGAGGCAGTGGGCAGGGCACATTGCTCGTAGAAAAGATGGGTTCTAGAGTGGCGACCGCGCACCGGAAAACGCAGCGTTGGAAGGCCTCCCACTAGGTGGAATGACGACATGGTGAGAGTCGTGCGGTAGATGCTAGACGCACAGGATCGGTCGTTGTTGCGATGCTTGGGGCAGGCCTATGTCCAACAGTGGACGCCTTTCGGCTGAAATGATGATGATGATGATGAAGTATAACCGTCACCAGGTCATCGGTCCACCTTGTGGGAGGGTTTCCAACGCTGTGTCTTCCAGTACGTGGTCTCCACTCCAGAACCTTTCATCCCCATCGACCATCTTTTCTGCGAGAAAAGTGCCCTGCCTATTGCCACTTAAGTCTGACGATTCTATTTATATATTATTATTATTTAATTATAGATTTTTTATATCATATTTTTCAAACAATACTATAAAGCAGTTCAGAAACCTCACACTTACTCATAAGAACAACTCTGCTTACGCCTTCAAATAACAGTGCAATAAAACATTCATATTTCCAGTAGTCAAATACCCTTTCAAAGACAAAAAGTACCTTTATAAACCAACAAAAAAAAAGCTAACCCTCACTACAGATCTCGTGTCAATGGCACATTAAGGGTTAACACGTATAACCAGCATTATTTTACTCGGCAAAAACATAAAATGAAAATGTTACTGCGGACTGAAGGCGGGAACCATAAATCCGTGCGACCGTACAGTCGCAACGACAAATCGTTGATGGCGTTTTCATATGAACGATTATTAGATTGATATTCGTATGTTAAGGTTTCCTTGTGTTTATATTATAGCTGAATGGTTTTGTGTGTTTCTGAAGTGCGTTTGCGTGCTCTCGTTACAGTCGTTTTGTTTTTATTTCGAGTTGTATGATGAACTTTAATGATAACCTCCAATGTACCGAATGTTGCGCAATGACTATTTATGTGTTTGTTCATACACTCGTAAACTATTTTGTAACGAAAATAAAACATCATATTTTTCCAATGAAATGGAAAAATAAAATGTCACATAAAAAAAAACTTCATTCATAAATCAAATGACTTTATCCGCAAGTCTATAACCGACTTTTCGTATTATGTCCTACAAAGTTTCTTACATCATTTGAAGAGTCATTACACTAATATCACAGTAATATCACTCTTATATCACACTAATAAAAAAAAAAAACTGTTTAAAAAGGTAAAAGTTTCTGAGCGTGTGTTTGTTACTCCTTCACGCTCAAACAACTGAACAGATTCTGATGAAATTTGACACAAGAGTAGACCATGCCATAGAATAATAGAACATGGAATACTTTTTATACTGGGAATCTGATCCTTTAGGATAATTGTCTACATTCACGTGAGAGAAGCCACAGGCAGAAGCTAGTTTACCCTAGGTCCTCATCACACCCTATTTAAACGAACACCCTACAGTAATTATTACGTCATCAAGGTGTTCTGTTGTAATTTTGTTTTCGTAACCACATCATAATAAACCTCATCAAGTCTCCCCTAGGGTAACGAATATCCCCCCTCACCCATTATTTACCAATGCAATAATTATCAATTACCTCTGCGTCTGAACCACCTCTGTTAATAATTAAGCGAAGTTTCTAATTTTGGCTGCTTTGTGCTAGCTTTGGCTGTGTTATGGGCAGTGTCAGTCGTAAACCAGCCTTGGAAAATGTTTAGCTCAAATTGAGGCTTCCCCTGGGCATCACTTTATTTTGGAGGTAAATTGCCGAACATTATTATTGTCGTATTTAGACTTTAGTATACTTGTGGTTACTTAAATTAATTTTTTTGAGGTAAGAAATTATTAATAACTCCCCCCGCTTTGGGTGGACCGAGAGGGAGTGTCAAACTTTTACTGATTAAAACACAGGTAGGCTACAGTAAAAAATGGGTCACACGGATGTAATCCAGCGTCACAACAGACGTGTCCTAGCTTATCTATCTAGCGAGCAGATCCAAAGGTCCGACAAACCGACAATCAACACAATCGTTGACTTGGTTTATATTCCGTAAGTTCCAAAGGCCAAAACCTTCAAAATAACTTTAATTTCAGAAGTAGGTTAACCAGAAACACTGACTTCTGAAATTAAAGTTATTTTGATCGTTTTAGTTCACACTTTTTAGTTATGATACACTTATAGCCAGAGTACATATTTCTCATGACAATTCCAATGAACCCAAACACTGCTACGATATGTTGTTATCAGTTCGATAGTACCTTATAGCCAAATTACATTTCATGATAATTCAAATAAGCCCAAATACGGCTAGGATACATTGATTAATTACGGAGTTTCAGTGCCTACCTTCCGGCTCCATCATCATCATCAGATAACTTCGATGATACCATTTTCAACAATACTATTTAGAACCATTTATTTATTTATATTTTCATAGTTACATAACTATCTTCATTGTGATATCTACGTGAGTGTGAAGTTCCGTTGGCCATTCCTGGTCTTCTTCACCAGTTCCACTTCATTTAATGTTACTTTTTGACTGTAAATGCTTGAGTATGGTTGCAAATCTCAAATCTTTATTGCAATCCATAATGTACATGTCAGGTGATAAATAATAAAAAATTGAAACAATTATGGACCCTGTCGGGCACAGCAATATTATAAATGTGCATCAGTTCGGTGCGCGCACTTGTTCTCGTCGCACGTTATCCAAGCTATCCTCTCGTCTACGTCATCTTTATCCTAGTGATGGAAGCACTTGCTATCGATAAAAAAATATCGATAGTCCTGAAGTCATTATGGACAAATTTATTACAAGAAGCTTCTCAAATCCATCTCTGGCCGCAAAGCGCCCAATTGAGAATGATGAAATTGAGCCCAATGTATGGAATATACCGAAACGACCTGCGCGCCCTTCAAAACTCCAACCTGAAGTTCCTGTCAACACCACCAACAGGTTCAGTAAGTTAACTACTGAACATACACTAAACGATCCACTGAAAACGCATAGCCGCAGCAGTTCGACAGCCATAACCAGAAAAGTGGGTAAGATACCTCCTATTTTTATTAATCTGAAACCTGAATGGACCCACTCATACATGAAAACGTTGATTTCCCGTTACACGAAAGGGTTTCACCTGGAGTACAAGGGTAACAACAAAATCTCTGTCAACCCACATACATCAGATGGTCATCAAGCACTAAAGGAAGGTCTCCAATCAGAAAGCATTCCTTATCACACTTTCTCTCGCAAGGATGAAAGGATGCCTAAGGTCGTAGTTTTCGGCCTTCCCGAGTATGTCGAAGAACATCTTTCGGAAGAGCTATCAGCCAATGGGTACCCTAACGCTAAAGTTCGCAAAATGAAAGTCGCTGAGGGCAAAGATGTATCATGCCCACCGTATTTGGTTCAACTACAAGCTGGTGCCGACGTGTCGAAGTTTAAATCTATAAAATATTTAAGCAACTGTGCTGTTCGAATCGTGAAGTATCGCAATAAAAACATGTATGGAACCCAGTGCTACCGATGCCAAGCGTTTGGACACTCATCTAAAAACTGCAATTTAAAACCTCGCTGCGTCAAGTGTCCTGAAGCCCATCTTACCGCTGAATGCCCAAAAAGTAACCGTATGGAGCCTGCTAAATGCTGTAATTGTGGAGAAGATCACCCAGCTAACTTCCGGCATTGTAAAGAGCGTCAGAACTATCTACAACTTCTACAAGCTCGGCAAGTAAAAATCAAAACAGCGCAAGAACAACGTCAAGCTAAAGTTTACTCCAAAGTCGACGGTCGCTCCTGGGCTACAATTGCATCTACAACAAATGTGGACTCTAAATATAAACCCCTAGGCGATGTACCCCTTGATCAATCTACGTCAGAAATGCTGTGCATCCTTAAAACTATAAAATCTTTAAAAGACCAATTCATTGCTTGTGATAACATGATGGACAAGGTTATACTTATTTTAACTCATCTTGGTCAATATGTTCAATAATGCAAGTGAGCTTCGTTTTCTTTATTGGAACGCTGACGGGATCCGTTCTAAGCTATCTGAATTTTTGGATTTGACTAGCGAATACTGTGTCGATATTATCTCATTATGTGAAACACGATTAAGTGAAAATAATACGTTACATACGCCTGGATACACTTGTTATCGATCGGATAAGAGATCTAATGGTATTGGCCAGGGGGTCGCTATCCTAGTTAAGAACGATATTCCTCATGCATCGCTCTTTATTCCTCCCATGTATAACCTTGAATGTGTAGGAATCCGCTTAACATTACGTGAGAGCAACATAATTGTTGTGGCTGCATATAATTCACCAAATCTACCTTTATCTTCCAGTGATTTGGATAGTTTGTTCCAGTTAGGGACAAAAGTATTGATCATGGGTGACCTTAACGCCAAACATGAATATTGGCATTGTCGACAAAATAACTCCCGCGGTACGGTATTGTTTGATCATATGGTACTTCATGATTATCAAGTCTATGGACCTACCTCTCCAACATTAGTGCATTACAACCACTCACATACTCCTTCCACACCGGATATACTTCTCAGCCATAATGTTACGTCCGTGTCTGAACTTCGCACTCTGCCAGCATTATCATCCAATCATCTTCCAGTCTTATTTTCAGTTGGTTGTAACATTACGCGTCTTAACTTTAAACAATATCGATATTCTGAAGCAAATTGGGTGGAATATAGATCTTATTTGGATAAAAATATTACGTTACCGACCACGACTTATACGTCTATAAAAACTATTGATGCAGCAGTTGAACACCTTCAAAACACCATTTTAATAAGTCGCGAAATAAACGTTCCATCAGGCTCTTCATCTATTAAGCGCTACACCTTGCCGAGACGCGTCAAAGGTTTGATTTCTACTAAAAACAAACTAAGAAATATGGCTGCAAAAGAAATTAATCCTACAATCAAGCTGCAAATAAACAAAGATATTAACGTTCTAAAAGCTAAAATAAAATACCAAATACAAATATTTAATGACAAAATATGGAATGACAAACTAGCTAAAATTGATAATCCATCGACTGATATCTGGAGGATTGTTAAATCTCTTACGTATAAACCGACAGTGATTCCACCTTTGAGGTGTGCAGGTGGACAATTGACTGCTTCTGCAACTGAACAGTGCGAGGTGCTTGCTGACACGTTTTGTGACAATATGAGTCTGACTATGAATTGGCCTAGTGACAACACTACTGAGGCTGCCGTCAATGAGTCCTTAAATACACTTAATAATGTTAAAAATTTCACTCCACCCAATCTGGTGCGTCCGAGAGAGATGTTTAAATTAATTAAAAATCTTAAAACTCGTAAGTCTCCGGGAGACGACGGTATACATAATTGCTTATTGAAAAACTTATCACGTAAATGCATAGTATACTTAACTAAGATTTTTAATGGTTGTCTGGCTATTGGCTATTTTCCTTCTACGTGGAAAAGAGCCAAAATAATAACATTTAAGAAACCAGGTAAAGATGAAGCTATACCAACTAGCTATAGACCTATTAGTCTCCTCCCGTCATTGGGAAAATTATTCGAAGGAATAATATCGTCGCGCTTAGCAAAAGCCACAAACCACCTGCTAATGCCTGAACAGTTTGGCTTCAGAAGGGCTCATTCTACTGTTCAACAACTAGCTAGGGTTGCAGAGCACGTTACACACCACTTAAACATGGGTGAATCTACGGGTATGATGTTGCTTGATATAGAAAAAGCTTTTGATGCCGTCTGGCATGCTGGACTTTTGCACAAGCTCATAAAGTGCGATGTACCTATTGGACTTATTAAAGTTATCCAGGCGTATTTGACTGATAGGTCATTTTGTGTACATATCGGTAATACTGTGTCCAAACCGAGATCTATACCTGCAGGTGTGCCACAGGGTTCGCTGCTGGGTCCTCATTTATTCATACTGTACATAAATGACGTGCCCAAGCAGCCTCACACTCACCTTGCTTGTTTTGCTGATGACACAGCCTCATTTACGACAAGCAAAGACACAGATTTAATAGTTGAACGGCTCCAGTTATCATTACAACTTCTAGTTCAATATTTTACGAAATGGAAATTAAAACTAAATTCCACAAAAACAGAAGTCATAATGTTCACTAGGAAGAGATCATTACCAAAAAAACACATAAAAGTTGGGGATACGACTTTACCATGGAGTATGTCAACTAAGTACCTTGGAGTTATACTGGACAATAAAATGAACTGGACTAAAAACACCGATTACTTCCGTATCAAAGGAATAAAAGCCCTAAACAGCTTACATCCAATTTTAAACCGGCGGTCCAAAATCAGCTCAAATACAAAATTGAAGATGTACACAACTCTAGTCAGACCTTGCATTACATACGCGGCCCCGGTCTGGAGCAGTACATGCGACAGCAATTACACGAAACTACAAGTGGTCCAAAACAAGGCTGTAAAAATATCTTTTAATACACCCTTAAGAACTAATCTTAAAATGTTACACAATCGATTAAATTTCCCAACATTAGAACAGTTTATTACAAAAGTCACTAAAAAGTTTTACCTTCAAACCAACCCTAAACATCATAATCCACTTATTTCTAATATTGGACAGACACGATTTAAAAATTTAAAATACATCGACACATATCATCGATACCGTCTCCCACATCACTTACTGCTATATGAGTAACAAAGACGGAACGACTCCATGATCGGACATTTTTTTACAAGTTCGACAGAAATGTAGGGTAGATTTTGAGCGAGACTCGCGCGGTACACGAAGTTCACTTGCATTTTAGATAACTTAATTACCATTATTTAGCCTAGTCGAAGTAAAATTAATCTTATGTAACAGTGTACTTGTTACTATTACTTATAAATAGTGTATGTGTCAAAAAAGTGCGTTTTGTGTCTTATCATCGCGCTGTAAGTAGATACATTAGTTATTTAACGTAAGTAAAAAGATACCGAAGATTTATAACAAGTAGTTTTGTACATTACTTTACGTATTCTTAAATGTTTTATATAGGCGTCATAGTCTGCAGAAAACACGCATTCTTTATGTTTAATGCTTTTAGAATAAGATCTAATTGTCGTTTAACTGTTCAATTTATGTGAAAATAAAGAAATTTCAAATCAAATCAATCAGTGCCTACCTTCCGGCTCCATCATCATCATCAGATAACTTCGATGATACCATTTTCAACAATACTATTTAGAACCATTTATTTATTTATATTTTCATAGTTACATAACTATCTTCATTGTGATATCTACGTGAGTGTGAAGTTCCGTTGGCCATTCCTGGTCTTCTTCACCAGTTCCACTTCATTTAATGTTACTTTTTGACTGTAAAT
Source organism: Mythimna impura (assembly GCA_905147345.3). Classification (NCBI taxonomy): domain Eukaryota; kingdom Metazoa; phylum Arthropoda; class Insecta; order Lepidoptera; family Noctuidae; genus Mythimna; species Mythimna impura. The sequence continues at coordinate 6,591,776 of LR990349.1, forward strand.
GCTTGAGTATGGTTGCAAATCTCAAATCTTTATTGCAATCCATAATGTACATGTCAGGTGATAAATAATAAAAAATTGAAACAATTATGGACCCTGTCGGGCACAGCAATATTATAAATGGTAGGAGAGAGGAAGAGCCCTAATATAAGCCTATAATATTTGAAGAGTTTCCTCGATTCCTCATGGATTCCTTCATCAGAACTGGATTTGAAAAAAAAATGGACCAATCTGGAAGCATATCCTTTTAGGAGAAAAAAAAAATGCAAATTAGTCCATAAACGACGGAGTTCCGAGGTAAAAACATAAAAAAAAAACATGTAAGAAAACCAAATACAAAAAATACAACTGAATTTAGAACCTCCTTTTTTTTTAAATCGCCTGATTAATAAAACTGTCAATTTTTATATGTTTGCAAGTAAGGATCACGATAATAGCTGTTTATTGTATTATTACTTATTATTATTGATAATTATTTGAGATAAATCTTGTTTCTGCCGGAGCTGGTTTTTTTTTTCTATGGAGCTAGAGCATTCTCCTTCATTCATAGTTTTTTGTTATTGATAGGCTCGCGTTTGCCCACTATCTCACCTGATGGTAAGCGATGGTGTGGCCGACGATGGAGCACGCTTGCCTAGAAGTAACCTTTTCACTCTTGACTTAAAGACTCCTAGGTTGTAGCTATCAGGAAACACAGACTCCGGCAGGGAATTCCACTCCTTAGCTGTACGCATTATGAATGTGTACCCAAAACGCTTTGTACGTATGGTCCACCATGCTAATAATAAAATAAAATCATACTAATAAAAGAAACTAGTCAACAAACACACATACACTCACGATTAACATAAATAATGCAATAATAAAATATCTGAGGCGGTCGTACGTCAGAAGAAGTGCTAAAAGATTGAAACTAATAAAGAATTTCGTAATCATTTCAAGCTATTACCATTTTTTTTGTTTTAAATTTTGTAAGCAGAAAAAAGGTTGGATCTGCGTTTTGTGCTCGACTGCCCATATTAACATCTCACAGCTACTTGCTTTGAATTTACGTGTTGGAGCGTCAATCTTCTTCACAACAGAATTTATTAAGTAGACCTAAATAGGCTTAATTTGTTGAACCTAAACAAAGAGCTTTTACTTCCAAAATTAATGTGTTTATCGTTAGATACTTAGGAACAAGGCGGAGAATTGTATAGGATGAAAGAATTAAGATTTAAATCTGTTGAAGATGGTACGAATGGATGGTTCATTTAAATTACATCCAACTGTAGTCCCGAAAGGGTAAGCGTACCTAGAAAGTAATAATAATAATATACCAACACTTTCACACAACGCCATCTAGTTCCAAACTAAGCAGAGCTTGTGCTATGAGTTCTAAACAACTGATAAACTTACTTTTATATCTTCTAAATACATACTTATTATAGATAAACATCGAGACACATTTGTTATATATATATTTTATTAATTTTTTAAGTTAGTTAAGTTATGTGTCATGTTTGTGCAAATAAACTGTTTTTCTTTCTTCTTTTTAGACACAGAACAAATGATCGTGCTCAAACACACGAACATTCATCTTGGGTGGGGATTGGATCCACGACCTCCGGCATAGCAGCAGCAGCAGCAGCAGTCTGGGCCACTAACCACTAGACCAACAGCCCCCCTAGCCAAGTTGCAAACGATAAACGTGAACGCTACTGACCGAAAGACTACTGGGCGTTAGCGACCGGAACGAACGAAAACACTATGTAATCTTCAATAGATTTTCAACTTTATGATCTTAGGTATAAAGTTGAAAATCTATTGGAGATTACTAAGCGTTCACGTTTATCGTTTGCAACTTGGCTAGGGGGGAAGGCCAGTCAAATACCAAGTATGAAACGAGGTTTTTACTATCTTTTACCATGAACCAGCATGAATGTTGGAAAGAGTTTGATGTCGTGATGTTGGGTAGCCAGCCTATCGGTATTTTACAGGTTGCATTTTGGAGAGTGTGCGCGCGAATTGCATGACTTGATTCCGCCATCCCCTTTCTACCATCGGACAACCCGACGTACGGCGAGTATCCACCCTTACGTTGACGACTGGAACAATTTGTCTGCTGCGGTCTTCCCGTCCAACTATAATTTAGGTGTCTTCAAGGCTAGAGTGAATAGGCTCTTAATAAACTAGTGCGCCTCACCATCAATGATTGCATCTCTGCTTACCATCAGGTGGGATCGCATCAAGCACTGGTTTATATGAATTAAAAAAAAAGAGTTACTACAGCCTTGGAACGAAAAGGGCAACTGGAGGAAAACGGATGGGTTTAAGTCAGTCGAAGTCAGACACTCCCTTTCACTCCGCCTAGAGCGAGAAGAGTTATAAAATTTGATGATTTTTAGCTTAAATAAAACTATTACCATCAAACCTGGCACTAATCTAGAGTCTGATCTGCTACTGAGAAATTCCAAATAAAAATTAAAACTGTTATCACTTGACTCGGGAATCGCATTTAGGAGTACATTTTCAGTAGTACTGCTTGGGACCGCTTAACCAAAGAGGTAGTAACAAACAGAGCATCATCGAAATCAGTTCACATTTAGCGAAGATATCGCTGAACAAAATGAACACTCTATTCACTTGAGAATCTCCTTCTTTTCTGGAAGTCAGTTAAAAAAAATACGGCTTAATTTCAGTACACTTTTGGCCAAAAGATTACACGTTCTGTTAGAAAAATGAACCAGTGAACGTGGGATTCTCAAGTCAGTGAATCTTGCAAACTCTAGTCAATGAAGCTTACCGTCTTCACTACGCACCGCACAAAAATAACGTAAAATTAATTCAAGGCATTAAATACCTACTAAACAAAAAAAGAATCACCAAATCGGTTTACATTTGACGAGGATATTGCTGAACAAGATATATTGACATTGACATTCTATTGACTTGACATCCTCCTCCATTTTTGGATGTCAGTTAAAAAAGACACGGCAATAACTATCACAAACAGAGACATCTAACCGCATCGTATAACCGTTATAAATCAATAAACAATTTGTTGATTACACGTACTGTCAGAATTTAACCAGTGAACGTGAGATTCTTAGATCAGTGAAGTTTGCAAATTAGTCAATGAAACCTCCACCGTCTTGACTACGTACCGCACCAAAATAGCGTAAAATTAATTCAAGGCATTATAGACCTACGTACATTCTCGTTTACCTGTATATACATGTACGATGGCGTATATTTTACGGCCATAAGGCGTAAGGTCCTTATTTGAATAACATAGCGCAATTTGTATTCGCACGCAACAAACATGTAATTGTCGGCGATAATGTATTATTTATTTGCAGAAGGTTTTTTTGTACTTATACCTATTGTATGTTTTTGTTTATATCGTTTTGGGTCAGTAATTTAGATTGTTAATTTCCGTGACTTTAGTACCGAGGGAAAGGCTAACGAAATGGGCCTGTTACTTTGAAAGTATGATGGCAGGTACGTACTGTGGGCTTAGAGCAAGTTTTTGTAGTACTCAATTGCGTCTGCGTAAACATTAATTTTTTTCAAACTGGATGCCGTCTGGTTGTCATTTGCGCGCTCCAAGACAGCGGTGACTCTTTCGAACGCAGTACTAGCACGCATCAACCCGGGCCTGTTCCTAATCGGACGGCAAAGTACCTAATGCAACTCGCAACGCCCAGCGCGTCTCCTGTAGCGGCCGGGGAGTGAGAATTGCCAAGACTAGCCATCAATCGGGCGCCTTACCTTGCTTTGCCAGATGTTGGAGGAGCTGTAGGCTAAAAGAAAGACTGAATCTCATTAGATGCAGTACAGTGAAACACAATTACTCTACACAATTTGACATAACCGAACATTTACATCATCGAGAGTAAGTATAACTAAAACCTGACCTCATTCGGCTCTTTTTTGAAGTTTGAAAAATCATCCTACGGCTTCTCCCGCCCTAGGTTGGGGTGAGAGGGTATGTCAGACTTTCATAGAATAAAACCCACCTGAGCCTTTCAGTTACCCTTTGCTTTCAGAAATTTCCGGGGCTCTAGTGGGCATCGGCCATCGGGCTTATTACCAAAAGTCGGAATTAGGTAGAATTATTTAAGTACTGACGCACGGCACAGGATCGGTTGTTGTGGCGACGCTTGGGGGAGGCCTATGTCCAGCAGTGGACGTCTTTCGGCTGAAATGAATGAATGAAAGAATTTAAATATACCGATTTCATACAGCGAAAGAATAAAGTGGATATGCCTCAAATCCCGAGATTAATTTTAAAGAGCAGATTTTTTTAAATGAAACTATCAGAAATATAGCAGAAAAAGTTTCTTCCTGCATTAATGACGAAGAGGAAGAAGTGTATAAATTTGTTAACTTCTCCTCAGTTGACGTAGATAGATTTTTTTCAATGAAAAATGCTAATAAAAATTGTATGTTAATTATCTTTGTTTTATTTGTCTTAGGTTTTTATATACTTGCGGACGGCGAGCCACCCATTGCTCGCCGTCCGCAAGCCTGCACCTACGATGGCCGGAAATCGGGATCGGAATCCCGGCGGCGATTGGGGCGTGAGGACCGTTGCCTCACGCGATCGGCCGCCTCCTTTGCTAGCATTACTGCTTCGCAGAAGGAGGCGACCGCCTGCCACTCCTCCTCGCTCCAGACCATGGCCTGTACCAAGGCCCGGCGTGAGAGATCGCCGCCGCCGATCACCCCCACGAGGACACGGCGTTGCTCTGCCCAAGCGGGACACACCTCCACCGTGTGCTCCACCGTGTCCTCCGGGTGGTCCACACAATGGTGACACCCGGGCGTTTCTTCCACACGAATCCGGTGCAGGAACCTCCCGAACTTACCATGTCCGGTGAGGACCTGCGTAATGCGGAAGGTAAGGACGCCGTGTTGCCTTTCCAGCCACTCCTCAAAGAGGGGACTTACCGCCATAATTATGGCGTGCCCAAGACCTTTGCCCAATACTTGTCCTATTGTGACAGGACAGGCTTACTAGACAGACGGATTTGCATTATCAAGTACCTAGTTTAAATGCCTGTTATATTAATCAATTCAATTACCGTGCCTCACTTATGCGTGCCAAACATGGTCACTAACCAAAAGAAAACAAAATAATAATAATAGTATTCCTAAGGTGGTGGGCTGTTGTGTTCCTAAGGTTGTCTGGTAGATATCGTTAGCGATAAGACCGCCATTGTACCCATAGATTTAAGTTTATGTATAAGTTGTGTTACATTTATGGTGTACAATAAAGTTTATTCTATTCTATTCACATAACTATCACACAACGCCGTCTAGTCTCAAGCTAAGCAGAGCTTGTGTTATTATGAGTACTAGATAACTGACAAACATACTTAAATATTTCTAAATACATACATATTATAGATAAATTACACCCAGACACAGAACAGATGATTGTGCTAAAATAAAATTAAAACGTGTCAAAGATAAATGGAACGAAGTTTTATGGACATTAAACTTAGAGACCGAGTGAAAACTACGTTGATCAAGAAAGGAGACAATTTTTTTTGTTTGGGGAATAGGCCCCACCACAAATTGTGGCGTATAGCAATGAAATGCACGTAAGTTTATTCCTTATAATCTCTAGATTACATTGGTAATATTGGCAAAACTTTATCTAACTGGAGTACCGTGAAATACGACAGTCAAAACATGACTCTCATAATAACCTAAAATCTCACAAGAGCGATTGTCTAATGAGTGGATAGGTCTCCTTGGTATTTTAAGTTAAAAAAGTGCACTGTTCAATAATATACAGTATAAAACAAAGTCACCTCTGTACTACGTGAAAGACTTTGATGTGATTTACACGATTTGATAGACTTATTCATGAAAATGCGTAGATGTATACATTTCGAAATAGCGCGGCTTTTGTCAGCCATTGACTGTAGATCTAAAATAATAAGGTGATGTGTTTTATGCTGGTTGTGTAAGGAGAAAAAAAAACACATTATAGCATCACAAGTATTTATTACTGTTCATCATCATCATTTTCAAAGTCATCTCTTAAAAGCAGTATTTCATCTAAAAAAGATGCAGGTGGCTCAACCTCACCTTGATGCCGCGCCCAAGATAAAAACCACACTATACACATCACATATGCACAGCAGCCAACAGTGCGTCTGCCCACTAAACAATTACAACAGTATCCAGCAAGAGCAGTATTCAACATTCCGTTGAAATCGTGCTGCACAATTGATACAACGGCTTTGTGGATTATGCATGTATCTACAGATGCCATTTTCATAAAATCTTTCGAATAAAAATACGAACAGAACAGAAGAAACATGCAACTATCTAGTAATCGGAAACAATAATAATGTTGTCTGTTGCGGTGGGCGTTTCAATGACGAACAGTTTTCAAAAACCGTTTTTTGTTCTGCAACGTAACAACCGTTTTCCATCCTGCGACCAAACAGTCTTCGTTGCATAAACCAGTCTTCGAATTACTGTATGCGAATTGTTATCTTACTGTTAAGAAAATAAGGTCGAAAATCTATTGCTTCAACTATCACACTCGTCGCGTCGTCGTTTTTAAAACCAGTTATTGCAATGAAAAATGAATTTTATGTTTATAGTCATAAAGTTCATTTTTCATTGTAATAATTGGTTTTGAAACGACGACGCGACGAGTACAGAATTTATTACCGTCCTCAAACTAGTTGCGACAACGAACGTTTTCTGCAACTACTTCACTCAACGATAGTTTCGTCTTCAAACCAGTTGCGACGACGACCGTTTTCTGCAACCGTTTTTGTCGTCGCTAAAACGGTTACGTCTCGTCCGTCTAAAATTCGACAACGACCCACCACTAGTTGTCTGTCAGTGTCAAACTGATTGAAACTGGACCACAGAGCATCTGCAACGGGCTATTAATTACGTTTCGTTCCACGTTGATTTTTAAAGTACGTTACTTGATATTTGTGTTAACAGTTAATAACAGCATTAAAAACAAGTTCGCTGTACCTATTAATTATTATCTCTTGAAACGCATTTAAATCCGATGTCACCGCTGCGCAGTGTAGTAACTTTTTTTTTCACGTTAAAATAAACTTGAAAAAGTTCCTAAACAAGCATTTTTTGCCGTAACACTTTTTTACTATTATTTCATTATTCCGGTTAGATTTCTATATAATTTTTGGTCTGTTAATTATAATAAGATGATCGCTTTTTCCATGTGTAATATGATTAATAAACGTAACCGTTTAATAGTGGGCCCAAAAAAAATTGTCTCCTTTATAAAATCAAAAAATGTGATCAGGCAAACACTCAAATCCAAATGGCAATGGGCAGGCCACATTCAGAGGCTAAAATCACAAAGATGGGCCCATATTACAAAAAAACTGGACGCCTAGAAATGTTAAAAGAAAGGAGGCAGACCATTTAAAAGGTGGAAAGATGACATAGTCGAAGTAGCTAATAAACTCTGGACCAGAACAACCAGACTACGTGAGGGATGGAAAGCATTTGGTGGAAGCTTTTACCGCTGCATGCGGGGCTTACATTGAACACAAGGGCAATGAAGATGAAGATAACATAACATAATACACAACACTAACAATTAATAGTAATAATTCTAATTATTATTATTATTTGTTAATGTCCAAATATAATTTAGGTGTCTTCAAGGCTAGAGTGAATAGGCTCTTAATAAACTAGTGCGCCTCACCATCAATAATTGCATCACTGCTTGCCATCAGATGGGATCGCAGTCAAGCACTGGATTATATCAATTTAAAAAAAAAACTTTTTTATGTAAATAATGCACTAACCATTATTAATTGTTGTTAGGAATAATAAAAGCTTTTAAATTATATTAATCAATGTTCTTCTAAAAGATTAACCCTAAAAACCTGAACAATATTTTTCTTAACTCAACACAAACCACGCCGGCCAAAGCTCATAAAATTTGCGTTAAAATTCAGAAGCATTATCCTAATCCTTGCCAAATTGTAATTACGAACAATAATCTCTTAATATATTCGGTGAAGTCTCGTAGGTCATCGTTACATGAACAGATTATGTTTCTAATCTTATTTTGTTAAATTTTAAGGTTCTGCTCTCGCTAAAGAATAATGATTTTTTATAGAAAGGAAACTGCTTTTGTGTTGTAAGCGCTGAAATCTGTAAAGTGTGTGTTTGTTATGATTTACAATAAAGAGAATTCTGATGATCCATCTATTTCATCCTATAGTATAATGATGTTTTTACTGCCAAATTTTTATATAGCCCAGTCCAGCGACCGGAGAATCCGGCTCGAAGGACCATCATTTATAAAAACCAACTTTGTCTGTGATACTGGTACAAACTACTATGGAAACGTCACGACTAGCAGTCATGGTTGGTATGAAAAATGGTGGCCTTGATCGTTCTAATACCAACAAGAATATGTTGTATTCATTTACGAAAAACTGTCATTCTTGCACCACCAACACCAGTTAAGAATTTACTAGCACTAGGCTCTTAGCTTTAACTGTGACCCTAAACAAGAGTATCGCTTCTACAAACTAATTAATCTTATAGCCCCAACCTTTTTTATGTTTAAAAAAGTATTTTACATCTAAATGTGTTGTGTGTAGGTACGGATTCATTAAGAGCTGCCTATTTATAAATGTCTCTTAAGCGTTCTGGCTTTAAGTGCTTGTTTAGGAGATCAAATTCATTTGGAAGGGTCGTGTAATGCTTTTTTGATTGCTTAATAAGTTTGTGTGTGTAAATATTTTAGGCTTTTTGTTGAAATGAAAAAGATTTTCGACACAATTTTTTTTTTTACTAGCCCTTACTGTCTCCAAGTCTGGGGAAAAAAATTACATTTTTTTTTTAGTGCTTGACTGCGATTCCACCTAATGGTAAGCAGGCAAGCAGTGGTGTAATCGATGATGGCGAATCGCACTAAGAGCCACTCTAGCCTTGACAACACTTAAATTATAATCGGATGGGAAGACCACTGCAGGCAAATTGTTCAAGTACTTCGATGTACGCGTTATAAACGACGAGGCGAAACGAAATTAGGATAATTTGCGTCATATCGATACAAATACATTTTCAACAAAACGTTGATTTGTCGAAAAAATTGATCTTCTTCTTACAGCTTAGTCCTAGTCTGCTTCGCGTGATAAGCAATTTGCCACCGCACACGACCTGGAGGTAGAGTGATCCTTCCTAAATTGTGGAATCCTTTCTCTTGGAGTTTTGTTTTGGAGTTCCTCGCCTGGAGTCTCCATGAGGAAAAGTCTGCTCGACGGAATGTTCCTTTAACTTTTTTTTTTTTATTATTTAACTAAACAGCAAAGATGTAACAATATCACCAATAATATCACTTTAGGTACTAAACCTGGTCATGAACTGCGGGCCGGAAAATAAAAGACAGAAGTTAAATTCATCGTTTTATTTTTATTTCTACATTGCCCCCCGCCGGCAGATTAGAAGTCCATTCTCTACGAAATAGAGTAATTCCGAATTTTTTTATGCTTGATGTACTTACCTGGCGCCCGAATTCTTTACCTTTTTCTTATTTTTTCTGGTACATCATTGACCCTCTAACTTATATTATTTCTATCACACACTCATATTTTTTTATATATTACATTTGGCTATGGCAGATTTCCATCTGCGAAACTGATTGCACTCAAACTTTCAATTTAATTAGGTGAAGGATGGGAGACCAGTTACTAAGCTACGTTTCGCTACATTTGATCGCAAAACTATACTTTTAAAAATAATAACGTTTCTTTCTTAGGACGGCAGATGCTTATAGCGCGAGTACTCTAAGGCCAGTTATCCATTGACTGCCATCATTTAGCCTTTTATGACATAGGGCCAAAATAAGCCTATACTAAGAAATGCAGTAAAAGGAAACACGAAATCTTACCTCTTTTCACAAAAATACACTCACACCACATCAAGAATTCAAGAGGCACTAACAGCGCATTAGATAACGTATGTACTTACGTTATATATTGTTCATTTGCCTATATCTATGTGAATGAACAGGTACTAAGCTCTAAGCTTGGGGCAATGGGTGATGCGAAAGAGATCCCCGGGGCCCTGGAACAATGGCAGAGAAGGAACAGGAGTGGGTTTTTAGTCAGTAAAAGTCTGATACGTCCTCTCGCCCCGCCCAAGAGCGCGGGATGTCATTAGATGATTTTCCCATCTAAAAAAAAAGTAGCTGAGCGGTTTGTTGAGATGTTTAACAGTTTTATGTACTGATGATTCTTGCTGTCATGTAGGTAGGTATAGCTTAATCAGCCTTATAATGTTCCCATTGCTGGGACTAAAGGCTCCTCTAGGAGATGGAATGGGCCGTAATTCACCACGCGGGCCCATTGCGGATCTTCGAATTTTTGGTTCTAGGACATACACACCGGTTTCCTCACGATGTTTTAAGAGCAGTGGTGATGAAATAAATTACACAAAATAATGTGCCTGACTGGGTTTGCACCCGAGACTTACAACCCGTAAGTCGGAACCGTTACCAATCGACACCACTGCCGACAGGTATTAGTAAAGTCAAGTGATCCAAATAAGTTTGCTGAATAACGGCAAGATTTTAGAAATTACTTTTGTATCGTGGTTGCGTTCACGAACATGTAAATTCACAGACACCTAAACCAGGAACAACTATCTGTAGGCCATACAAATATTTGTCCCATATGGGTATCGAACCCGTGACACGCAGTGCAGCAATTGCTCAACCACTGCACCACGGCTGGCGCAGTGGTTGAGCAGTGCGTCACCACTGCGCCAGCCGTGCCGTCACAGGCACACCATAATCATGGCGGTAAGTCCCTTCTTTTAAGGAGTGACTGGAGAGACATCGCGGCGTCCGGTCTTCATCGGACATGGTAAGTTCGGGAGGTTCCTACGTCAGATTCAGGCCGAAGAAACGCCCGGGTGTCACCATTGTGCAGATCACCCGGAGCACCCGGAGGACACGGTGGAGCATACGGTGGAGGTGTGCCCCGCTTGCAGTCAGCAGTGGCGTCCTCTCGTTCCGGGCCCTGTTTCAAGCTATTATGGTCTAGAGCGTGGGGGAATGGCAGGCGGTTGTCTCCTTCTGCAAAACAATAATGAAAGAAAAATATTTTATTTGGCACACATAGACACACAACGTAGAAACAACAAGAAAAGAAGAGTAATCATGGAGTTTCTTGCCGGTCCTTCTCCATAGGAAACGACCAATTTGGAACCGTGCACTAGCTTCTGACGTTTTATAAGTGCCCATGTAGGCTTATATGAAATAAAAAAATTGAACTTTTTGAATTTTGAACATGAAGATACTTAAGATTTAAAAAAAAAAGAAAACTAACATAGTGTGTCTCGCGGCTGCGCCTATAAATAGGTCCAGTTCAGCAAATGCTAGCGAAGAAAACGGCCGCATGCGTAAGGGAACGGACATCCTCACGCTCCAGGTACCATGACCCTGACATCTATACCAACCACCGTAGGCGTGGTGGGAAATCATCAAATGCCTCGTCCCGGTTTTGGTGTATGTGAGAGAGTCAGTTTATGTTTATTTTTATTTTCAGTTGTTTTTTATTGTTCGATTTTATTTAAGTTTTGTGTTAATTTTTCTTAATCTGATTATACAGTGAGTTTATGTTAAATTTAAGAAATTATTGTAGTGAGCGCTATGTACGCCTTAATTGTCATGTGGATTTGTCAGTCTACAACCCACTTGTGATCCTTCAGTTGCTCTTTGCGTTCCAGTGTCACGGTGACTCTTTCAAACGATCCCATAGCCTTCATATGTCCTCCTAATGTAACATCTGGGTTATCGGGATACCTATGAATAAATAACGGGCCCTAACATGAGCAATATCTAACACCGACCAGCTAAACGCTCCCTCTATATATATTCCAGTCAGTTCTCTCCCCTTAATATTTAATTCAACTGCAATAATGCAAGTCGATACTATTACCGTATACCGCAAGGAATAAGCGAGGTAAAAGTGCGTAAAATATACAAGAAACAGGTAAACATTTCTTGTGATGGCAGGGAGCCAATATTTACGAAGCTAACGCGATCCTGAGGGAAATAGTGTCGAATATGAGCCGTATTCTGCGCCATCTTGTTTGTCGACGATAGGAAAACTAGACGTTGCGGTTGCTTTCTCTGTTTTTCTAATATTTGTGGGGAAATATTGTAGTCTAGATATTAGATTCTGTATTTGAAGTAACAATTAAAGAGCCTGTGGTAAAGTAATAACAGTAATTCAAGTCGTTCCCCAAGGTTGAGCAACGCTTGCCGAGGTCAGACTCTGGATGGGTGACCATCTTCATCATCACCATCATTTCAGCCGAAAGACATCCACTATTGGACATATGCCTCCCTCAAAATCAACGGTAGACGGGATGCTGGGCACTAGAGGGCATTTTTTGATTGTGCTTTTCATTTGGGGGGGAGGGGGGAGAGGGGTTCCATAATCGCCACGCCATTGGCTAGCGGGTTGGCGATCGCAGTGTGGTTGTTGCAATGCACAAAAAATGCTGCTGCCCATTTTCTGGTGTGTCTCTTAGTCATCTCATAGGACATTCACGGGAAGAGATGGAAAGATGCTATCTTTACGTTCGGGCACTATTAATACGGTACGGTGGGGAACCGATCACTTGTCCGATTTTTTTTTGTTTATATTTCATTTTACTTAAAACTATTGACCGACGTCTTTTTTCCTATAGGTATGCATTATTTGACATATTTTTATATCATCGAAGTATCATGTCTCATAGGTATTCTTTTACCGAACTATATTTCGCCGATTTACAAAATAACTTTTTGCTATTGGCTGAAGCCTCTTTTGAACTTTTTTTATTTGCCAAATGATTTATTTGCCATATTTTCGCCACACCGAAACAACGTTTTACGCAATTTTGGGCACAAATATGTAAACGGTTAGTTGGTAGCATTTTCAATATTAAATTAAAATAGTGTCATAAAAAGTCAATATGTTGTGCTACAAAAATTAGTGACAGAAACGAATCGCTGCAAAACCGACTTCACACAGTCTTGTCTGCCCTAAACCTAAAGTGTAATTCAAATCTGCGTAGGCGCGGAGGCGTGACAGAAAGAATGCTTGCTGCATGTTGCATGCCTGCTTCCATGCTGCATGCCTGCTTGCATGCTGCATGCCTGCTAGCATACTGCATGCCTGCTTGCTTGCTGCATGCCTGCTTGCATGCTGCATGCCTGCTTGCATCCTGCATGCCTGCTGCATGTTGCATGCCTGCTTCCATGCTGCATATCTGCTTGTATGCTACATGCCTGCTTGCATGCTACATGCCTGCTTGCATGCTATATGTCTGCTTGAACGCTGCATGCTTAAAGCATCCTTGTTATTTCGGCTAAGTGTAACATCGATGAAAAGTTTTTCGACCAAATGAAATGTCGGAGTAACGAAAAAAATCAAATTGATAAGTTGACCTACAACTGACACAGTTGAAAAGTTTTAGGTGAAATTAAATTCGGTCAAATATTTTTCGAACTTATGATAGGTAACCGGTACGCTGACCATCTTAATAAATCGAAATACCTCTGTGCCTCACAAAGTACGTTAAGCCGTTGGTCCTGGCTATCATTTGTAGATCTTTGACAATCGTTACGGACAGTCAGAGGTCAGGAAATCTGACAGAGTTGTGGAGATCAAATAGTCAGTGGCTCCGTGTAACATACTAATAACTTTAACATAGTTGGGTAAAGGCGAGACAGATTGACGGATTTGCTATATATATCAGGGGCGTTGAGTTAAAAAAGGTCAATTGATGACCTCCAATCACCCATGGCCCCACCGATATCATGTCATATGGGCCGAATCGCAAGGAGACCCCAACCAGCAAAAACTAGGCTTACAACAATCTCAAGACTACTGTTTTTTTGCTCTTACATCACTCCTATATAACGATATAAGCCTGGGTTTGGGCACTATTATAAGCATAATTAGTTTAATATCGTTCTAATATCAGTCTAATTGAATGCTGTTTGCACGTACTGAAATCTAGCCAAAAATAATTTAAGCCGACTTAGGCTAATATTGCTTTTACGTAAGTATCTTGTAAGCCTGCATAGGCTTATATTGGTCTAAGGTTAGAATATTTTGAGAATTTTACGTCAGGTCCAACTTAAAAGTTCGTGTGAGTGTTGATTTGAAATTAAATGAAAACAAATTAAAGTTGCGTGAAGTTAATGTTATATATATAAATACTATTTATATATTTTAGTATAAAAGTAAAAGTAGTTTTACGGTAAGTAATCGTATTGGAATTTATTATTTACTGTTAATTAGACCTCGTTTTACGCTTCAAAATTCATGCGCCTTGTTAATTATGGTATTTCCTGTTCTCGTTTAATTATTTTATTTCTTAATTTATATTGATAGTGTCGCCATTAGTATAGCTGCATTTTACAAGCGCACTATTAGACTAATGTAAGATTGTTTACTCTAATATTAGCATTCGGTATACTAAAGATAACTCCATATTGGAATAAATTAGGGTTCCTCGCAATTTTACATAAAACCTTAAATCGACAGAGAGAAAACAAAAGAACTTAATCTTAAGGCTATACGGACACGAATTCGGCTTTTGTATTGTAAATATGTTGATCCAAAATCACTCTAATATCATACTTATCCAGTGTACTGTGTCTTATTTGAAACTAATATAAGATCAATAGATCTTATATTAGTTTCAAATAAGACCAGAAATGCACGTACTCACAGTACTCTTATGCTATGCTGATATTAGTCTGACATCTTACAATAGCATTTGGCAAGACTAATATAAAATCAAACGAGCTTAGAAAATACCCATATAAGAGCAAGTTTTTCTTAAGTGCAACTAGTCTTAGTAAATGCTCTTATATACATCGACAGAGAGAAAACAAAAGAACTTAATCTTAAGGCTATACGGACACGAATTCGGCTTGTGTATTGTAAATATGTTGATCCAAAATCACTCTAATATCATACTTATCCAGTGTACTGTGTCTTATTTGAAACTAATATAAGATCAATAGATCTTATATTAGTTTCAAATAAGACCAGAAATGCACGTACTCACAGTACTCTTATGCTATGCTGATATTAGTCTGACATCTTACAATAGCATTTGGTAAGTCTAATATAAAATCAAACGAGCTTAGAAAATACCCATATAAGAGCAAGTTTTTCTCAAGTGCAACTAGTCTTAGTAAATGCTCTTATATACATATATGAGACTTGGTTATGAGACTGAGCGTTCTTGAGGCCATACCGGCTTGTCTAAAAGTAATATAGGATCGATGGTATGTTCTAAAACAAATATAAGAGCGCTTTAAGCCTACCACTCTTAAAAAGTGCGAGTTCTGAGACTGTTTTGCTGGTTGGGACGGCTGCGGACATAGCCCACCCATGTAAATATTGAGCGCGCTATCACCGCAGCCGCTTCTTGACTCCTTTACAAATTATCTCGTCCTGTCCCTCGTAAACTGATGACTTGGTGAGGGTCGAGGGAACCCGTTCCCAATCCAATGCCCGGTCTTGTGGGTCTCGCCTTGCTCGCTCTGACTTGGGGGAGACCTACGTCTAACAGTACACGTCTTTCGGCTGAAATGATGATGAATGATAAATTAAAAATAGTTAAATTTGCAAAAGCGCGATACGATTCATGTATAAGTTAGTAGTAGATAGGCTAAGTAGATAGGGTAGTATTAAGTACCACGTCGGGGTCACCACTTTAGGGAATAGTGTTGAGAGTTAGAGTGGAGGTCATCTACTGTATCAGAGATACAAATAATAAAAGTAATTACGTGTTCTCGTAAACTGCATTTAAATGCGACCGAGCTTCTGTGGTGGGCGCAGCCACCTCTACACACCTGTACTGTACGCGCACACTTACACCCGTATATCTCGTCACACATATAAACAATGTCCCTACAAGTTCATAGAGTTGTCTAGCAACGACTGTGAATAAAACAGATGAAATATATTTATTTTATAACAAAAACCAGTAGACACTTTTCAAAGGTAACTAAACTAAAGCAAAAACCATTAATAGCTGACTTTTTTATAATGCCTAAAGGTAGTCAGAATTAAAATTACAATTGTACTTAACGTCAAAAGTTTAAAAATAGTAATAAAGCCACTAGAAATTTCTGTCAAAGGCCTCAGTGAAAATAATAATCCTTTCAATGGACAAATATTTCGTTATGATATTAAAATTCCTTTGAAAAGGAACGCAGTTGTATTTATTTATATGAAAACTGGATCACAGAACCAGATTTAACTGAACGAAATTTACATTTTTAATTATGAGTACAACATCTCATAGCTTGGGCTGCGAGATTGTTTGAAACAGTTACTGTGGCCCTGGAACGTAAAGGGCAACTGAAAGAACACAAGTGAGTTTTAGTAATAGTCTCACATTCCCTCTCGCTCCACCCAGAGTGGGAGAAAATATTTGATAAATTCGCACCTCAAAAAGAATCCATATGGGTGTTTTTTATATCGTGCGTTTTTCATCACGCATGCGTAATTGCTCCGCATGCGGGGCTGCTGCCCGATCGCATCTCGCGTGCGTATTTCAAGCTTTACAATAAATACTTGTTTAAAAAGGACATTTGCGGGGGCTACGCGTGCGGAGCAATCCCGCATGCGTGATGAAATCCGCACGATATTAAAAACACCCTAAAACGCCAAGGTACAATTATGTACATTTATCATTTCCACCGAAAGAAGTCCCCTGCTGGACATATGCCTCCTTAAGCGTCGCTATATCGGCATGACATATGCTTCTCGCATCCAGTGGACCCCAGAACATATTATATTTATGTTCTACACAAACCAGGGAAAGAAGAAGAATAAACAAAAGATTAAATTTCTTTATTTGTTTAAACATAGTATTGTCACAGCATATCGCCGCCGTATTACAAGTTGGCGCGCCGGATTAAAAAACGTCACTGTTATGTAATGTGGCTACCTCACGTTCAGCCGAATTGTGGTAGCGATACGTTCTACAAAGTGGCGTCCAACGTTTAGCTTTATTGTCCACTGATAAAATTTATAGTCACTTTACACTTAAAGTGACTATAAATTATAAAGTATAATAATGGTAAACTAGACATTCATACCCCAGTCGGTAATGTGCCCCACTTGCAAAACTAAGAAACGTATTTAAAGTTTGGTGCTTATTTGAACTGATCTGTTTAGTTTATAAGAATTACGGCGATGAAACTATACAACGCAAGTTTAACTTGCATTGTATTGTAATTTTAAATGCGTGTCTTAGTTTGGCAAGTGGGGCACGTTACCGACTGGGGCACGTATGGTTTACCCTACACAAGAGCATGCAAAATATTACTTCGTTTGAGTTCAATCGTGTTAAGCCGTAAGTACCAGCATACAAATATTTCCAAATCCAAAACAATGAAAAAAAAATAACTCAAAAAATTACCTACAATATGCACTCACAATACAACTGGTTTTAGTCATTCATAAATTAGAACACATTCCTAGATAGGCTATGTTTACAAGCCCCGGTAGTGGCTTAAATGCCACAGCTTTTAGTGGGCCTGCGCCATTGCAAATTTTAAATGCTATATTTTACGCCACTTACGGGCTTTTAGATAATGTAATACAGTATTACAGTAGTTTTTAAACGTAGGTGGACCAAAAATATAATTTTATAAAGAGGTATATATATACTTATTTTAGTTTATGTTTGGAAATTTGGATTTGCTTTCTTTAATATATACGACATTATTAAACACACATACGTAGTATGTTCAAAATCAGTTACTGAATAGATTTCGGCTATTTTTAAAATACCTTAGTAATTTTTTATCTTAATTTAATCAAATCATGAATTATTTTAGATTATATACTTACGTATTTCGATATACAAAAAATTAAAATAACCGACTTCACAAATTTTTTTTTTTTTACGATTATAATTGTTTTGTAAAAAATTTTTTATTTCACACTTTTTAGTTGCGATACACTTATAGCCAGAGTACCTACTTCTCATGACAATTACAATTACGGAGTTCCAGTGCCTATCTTCCGGCTCCATCATCATCATCAGATCACTTCGATGATACCATTTTAAACATAACTGTTCAGAACCATTTATTTATTTATATTGTCATAATCGCTGAACTATCTTCATTGTGATCTATGTGAGTATGAAGTTCCGTTGGCCATTTCTGGTATTCTTCATCAGTTCCATAAGTCCTCGATGAAAATACCAAAATCACTATATCGAATCTTCATGGATCCCATCATCAGAAATGAATTTTGAAAAAAGTGGAGTCAATCTGGAAGCACATCCTTTAAGAGGAAAAAAAAATGCAAATCGATCCATAAACGTTGGAGTTCTGAGGAAACAAACATAAAAAAAATACAACAGAATTGATAACTTTCTCTTCTTTTGGAAGTCGGTTAAAAAGGAAACCGTGATCCTAGAACGCGAAGGACAACTGTAGGATACAGGTGATAAATGATATTTATTTAGCAAATAGGTTTTAAAAAAAACTTTTACACGTCAATTTAAACTAGATGAAACCGGTGTTTCCTAGCTGACTACCCTAAGAAGAAACACCGAAACAAACTCAAGGGTCAAAGTTTATTTTAAAGTCCATACAGCAAACATGTGTGGTTCTAGTCAGTAAAAGTCTGACACGCCCTCCTGCTCCACTTTAAAGTGGTAGAAGTCATTTGATGATTTCACACCTCAAAAAAAAAGCTCCGGCGGGATCTCATGGAGAAATGGCGACAGCGACTGTCGCGACCCAGTGCTGGGCACGCCACAATTATGGCGGTAAGTCCCTTCTTTGAGGCGTGGTTGGAAAGACCTCACGGCGTCCTCACCTTCCGCATGACGCAGGTTCTCACCGAACACGGGAAGTTCGGGAAGTTCCTGCACCGGATTCGTGCGGAAGAGACGCCCGGGTGTCGCCACTGTGTGGACCGCCCGGAGGACACGGTAGAGCACACGGTGGAGGTGTGCCCCGCTTGGGAAGAGCAACGCCGTGTCCTCGTGGGGGCGATCGGCGGCGGCGATCTCTCGCGCCGGGCCTTGGTACAGGCCATGGTCCGGAGCGAGGAGGAGTGGCAGGCGGTCGCCTCCTTCTGCGAAGCAGTAATGCTGGCAAAGGAGGCGGCCGATCGCGTGAGGCAACGGCAACGGTCCTCACGCCCCAGCCGCCGCCGGGATTCCGATCCTGATTTCCGGCCACCGTAGGCGCGGGCTTGCGGAAGGCGGGCAATGGGTGGCCCGCCGTCCGACCGTCCGGTAACCATCCGGACCGAGCCCAAGTCGTCGACGGCGCGTATTGTTCCGCGCGCGCCTCAGGGAGATGTCAGCAAATCGTAGGGGCCCAGCAGGGTCGAAGCCTACTGGGGCCATGGGTAGTGTGAAAACGAAACCGGGGCCCTGGGACGAAGGCAACGAAGGAACAGGAGTGGGTTTTTAGTCAGTAAAAGTCTGACACTATCTCTCGTTCCGCCCAAGAGCGAGATTTGTCATAAGATGATTTTCCCACCTAAAAAAAAAAAAAAAAAAAACCTCAAAAAAAAAAGTCCATACATCATCTACATTCTCACTTAACACTTTCATCGGGTGGTCATGACAAATCATCATCATCTTCCTACCCTTGTCCCGTGTTATTTGGGGTCGGCGCAACACGTTTTTTTCTTCCATTCTGCCCTGTCACTCGTCATACTATCACTAACTTCTTTTCTTTCATATCACTCATGGTGGTCATGACAAATCAAAGTTGAAAAAAATAAAACGTTAGAAAGAACACACAAATCATCCACGTCAATTAAGGAGCTCAACACACGGTTCCATTCGCCACAATACTTAGCCGTTTCACATAAAATATCTCCTAATGCTTCATTTCCTATTCCGTTCCTTGTAATGGTTCTTTAGGCAATTAAAAGAGAAAATGGTGGCCAATTACTAACATGATTCTGCATTAGTGAATCAGCATTCGTACATTCGTATGTGACTTCATTGTTGAAAGAATTTGGGGTTCGCATATGAATGTGGTTTGTGGAGTTAGCTTTACTGGAAGTGCTTCCGAGTATCTACTTATATATTTTTTATTTCAACATGAGATCTTTTAGATTTAAAAAAAAAATGGATAAAGAAAGAAAGAAAACACCTATTTGAGACTCGCACAGGACAAACAACAATAAAACAAAAAAGTAATTACTTAATCTATAAATACTTAACTTAAAATAAAAGAAAACAATGTTAAAAGATAAAAATAAAAGACCTGTGCAAGGCCAAAAAGTCTCCTATCTCAGCATATGCTGCGATATTTAACAAAAAGTAAAAATAACGCAGCGCTGGTATTCTGATAGGGCCTGGTGATGCCACGGACACACTCACGGAACACAGAGACAGATAAGATAATATATAGATAATAAAAGAATAAAATAAAATATACTAAACATATAAAGAATTCTATTAAACTTCAAAAAAGTGCAAAATAAAAGTACGCTGGCTTGGAGGTAACTTATTCACTCTTGACTTAAAGACTCTCCGGTTGTAGCTATCAGGAAACAGATTCCAGCAGGAAATTTCACTTCTAAACTGTACGCACAATGAATGTGTTTCCGAAATGTCTTGTGCGTATTTACGGGTTGCTGTTTCGTCGCGGTGACAAGTTCATATGCGGTTGCCTACCTGACTCGTGAAATAGGAAAGACCTTAGTCTTTTGTATTCACATTGACAACTGTTGAATAGTTTATGCAGTGGGTCCCAAACAGGAACAAGCGGCGATGCGGTAGGTCGCATCGCACCGTAAAAAGAGGACAGCGGGAAATCTTAGCTCTGCAGTGGATGTGCATGAAACTGGCCGAAAATAAAACAGTTGAATAGAACACAAAACACACACACACACACCATGCTTGAGAAAATGTTTCCTGGAGGTTATCAACGTAGAGCGTGACAGCTTTGATACACATCACATCAAAGTAGTTCTTCGAATTTATATGAAACTAGCTTCAGCCAGCGGCTTCGCCCGCGAAAAAGTCGATTTCTCCATACAAACTTCCAACCCCCGTTGACCCCTTAGGGGTAGAGTTTCGTTAAATTCCGTTTTTAGCGGATGTCTACACCCTATAAGGAACGTAACTGCCAAATTAAGTTTAAGTTTGTAGGTGTTGTCATCATCATCATCATTTCAGCCGAAAGACGTCCACTGTTGGACATAGGCCTCCCCAAATGTCGCCACAATGACCGGTCCTGTGCGTCTCGCATCCATCGGATTCCCGCAACCCTCACCAGATCATCGGTCCACCTTGTGGGAGGCCTTCCAACGCTGCGTCTTCTGGTACGTGGCCGCCATTCCAGAACCTTTCGTCCCCATCGACCATCTGTTCTGCGAGCAATGTGCCCTGTCCACTGCCACTTAAGTTTGGCGATTCTTCGGGCTATGTCTGTAACCTTGGTTCTCCTGCGGATATCTTCATTTCTGACGCGATCACGCAAGGAAACTCCGAGCATAGCCCTTTCCATTGCCCTTTGAGTGACTTTAAGCCTTCTGATGAGTAGTGACTAGTATTAGTAGTAGGTGTTGTAGTTTCTGAGATTTCGCGATTAATCAGTGAGTGGTATTTCGCTTTTATATATATAAATTATATTCTGACAGCGACATCACCTTCGACAAGGGAACATACTCTCGGGGTAAGAAGTGTCATATGTGCTATTCCAGGACATGGGCTACCCGTGTGCCGAATCATCCAAATCCATTCAGCTGTTTGAGAGTGAAGAAGTAACAATCATACGAACATACACATAAACTTTTACCTTTATAATATTATTGTGATTGTTTCTGCCAACAACTTTGCTCTGAATAAATATTTTAAACTGTCATTAAGTTTTCTGATTTTTTCTAGTTGTCTGCGCAATTTTCTTAATGTTTCATTTCGTAAGAACCTTCTATAAAGTATTTAAAAAAGATGAATGAAATCGGTAAAGTTATGGCGTGACAAAGGGAAATAGTGGTTAATTTATATTTAATATATATGTATATATAGATATGCACAATCTTATAATTTTCAGGCGAGCATTAAAACCAAACAAATGACACTGTCCAAAAAACAATAACTTCAGACGGAAACCAAAAAACTTTTCTGAAGCCACTTCCATAAAATTTGGATGAGTAATCGCACCGCTATTCCATATTGAATACAGTTAGCGTGTAAAACGTTGGAAACGGCCTGTTTTCGTTTTAATGTGCGATACTCACGACATTGCCGGCTTTCCCGAAAGTCGTGACTCACGGCTTTGGAAGCCGAAGCCGGTCCTTGAGCTTCACCAAAGTTTTTAACATCTACTTAATTAGATGGTAGTATAGTAAATTGTTTTTTTTTTAGTAAGGTCAATAAGGTATACTTATGTTGTTACGTTATTTTTATGTTGCTGGAGAGTTTTATAGCATTATTTTGTTGTTTTTCCTTGGTTTTGGGGTGTGGTATTGTACTATTAGTAGTAGGAATCAAGAGTGCGGTGTTGGTATTTTTATTCGAGTTCTTGGAACCAAAACACGCAGGTGTCCCGCGTGATTCAAATTAATTTAAAAAGAAAAAAAATGAAACATAGGCCTACGTGGGTACTTATACAATGTCAGAAGCGGTAGCCATACGGTTTCAATTGTTCGTTTTCTCTGGAGAAGAACCGGCAAGAAGATCTTAACAAAAAACAAATTGAAATGAGTGATACCCTCCTCCTCCTCTTTACCCTCTACATCAGTGGAAACGTTGCATCCTAATTATGTTATGTTATTATATCTTGATCTTACAATTGCAGTAGTTTAAATCCTATAAGAGAAACTAAGAAAATTCTGAGCTAACGTGAGACGTGTAAGATTTTAAAATAGTAGAGAATAGTGTCTATGGTTGAGTGTGGATCCATTTTGAACATCAGCACATGTTCTTTTGGATATCTTGGCCACTTGTTATGAAGGCAAAACTATAGTTCACATAATTGGGGGTCACATGAAAGATGATGACCACCATGTTTCGGAGAGCTTGAGTCATCAAGCTCTCTCTGGTTTTAAGGCGTAGTAAGTTATTTCTACGCTTTGAAACCATGCAATGTGACTCTGCCCTTTTATCCATAATATTGAAACCAGCCCCCCTAGCCAAGTAACGCTCGTTTCGTGTGCGTCGAACGCCTCGAATAGGCCACGCCTCCGATTCCTTTGTTCTGACGTCATCTCAACGCTCAGTTACGTCGTCAGAACAAAGGAATAGGAGGCGTGGCCTACTCGAGGCATTCGACTCAAACGAAACGATCGTAACTTGGCTAGGGGGGCAGTTCTCATGTATACATCACGCTATATAAATTCCACACAAAGACTGTCTCGCATACTTTGGTAATTGGCTAGCAAACAAAAATAATATCCTCAATAAATCTTTCAGGCCAATCATTCTAACTTGACCTCTATTATCGAAGCGCTATAAAACAGTCCATCACATTTTTCTTTGGCAAAAAAAAATAAATGTAGTAGCCACATGCATACATTATGATGTATATCTACATCAACGCTGACAAATGTATGGAATAAATCAAAGGACTACGGACGGAGAGTCGTTTCATGCGACATGAAGCATATAGGCGTGAAACAAGACGGACAGAAGGTCCATTAAAAAAACATAGTGGCATACTGCCTACGCAAACATTAAAACCATTATAGAACCCGATCAGTTCTTTCGTCATGAAATACCCATTCATTGAAGTAAGACAAACTGAGAGGATTTTATTGATAATATTATCTTTGTGCTCTGGTTTCCGCACTTAGTCTTTGATGGGCCATTGTGTGTGGGCTGTTTAGAATGAAGGCCGCCATCCTTCATTCTAACCAGTCCACACACAATGGCCCACTCACTCAGACGAGACTTGACTTGACTCAGATGAGACTTTTCAGTTTGCTTTTTTGTAAATAAATACATATTTACGGCCCTTTACCATTTTTGTTTTTTTTGGGAGGTAATCTTTATAGGGCGCCCGGCTCATTAAAGGCACCACGATGATTACCATCAGAAAAGCCTACATCCTAAGTCGGTTTGAAGTCATCTTGTTCCACTCTAAATGACTCGGTCACCGTAACAGTGGTAATGCCAATATGTAATGAGCGAGTCGAGTGAAGTAAGATTTAGGTAAATGATATAAATGATAAATGATATTTATTTTGTAAATAGGTTTAAAAACACTTTTACACGTCAATTTTTTTTTCGTCATTTTTAAACTAGATGAGGCCGGTGTTTCCTAGCTGACTACCCTGAGAAGAAACACCGAAACAAACTCAGGGGTCAAAGTCTCTTTTAAAGTCCATACAGTAAATATGTAATGGTCAAATCACAAGAGAACCATGCAGATTTGTCTGAAATGGTCTTTTGAAGAAAGAACCATACAGATTTGAGTGGACCTGTCCAGTCAGTGCAAGCATTCGTAAAGCTCAACTCAGGACTACTAAGGAGCTCAACGACTTGACGAACAATACCAAGGAAAGGACATTTGGGTAGGCCGCAAAAAATACTCAAATTGCCAGACATACATTAAAATTACTGAAAAGGAAAAAAAAAAACAATCAACATAGTCCTCACGTTCACAATAATAAAAGGAAAAATATAGTTTACAAAATGTAATACTTTAGCAAAGTAAACATTTTTGAAAAAATTAATAGAAAAAAAAAAGTCTAATTGCAAAATAAAAATAATCTACAATATCGAATTGTAATAAATAATAAAAAACACATTTAAAAATAAAAACAAAAGAAAAAATAATAATAAGACAACAGTTGCAGTGCGTACTGGAGCAGGTCAATCCCAAGCCTTTTGGTCCTCAACATAGTCCTTTATAGTGTAAAAAGCCTTTTGGCAAAGTTTTCGCTTTACAAATAATTTGAATTTATTAAGGCTTAGTTGTTGAATATGACTAGGAAGTTTATTATAGAAGTGTATACATTGGCATCTAAATGAGCCCCCTATTTTTTTCAGCCTGGTTGTAGGAACCACAAATTACACTATGTTATGGTTATCCTTTATGAGGTAAGGTAAATCGTTTATATATATAAGAAACAAAAATGGGCCAAGAATTGAACCCTGAGGGACACCCATTTTTACTACAGATCCAGGAGATCTTTTTCCGTTTACATCAACTCTCTGAATCCTTTCACTCAGATAAGATGTAAGAAGATCCAGGGAGGAGTTCCGGATTCCGTAATGGTGTAGTTTCCTGATTAATGTTTCATGGAGAACGCAATCGAAGGCCTTTGACAAATCGCAAAAAATGCCCAGGGCATCGCATTTGTCTTCCCATGCATTATAAATATGTCCTAAAAGTTCAACACCGGCATTGGTTGTTGAACGACCCTTTGTAAAACCAAATTGTTTGGTATGCAATAATTTATGTCTGTTAAAAAATCTTTGTAGTTGCTCTAAAATAAGTTTCTCAAATATTTTACTAAAAGTGGGTAGCACTGAAATGGGTCTGTAATTCGTGGGGTCAGATGTACTACCCGTTTTGAACAATGGAATTATTTTACTATTCTTCATTAGATCAGGAAACTCACCGCGATCAATACAATTATTAAAAATAAAAGCTAAAGAAGGAGCTATAATGTGGATTATAGACTTAACAACGTCCACAGAATTACCCCATAAATCTGCAGTCTTTTTTACATTCAAGGAGTTAAACGTCTTAATAATATCTACATAAGTCACATGTTCGAAATTAAAATCAGAATCGCAAACTTTAACATTTTCTTTAAGCAGAGACTCTGCAGCAGTGGGTGACGAGTTCAGAGATTTTGTTGTTGATATGGGGATCTCTGAAAAGAAGTTCTCAAAAGCCGCGGCAACCTGTGAGTCCGATGTGATCACATTGTCATTAATTACAAGTTTATAGTCACTAGATGGTCTTGTAGACTTTCCAGTTTCACTATTTATAACATTCCAAGTAGTTTTAATTATATTATTACTGTTTTTAATTTTGGAACTCAAATAACGCGATTTCGCTATAGAACAAATTTTTTTAAATAATTTTGAATAATTTCGCACATATGAACTAAATTCAGCAGTATTAACAAGAACCCTTTCATCATACAATTCGTAAAGCCGAGTTCTACTTTTATGAATACCAGTAGTAGCCCATTCACAGAACGAAACGTTACTATTGACCGAAATAGTCTTAGGTATAAAAGTAGAATTTAATTGATTACAGTACATGTTAAAGAAACCTTCATATTGGTTATTGAGATCATCATATGTAGACAAGTCTGGTAAATTATTAATGAGTTTAGTTTTAAAAGTTTCTAAACGACTTGCAGTTTTAGGGTTAACAGTGATATTCTTTTTAGCCACTATGTTTTTTTGGTTTTGAAAAGTAATTAACTGTCCACAATGATCAGAATCTAATAAATTTATAATTTCTTTGTGAGTTGGTACAACATCCGTATAAATATTATCTATGCATGTGGCACTAGTAGGAGTTAATCTTGTGGGCTCCAAAAATAAGTTAACAAGATTGTAGGACTGAAATAGACTTAAAATTTTACTACGTAAACCTGAGTTTTCTAATAAATTAACATTAAAATCACCACAAGTGATTATGTACTTGTTTGAATTGGAAATCTTGTGGAAAACTTCATCCATTACCTTTTCAAAGCAGTCGTACAATCCAGAAGGGGGTTTGTACACACTTAATATAATAAACTGCTCCAATTCAATACAGGCTATTTCAACTGACCGCTCAACAGATAGGCTCACAATATCCTTTCGTTCTTTGAACTTAAGGTTGTTGCTTACTAAAATTAATGAGCCACCACGTATGGCATTAATTCTACTAAACGAACTACTAACCTGGTGATTACTAAAATTAAAAATGAACTGATGGCTCTTAAGATAATGTTCCGTTAAGCATAGAATATCAATATTATTGCAATTAAGGAATAAGTCTACTTCTAAATCCTTGTTCATAAGTCCTTGAATATTTTGATGTACCAGGTTGATACTATTTAATGATTTTAAAACTTGATTGGAAATATTTTTGTTCGTTAGTACATTCATGCTAGAGATTGTCTCTGTTGTCTTAATTTCTAATTTAAACGAATATCTATGTCAACATTTGGTGCCAATTTATTGGCAAAATCATATAATATGTCATTGCATTGCTCAACAGGAGCAATTTGTTTAGCCAAGTTCTTGGCTGAAATAAAAAAATAATATGATAGCGACACAGCTATCTGTCTCCTATAAAAGTTTGAAAGATAGTATCTATCTACAAGATACCTATCTTTTGTCAAATAAAAATTAGTGCCAACATAATTGTTGATGTCAATTAAATGAAACAGATCATTATTTAATATCACATTGTGCAATGTCATATTAATCTTATATCTAATACGATTTTCTTCCTGTGGCAAACTCTGGCTGTATGGGAATGTGAACATCACAATTTTTCTTACACACAAGTTATTCAAAGTCCTATAATATTGGAGTAATTCTCCTTTGTTCACATTTCCCCTATTTCCAACAAAAATTAAAAGTATGGCATCCTGGTTAAAATTACATTTAATTATTTTTTTCATTATATCAAATAAAGAACAGCCAGGCATACAGTTATTTATTATCGAGTGTCCCGGATATTCATTTGTCAAAAAGTGGCCTAAATCTTTTCCAATTTCATCACAAAAAATAACTATTTCCTTATTTATGAACTGTTGTGAA
Source organism: Mythimna impura (assembly GCA_905147345.3). Lineage (NCBI taxonomy): Eukaryota > Metazoa > Arthropoda > Insecta > Lepidoptera > Noctuidae > Mythimna > Mythimna impura. The sequence continues at coordinate 6,619,520 of LR990349.1, forward strand.
AAACAATCAGTAATTTCTACTGGCAAACTGACACTAGACTGGGGTAAGGGGGTATCACATATTGACAATGAATGATCCGGCGCAGATGCAACAGATGTTGGTTGACAATGCTCACAGTTGGTTTTTTGTGAGCTCACCAGCTCATTCATTGCCAATACATATTCCCGTCAGTCAGGTACCGTTGAATACTTGTTTCAAACCTTTTCTTCTTTTTGGCATTGAAAAATACACAGCGAAACCAGGCTATAATAGCCTGGTTCGTCAGTGTTTCCTTCCACCGCAATTTTTAAGAATATTGTATTGTAGCGTAGATTTTTCGGAAGCCACGTTTTAGTATTTTTATAAAGAAATAAAGAAAAGAAAAAAAAGAAAAAAAAGAAAGAATAGAAAGAAAAGAAAGAAAAGAAAGAAAAGAAAGAAAAGAAAGAAAAGAAAGAAAAGAAAGAAAAGAAAGAAAAGAAAGAAAAGAAAGAAAATAAAGAAAAGAAAGAAAAGAAAAAAAGAAAGAAAAGAAAGAAAAGAAAGAAAAGAAAGAAAAAAAAAGAAAAAAAAAGAATAGAAAGAAAAAAAAGAAAAAAAAGAAAGAAAAGAAAGAAAAGAATTATAAATGGATAGCGTTTTTAGCCGCCTGTTAGAACTACAGTCCATGCTTCAAGACCAAAGCACGGCCAGCCTCAGGGTGGGGCACGCGATGAATCAGTCTAAAACTGACCAACAGCACTTAGGGTCGAGGTAGATGGGCAGGATATAAACTATGTCGATGAGTATATCTACTTGGGCCAGTTAGTTTCTTTCGAAAACATACAGGAGAAAGAAATCGTATCAAAAACGCCTAGAATGCTTGGTCCGCGAAAATTCATCGATATGTGTATCCTGCCCGTCCTAACTTACGGTGCCCAGACATGGGCGCTCACCGAGTCGCAAAAGTTTCGCCTTGGGGTTTGCCAACGAGCAATGGAGCGCAACATTCTGGGTGTCAAAAGAGCCGACAGAATGAGGAACACCACGCTGCGTCAAAAGACGAGATTATAGACGTAGGAAAAAAGGCTGCCAGGTAAAATGGCATTGGGCGGGTTACATCAGCCACATGCACTCTGACCGTTGGGAAAGAGTCTCCACAAAGTGGGTACCTGAAGATGGACGACGCCGTCGAGGTCAACGTGGGAAGAGGTGGCGAGACGACCTAGATGCCTACCGCAAGGACTGGTTCGAGGTGGCTCAAGAAAAGAATACCTGGAAGAAGTTGGGGGAGGCCGTTGCCCAGCAGTGGGACAGTAAAGGCTACTAAAAAAAAATTGTCAAATACAGTCCAGCCGTTTAAACGTGAATTGATGCGTGATGTTTGTATACGTGTTTGTGTGTGTGTGTGCGATTCTTTACAATGTCAGTGTGATTTTTTTGAACAGTTGGCCCAAGCTTAAGCCTTCTGCACCTTTGAACTTCACAACTTCCTTCATATTTTTATCGGCTAATGTTTTAATAGTATGTTTTAGTTATGAAGGTCTTTATGAAGCGTGTGTGATGTATTCTGGTGATGTGATATATTGATAAGACGACCGTGTCCTAAATACATAATTACGCGTGTCGTCGGCCTAATAGCCATCACTTGTTTTGTAGTAGAAAAAAGGTTTTTGTATTTTTTTATGAGTGTTAGATATTAATTTTATACTTACATGGTGTTTTTATGGCGATTATGTATGTTTTTGCTTCTATTCAAAACCTTATTTTTTTTCTAGTATCTAGTTCGTATAATATTTCTTGTCTTTAATGCGTTTTGTATGATAGTGAGTAAAGTTTTTGTTTTAATTTCTAGTTATGGCAACAACTATATAAAAATCACGCTAATGTTATGAAGGCGAATGTTTTTATGTGTCTATGTATGTGTTTTGGTTGGTTTTGTTCCTACACGCCCACACGGCTTTCCTGGAATTGTATTAGATAAATTTTATTTATTAAGGATTACCAACAAGTTCACAACACAAATCTTCAGGAAAATATAAACTGAGTAAAATAAACATTATCATATGATGTACACTTAATTAAAGGTAACCACAGTTTACACGTTAATGAGTAAACATATTCTAATTACACAATTAGTTCAAGATATCATAGTCTTAGTATAGCATAGTCGGCCTTATAATGTTCCCACTGTTGGGACTCAGGCCTCCTCTCTAGGAGAGGGAATGGGCCGTATTCCACCACGCGGGCCCAGTGCGCGTTGGTGGATGTCACATGTCTTCAAATTTTTGGTTCTAGGACATGCCGGTTTCCTCATGATGTTTTCCTTCACCGTTTTGAGAGCAGTGTTGATGAAATAAATTACACAAAGTAATGCGCGTCTGGCTGGGTTTGAACCCACGACCTACGACTCGTAGGTAAGTCGGGGCCGTTACCACTGGGCAACCACTGCTCACAGTATAGGACATATTTTTTTTCCCAGGAGCATGTTTCCTTGGCATATTTATCTACTTTCACTCGGTCGAAGCCACGGATAGAAGCTAATAAGTAGGTACTTATTATTTATTTATTTTATTTCGTACAGTAAAATAGCCATTAACACTAAAATACGCTAACCTATTCACACTGTCTTCTCACAAAACCGCAAACCTTCTAATAATATCGTTTTCCTTTCATCAGCACACAAATCCAATCCAGAGTTGGTTTCCACGAGCGCGTTGAGCATTGTTACCCTACGCGGTATAGGAGAGGGTGATCGAGCTACAGTGCAACAAAATCGGACATTAAATAAAATGTATGCCTTCTAGAGCGATTGTAATTAGAGTATTTTAATAAAGTACCATATCTACTAGTGGTGGCCGAGTGAGCAGTCGTAGCCGAGTGGTAACGGCCCCGACTTACGAGTTGTAGGTCGCGGGTTAAAACCCAGCCAGGCGCTTTACTTTGTGTAATTTATTTCATCACCACTGCTCTTAAACGGTGAAGGAAAACATCGTGAGGAAACCGGCATGTCCTAGAACCAAAAATTCGAAGACATGTGACATTCACCAACCCGCACTGGGCCCGCGATGTGGATTACTGCCCATTCCCTCTCCTAGAGTGGAGGCCTGAGCTCCAGCAGTGGGAACATTAAAAGGCTGATTATACTATACCATATCTATTATTAAAATACGGTGATGACGCTTCAAATTTAAAACTGGAATTCTGTTCTACGTCTAAAAGCGTCCGTTGTACAGATTTGCATCGAGTATGTCTGTCCACCCATCCATACCAGCCATCGATCGAATCTGGTCAGTTTCGAATATAAATAGGATTGCTGCTCAATATTTTGGGCTGAGTAACGCGATGGCTGGGCTAAATTCAATTATGATGTCTGCAGTTTTTAATTGATTGAATGTAGAATCCATACTAATATTATAAATGCGGAAGTAACTCTGTCTGTCTGTCTGTCTGTTACGCTTTCACGCTTATACCGCTGAACCGATTTTGATGAAATTTGGTACAAAGATAGAATAGAGCTTGAGAAAGGACATAGGCTATAAATTATCACGCTATTTGCTATGGGGGGTGAGCAATTATCCAAAATGTCGGTATTAAACGAAATTTTGCAGCGAGTTCGATCCTCAGCTACAGTTAAAAATTTTGTCATTATTTTATCTTATTTTTTTTTGTAATAAAATAATTTTTACCATTTTTTCAAAATAAAATTGTCATTTCTATTCGATATCTTCTAAATATTTTGTAAAAACTAATCAAAACACATAATAAAATCAAAGCGGCGAGTAAAATCACGTACTATTTTGTTACATTATTCTATTTAGCTGCAAATTCAACTTCTGAAAGGAAAATCATCACGCTATCATCGATAAGAAGCCAACCAGTCTATTATAACGTTTATATAAGAACGTCTATTTTAAAACATAATCTTCGGAGACCTCAGCACAGTTGTTTCGTATCTGGACTTGCGTGTAATATAAAGATGGTTCGAGTCCCAATATGGCTCTCATTCATCAGTCATCTGACAAATTGTGTGTCACTTAAAATATAACTTGGACTTTGTTTCATCGCAATCGGTTGACTATATCGAAAAATATATGTATAAATTTAAAGTTTTCAAGAAGTAAAATGTAACACCACACGCAATTCAGATACTCGCAACGCCATCTAAAGACTCAAAGTAGAAATAATGATGACAATGGCATTTGAAATTCATATTAAATTTGATAGATAGATGGCATTGTGTAATTTATGTAATTTTCTGAGTGGCGGAAGAATGACCATCGCCCACGTTTGCAGACAGTTCTATTTTTTTTCCCCGTGGTTGTAACAAGCTAATTGACCTATATGTACTTAATTATTGAGTTTAAAATAACACGGCCAAATTTTTGGAAGGGGTTACATGGTACCTTGCGTTGGAAGGCCCCCAGGTGGACGTTACCGATGACCTGGTGAGGGTCGCGGGAATCCGATGGATGCGAGACTCACAGGACCGGTCATTATGGCGACACTTACGGAGGCCTATGTCCAAAAGTGGACGTTTTTCGGCTGAAATGATAATGATGACGATGGCACCTTTTTATTCTTTTTTTAAGGGTGGAAATTATCCAGTGACTTCTCCCGCTCTGTTGGGGCGGGAGGGCGTGTCAATCTTTTACTGACTGAAACCACACCTGTGTCCTTCAGTTGCCCTTTGCGACATCTCTTTGAGGAGCGCGTGGATCACTACGCGCTGTTGACGACGGGGCCTTGTCCGGTCAACTACCGGACGGCCGGACGGCTAGCTACCCATTGCTCGACGTCTGCAAGCCCGCGTCTACCGTGGCTGGTAGTCGGGGTCGGAATCTCGGCTCGGCGTGGAGCGGCCTCCTCCTTCGCTAGCATTACGGTTTTGCAGAAGGAGGCAACCTCTGGCCATTTCTCCTCGCTTTGGACCATAGCCCGAACCAGGGCCCGGCGCGAGAGGCCACTGACGCCGATTGCCTCCACGAGGACACAGCGGTGCTCCGCTCTTGCGGGGCACACCCCCAATGTATGCTTAACTGTGTCCTCCGGGATGATGGCACCTTGCGGCCTAATAATAGCGTGTTTTATTATTTGCAGTCACTGCTTCATATAAAACGAGGTCGAATGTGTTTTTCTGATCACAGTTCGACAACGTATGATGTATCTCAGATTTCTTGCAGCCTTACGTCGACTTCTGGACGTTGCCTCCTTGCAGTGAGTGGTGACCAACACTGGATTTATGGTATTGGATTATGGTATTGGTACTGGTATTTCGAACGGTTTCTGTTCCGGATTCGGTTGGAATTACCCTGATATTACCATTTCGCGAATTGCCCGAAGCTCCCGGTGTAGCATGCGGTGGAGGTCTATCCAGCTTGGGTGAACCGCCGTGTCCTCATAGAGGCAATCAGCGTCAGTAATTTCTCGGTTTGGTCATAAATATGCGAGTTCGATTGGACGGGGATACACGCATTCAAGATTACGCCGAAATTCATTCAAAAGTTGGAGACTCTTTATAGGGTAGTTCCCACTATGGAAAAAACATTTGTTTGATATACTGGGACGTCAGTTAAATACACACCAAAAATCCTAGGTAAATGAACCACCACGCCGCACGCACACAAAAGGATCAAGTTGCAACAATCAATGCAAGCATGCTCTCGAAAATTCTTCATAAGTACTGTTGTGGAGGAAGATAGTTGATGATGATGGTACTTTTTGGATTCACTTAAGGCTTTGCACTATTAGTGCACGTTATCCAGCTGAAGGTCGGTGTCCCGATTATGCTCCTTCGTTTACCTCTACTAAAGCTGTCTAACTGCTTAAACTCTTTAGTGAAATATTATTGAGGCGAAATGTATTACACGAGGTAACTCTTTCAAACAATCTCGCAGCCCCAGCAGACATCGGTCCTAGAGGGCCCTATACATTTGCTGAAGGAGGCTACTGGTTGTCATTTTCTCCACCAATCGCCTCCATGAGGACACGGCGGCGCTCCGACCAAGCGGGAACGACTTCCACCGTATTCTCCGGGCGATCCGCACAATGGTGAGATCCGAGTGTTTCGTCCTGCACAAAGAGAGGATGCCGTGACGCCTCTGTAGTGACACCTCAAAGACAGGCATTACCGCTGCGATCGTGGCTTGCTCACTGTGGCGAGGGATTAAAATCATACAATATTGTTTTATCAGAACATAAACCAGAAACATATACAAACTAATGCCTTTTCCCTTGGGGTAGGCAGAAATGCCAACTGCTACGACCCATACATACTCTTTCTATTCATTGACGTTCATACATCTGGATCTGGACGTTTACATAACATGTTGCGGACGAAGTCGCGGGCAACAGCTAGTATATAATATAGATAGAATAACGATGAAGTTGAAGTTAGAACAGATAGGTTCCGTTGAAAGCTTTGCTTAGTTTATAGATTTTAATTTTGGATTTCTTTATTTTAGCACTTTTACATCTGACGTACGACCGCCCCAGACATTTTGTTATTTGTGTTATATAATTATTAGGTTTATCTTGAATGTGTGTGTCTATTAACTAGTGTATTTTAATAAGTAGTATGAAAATAGTAAATTTCGGATATCCGCTTAGAAATATGATACCTATTAATATAGGTAAATAAAAAATAATTGCCGAATGTATGTGTACGTAAGCTCATCACTTCAGAATGGTTGCATCTATTTGGGTAATTATTATTTTGTTGTGTTACGTAATTATCGAGGCAGGATTTGTTGGAAAGAAAATCACAAGGTACCAAAATAAAATTGCACCCGGTGAAGTCGGGGCGAGCAGCTAATAGTATATTGGTAAGCTTAGTTATTTATCTAAATGTAAGAGTCATCTTTTTATTTATTTTGACTCGCTGTCCATTCCGACCAGATACGACAAAATAATTTGCACGAAATCACTATTCATGTTCACACATTTTACCTATCACCAAATCGTAGGTTAACAAGTCTCGTCTTAATCATCATTTCAGTCGAAAGATGTACACTGCTGAACATAGGCTTCCCCAAAAGTCGCTGCAACGATCGGTCCAGTGCGTCTCGAAAGAAAGAAAAAGAAAAACAGTTTATTTACGCGAAATGACGCAATCTTAAAACTAGCTAACAAACATAATCAATAGACAGGGAAGATATGCGTCACATCCACGCAAAATGGTCGAACGCTCAGCATAAAGCTGCGGCCTCACACATAATGCGATGAGCTCACAGCGCTGGTTTTCAGCGTGGGCCGGTGGCAGTGTCTCGCATCCATCGAATTCCCGTGACTCTCACCAGGTCATCGGTCTACTTTGTGAGAGGCCTTCCAACACTGCGTCCTCTGGTACGCGGTCGACACTCCAGAATCAAGACCTGGGGACTTATCATGGCGTGTCATTCGTGCGAGCGAGAAAGAGGGATGGGTCTATACACTCTATATGATTTCATCCCTTTAACAGTTCAGTTTAGGCCGTAAAATGGATCAGAGCTCTTGGTAGCATTACTGACAAGTCTAGATACTTGTAAATCTATCCCTATTTCTGTTCATCTAACAATTCATTTAAATAATTAAATCGGAAATTATTCCCATCCATGTCTCTCGCAGAATAGCTCTTATCCGGAATCTATCCGATAGATATCCAGTCAGTGTCTCTTTCTGTTGGTGACGTAAATTGGGGAATGCATAGCTGTCTGATTGATTTTCCATGTAGCGTTGTGGATACATGTTTGAACAGAAATGTAGGATCTGAGTGGCTTGAGTGTGTGCGATGAGACTTGGAGTAATCTTGGTATTTCATTAAATTAACCTTTTGAGTGCGTAATTAGAGACACAATAGTAAGACAATGGTGCACGAACGCCGGCGTTCGTGCGGGGATCAACAGCTTAATTAAAGATATCGTTATCTTTTTAACCTTACTTAAATTACCAAAAAACATAGAATTACTTTTGATAATATAAATAAGTGGTTTATTTATATTATCAAAAGTATTTCAATGTTTTTTTTTTTATAACTGGGTTTAATATAGTATCTACTATATTATATTCAATACTCCCACATGGTGGACCACGCGGATTTATGCGAGACGCACGGGACCGTTTGTTGTGGCGATACTTGCCGGCGGCGAGCGACGGCGGTCAGTCCCCTCTTTGAGGCTTGGCTGGAAAGACCTCATGGCGTTCTCACCTTCCGCATGACGCAGGTCCTCACCCGACATGGTCATTTCGGGAGGTTCCTGCTCCGGATTCATGCGGAAGAATCGCCTGGGTGTCACCACTGTGTGGACCGCCCGGAGATCACGGTGGAGCATACGGTAGAGGTGTGCCCCGCTTGGGCAGAACACCGCCGTGTCCTCGTGGTAGCCGATCGTCGGCAAGGATCTCTCGCGCCGCGCTTTGGTACAGGCCATGGTCCGAGGAGCGAGGAGGAGTGGAGGCGGTCGCCTCCTTCTGCGAGGCAGTAATGCTAGCAAAGGAGGCGGCCGCACGCGCACGCGCGAGTGAACGGCCCTCACGCCCCAGCCGTCGGGATCCCGATCCCGATTTCCGGCCACCGTAATTGCTCGCCGTTCGACCGTCCGGTAACCATCCGGACCGAGACCAAGACGTCGACAGTAGTGTTCCACTCGCGCCTCAAGGAGACGTCAGCAAACCGTAGGGTAGACCCCTACGGTTTGCAGGGTCGAAGCCTACTGGAGCCATGGGTTCGCTTCTGAAATTAAAACCCAGCCCTGGAATGAAAGGCAACGAAGGAACTAGGAGTGGGTTTTAGTCAGTAAAAGTATGACACGGCCTATAATAATCCCGCCTGGTAAACTTCTTTTATGTAGTAGTTATTTCTACTTAACAATCTCGATTTTTCCCCAGAATCGCTTATGTTAATATAATCGGACATGGGTTTTCCGGTTTTTTCCGATTCGTCTTAGTTCTTGAATGTCGTCATATGATATTTTAACTGATAGCTGTTTAGTTATAAAATCAATAACGCCGGTTCTAAGTCGGAGTAGCGATGTTCGTGTTTACCAATGCCAAATATTACCACATTTAATTTGCTTTTTCTCGCCTGTTTTTCCAATATGTCTAATCTTTGTTCTTGTTTTTCTACTCTGTGTTTTAAGTCTTCATACTTTGCTTCCCATACGTTCAATTTAGCAACAATTATTAGCTTACAGAATTTAAAAATTATAAAAGTAAAATACAAATAACAAGATTCGACTTTTTTATTTCTATAAATATACTCATTAACTCATGGACATGTGCATCCTTCCCATCCTCACTTATGGAGTGCAAACGTGGTCATTAACGAAACGTCAAAAGTTCGCACTCGGGGTCTGCCAGCGAGCAATGGAACGAAGTATTCTCGGAGTCAAAAGAACAGATCGCATGAGAAACAGTATACTTCGTTCCAAAACACAAATCGCAGACGTAGGTAACTCAGCCGCCAAACTAAAATGGAACTGGGACGGTCACATCTGCCGCATGTCGCTTCTAAATTGGGCGAAGGCAACCACTGACTGGATTCCGAACAGCAGGAGCCGACAATGCGGTAGGCCCAGAGGGAGATGGCGTGACGATTTGGCCCTACTTGGCCAGAAGTTGATAAGGACAGATGGATGGAATAACGGAAGGGAGGCCTTTGCCCTGCAGTGGGACACAACGGGCTCATAATAATAAATATACTCGAAGTCTAGTATCGTTCGTTTGGCCAGGCAACATAAACAAAAATCTGTTGTAACCTGTCATTAAGACACCGCTTTTATCCGAACCTATCCGAAACTTTTAGAAAGAAAGAAAGAAAATACGTTTATTCGTACCTCACACATACCTACAGTAAAATTAAAAAAAAAGGAAAGTACATTGGAATTAAAATATAGTAGAATTAAGTACTTATAAAAAAATAACTGTATGATCTGTGCAAGGCCAAAAAGGCGCCTAACTCAGCATATGCTGCGATATTTAAAACGATAAATAACGTAGCGCTGGTATTCTGTTAGGGCCCGCGGTGATGCCACGGTCACACCCACGGCGGTTAAATAAAACTATATAGGTATCGAAACAAAACAATCCGTTTTTGCCTTTTGAGGTACGGAATCCTAAAAATGGACCATCGACCACAGCTCGCACTAGACCACAATTTCACATGATAGTAAGCGATTATGTGGTCGACGATAGAGCACGCTTGCCTAGAAGTAACTTATTCTTATTCTTTTCTATTTTCTTGTTTTTTTTCTTTTCTTATTCTTTTTCTTATTGTTTTTTTTAAGTTTTTCTTTCTTTCTTTATTCACTCTTAATTTAAAGACCTAGGGGTCTTTAAGTCAAGGCTGACCACTTAGGGTTTGTAGCTATCAAGAAACACAGACCGGTCCGGCAGGGATATCCACTCCATGTCCATCATAAAAGTTTAAAAATGACCCATGTCCATTGGAAGACGGTTATGAGCTATTTTGTATGCACGACCAGAAAATCTGCCAAACTTATCTGCCCCCTCATAATTTCGCAAATTATGGAAAACGACTACATTACCCCCTTTTCCTATAATAAATAAACCTTATCATTTATTTATCTCTGTCTCCAAGTATGTTTTATTTTATTGCATTAGGTTTAAACTGCCAATGTTATCAGGGAGATATCAGCGGGAGTAGAATATTCATTGGAGAAGTAAATCCAGTGTGCAGTGAGCGAGATAAATCTTCATTAAATAACGCTTATCTGTGCTACGTGGGGGCTCCATGCGCGCGCTGCCGGCCGGGACATTTTAGATGCGAGCGCAGCTTTTGGAACAAATATGCATATTCTGATTGTGATCTAGAACGAATGTTACAGTTAATGCAGTTGCAATTTATGCTTATTTAAAACTGTGTTTTTTAGTCGCCATATTTACGTAAACAAAATAAATTTCTAAAAAGCATCAAGTTTCAAAAATATGTTGAAATTCTTCCATCTTTTCTTTCCATTTTTTTTTGGTCTATTAAAACAACATATTTAAAAAATTACTCTATAATAAATAATTTTGTTTTCCTGTTACAAGTGAATATGTTATTCATTTTGAGCGAATAAAGTATCTTTAACCATATGTGTCGAAGTGGTAATCATGATTATTATTTAAAATATAAAAACTTTTTACAAAAAAAAAAATAACCGACTTCACTAAAAAAAACACTAAAAGGATCAAAATAACTTTAATTTCGGAAGTCGGTGTTTCTCGGTATTGTTTGTTTCTTATTTAACACCGACTTCCGAAATTAAAGTTATTTTGATCCGTTTAGTGTTTTTTTAGTGAAGTCGGTTATTTTTTTTTTGTAAAAAGTTTTTATTTTACACTTTTTAGTTGCGATACACTTATAAACAGAGTGCCTATTTCTCATGACAATTCCAGTTAACCCAAATACTGCTAGGTTACATTGTTTTATTATAAATTTCCTGTGTCTACCTTCCTCCTTCCGGCTCCATCATCAGATCAGTTCGATAGTACCTTATAGCCAAAGAGCATCTTACGACAATTCTAATAAGCCCAAACACGGCTAGGATACATTGATTAATTACGGAGTTCCTGTGCCTACCTTCCGGCTCCATCATCAGAATTGTTCAATAGTACCTTTTAGCCAAAGTGCATCTCATGACAATTCTAATAAGTCCAAACATGGCTAGGTTACATTGATTAATTACGGAGTTCCAGTGCCTACCTTCCGGCTCCATCATCATCATCAGATCACTTCGATGATACCATTTTCAATGTAACTATTCAGAATCATTCATTTATTTGTATTGTTATAGTCGCTTAACTATATCTTCATTGTGATATCTATTTGAGTATGAAGTTCCGTTGACCATTTCTGGTCTTCTTCATCAGTTCCACTTCATCAAATGTTACTTTTTGACTGTAAATGCTTAAGTTCTTGATGAAAATACTAAAATTACCATAGGGTTGCCTATAATTTTTGAGGAGTTCCCTCGATTCCTCATGGATCCCATCATCAGAATTGGATTTTGAAAAAAATGGGACCAATCTGGAAGCATATCCTATAAAGGGGAAAAAAAAAAATTAAAAAAAAAAAAATACAACCGAATTGAATAACCTCCTCCTTTTTTTGAAGTCGGTTAACAAAATACAAAAAGTTTATTTGTTTAACCACCTACAATGGGAAGAACGCGACAGCCCCAACACAAGTACTAATATAACTTACTGAGGCTGCTTTCAATGATTTTTGTATTTCCCACTGCTAAGCAATAGCCTCTCTCAACTTACTCCGGGTATTATTTTCTTTAGCCATCTCAACCAGCCATTGCGGTAGGCGTCTAGGTCATCTTTACCTCTTCCCAGAAGTGGCGGATTAGCCATATAGCAAGAGTAGCAAATGCTAACGGCCCCGCGCAATCGGGGGCCCCGCGTGTTCGAGGATCCTGCATTTGAATGCAAAAAATCTAGTTTATATCGAAATCCGAATACAGCTGATTATTATTTCATTGAATATGATAGTCAATCTCTTAGATTTCCCTCATTACCGTACTTTCCATTTAACTACCTTACCCAATCTTAAAATACATGGGGTTATTGGTGATTGAGATAAGAATGAGAAGTATTTAATAGGTCTATACAGGGGCCCCTTGGTCGAATTTGCTACAGGCCCCGCGCTGGGTTAATCCGCCACTGCTTCCCAGGTCAGCCGCGGCGGTGTCGTTTATCCTCAGGTACCCACTTAGTGGATATTCTTGCCTAGCGGTTGGTGTACATGAGGCTGACGTGATCCGCCCAACCGTATTTTAGCCAGGCAGCCTTTTTTCCTAAGTCTATGATACCGGTTTTTAAGCGCAGTGTGGTGTTTTTTATTTTGTTAGCTCCTTTGACACTATTTTTAGAAGAAATAAATATTTTTGTAAATAAAAAAAAAATGTATTTGTGTTTATCTCCTTGATGTTACCCTTTAGTGACCTTTGACAAAACCCATGGGACAAAGACGGCCCTTTGTGATTGATTTTATCTGGAACAAACGGGAATATTTTTGTATTTTTTTACGTTAAAGGTGGATACATTAAAACGCCATTTTTTATCTGTTTCGCACTTTCATTGAGGTGAAAAATGTTACTGCTTTTCACATTATAGTCGATGTAACGATATCCATTTAGTATGGACACCCTAATCATCGCAACCCGTACTGTAGCTTCACCGAGCCACCCTAACTGCTAATAGATTCTTTCTTAAAGCAATTCCACCCATTTTATCGTTTTTAAATTCATACATTTTACAAATAAAATGTCTCATTTGAAACCTATATTATAAACAGACCAAAATATCTAGACATCTCGGTGTGGCGGTAGTTGTTAAGACAAGCGTCGAAGATACGTCAAATCCAATAACCTTTTTGTAGGTCCATTTTTAGCCGCGTGTCAAGTTATGTCGGATACTTCGTATGTCATTTGCTTAGAGTTTGATGCACCAGGAATCGAAATGCTCGTTAGTAGACAGGGGTTAGTGTAATATATTCTCAAATTGACGCTCAACATGGTAATTCTGATGTTTTATGGCTGATACTGAGATATGATAAAGGGTGAAATATGGTTTTAGGTTGTGGAATATTTTTGATGTGGGAGTCATCTTTCTCCTCCCGGAATTATTTTATTATTGACAGTGAAGTAACTAAAAAAAAAACAATGTATTAAGATATAGCATAATAGCATAATCAGCCTTATAATGTTCCCACTGCTGGGACTCAGGCCTCCTCTCTAGGTGAGAGAATGGGCCGTAATCCACCACGCGGGCCCAGTACGGGTTGGTGGATGTCACATGTCTTCGAATTTTTAGTTCTAGAACATGCCAGTTTCTTCACGATGTTTTCCTTCACCGTTTTGAGAGTAGTGGTGATGAAATAAATTACAAAAGTAATGTGCCTGGCTGAGTTTGGACCCGCGACCTGCAACTCGTAAGTCGGGACCGTTACCATTTTTTTGTGTTTTCGGTGGGAAAATCATCCTATGACATACCCCGCTCTTGGGCGGAGCAGGAGATAGTGTCAGACTTTTACTGACTAAAACCCACTCTTCATGGCCGGAAACTCTTCTCTCTCTTCGTGGCCGGAAATCGGGATCGGTATCCCGGCGGTGGTTGGGGCGTGAGGAACGTTGCCTTACGCGATCGGCCGCATCCTTTGCTAGCATTACTGCTTCGCAGAAGGAGACGACCGACTGCCACTCCTCCTCGCTCCGGACCATGGCATGTATCAAGGCCCAGCGCGAGAGATCGCTGCCGCCGATCGCCCCCACGAGGATACGGCGGTGCTCTGCCCAAAGCCAGGATCGTTACCATTGAGTCACCACTGACTGCTCTTTAACATATTTGTTCTTTCATTAATACAAAAAGAACAAACAGAATAACACCAGAAATAATATTCTTGATACTTAAAATCCAATGTTTACACATTTCACGGACATAAAGACGCCGTGACCCTCTTATTGAGTAGAACAAACGTTTAGGGTCCTCAGTGAAACCGGAAAGGCTCCTTGTTGTCAATTTGATGTAAGCTGTAGGAATCAATACGTTAGTTTTGCTTTTGATTTCTTATATTGGGTTGTTTAAGGGTGGATTAGATTGTCTGGATAGGGTGTCTTTTGTTTTAGGAGTATATCTTTATCTTTATATATAGGGTGACTGGCAATTAGTGTACGATACTTAAACACGTGATTGTGCTCATAATAACAAACAATTGTTATTATGGAAGCAAAGCCAAAATCGCGAAAAAAAATCAGCTTTTCAGTACAATAAGCAAACATAAATGTATTGAACAGCTGATTTTTTTTTCTCGATTTCAGGTTTGTTCCCATAGTAAAAGTTGTTGGTTATCATGAGCACAATCACGTGTTTAAGTATCGTACACTAATTACCAGTCACCCTATGTATAATTCTTTTGTATGTGTGTTTGACACTTAACTCCTCCTAAACGGGTTGATCAATTTGGATGAAATTTTGTGTGCATATTTGAGTGGGTCCCTGGATGGTTGGAAAATAAAATGAACGCGGTAGGTGACACTGCAATCAGGATGTCAATTAAAGTTTTTTGACGAAATGCCAGCTATCGGGCTGGATGACATCTACCGGGACCCCTAATGTGTGTATATTTCTTTGGCATGCCTTACAATCTCAACGGCTTGGAATTTTAGGTTAATACGTGTCGTTAGATTCGTCTTAATTGTGAGAGTGAGAGACATTGGGTAAATCAAAATTAAACAAATTTAAAAAGGCAGATTTTTTGCGCTTTTTTTCTTCTTGATTTCGTGTCGATGGACTCAAAATTTTTCTTACCAGTATTCGGCAACCTGTACAGTTTTGACAATGACCTGGCATAAATCCGTAAATTTCTCATATTATAAAAGTTGACTGTCAAAAACCCAGATTTGAGCAGTCAAAATATTTCGTGACTAATACCTGCCCGTGATCCTTCAGTTACCCGCTTGGCTTGGCTTGGCTTCAGCGATAATAGCACCCTACGCATAAAGAATCCATAATAAAAAATAAAAAAATTGGCAAAGTGCGAATCGGACTCGCATACGAAGGGTTCCATACTACAATATTAAAACCGACCAAAAAACGCAATAACACTCCTGTTTTGGGCAGTCGTGTAAAAATACACGTGTCTCGTATGGAGACCTCTTTAATTTTTAACTTTATTATTTGTTTTTGCAGCGACAATAGAAATACAGATTCTGTGCAAAATTCAACTCGCCAAGAGTTGAAATTTTCATTCTTTTACGGTTAATGAGATACAACCCGTTGACAAACGGACGAACATAGTTTGACGACACGGTTGGCGCAGTGGTTGAGCAACCGACTGTTACACTACGTATCGTGGGTTGCCCAAATATCTTTGTATGACCTGAAGATAGGTGTTCTGGGTCTGGGCGTCCTGTGTTCGTGAGTGGGTGACTCTTTGAAACCGAGAGAACATCTCATTCATCTGGCTTAGGTTTCGTACCTATCTATTTTGTAATAAAAAAAACTGGGCCAGACGAATGAGACACCCTCTCAGTTTCAAAGAATAACCCGATATCCGATGTTTGTGAACGCACCCACGATACAGCCCGCCTAGTCAAGTTACAACCGTTTAGTTTCGATTCTTTTTTCTTTGATCGCCTCGAGTCAGCCACGCCTCCGATTCCTTTGTTCTGACGTCATTTAAACGCTCAGTCACGTGGTCAGAACAAAAGAATCGGAGGCGTGGCCGACTAGAGGCGATCAACGAAAAGAGAATGGAAACGAAATGGTCGTAACTTGGCTAGGGGGGCAGAAGTAATTCCTAGTGCGGGGCAAAGTTCTTTAAAAAAAATATTGGGTCCCGTTAGCAGCTTTTGGATACAGAACCCTAATAAACAGTTACCAAAAATCTCAAACTTTCCGAGAATCCCCAAATTCCTCTACGAAAACAAAAAAAAACGCAATGGAACTCCGTAAGTCTGTAATTAATGGTACAATAGACATATATTTATATAGCTAACTGTGTACAACGGCCTATTCCGAACATTTCGGGCTCGACAAGACAAGACTGACGGCTACATGTCTGAGCCGTTAATTTATTGCCAAATAAGCTTTACAGTAACAATTTTAACAATACACTTGATTAACGAATGTTTGTGTCTTGGAGTGGAAAGGAATTTCGGTTTTCACGTCGAGGGAAACCGAAATGTGGTTAGCGAGTGGTGTGGTAAGAGTTGACGTTTGATTTGCTGCGTGAAGAGTATATTTATTTATTAAATGCTTTATGCACACAAAGTACAGAGGCGGACTTAATGCCTTAGGCATTTTTTACAAGTCAACCTTTCGGTGATGCAGAGAAAAATAGGTATATTGGTTCGTCTAAATGCTCAGAACGCGTGTAAAGTCTCAAATGTTCATTGCTATCAATAACGCATTTATCAAGCAAGTTACGCTGTTTTCTTTATTAGATAAATTCTTTTTTTTTTTGCGCATATTTGTGGTTTTAGTTAGTAAAAGTCTGGTATGCCTGAGATGATATTAAAAAAGCCTTTTAATTCATACAATAAGTATTTGTACAATTATTTATCTTCAAATTTTTCATCTAAAAATAGATTAATAATAGTGACAAATTGGTTAAATAAAATTTCTACTCTAGATACTGTAGATATTATGGCTAATAATATACTAAACAATAAAGATTTCATTCATTTTACATTAAAATGCTGGTTCAGAACTTCAATGTTTGTGCGGCGTCTCTTCGCAGACCATGTCCCACCTTCCATCCTGCATGACGTGCCCTATTAACTGTTCACATAGGGATCTAATGACAGACAGACAGATGACCAAATACTGGGCCAGGCAAGGAATTAAAAAATAGTTTTGCAATCGACACGCTAAGAAGACATCTTTCATCCAACTCTCCTGTCGCAGGTCTGCTGGAAGAAATTTCATTTGAAATAAGCAGTACCTTTGTGCTCTTCTATCTGCTTTTGTTCTTTTCATTTTTAAGTGTTTGTGTGTACATAAATAAATAATAAATAAATAAGACATTAAAATTAAAAATAAACAACGTTACATAATTTAATTGATGCTTGAATTAATAAATAACATAAAATTGTATTAAATAATAATCTATTTAAAAAGAAATATTTAATAGCATGCACGAATCTCTCACTTGGTGTGAGTGAAAGCCTCCTCCAGAGATAATATCACACCTTAAAAAAATCAATAAAACTCAGTGTCTAAAAAATCTACGTTCCAATTTTGTCTTCTTTTGTATGTTTTTTTTTTCAGTAGACCATGTTTAACCTGGTGTAGCTAGCCAGTCATGAGTATCATTGGTAGAAAAATAAATGTTTTTCACAGAGAATACGATTCGGATTTTACACGTCACTTCATTGATTGGACTAATTAAAAATGGCAGAAATGTACTACGTCAATCTCAATTTTGTATTTTGCTCCCCAATTTGAATATATAGGGCAGTATTGATAAGGGTAGGAAATACAGGTAGTAATATTTTCGGCAGCTTGATATTGTGTACAAAATTAAATTCCTTTGTATATTTCTGGTTGTGTTTCTTTTTTCAGATTTTTATTCAGTTGAAATAATGAAAAAGCTTCCGAATCTAGCTGAAACTTTCGAATCTAGCTGAAATTGTATTGTAATGTGTTGTTTTGACTGCACCTTTCAAAATTATTGGGTCATGTCTTGTATGGGTGTGGCCAGTCATGGCAAATAAAATAAAATAAAATTTGTACTAGGTTAAGTTTTCTATGGGTCTATGAAGTGAATGATGAAATGAAGTTATTATTATTTCGTTTATTCATTGTTCTAACATATAAATTATATTTTTAAATATTTCAATAAAAAAAATAAAAAAAAAAACATTTAAAATATAAAAGACAGTGTCCCACCGGTATCGGGAACAGGGTCCAAGCTACCGGCGGTCAGGGCTCCAGAGAAAGGAACCTCCAAATAATACGAGCCGTGTTCAGGAGTACCGCTTTCTGGATCAAGCCCTTGATCCAGCCGCCTAACGAGAGCCTCCTAAGGTGTTGGTCGAGGCTCTTGGCTATTAAGCCATTGGCTGACACGACTATCGGTACAATGATCGCCGAGTCTACATCCCACATGTCGACAACCTCGCGAGACAAATCAAAAATCAAATTATTATTATTATTATAAACATTTCGCTATCTCTTTTGTACACACGTAGACTAATAGCGGTGACGTCAAATGTCAGTTTGTGCATTCTTTTTCTGTTATTTGACAGCTTCCAGAAGGGTTCCAGAAGGTAAGCTGTCTCATCTAGATTTGAATAGTTTCTAACTTCCTTAATTATTATTATTTATTTATCAGTATGTCTCGGAACCCTGAGTTCTCGGACCTTTGGAAGGCGTACGAGGAGCCGAAACCAACTCGCAGAGGCCCTTTAGTCACTTTTAATGGAATAATTATTATTATTTGGATAAAGTTACTTGTAGAAACAAATACTTAATAAAGAAAAATAGTAAACTGCCTACATAATCAATTGTTAAATAAATAAAAAATAATCGGCTGATCAGAATCATGTCAGCTGCATGCACAGTGACCGCTGGGCAAGGGTCACCACACAGTGATTTCCTGCAGAGAGAAAGCGCCGTCGAGGCTGGCCTAAAAAGCGGTGGCGGAATGGCCAAGACGCGTACCACGAGGACTGGTTTGAGACGGCGCGGGAGAAGAATGTCTGGAAGGACTTAAGGGAAGGCCTTTACTCAGCAGCGGGATATTAATGGCTAGAAACAATAAATTAGCTAATGTTAATCGAAATAAAACCAAACATCAGCTTTGAAAAGGGCGCAAGAAATGGCAAGAAACCAAAAAGTTTTAAAGTAACAAAATCGGAAACTAATCTATTCATCTGCAACCAAGGACTATCAAAACAAAGAAAAATAAACCTTCATATTTATTTCAAACATAACCGGTAACTTTAGTATATCGAAGGTCGTTTGAGCTTCGACCTGTGTCACAGTAAATTGTAAATGGAATCCAACTGAATCCGTGGTATAATTGGTGTGAAAAGGTCCCAGCGATATGTGCTTGTCTTTTTTTCGACGTAGGGTGCCCGATAAATAAGCGAATGGCGATGGTAGAATGCTATCACATGCACCTGTCGATTTTTCAACGAGAGCCTCTGTTTAGTTAGTGTGGAGAAGGCTTCTGAATATATTATTTAAAACTCTTTTTTGTACTTTTGATAGGCTCACGCTTGACCACTATTTCGACTGATGGTAAACGATGATATGGTCGACGATGGAGCATGCTTGCTTAGAAGCAACCTATTCACTCTTGATGTAAAGATCCCGGAGGGAATTCTACTCCTTACCTAACTGTATGCACAATGATTGTGTTCCTAAAACGTTTTGTGCGTATGGGTAGGATGTCCACCATTTGGCGCATCGCCGTACTTCTTGTGGTCCAATGATAAAACGGGCTTAGCGGAATTAGGTTATGCGATTTCGACGAAAACTTCCTGATACGTCTCACCGTCGACGATGGCTGGTGCTGAAAATCAGCGCTGAGGCTCTGTCTTAAACGAGCCCCGGCATTTTGCTGAGCGCTGGCCGTTTTGCGCGGATGTGATGCATACCCTACCACTTATAATATAAATCGTTTTTATTATTTGTTTTTATTTTTAAGGTATGCGCCATGTTTGACGTGAATAAACTCTTTTTCTTTCTTTTCTTTATTTCTTTCTAAATGCAACCGGTAGGAAACCGACAGGCTAGCAACTCTGCGTCCATGCTCAAGACTCATATATCTACAACGTTGGAAGGCTTCCCACAAGGAGACCGGTGCTCTGGTGAGGGACGTGGGAATCCAATGAGTGTGAGACACACAATGCCTGTCGTTTTGGGGAAATTAGGGGTGGCCTATGTCGTGGACATCTTTCAGCTAAAGTGATGATGATTATGATCTCATTATTGATGCAATAGGTTAGCCATAGCTTTGGTAGGGGCCTAGTAGGGTCAATGCCTGCTAGGGCCACGCGAACATTTGAAAGAGTTACCGCGATCATGGAACGCAGAAGCCTTTTTTTTTTCAAATACACAACGCCGTCTACTCCCAAGCTAAGCAGAGCTTGTTATGATTACTAGACAACAGACTGATAAACATACTTATATATTTCACCCAGACACAGAACAAATGATCGTGCTCATCACACAAACATTTGTCCAGGGTGGGAATCGAACTCATGACCTCCGGTATAGCAGTCAGGGCCAATAAAGACCAACAGGTTAGTTGATTGAAGGACATGGGTGGGTTTTAGTCAGTAAAAGTCTGTCATACCCTCTCGCTCCACCCTAGCTGGAGAAGTAATTTGATAATTTCCCAAACAAAAAAAATAAAGTTTAGTCGAAGCTTTAGGTGATATTGAAAAGTAACCCAACCGCACCCAAACTATTTGCAAATATATTACTTCGTATCGGGAAGCTGTTTGGTGTTTTCTCGTCCAATATACCACAGTGTCTCAAGACGAAAGTCTATGACCAGTGCGTGTTGCCAGTGATGACATAATGGCTCCGAAACGTGGTCGCTTACAATGGGCCTTATCAGAAGGTTTAAAGTCATTCAAAGGGCAATGGAAAGGGCTATGCTCGGAGTTTCTTTGCGTGATGGCGTCAGAAATGAAGATGTCCGCAGGAGAACCAAGGTTACAGACATAGCCCGAAGAATCGCCAAACTTAAGTGGCAGTGGGCAGGGCACATTGCTCGCAGAACGGATGGTCGATGGGGACGAAAGGTTCTGGAATGACGACCACGTACCGGAAGACGCAGCGTTGGAAGGCCTCCCGCAAGGTGGACCGATGACCTGGTGAGGGTCACGGGAATACGATGGATGCGAGACGCACAGGACCGGTCTTTATGGTGACATTTGGGGGAGGCCTATGTCCAACAGTGGACGTCTTTCGGCTGAAATGATGAAAAAATGATGAACCACCACCAGAGCTGCACCGCTCTTGACTCTACGGAATACAATGTCCTTCACACCGCCATAGATAGAAACAGATAGAGGAATATCATAAAAGTAAAAGTGATGACGCAGAGAGGTCACGACCCTCAGCATTGAGGAATACGACGTAAGGGGGAGGAGGACTTCTTACCAAAACTTAATAATTTATTTATTTATTTATTTAAACTTCATGTAAAGTGGTGGTACATAGGCGGACTTAATGCCACAAGGCATTCTCTACCAGTCAACCATTGGGTTAAAAAAGACAACACTGTGGTAGGTGTGCACAATAAATAAATAACAGATATTTGAAATAGAATGTTGTATCGTTAAATTAAGTGGCTTATAATAATAAAATACGTATATATGCTAATATAATAAACTAATAAATACTATGATAAATATGAAAACATTGTAATTAAGAGAACTTAAAATATAACAATTATTATATCCTGTTTCCCATAATAATATATACTATTTTCTTGACGCATACCTAATTTTGTATGGTTTCAGTCACGTACTAATTGAGTGACATTTTGAAATATACTCATTAGTATATAACACCAATGCTCATCGTAGAAAAGATACCGATATAAAATAATCGATCGTTACTTTTAGGGTTCCGTACCTCAAACGGAAAAAACTGGGCAAGTGCGTTGGACTCGCGCACTGAGGGTTCCGTACAAACTTACCTATATAAATAGTTCAATTCCCGAATGGAGTCTCGAAGATTTTTCCAAATCGGAAAAAAAAGTATTTTTTGTGACGTAACTACAAATTTACTGTTTTCAGATTTATTCCTATACCTGTGTTATATGAACTTGCTCTATGTCAAATTTCAGGATTTTTGGTCAACGGGAAGTATCTTATGAATTTTGATTCCTTTGAGAGTGTCGAAATATACGTTTTTTTTTGCGACATAAACGGCCAGATAGATATTAGATACATAGATACACTCTTTCATGCACACCATAAAAAATACAGTAATCTACCGCCCCAACCCCTCCTGATTACCTAGTTACGAGTAAAAAAAACTTATTTTATTGTATTTCAGGACATGTAGTAGGTACGCTAAATAAATCACGTCGGGAACGAACAATGGTTTGTGTCGTTCCATTATACACACAAAGAGTTCGAGCTAACAATGTCCCTAGTTTGTTAATTAAATAGCTTATACTCTTAGTTTGTGCTTAGGTCTCTTGATAAACTGTTTTTATAGTGTTCTAGTACTTGTTAATGTCGTTTGGTAGCTAGCGAAGGAGACAGCCTCACGCGTGAGGGAACGGACATCCTCACGCCCCAGCCATCGCGACAGGCCACCGAAGGCGTGGGCTTGCGGACGACGACGCACGCCGTCCGGCCGTTCGGCCGTCCGGTAGAGTCATTGCAGTCTTGGAACGCAAAGAGCAACTGAAGGGATTCAGGTGGATTTTAGTCATTAAGAGTCTGACACTGCGAGAGGAAACTCGCTCCACCCAGAGCGAAGAGATAGAAGAGGGAGGAGATATTTGAAGGTTTCCCACCCAAAAAATAATTGAGCCAAGCAAATTTACGACCTGCTCTCTATGTCTAGCAATTTGCTAAATGGTAAAAAGCAATTACTTCATTGCAATTGTTAAAATTGAAATATCTGGTAGAAATCAGTAACCTAAGAAGACCGTTATTATGCTATACAATGGCAGCCACAGAATATTGTTAAACTTTATATTACAATGTTAGAGTACAATAAAGTATATTCGATCTATGTAGTCATAATATTGACTGACATTGACTTCTATAATAATACTAGCTTCTGCCAGCGGTTTCACCCGCGTAAAAGTAGATTTCTCCATACAAACATCCCCAGTTTTACCCCCTTAGGGGTGGAGTTTCGTAAAATCCGTTCTTAGCGGATGTCTACACCCTATAAAGCACCTGCCAAATTTTAAGTTTGTAGGTGTTAAAGTTTCTAAGATTTGGTGATTAATCAGTGAGTGGTATTTCGCTTATTATATGTATTTATTTATTTATTTATAAAAACAAGGGTTTTCCTTAAATTTAGAAAAGGCACACAATTAGACCCCTGGGGTCTGTCTCAGCGTGCCACAACTTGACAATTGGTCAACGCGCTATACCTAAACTGTCAAGGTCTAATTAACTGAATATAGTACTCCTTCAACTTACGCTTTATGTTTCTGTTATTAAGTGCTCACGTAATAACAGAAACATAAAGTGTAAGTTCATCTGATGTCTACAGGTATCAGCCCCCCTAGCCAAGTTACAATCGTTTCGTTCGCGCCGAACGCCTCGAGTAGGCCACGCCTCCGATTCCTTTGTTCTGACCACGTGACTGAGCGTTTAGATGACGTCAGAACAAAGGAATCGGAGGCGTGGCCTACTCGAGGTGTTCAGCGCGAACGATACGATTGTAACTTGGCTAGGGGGGTAAGAAGCTGTACGCCTGCCATAATAGTTATTTTTGCGTGGCACTTGAAGTAGCTTAGATTTAGCCTGTCGTGTGCTCACGTCATATTTTAGTGGTATTTGAATATCACTATTATCAAAATATTCAATGAGAAATATAGATAGATAGATATATACCATAGCAAAGCATGGTCAACCTTATAATGTTCCCACTGCTTGTAATCAGGCCTCCTCTTTAGGAGAGTGAACGGGCCGTAATCCAACACGCGTAACCAGTGCTGGTTACGCGTGGTTACTGGTGGTTGTCACATGTCTTCAAATTTTTGGTTCTTGGACATGCCGGTTTCCTCACGATGTTTTCCTTCACCTGTTTGAGAGTAGTAGAGATGAAATAAATTACACAAAGTAATACGCCTGACTGGGTTCGACACTGCTGTTGTTGATTTGAATCAACAACACATGAAAATCAACATAAAGTTTTGATTCTTTTGACATGATAAATGACGCTCTATACAACAATATTGATGTTTGGCTTGACACGGCTGGAAAGATCAAAAACAAAGATGGTTGATAATAAATTGTCGAGTCGATAATAAATGATGGACAAATGGAAACGTCGAAGTCCGGCAACGACAGATGGTAATTTGTTGGAAAATATTTTTTTTTCCATAATTTTATTTATGCCATTGTTGTGTGGTAGCTAATCTACTAAATCATTTTGTAATTATCTACCGCTATCTATAATTTTAATCAAAACTTGTTGAAATTTGGGTAGTTAAATGGTCACCAGCATTTAAGCCCGTCTGTTATTTGAGGGTAATTTTTGAGATTCAAAAAATTTTGGTACATATATTCCGATAGTTTGTCTATACATTTTTCAAACATATTCTAAGCATGGACACTTTATCACTTTTCTACAATTACATAGTATCGCGATCAATGTTTTTTTTTTTTAAGTTTTTGCATGACTCTTAGAAAAAACACTCGTGAAAACTCGTTAAATATACTTAAAATGTTTACTTCAGCGCCATCTAGCGAGAAAATGGTCATGAACAACCCGTATCTTTCACCTTAGGAGCGGCAGGAGAAGTGTCACGTCGTCCTCACTTTCCACATGACAAACATCGTAGGCGTGGGTTTGCGGACGACGAGCGTGAGGTAGCTCGCTGTCCAGCCGTCCGGTAACCGTCTGGACCGAACCCAAGTCGTCGCCGTACGTAAGCAAAACCGTAGGGGCCCAGCAAGTCCAAAGCCTACTGGGGCTAAGTACTGACTTCTGAATCGGAAACCCGTGGTCCTAGAACGCAAAGGGCATATGAAGGTAAACTTATGTTAGGTGTGGTTTTAGTCAGTAAAAGTCTGACACGCCCTACCACTCTGCTTCAGAGTAGGAGAAGTCATATTAGATGATTTCCCACCTTAAAAAAAAGTAACATTACTTAGTGGCCAAAACAAATATGGTAGTCCTTCTCCGGAAAAGCTCCTTCACAAATAACCGTACAATCTAGGTGACAAAGTTATTAAAACAGATGAATGAACACCAAAGCAATCAATCCAGCAGCACAATCAACATTGTATTGCAAATATCTAATTTCCCTGTGGACTACAAAACTTAGATGGTAGAGATTCCACTGTTTGATATTATAATGGATACTATTATAAGTATCTACTCATCCATATCTTGACCTACCTAAAGTTGTTAGTCAGTTCCGTAAACATCTTACCGTCAAAACTTTGGTGGAGTGAGCTTGACTTGAATTGAACTGTTATTGCCCTTTGTTTAAATAGCTTGACAGCTCATTCTGTTTAAAAGTTCGAAAGTCGATGGCGCCGAAAGGTTCTGAAGTGATGATCACGTACCGGAAGACGCAGTGTTAGAAGGCCTTCCACAAGGTGGACGGTTGATCTGGAGATGACCTTTCGTTATGGCAACACTTGGGGGAGGCCTATAGCCAACAGTAGACGTCTTTTGGCTGAAATGATGATGACTATGTACTGCTCAACACATCATTCCTAAGTACTAGTGTTCTGGTGAAGATTTATAGAAGTTCCTAACCGGGAATGCAAGTACGAGTATATATGCCGTTTCGCAAACGATACGGGACTTCCTTTTTTCGGTAAGAAATCATCAAATGACTCCTCTCGCTTTGGGTGGAGCGAGTGTGTGTTCTTTCAGTTGGCCTTTGCGTTCAGGGTCTAATCTACAGAGGAATCTACAGAGGAGGCCTGAGTCCCAGTGGTAACATGATAAGGCTGTATATTTAGATTTATTATTGCAATGAAAATATGTTCTGAAGTCGATGATTCGATGATGATGATGATGTGTCGCCTAACTTCACTCTTTGGTATTGATTTGTTATATAATTATATACATATATTTTTTTTTAAGTTATGTGCCATGTTTGTGCGAATATTTTTTTTTGTCTTTCTTTCGTCTTTCTTTCTATGATCGATTCGATAAAGTTAAGTAGGTAGTTTTGACGTGGGCACATCATAATTATGGCGGTAATCCCCTCTTTGAGGAGTGGCTGGAAAGGCGTCACGGCTTTCTCACCTTCCGCATGACTCATCCTCACCAGACATGGTAAGTTCGGGAGGTTCCAGCAACGGATTCATGCGGAATAAACACCCGGGTATCACCATTGTGTAGAACGCTCGGAGGATACGGTGGTGCATACGGTGGAGGTGTGCCCCGCTTAGGCGGAGCATCGCCGTGTCTTCGTGGAGGCGATCGGCGGCAACGACCTCTCGCGCCGGGCCCTGGTACAGGCCATGGTCCGGAGCGAGGAGCAATGGCAGGCGGTCGTCTCCCACTAGCATAGCATAGCATAGTCGGCCTTATAATGTTCCCACTGTTGGGACTCAGGCCTCCTTTCTAGGAGAGGGAATGGGCCGTAATCCACCACGCGGGCCCAGTGCGGGTTGGTGGGTGTCACATGTCTTCGAAATTTTGGTTCTAGGACAAGCCGGTTTCCTCTCATGTTTTTCTTTACCGTTTTGGGAGCAGTGGTGATGAAATAAATTACACAAAATAATGCGCGCCTGGCTGGGTTTGAACCCGCAACCTAGGCGCGTAGTGTTCTACGCGCGCCTCAAGGAGATGTCAGCAAATCGTAGGGACCGCAGGGTCGAAGCCTACTGGGCAATGGGTTCGCTTTTGAAAGGAAAACAGGAGAAATATAGGAGTGGGTTTTAGTCAGCAAAAGTCTGACACGTCCTGCCGCTGAGCCCTAGAGCGCGAAAAGTCATTGGATGTTTTCTCACCTAAAAATAAAGGTAGTTTAGGCGAATTTGTAGCTGCACTTTGTGTCAAGATATTCAAACCAATAGAAGTCTTGAATAGATTAATTTGGACAAAGAATATTTGAAAAGCCGAACACTTGTCAAGGTATAGGTACGAGTGTTATTAGATTAATTACTTTACAATGATTAGTAATTAAACGTTCAAACTTCTTTGTAAATAAAATAAAATAGATCAAACACTTTTGATTTATTCTATTTCTGTCATTCTTCGACATTGTCAGGTCAAGGTCAACTGGGTCAAAGATAAACGCCGTAAATTTGTCCTAGATGATGAGGGCTTTTTCATAATAATTTTCATCAGAATGTCAAGCACTTTAATGAGTATTGTACGCACTTGTCCTTTTTGATAAGTGCTTACGAAAAGGTCAAAGTTTCTATAGAATATTTTTTTTATTCCATAGAAACTACTTCAATAAAAAAAAGTTTTACAAAAAAAAAATATAATGTAAAAAAAAACACTGCAAAATAACATTAATGTGTTTTTTTTTTTACATTGCAGTCGGTTGTATTTTTTTTGTAAAAAGTTTTTTATTTTACACTTTTTAGTAATGGTATCACCACTAAAAACTACCCCTCAGCCAAACTTAAATACCCTAGAGCAAGAGTGCATCTAATGACAATTCTAATAATCCTGAACACGGTTAGATTACATTAATTTATTACAGAGTTCCGGTGCCTAACTTCAGGCTTCATCATCAGATCAGTTCGATATATTCCCCCTCTTCTTTCAGTCAGTCATCGACTACACGTATAAACAAAGCAATTTTACTTGTTACGATGGTTTTGCTGTGATCCTATGAGGAGTTCTGTTCCATATCTTCGAAGTTCATGATCAGAGTTCATAACAATATTTCTATGGGACCAACTCGGAAGCATAACCTATCAATAAAAAAAAAATATTCAAAATCGGGCTACAATTGACCGAGAAATAGGTGAACATACATAAAAAAAATACATTCAGCCGAACATAGAACCTCCTCCTTTTTGAAGTCGGTTAAAAAGGTGACTGCAGGGACGTATAACGGCGAATATAACGTTATATTAAATCTATGACCATTCTCAAAAGATGAGGAACAACATTTATTTTATTTTATTTATTTATTAACACATACAATTTTTAACAGTCATACCACGCACTCAGAGATGCCACCCACAGACTGATAAATATTCATTAGTGTAGGCAACATACATACATAATAGTCGATGGCCAGTCTCAAGTAGCGCTCTGGAGAACCGGCACAAGTTACACAGAGGACAACACACTTAGTGTTACCCTCTCAAATTCCGCCAATGCACAAGAAAAAATATCTAATCGCAGAGAGACGCTATTAAGTATTTCAACCGCCTGAGTCACGGGTGCGAATTTTAACAGATCCTGAGAGAGAGAGAGAGAGAGCTTCTGGGACTTTAAACAGCCTTTCCCTCGGTCTTGAGCGCAGCCTACTGTTTGGAACGAGCAATTTCAACGATTCTAGTTTTTGTGGATTGTTAAGGATACCCCGTAACACCCAAAACACATACTTTGCAAAAGCGAGATTGCGTCTTACTTCCAACTTATAGTAACCAACCATCCCTATAACAAAGAGGGTTGGATACATAAGTGGATAGAAAGGGTATACACCAAATTGCCTCATGTATAAGTACCGAGTAAATTTATTCTGCATCTTTTCCACCATCATAGAATATTTACTTTCATAAGGATTCCAGATGATAGCACTCGTTTCCAGGTTACTTCGTACCAATGCGTTATATAACGATTTCACAGCTGCCATATAATTAGTGAATTCACGGGATTCCCGCATGACAAATCCAAGATTCTTGAAGGCTTTTTTACATATCTGCACGACATGATTTCGAAATGTCAGGTCCTCAGAGAAAGTGTCCTTCCATGGTATATTCGTGACGTCCGGGTATCACGGCTCGCGTAAAGGACATACACACATTACATTTTGCTACATTGAAGACCAATTTGTTCTCCTACTCCACGCAACCACCCGATCGATGTCCCACTGGAGCTCTTCGCAGAGCGATTCATCCGTTATCCGCAAGAACAGCTTCAGATCGTCCGCAAATAATAAACACCCTGCTTTTTTAATGATTTCTGGTAGATTATTAATCATCATACTAAATGCTAATAGTCCTAAATTTGTTCCCTGACTTTCTCCCGTAAGGGTGCAATACGGGTCTGAAGTGTAGCCTGCGTATTCAACAACTTGTTTGCGGACACTCAAGTAGCTCGAGAAGAACTTTAGGAGGGCTGAGGCTATTTAAAAGCATGTCATTATCCACACTATCAAACATCTTTTCAGGTGAATCTCCCAAAACTTGATGGGGTCACTATCGTGTTTGTTTGCGTGCGTCGATATCAACACCGATGCAATACCAGCTTCAGATCACACATACATACACTTATCACACAAGAGCAAGTTTGCACTAATTGTATACATTTTAATTTTAATTTTGTTGCATAAATAATTGTTAATGTTCCACAAACGAGTGAAGACACTGACTCCTGTAACACAGGTACCACCTAGCTCAGGAGTCAGGGCTTCAATTGAATATGTGTCAATCTCTTTATGTCAATAAAAACATTATTATTATTATTATTACATTTATTTATATTTAAATACATATTTTATACATTTTTAAATATTTCCTTAAAAAAAACATATTAAAAAAAAAACATTTAAAAATATAAAAAATAGTAGCCCACCGGCATCGGGAACAGGGTCCAAGCTACCGGTGGTCAGGGCTCCTGAGAGAGGAACCTCCGGACAATACGCGCCGTGTCTAAGAGTACTGCTTTCTGGATCAAGCCCTTGATCCAACTGCCTAACGAGAGCCTCCTTAGATGTTCGTCGAGGCTCTTTGATATTAATCCATTGTTATTATTATTATTATTATTTCGTTTATTCATTAATATCACATATAAATTACATTTTTAAATATTTCTTTAAAAAAACATAAAAAAAAAACATTTAAAAATATAAAAAATAGTTGTCCGCCGGTGTCGGGAACAGGGTCCAAGCTACCGGTGGTTAGGGCTCCAGAGACAGGAACCTCCTCACAATGCGAGCCGTATCGAGGAGTACTGCCTTCTGTATCAGGCCCTTGATCCAACCGCGCAACGACAGCTTCGACAGATGGTCGTCGAAGCTTTTGGCTATAAGACCATTGGCGGTCACGACCATCGGCACAATGACAGCTGAGTCCACATTCCACATGTCGACAACCTCGTGTGCTAAGTCGAGATATTTGATTTGTTTCTCTTTCTCAGCTTTCACGAGATTCTCGTCATGCGGGATGGTGACGTCGACTATCATTGCGCGGCGCGCTAATCGGTCTATCACCACTATATCCGGCTTATTGGCTACAATAGTCCGGTCAGTAATGATAGACCGATCCCAGTACAACGTGACATGGTCATTTTCGAGAACTGGGTCGGGCACATACTTGTAATACGGTACCTCAGAATCCACTAGGTTGTACTTCAAAGCAAGTTGCTGGTGAATAATCCTGGCTACTTGGTTATGTCTGTGCAAATACTCGCCGTTAGCCAAACGAGAACAACCAGAAATAATATGTCTGATAGACTCACCCGGACGGTGGCATGCCCGACACACGTCAACCGTCCCGTCCTTCATTATATATCTCCGGTAGTTGTTCGTTAAGATAACTTCGTCCATAATCGCACAGATAAAACCTTCAGTTTCCCCAAAGAGGTCGCTGAAACGTAACCAGGCCACGGACGCCAAGAAATCTACATCAGGCTCATGAAGAGCCCGGTAAAAGCGCCCGTGGAGCTCCTTGCCTTTCCATATTTCCTTGCGGTCATCAGTAGTCAGTATTACAGGTTTGCGCCAGTCCTCTTTAGCCATGGATAACGGGGTGAGTCCCTTGTCCACTGCGACCACATCTCGGTGCATACCCACATCGGTTTTAAGAAAATATTATCTGAGGCTGCACACCTCGCGGTTGTGCAGAGTCTTTGCGTTCAAAAAGCCTCGACCTCCACATTTCCGCGAGATGTACAGTCTCATCACCGATGATCGTGGGTGATGCATCCGGTTTGCGGTCAGTAGTGTACGGACCCGTCTATCCAGAGCGTCTAGTTCGGTCTGAGTCCATTTGAGTATGCCAAAAGAGTACATTATTATTATTATTATTATTATCTCTTTATTTATTTTCTATACATATTTTATATATTTTTAAATATTTCATAAAAACACATATAAAAAAACATTTAAAAATATAAAAAATAGTAGTCCGCCGGTGTCGGGAGCAGGGTCCAAGCTACCGGTGGTTAGGGCTCCAGAGACAGGAACCTCCTCACAATCCGAGCCGTATCAAGGAGTACTGCCTTCTGTATCAGGCCCTTGATCCAACCGCGTAACGACAGCTTCGACAGATGGTCGTCGAAGCTTTTGGCTATAAGGCCATTGGCAGTCACAACAATCGGCACAATGACAGCCGAGTCCACATTCCACATGTCGACAACCTCGTGTGCTAAGTCGAGATATTTGATTTGTTTTTCTTTCTCAGCTTTCACGAGATTCTCGTCATGCGGGATGGTGACATCGACTATCATTGCGTGGCGCGCTAATCGGTCTATCACCACTATATCCGGCTTATTGGCTACAATAGTCCGGTCAGTAATGATAGACCGATCCCAGTACAACGTGACATGGTCATTTTCGAGAACTGGGTCGGGCACATACCTGTAATACGGTACCTCTGAATACACTAAGTTGTATTTCAAAGCAGCTGATGAATAATCCTGGCTACTTGGTTATGCCTGTGCAAGTACTCGCCGTTAGCCAGACGAGAACAACCAGAGATAATATGTCTGATAGACTCACCCGGACGATGGCATGCCCGACACACGTCAACCGTCCCGTCCTTCATTATATATCTCCGGTAGTTATTCGTCAAGATGACTTCGTCCATAATTGCACAGATAAAACCTTCAGTTTCCCCGAAGAGGTTGCTGAAACGTAGCCAGGCCACGGACGCTGCAAAATCTACATCAGACTCATGAAGAGCCCGATAAAAGCGCCCGTGGAGCTCCTTACTTTTCCATACTTCCTTGCGGTCATCAGTTGTAAGTACAACAGGTTTGCGCCAGTTCTCTTTAGCCATGGACAGCGGGGTGAGTCCCTTGTCCACTGCGACCACATCGCGGTGCATACCCACATCGGTTTTATGAAAGTATTCTCTGAGGCTGCACACCTCGCGGTTGTGCAGGGTCTTCGTGTTTAAAAAACCTCGACCTCCACACTTCCGCGGGATGTACAGTCTCATTACAGACGACCGTGGGTGATGCATCCGGTTTGCGGTCAACAGTGTACGGACCCGCCTATCCAGAGCGTCTAACTCGGTCTGAGTCCATTTGAGTATGCCGAAAGAGTACATTAAGACCGGCATGACCCAACCATTGAAGGCGCGCACCTTATTTCCACCTGACAGAAGGCTATTTAATACCTTCTTCAGGCGGCCAAAGAAGCGCTCCTTCAACGATTGCTTCATGTCAGCAACGTTAATGCCTAACGCTTCCGACATACCCAAATACTTGTAGGTTTCGGTCGAGGAGAGAGATCTAAGGTGTATGGAATCTGAGAGTTGAATCCCCTCAGATTCCATAATCTCCCCTCGTTTTACATGCATGACTGCACATTTATCCACACCAAATTCCATCCTGATGGCACTACTAAAAGTTTCAGTTACCTTCAGTAGTTCCATCAGTCGTAACTTGTTTGGGGCAATGAGTTTCAGATCATCCATGTAAAGAAGGTGAGATAGAACCTGACCATCTCTTCTCAACCTATAGCCCAAGCCTGATTCCTCTAGCAGTGTGCTTAGAGGATTCAGGGCTAAGCAGAACCAAAGTGGACTCAGACTGTCGCCCTGGAATATTCCCCGTTTAATCCATATAGGCTCATCGTCCCTCCGGATTGATCGACATCCTGGATAGCGAAGGACTGTGTTCCATTGCCCCATACATGACTCAAGGAAGGTGCGTAGAGTTGCATCTATTTTATACAACTCCAACACCCTCATGAGCCAAGTATGTGGCACAGAGTCATAGGCCTTCTTATAATCTATCCAGCATGTCGACAAATCCTTGCGGGATCGACGAACCTGTTGGCTTATGGTCATGTCGATGAGGAGTAGCTCCTTAGTACCGCGAGACCCGTTCCTACATCCATTCTGAGAGGCAGACATAATTGAGTTATTATCAATGTGTTGGTTAATTTTCGTTCTCAGAATGGATGTAAGAAGTTTATAGACCGTCGACAAGCATGTTATCGGTCTATAATTCTTGGGTTCCGCAGTACTACCTGTCTTGTGGAGCAGATGGGTAACGCCAGTTGTTAGAAACTGAGGTAGCGACCCAGACTCTAAGGATGACTGGAATTGAGATGCCAAGAGCGCGTGTGAGCTGCTATACCATTTTAGCCAGAAGTTTTGCAGTCCGTCCGGTCCTGGAGACTTCCAATTCGGTAACGGACGGACTGCTCTGGCTACATCTGTTGGGCTAATGATTACCTTTTCCATTTCTGGTATAGCTTCGCACACGCGTTCGACTTCACGCATCCAACCATCCTCAGTGTGACAGACGGGCACCGACCAAATATTGCGCCAGAAAGCATTCGTGGCGACAGCATCTGGGCGGGTCACGTCGGTCACATTTTGTTCAGGTCGCTCCCAAGCTCTGTATACCCATCTCTCATCGCTCTGGAACATGCGATTCTGCGAGTACCGGTCGACTCGCCGCTTATACCGTCGAATACGGTTGGCCCATGCACAAACTTTCTGCTTCAGGAAGTCGATGCGCTCCGTGACACGAGATAAGTATTCTGGAGGGCTGATTCCAGTCCCCGAAAACGCTCGTCTCACGTAGCGCATCACACGTGGTCGTGTATTGCCCTCCCTGAAGCAGTATAGTTTACCAATGAGCGCTCTGGCCCCATCAATACGCTTCTCAATCCTACATTGCCAGGCAGGTGCGACAGACTTTGGTCGAGTAGCTCCGTCACAACTTGGTAGTTTTACGTTGGCTAAACGACATGCCGCAATAGCCCCGCAATAGAGGATCGAGTGCGTATCAGCGAGGTTTACGCTGCTCTCGAACACATTCTTAAGCAGCGAGTCCAGAGCACACACTAGCGCCCTATTTTTTTTGTGCATAGGTAACCGGGGAAGACGAGGTCTAAGATCGATCGGAGTTGATCTGTACTCGCGGAGTGCATCCTCCAGTGCGCTCCTCAGTCGATCGTTGCACTGGCTACTTACTGTGACAACCCTATCATCTGCTTCATCATCAACATGATTAGACTGCGGTAGAATTCCATCTGTAGCCCGTGGTGCCGCAGTCTGTGTTTGTATTGGAGTCGAGATGATACGGTTGCTCAGTACCTCTGAGCGCAGCCTATCAAGTGCGGCGTTATCCAATCTGTGATTTCGTTGGATAACCCGCACCTGATCCGATAATCGTTGGGTCGTGACGTTGACGGTTGGTTCCAGTACCTGAAACAGAGACAGCATCCTAACACGGTACGCAGTGAGGTTAGTTCCCCCCTCTGTAGACCCGTAATATGCGCGCATGACGTTCTCATTCATAGACTGAGTCCATCTCATGCGCTGCACACAACCACCGGCAGCGGGGACCCGGCTCGGGGCCGGTTGGCCCCTAGATCCCAAGCTCCTCGGTGGCCGGCCTCTCCCCGGCCGACGTACAGGTGTTGGCGACGTCGGCGGGGAAAAATACTCGTCGCTCGAGCTCGACGCAACTGCAGCCGCCGGTGACACTGGTGATTCGAGGTCCGGCGGCGGCGAGGCGGAGCTGAGCGGCGAGCCCGGGGGTGGATGGCGTGCGCGTCGGGCAGCTGCTCTAGTTAACATATTAACCCATTTCTTTCAATTCATTCCATTTCTGAGATTTCTTGTTGATTGTTAAGACGTCGTCAATGACAGACGTCATTCGGTTTTTTTTCTTCTATTTTATTTATTTATATGGTTATGGTGCGGATTTCTCTTGGTTTTCTTATTGTATTTTATTAGGCTTCTTTTGTGGTAAATTGTATCACAGTTTACAGGTAAAAAGTACGGGTTTATAAAATTTAAAATGGAATAGAAAAAAATATGACTTATGTTGCTAGAGTGTTGCCAGGTTATTATTATTATTATTATTAATACCAATGTAGGGCGACGATGTACGTCGACGTTTATTATTTGCCTACTACTACTAAAACATTAGGAACTTAAGTGCCTCTTGGGCGGAGCGAGAGGGCGTGTAAGACTTTTACTGACTAAAGCTACTCCTGTTCCTTCGTTTCAGGGCCCCGGGGTTCACTTTAGCACAACCCATGGCCCCAGTAAGCTTCGACCGTGCTGGGCACCTACGGCTTGCTGACAATTCTTTGAGGCGTGCTTGAAACACTACGGGCCGACGACGACTCGAGCTCGGTCCGGACGGTTACCGGACGGCCGGACGGCGTGCTACCCATTGCTCACCGTCCGCAAGCCTACGTCTACGGTGGCTGGAAATCGGGATCGGGATCCCTGCGGCTGGGACGTGAGGGCCATTCCCTCACAAGTGCTGTCGCTTCCATCGCTAGCATTACTGCTTCGCAGAAGAAGGCGACCGCCTGCCATTCTTCAACGCTCCGAACCATAGCCAGTACCAGGGCCCGGCACGAGAGGTCGTTGTCACCGATAACCCCCATGAGGATTCAGTGCTTACATTATGATTGTAACTTAATTATTTAAGTTTCATTTTGTTTTTTTGTTTTGTGGTAGGTGCGGCAAATAAATATCTACCTTTTTACAAATGCTTTTCACAAATTCGAATATTCTGCTTTTTTCTGTGTTTATAAGTTTACTCTGTCGAGGATTAGATACATCTCCGGAGTATTTTCAAAGGACTATTAACCTTTTGACGTGCGTAATTAGAGACACAATAGTAAGACAATGGCTTGCGGGCGCCGGCTACCGCCTGAGCGTTAATGAATTAAGGCATTTTCAAATGAGCCAAAGGATTTGTTTTCAAACTTAAGAACGGTTTTCATTTGTAAAGTAATGAAAACGTAGGTTTCTATTACTAGAACTTGTATAATAGAAGTTTTCAGAAGGTAAATACTGAAAGTTTATTCTGATTTACTTTAGGTAATTATGTAAACTGTAACTTTACCAATTTTCATTAATTATAATTTGTGCTTAGTTATCAATAAAATTATTCTTGCTTGATATAATTTAGTTTGAACGTGTTTCTTTGTTAACTTGGCTTTTACTTACTGTGTGTTTTTTAGTAGTTATTGGATTCCCATCATAAAATAACTTCATCTTTGGCCTCCGTAAATACGACCATGTGTCGGAGTTTCGGTCCAGATTGAAGTGGCTGCCAATTCGGCGGATTCCCATATCCTATCTCTTCTCTACACTATCCTGCACAATCCTAATTCTCCTCAATACCTCCGTGAACGCTTTGAGTACTTAGTCCCGAGGGGTAAACCCTGTCGCACTGCAAATTCTCTTCTTCTTCGTACTCCATTTTACACTTCCAGCCGTTATGATATAATATAATAATATAATATAATATTGTA
The DNA here is from genome assembly GCA_905147345.3 of Mythimna impura. Classification (NCBI taxonomy): domain Eukaryota; kingdom Metazoa; phylum Arthropoda; class Insecta; order Lepidoptera; family Noctuidae; genus Mythimna; species Mythimna impura. Next base: position 6,656,244 of record LR990349.1, read on the forward strand.
CAACTATTACACAACGCCGTCTAGTCCCAAGCTAAGCAGAGCTTGTGTTATGAGTACTAGACAACTGATAAACATACATATATATTTCTAAATGCATACTTATTATAGATAAATTACACCCAGACACAGAACAAATGATCGTGCTCATCACACAAACATTTGTCCTGGGTGGGAATCGAACCCACGACCTCTGGCATAGCATTCAGGGTCACTAACCACTAGACCAACACCCCAGTCAAAGCCAGTCAGTCAGTTGATGGCTCCTTCTCTGTCCCTGCAGTGCATGCTGCAGTGCGTTTATGGAAATCTCTTCCACACTCCTTACGTGCCCTTCTCTGGGGATGTCTTCAAAAGGAAAATTAAAGAGCATTTCCTTTCACAATGACATAGTTCATATATTATATAAGTATGTATTTATGTACGTAAGTACAAAAGTTTTTGTATGTTTTTAAATTATTTTATTCATATTATTTGTAATTTTAAAATTGTGCACTAGATCTTACCCTCTACTGTGATCTCTCTCTATCACTCAACGGTTTGCTGGAAGAAAACTCAACTTTGAGTTAAGCTCGCCTCATGAATTCTGATATCCACATATTTTGTAACTTATCATGGTGTATAAGTAAAATAACTCCTTTCAGGGTGGAGCGAGTAGTGTCAGACTTTTATTGACTAAAATCCACTTGTGTACCTTCAGTTGCCCTTTGTGTTTTAGGGCCGCGGTGACTATTTAGAACAATCCAGCAGCCCTTTGTTTTGAGATGAGATATCATTAAATAACTTCGCCAGGTCTAGGTGGAAAGAGCAAGAGGGAATTTCAGACTTTTACTGACTAAAACCCAACTGTGTTTCTTCAGTTACTCTTTCGCAGTCAGTCACTTAAGAGTATCTCAGATTTTTGACGTGACAACGTCTTATAATTCGATGGAGCCGGCTGCACGCACGAAAAAGTATGACGCATGCGGCGTTACCTCGCTCTGACGCGTTCCATTTAAGGCTTGACGTGCAAGCGAGAGCGCGTTCGGCCTCCGCGTTCGGCAGTGTTCGACATCTGTCTCTCTCCTACTTGAGTGAGCGATGCGTCTGCGTCGTGACAACTGCTATAGAATAATACATTTACATGTTTTCGTCAAGTATAAAGTGCAGTGAAAAGTGAATGTCGTGTTAATTATTTATTTGTATTTATGCATACAAATAAATGTAACACGTTGTCACGTTCAACTATCGTCAGTAAACCGACTTTACAGACAACCGATTTTTTTTTTCTAAGGTTAAGTTAGCAACGAATGAGACCATTGGATAAGTAGGTATCTACTGGAGTCTACTCTAACTTTATCGTTACATGGAAAGTACGGAAATCTTACTTAATTTATTGACTTGACTTTGAAAAAGTGTTCTCCACACTTCTAACCCTCTAAAGCAGAAAGGGTGTAATGTGACGATGTAGGGAGAGTGTCAAATCTGGTTCCGGACATTTCGTTCCCAATCTACAGCCCCACTGGAAAAGGAAATCTGGCTTTTATACCTTGCCATCATAACTTGACCTCTTCCAAACTAACGAACCTCCCCTTATTCAACGTCCATTTAAAGAAACAAGAGAAGTGTGGGAGATCTAAGCAAGTTGGTGTTGTTATAATAGGTATTGATCAAAGATTTGTATCGTCGTCGCATTATTTTGTGGTAAAAGGGTTCCGCAATGGGATATTGTGTATTTTTTAGTAGCAACACCCTAACGTGAGTTTGCAAGAATATTTTTTCGGTCGTTGCTTCTTGGGGTAGTTCGAATATTTTTACAAGATGTGCAAATAAAGTACTAGTTTATTGAAAGAGCATTAGTCGTGAGTAGATAAGATATTTATTTCCTTGTGTCGATGAGATACAGTAATTTTTTTTTTCGCTCATTACATATAACGTTGTCACATACTAGTGTTGCAATATATCACAGAGTCTCAAGACGAAAGTCTATTACCAGTGCGTGTTGCCAGTGATGACATATGGCTCCGAAACGTCAGAGGGCCTCATCAGAAGACTTAAAGTCACCCAAAGGGCAATGGAAAGGGCTATGCTCGGAGTTTCCTTGCGTGATCGAATCAGGAATGAGGACATCCGCCGGAGAACTAAGGTTACCGACATAGCACGAGGAATCGCCAAACTTGTGGCAATGGACAAGGCACATTGCTCGCAGAACGGATGGCCGTTGGGGCCGAAAGGTTCTGGAATGGCGACCACGTACTGGAAGACTTAGCTTTGAAAGGCCTCCTACAAGGTTGACCGATGACCTGGTAAGGGAAAATGTCAGCCCCATATCATGTTCTGACTATTACTGATGAGATCGAGGAATGCGATAAGGCCGCCCATTGTACATAATTATGTGTGTTAGATATTTATACTAAAACAAAACATGAAAACACATGTTGCGCCGACCCCAAATAACACGGGACAAGGGCAGGAAGATGATGATGATGAGATATTTATAATAAATAAGTACGTTCATAAATGTTGCCAGCTTAATATTTATTACCTACCATTTGACAAAGCAACATTTTTCTGACTGAATTTTTGACAATTAAAAGGTGATTGAATAATAAATATAATATTATATTACTATCTTTTATTTAGTTTCACCTATTGTTCCAATTAAATTTTATGTACTTCCCGGTTACCGAAATTTTGCATGCATACACATGCATTATATGACAATACAAAATTATTATGACATGGAGCTGATCTGATGATGGAACCGGAAGGTGGCCATAGGAACTCAGATAACTTGATTGTGTTTGACTTTTTTGGAATGGTCTTGACGAGTATTAATTATATAGGTATATACCGCTTTATAAAAGCTTGCTATGAAAAAAATATTTTTTCTGAGAACTTGTTTTATACTGAAGTAAGCAATTTTATAACACTAGAAATTACTCCTGAATCACGATACAGGATACGATATAGTTGACATAGAATAGAATAGAATCGTTTATTTCTGAGTACATGGTATATAAAGATCTTAATATTAGACGGAATCACATATACTACCTTTGCCGGTGTAGAAATATTTAATGAGTATCTAATTTGCAAATTCACATAATTATAGTTCACGCAATATTAAGTAAAATTAAAATAATAATAATAATAATAATAGTGGCAGTTTTAAATGAATATGAATATGTAACTTTATGGACCACATATTTTTTTGCAGACATACTTAATTAAAAAATGACTAATGATTTCAATGTTAACTATTTAAAAAATATATTGAACAATTCTATAATAATGTCAAAAAATATTCATAATATGTCAAAATTTATTATTAATACAATGTCAATATTTATTATTACTGCAATGACAATATTTATTAATAATACAATGTCAATATTTATTGCTAATACAATGTCAATATTTATTACTACTACAATGTCATTATAAATTATTAATACAATGTCAATATTTACTACTTATTTTCGATTTAAAAATTCATTAACTGAATAGAAACAATTATCCAAAAGCCAAACGAAAATACTTTTCTTGAATTTATTAGTAGGCAACACTCTGATGTATGCAGGTAAATTATTAAAAATTTTGATTGCCATGCAATAAGAATTTCTGCTGTATAAATGTAGTCTCTGTCTAGGTACCATTAATTCGTTTGGATTTTTGTTCTGTACTCTTTTGGAAACGTGCTCATATAATGGGAACAAGTGAGAATATTTCTTTACGAATAAACAAACTTCATAAATGTATCAAGGAAGTGGAAGAATTTTTAATGATTTAAACAAAGGTTTGCAATGTTCCAAATAATCAGCTCCATAAACCGCTCTTACACATTTTTTTTGTGCAAGGAAGGCTCGGTTTACGTCTACTGAGTTACCCCATATCACTAGTCCGTAGCGTAGCACTGATAATACATATCCGTGGTATGCATTAAGAGCTGTTTCTGTATTAGCTATGCGTCTCAGTTTCCGAAGAGCAAATACAAATTTGTCCAGTCGTGTACAGACTCTTTTCACGTGCTCTTTCCAATTTAATTTTTCATCGATAACGATTCCTAAGAATAAAGTTGATTGTACTGGTTCCAATATTGTATTAGAGTATTGTATATTGGCAGGTTTTATCACGGAATTATTTGTTTGAAACTGTACTAACTTAGTTTTTTCAATGTTAACCTGCAAATTATTACATTCCAGCCATTTTATAGCACATAGTAGTTCGTTGTTTGTGTCAATTTCTAATTTATTTCTATTCGAAGATTTTATGGTTAGAGTAGTGTCATCAGCAAATAGTGTACAATCTTGTTTTAGGTTCTTGCAAAGATCATTTATATATATAATAAATAACGGAGGTCCTAATACGCTCCCCTGTGGAACACCACAACTATTAATTTTGACTTCTGAACAATATTCTCTTTTTATATTGTTGTCAATTCTTGATATTACTGTCTTTTGCTGTCGACATGACAAATAACTTTTAAACCAGTCATGTGCCTTGCCTCTTATGCCGTATTTCTCCATTTTGCAAAGTAAGCGACTGTGTTGGACAAAATCAAATGCCTTGCTCATATCTAAAAATATTGATTGTACAGACATTCTGTTATTGAGAGCTTCAGTTATAAGTTTAACTAAGGTAAAACAAGCAAGTGAGGTCGAACTATTTTTCCTAAAACCAAACTGATTATCTGCAAGTATATTATTTTTATTTAAGAAAATGATTAATTTTTCATACATTGCTTTTTCAAAAATCATTGATATGATAGGTATCAAATATCAATGTAATGGGCCTGTAATTGCCCACGTCCGTGGTTTTACCTTTTTTGAATATCGGTTTAACTATGGATTGTTTTAATCTAGTTGGGAATATTCCTGTTTCAAATGATAGATTAATTATATAAGCTAAAGGCGACGCAATTATGTTTTTGCTCAATTTTATAATTTTTGTAGTAATCTCGTCATATCCTGTTGCGTTAGTATCACTCAAAGAGTTAATAATTTTTACTATGTCCTGTTTTATTACCGGTGTCAAAAAAATACTGTTTGGGTTAATAGTAATGTCAATGTTATCATTTATGTTATTATTATTGCTAGTGTTTTTTTGGGTCAGTTCTATAAAATAATTATTGAATTTATTGCATATGTCATTAGGATAAGAAATTGTTTCATTGTATATTATTAATTCCTTGATGTCATTTTTACAATTTTCGTCATTATTTATATTATTTTTAATAATAGACCATGTCGCCTTACATTTATTTTTAGAATTATTTATATAGTTTTTGTTATTAATCAACTGTGAATGTGATATGCATTTTTTTAGTATTTTAGAATAGGTTTGGTATCTTCTTTTATGATATGATTTGCTTAGGGCATTGTGTTGGTAATTATAGTATAATGTTCTCTTTTTTATGCATTATAGTTTTATGCCTTTACTGATCTATTTATTTTTTATTGGTTTATTGTACTTTTTAATTATTATTTCTGGGAAGCATAATTTGTAAAATAGAATAAATAAGTCATGAAATATGTTAAAAGCAATATCACAGTCTGTTTCTTCATATACTTCATTAAAACTTAAAGCCGATATACAATCAATAAACTTTTTTATGTTATTTTTGTTGTGATCTCTTTTCACTTCATAGAAGAATTTTTTAATCTCTGTCGGGTGATTAGGCTTGTCAAGAAAGAAAACTAATGACTGCCCAGTATCATGATCTGAGAGGGCTAAATGATGTATGTTACTTTTAATGTCTCTGATCGAGATACCAACCCGCACTGGGCCCGCGTGGTGGATTACGGCCCATCCCCTCCTAGAGAGGAGGCCTGAGTCCCAGCAGTGGGAACATTATAAGGCCGACTATGCTATGCTATGCTATGATCGAGATATTACTGGCTATTTGATCTAGACAGCTTTTTTTTCTAGTGGGCACTTTTATATGTGACAACAAGTTAAAGTTATCTAATATCGATTCAAGACACCCAGAACAACTATCTATAGTCCATCTTTACTTTTATGTATAGGACAAATAGTGACATAGGTAACCCGGCTTCGTACGGGCGCAAGTTAGGTAACAAACTTTTCTTGTTTATCCCTCTTTCTATTACTGAAAACCGCACCAAAACCCGTTGCGTGGTTTACGGTCTAGCGTTTAAATAGACAGACGTGGAAAACGACTTTGTTTTTTACTATACTAGCTTCTGCCACCGGCTTCGCCTGCGTCAAAGTAGGTTTTTTCCATACAAACTTTGAACTCCTGTTTCGTCCCTTTAGGAAGTGAATTTTGGAAAATCCTTTCTTAGTGCTCGCCTACGTCATAAAAGGAAACCTTGTGCAAAAATTCACGTTCCTGGTCCCAGTAGTTTCGGCTGTGCGTTGATATGTCAGTCAGTCAGTTTCTCCTTTTACGAGTATATATATAGGGTGACTGGTAATTAGTGTACGATACTTAAACACGTGATTGTGCTCATGATAACAAACAATTTTTATTATGGGAGCAAAGCCGAAATCGCGAAAAAAATATCAGCTGTTCAGTACATTAGGCAAACATAAATGTACTGAACAGCTGTTTTTTTTTTTATATAGATAAGTGAAATTTTGTATGTACCTATGTGGGTGTATGTTGGCTACTCCTTCACGCTGATGATGTTTGCCGAGTTGCTAGCCTGTCGGTTTTCTATCGATTACACTTCGGGGAGTGTGCGTTGGAATTGCACAATTTAATTTCACCAAGTCCGTTCCATCATCGGACCACTAGACGTACGGCGTTGCGCCATCGGTACATGGTGGACATCCCACCCATACGTACAAAGCGTTTTGGGAACACATTCATAATGCGTACAGCTAAGGAGTGGAATTCCCTGCCGGAGTCTGTGTTCCCTGATAGCTACAACCTAGGGGTCTTTAAGTCAAGAGTGAATAGGTTACTTCTAGGCAAGCGTGCTCCATCGTCGGCCACATCATCGCTTACCATCAGGTGAGATAGTGGTCAAACGCGAGCCTATCAATAATAAAAAAAAAACGCCTGAACAGATTTGAATGAAATTTAGCCTACAGGTAGACCAGATCCTGGAATGGCGCATAAATTACTTGTTTTTATCCCAGAAGTATGTTCTCTTGGGATAAAATTCCACTTCAATTATAATTTTATACTGTTAAACTACGAACAAGCACTAACAGTAGTGTAGTGTATAGCATAATAGCATAATCAGCCTTTCAAAGTTCCCACTGCTGGGACTCAGGCCTCCTCTCTAGGAGAGGGAATGGGCCGTAATCGTTGGTGGATGTCACATGTCTTCGAATTTTTTATTCAAGGACATGCCGGTTTCCTCACGATGTTTCCTTCACCGTTTTGAGAGCAGTGGTGATGAAATATATTACACAAAGTAATGCGCCTGGCTGGGTTTGAACCCGCGCCCTACAACTCGTAAGTCGGAGCCGTTACCACTCGGCAACCACTGCTCACTACTGACTAGTGTTTAAGTAACCTATTGCAACTACATACATTCCTATAGGTAGTATAAATAAGAAGTGAATGTAGATATTATTAGGAGAACTAACAATCTCGCCATTGAGTACACAAATAGATGGTAGGCGTCCCCGACATGGTCTCGAGTATTATAATATTATACACATAAAGGATTCGCTTGCTTCTATTTTAAGCGAAGGCTTAAAATCACTCTAACGGTAATAGAAAGGGCAACGCTCCAAGTTTCCTTGCGTGATCGCATCAGGAATGAAGATATCCGCAGAATAACCTAGGTTGCCGATATAGTCCTAATCACCAAACTTAAGTGGCAGTGGGCAGGACACATTGCTTGCAGAACAGATGGTCGATGGGGACGAAAGGTTCTGGAGTGGCGACTGGAAGGCCTCCGACAAGGTGGACCGATGACCTGGTGAGGGTCTCGGGTACTCGTTGGATGCGGGACGCACAGAATCGTTTGTTGTGGCGACACTTGGGGGAGGCTTATATCCAACAGTGTTGGCAACACTTTCGGCTGAAATTATGATCAACTCAACTATCAACTCAACTATCACACAACACAACGCAACGCCGTCTAGTCCCAAGCTAAGCAGAGCTTGTGTTATGAGTACTAGACAACTGATAAACATACTTATATATTTCTAAATATACAGGGTGGCCCAAAAGTCGTGGATCAAACGCAACTACGGGTTAGATGGGGTCATCAGCTGCAAAAAGTTGTTCTACGGGAGGTCCTTAAGGTCAACCCCTGCAGAATTATAATTTATTTTGTGTTTTTATGGGAAATATGACTTTTTTTTAACTAATTGTTATTAAAATTCGAAAAAATCTACATCCTGTATCTTTTTTATAATTTTTACTAGATTGGTACTGATGAGTCCTTGCGTTAGACATGCAATTTATGGTTGTTTATTGGGTGTGTTGAAGATAATATTAAGTTTTACGATTTATTTTTTTCTCAAATCATAACTTTTTATTTACTTCGGACCCCACTGTGAAAAAAAATACTCTACCGAAAAGTGACCCTGTATTACAAGTTTTGGCGCATTTAATAGGGATTCTGAAAAGGTATTACACATGGCCATGAGTGGCTCTAATATCTTTCTAGGACGAAAAAACAAAACAACGATTGTGAAATAATTGTTTTATTAAGCAAAACATTTTACAATAAATGCTCAAAATTCCTGCCTCTGACCATAATACATAATCTGCACCGCCTAATAAAATTCCTACGTAACCTACGGAATGCACCTCTGTTGTTAGTAACTTGTACCCTAGCAAATTCGAGCTTTTGTCGTAGTTCTTGTTCGCTATTGTTCTCTCCTTGGTAAACTATTTCTTTAAAATAGCCCCAAAGAAAAAAATCAAATGGATTTAAATGGTCGCCCGATTTGTGTGTAATACCTTTTCAGAATCCCTATTAAATGCGCCAAAACTTGTAATACAGGGTCACTTTTCGGTAGAGTATTTTTTTTTCACAGTGGGGTCCGAAGTAAATAAAAAGTTATGATTTGAGAAAAAAATAAATCGTAAAACTTAATATTATCTTCAACACACCCAATAAACAACCATAAATTGCATGTCTAACGCAAGGACTCATCAGTACCAATCTAGTAAAAATTATAAAAAAGATACAGGATGTAGATTTTTTCGAATTTTAATAACAATTAGTTAAAAAATGTCATATTTCCCATAAAAAACACAAAATAAATTATAACTCTGCAGGGGTTGACCTTAAGGACCTCCCGTAGAACAACTTTTTGCAGCTGATGACCCCATCTAACCCGTAGTTGCGTTTGATCCACGACTTTTGGGCCACCCTGTATACATATATAGATAAATATGATAATGATGATGAAGGGTTTCGCAATACGTTCGATAAAAACATAAATAGTAAGACCACGCATAATGGTCCACATACGATTTAGTGCGACAACCAGTCTCCAATAGATAGAGAAGTAAGCTATTCAGGAAGAAATATTAGTCTTCCTAACTTCCAATATGCATCTTTGGGCTGAGGGATTGTTCGAACGAGATGCCGTGGTCCTGAAACGGAAAACAGTAGAAAAACCACGGTGATGAAATAAATTACACAAAGTAATGTGCCTAGAGAGCAGTGGTGGCTAGAGAGCAGTGGTGGCCGAGTGGTAACGGCTGACCTGACTGACTGATGAGTTGTAGGTCGCGGGTTCAAACCCAGCCAGGCGCATTACTTTGTGTAATTTATTTCATCACCACTGCTCTCAAAACGGTGAAGGAAAACATCGTGAGGAAACCGGCATGTCCTAGAACCAAAAATTGAAGACATGTGACATCCACCAACCCGCACTGGGCCCGCGTGGTGGATTACGGCCCATTCCCTCTCATAGAGAGGAGGCCTGAGTCCCAACAGTGGGAACATTATAAGGCCGACTATGCTATGCTATGCTATGCTAATGTGCCTGGCTGGGTTTGAACCCGTGAACTACAACTCGTAAGTCGGGGCCGTTACCACTCGGCCGCCACTTGACTGCTCTTAGAGAAGAATTGCAGCTTTGGAATTAAAATGCTTTGTTTATAGGAGCTAGGAGAACTAGTTGCAGCTAGCAGATTCGTTCGCGTGATAGCAGAAAGTTATCTGGAACATCCTCCCGGGATAAAAAGTATCCTATGTGCTATTTTAGCACACAGTGTTACCGTAAAGTGTATGAAGTTTCATCGAAATCCGTGCGTTGCCGTTTGAGCGGGAAACACACACAAACACACATAAGGGCGGATTTAAGGCATGGGGGCAAAGGGGCACGTGCCCCCCCCCCATGGTAGTTTTATGTACTGTAGAGATTCCACCAGAGTACATAGGTAATAGGGTGTTTTTAATATCGTGCGGTTTTGGTCACGCATGCGGGCGTATCCCCCGCAAATGTCCTTTTCATACCAAGCACCATCTTTGTACCTATTTTTCTGTTTCCTTCTTGTAATCTTTTATTTCTGTGTGTGTACATAAATCGTTTAAATAAATAAGTACGGGGCGTGATCGTAGGCAGGCGGGTCTCACGCTGCGTGAAATTTTCTGCATGCAGGGCATTCCCGCATGCGTGATGAAATCTGCACGATATTAATAAAAGCACCTTTAGAAGCCAATCAAATTATCCGACTTGTTAATATTAAAATATATGAATAAAAACTCTTAAAGTTTATTTCTACAAGATGTTGATTTTTTTTGCCCGTCTTCTTGTGCCCTCCCAGAATAAAATCCTGGATCCGCCCTTGCACACACACACACACACACATTCACAAACTTTCTTCCTTATAATATTAGTAAATAATGTGTCCAATATGAGTCCAGTATAAATAGTTTGATAAGGTCTCTGAATTTGAACAGAAATGCTGTAGGCATGTTCCATAACATTTTATCCCAACCAAATAGTGACGATGCGAAAGATTCGTTCGAATTCATGGCACATGTCTTGTGATGTAAGGATACGATGGGACTGAAATATTATGCTATGCGTAAAAGCCCCTATAAATAAATAAAGAAAAAAAAAATGGTGTAATTAGCTGACCCGAAAAATTTTGCACGACCTTAGAATCAATAAATGTTAAAATGTTAATTCTTTCACTACTATGTATCTGCTATAAGTATTTTAAATATCATGACTTTTTTAATTTTCTACTTGGCGTCGGTGAAGCAGCTGGCAGAAGTTTTTTTTAGTTCGGAAAATCATCCAATGACATCCTCCGTTCTTGAGCGGTGTGAAAGGGCGTGCCAGACTTTTACTAACTAAAAACACACTCCTGTTCCTTCTTTGCCTTGATCCCAGGGCCCCGGGTTTCACTTTCACACTACCCGTGGCCCCAGTAGGCTTCGACCCTGCTGGGCACCTACACAGTAGATGTTTGCTGACATCTCCTTGAGGCGCGTGGAACAGTAGGTCCGCGCTGTCGATGAGTTGGGCTCGGTCCGGATGTTTACCGGACGAGCTGGCAGAAGCTAGCTTCTATATACCTATATGTATATATTTTTTTTTTTTGCTTGTATGAAATGTTGAAAGTTGACTTAAGTATGTCTATAATATGCTGAAAACAATCTTGGTAATAAATAAAATCAAGTTTTTAACGTTTAGATATTCAGGTTTAGTATAATAAGTATTTATCCATACTAATATCCATACTAATATTATAAATGCGAAAGTAACTCTGTCTGTCTGTCTGTCTGGCTGTCTGTCTGTCTGTTACGCTTTCACGCTTATACCGCTAAACCGATTTTGATGAAATTTGGTACAAAGATAGAATAGAGCTTGAGAAAGGACATAGGCTATAAATTATCATGCTATTTGCTATGGGGGGTGAGCAATAATCCAAAATGTCGGTATTAAACGACATTTTGCAGCGAGTTCGATCCTCAGCTACAGTTAAAAATGTTGTCATTATTTTATCTTATTTTTTTTGTAATAAAATAATTTTTACCATTAAAAAAAAAAATTGACATTTCTATTAGATATCTTCTAAATATTTTGTAAAAACTAATAAAAACAAAGCGGCGAGTAAAATCACGTACTATTTTGTTACATTATTCTATTTAGCTGCAAATTTAACTTCTGAAAGGAAAATCATCACGCTATCATCGATAAGGAGCCAACCAGTCTATTATAACGTTTATATAAGAACGTCTGTTTTAAAACATAATCATCGGAGTCCTCAGCACAGTTGTTTCGTATCTGGACTTGCGTGTAATATAAAGATGGTTCGAGTCCCATAATTTGGCTCTCATATAAGAAATTTTTTTTCACCGTAAATAATTTTTTTATAATATATTTTTGCATGCTTACATTTTTTTTATATCTACACACAATATATCTGTAGAAGTTTTTAGTTGTGTGCGTATCACGCAAAATGTTAATAATATAAAATTTAGATAACTTTTAAATATTAAAATTGTGTGTCACGTAAAATATTACTTGGGCTTTGTTTCATCGCAATCGGTTGACTATATCGAAAGATATATGTATAAATTTAAAGTTTTCAAGAAGTAAAATGTAACACCACACACAATTCAGATACTCGCAACGCCATCTAAAGACTCAAAGTAGAAATAATGATGACAATGGCATTTGAAATTCATATTAAATTTGATAGATAAATGGCATTGTGTAATTTATGTAATTTTCTGAGTGGCGGAAGAATGACCATCGCCCACGTTTGCAGACAGTTCTATTTTTTTTCCCCCGTGGTTGTAACAAGCTAATTGACCTATATGTATTTAATTATTGAGTTTAAAATAACACGGCCAAATTTTTGGAAGGGGTTACATGGTACCTTGCGTTGGAAGGCCCCCAGGTGGACGTTACCGATGACCTGGTCAGGGTCGCGGGAATCCGATGGATGCGAGACTCACAGGACCGGTCATTATGGCGACACTTACGGAGGCCTATGTCCAAAAGTAGACGTTTTTCGGCTGAAATGATAATGATGACGATGGCACCTTTTAATTCTTTTTTTAAGGGTGGAAATTATCCAGTGACTTCTCCCGCTCTGGTTGGGGCGGGAGGGCGTGTCAATCTTTTACTGACTAAAACCACACCTGTGTCCTTCAGTTGCCCTTTGCGACATCTCTTTGAGGAGCGCGTGGATCACTACGCGCTGTTGACGACTGGGCTTGGTCCGGTCAACTACCGGAAGGCCGGACGGCTAGCTACCCATTGCTCGACGTCTGCAAGCCCGCGTCTACCGTGGCTTTTAGTCGGGGTCGGAATCTCGGCTCGGCGTGGAGCGGCCTCCTCCTTCGCTAGCATTACGGCTTTGCAGAAGGAGGCAACCTCCGGCCATTTCTCCTCGCTTTGGACCATAGCCCGAACCAGGGCCCGGCGCGAGAGGCCACTGACGCCGATTGCCTCCACGAGGACACAGCGGTGCTCCGCTCTTGCGGGGCACACCTCCAATGTATGCTTCACTGTGTCTTCCGTGATGATGGCACCTTGCGGCCTAATAATAGCGTGTTTTATTATTTGCAGTCACTGCTTCATATAAAGATCGAGGTCGAATGTGTTTTTCTGATCACAGTTCGACAACGTATGATGTATCTCAGATTCCTTGCAGCCTTACGTCGACATCTGGACATTGCCTCCTTGCAGTGAGTGGTGACCAACACTGGATTTATGGTATTGGATTATGGTATTGGTACTGGTATTTCGAACGGTTTCTGTTCCGGATTCGGTTGGAATTACCCTGATATTACCATTTTGCGAATTGCCCGAAGCTCCCGGTGTAGCATGCGGTGGAGGTCTATCCAGCTTGGGTGAACCGCCGTGTCCTCATAGAGGCAATCAGCGTCAGTAATTTCTCGGTTTGGTCATCAATATGCGAGTTCGATTGGACCCCCGATACACGCATTCAAGATTACGCCGAAATTCATTCAAAAGTTGAAGACTCTTTATAGGGTAGTTCCCACTATGGAAAAAACATTTGTCTGATATACGGGACGTCAGTTAAATACACACCAAAAATCTTAGGTAAATGAACCACCACGCCCAAAAGGATCAAGCTGCAACAATCAATGCAAGTATGCTCTCGAAAATTCTTCATAAGTACTGTTGTGGAAGAAGATAGTTGATGATGATGGTAGTTTTTGGATTCATTTAAGGCTTTGCACTATTAGTGCACGTTATCCAGCTGAAGGTCGGTGTCCCGATTATGCTCCTTCGTTTATTTCTACTAAAGCTGTCTAACTGCTTCAACTCTTCAGTGAAATATTATTGAGGCGAAATGTATTACACGAGGTAACTCTTTCAAACAATCTCGCAGCCCCAGCAGACATCGGTCCTAGAGAGCCCTATACATTTGCTGAAGGAGGCTACTGGTTGTCATTTTCTCCACCAATCGCCTCCATGAGGACACGGCGGCGCTCCGACCAAGTGGGAACGACTTCCACCGTATTCTCCGGGCGATCCGCACAATGGTGAGATCCGAGTGTTTCGTCCTGCACAAAGAGAAGATGCCGTGACGCCTCTGTAGTGACACCTCAAAGAGAGGCATTACCGCTGCGATTGTGTGGTGCACACATACCATATTATTATTGTTTTATCAGAACACTAGCGACCCGCCCCGGCTTCTCACGGATGCAATGCTGATCACTTCATAGTATAAAACAAAGTCGCTTCCCGCTGCCTGTTCCTATGTACGCTTAGATCTTTAAAACTACGCAACGGATTTTGATGCGGTTTTGTCCAGCATTGCACCCGGACGGGTCGCTAGTACTAAATATACCACAGAATGTCTGTATACACAATGTTCACAGATTTTTTGTCATTAGATAATACAAACATATTTTCTTTTGAGGTTACTCATGAAAGAGCGACATATAATTGGCTATGTGAAAAACATTCAACGCTCAAATCTAAGCCTGCAACGTTGAAAGTTTGATCCTGTGATTTACTGATGGTCATTGCAAAAGATATCTTTAGCGGAAATTGTGGGCGTTTATACTGGAATGGTAAATTCGATGGTATTAGAATTCAATTTCAATTAACCCAAACACTGCTAGGATACATTATTTTATTATGAAGTCCCCATCCACCTCCCGGCTCCGTCATCAGGTTAGTTCGATAGTACCTTATAGCCAAAGTGCATATCATGACAATTCTAATAAGCCCAAACACGGCTTGGTTACAGTGATTAATTACGGAGTTCCAGTGCCTACCTTCCGGCTCCATCATCATCATCAGACCACTTCGATGATACCATTTTCAACATAACCATTCAGAACCATTTATTTATTTATATTGTCATAGTTACTTAACTATCTTCATTGTGATATCTATGTGAGGGTGAAGTTCCGTTGGCCAATTCTAGTCTTCTTCATCAGTTCCATTTCATCAAATGTTAGTTTTTGACTGTAAATGCTTTAGTCCTCGATTAAAATACCAAAATCACATATAGTGCCTAGAATATTGAAGGAGTTCCCTCGATTCCTAATGGATTCAATTATCAGACTGGGTTTGAAAAAAATGGGACCAATCTGGAAGTAACCGAGTAGTATATTTGCGTCGACGCATCAATCTTTGAAAGAATCAAGTTATTTACCGCAACCGCTATGTTCCTGCATTTTAAATCTGTAATATCTTCGAAAATATTCCCTTAAATTACACGCTGTGAAGGGCCATATTGATCTATATTAAATGCACAATGTATTTAAGGTACTTAATTGGATAAATATTAATGCTGTATTGCTTAAAATAGTTTCGTAAATAAGCCATTATTTCTCGTAAAAAGTGAAGGATGAAAAATGGCTATTGTGTGTTAGGTGTACCTAAAAGATAGACATATACCCATCCATCGCGGACGTTTTTGTAGATCTTTTTAAGGTGTACAATACTGTAGTACATTATTTTGATCTATCTCTTAGGGTTCGGCCAGCGTTTGCAAAGTAAGCGCAAAAAAATGAGTTTATTTACGAAATCACATTAGAAACCTCTAAAATCATCAGTGTTCCTCTACTAAAATGTGCGTGTATTATACTTATAAACCTTCCTCTTGAATCACTCTATCTATTAAAAAAAACTGCATCAAAATCCGTTGCGAAGTTTTAAAGATCTAAGCATACATAGGGACAGACAGACACGAAATACGACTTTGTTTTATAATATGTAGTGATAAACCAGAAACATACATAAACTAATGCCTTTCCCCTTGGGGTAGGCAGAAATGCCAACTGCTACGACCCATACATACTCTTTCTATTCATTGACGTTCATACATCTGGATCTGGACGTTTACATAACATGTTGCGGACGAAGTCGCGGGCAACAGCTAGTATTTAATATTTAAGTCCCCACTATGACTACACAAATAAATTTTCCCTTCTTACAGATTAATAATTTACGTAATAAACTTTGTGTAGCTATTCAAGTTTGTATTTTATATAGGGAACTAGCTGTTGCCCGCGACTTCGTCTACGTTAAGTTGGTAAAACTGTACAATCATTCTGTGCTTGCAATTCATTCTGAAAGCATCGTAATTATTTATTGTACTTTCACATAAAACTGTTGAGGTAAAAACGCAAATTACCTTCAGGAAACATGTTATGTAGGTACTCGTCCAGATCCAGATGTATGAACGTCAATGAATAGAAAGAGTATGTAAGGGTCGTAGCAGTTGGCATTTCTGCCTACCCCAAGGGAAAAGGCACTAGTTTATGTATGTTTCTGGTTTATGTTCCGGTAAAACAACATTGTCACAGTGAGCACGTCACAATCGCAGCGGTAATGCCTGTCTTTGAGGAGTGGCTACAGAGGCGTCACGGCATCCTCTCTTTGTGCAGGACTCACCGGATGTGGGTGTTTCGGGAGGTATCTGTATCGAATTCAGCGAAAAGAAACACTCGAGTCTCACCATTGTGCGGATCGCCCGGAGAATACGATGGAACTTACGGTGGAAGTCAGTCCCGCTTGGTAGGAGCGCCGGCGCCGCCGTGTCCTCATGGAGGCGGTTAGTGGAAAAAATGACAACCAGTAGCCTCCTTCAGTGAAGCACTACGATCGAAGAAGGTGGCTGAAACTTTGAAGGATGATGAGGGAAGTGATGCTCCAGGTGTTGAAAGCCGCAGGGCGATTGCGGTGGAGCCGTCCGGTCATCTGGTCAAAGCAATCCTGAATCGACGGCGCGTAGTAACCTACGCGCGACTCATAATGATGTCAGCAAATGGATAGGGCCCTCTAGGGCCAATGTCTGCTAAGGCTGCGAGATTGTTCGAAAGAGTTACCTCCTGTAAAATTTTCGCCTCAATAATGTTTCACTGAAGAGTTTAAGCCGTCAGACAGCTTTGGTAGAGGTAAACGAAGGAACATAATCGGACACCGACCTTCAGCTTTTTTTTTTTTTAGGTAGGCAAATCATCTAATGACAAATCCCGCTCTTGGGCGGAGCGAGAGATAGTGTCAGACTTTTACTGACTAAAAACCCACTTCTGTTCCTTCTTTGCCTTCATCCCGGGGCCCCGGGCTTCGCTTTCACACTACCCGTGGCCCCAGTAGGCTTCGGCCCTGCTGGGCCCCTACGATTTGCTGACATCTCCCTGAGGCGCGCGTAGAACAATACGCGCCGTCGACGACTTGGGCTCGGTCCGGACAGTTACCGGACGGTCGGACGGCGAGCCACCCATTACTCGCCGTCCGCAAGCCCGCGCCTACGGTGGCCGGAAATCGGGATCGGAATCCCGGCGGCGGTTAGAACGTGAGGACCGTTGCCTCACGCGATCGGCCGCCTCCTTTGCTAGCATTACTGCTTCGCAGAAGGAGGCGACCGCCTGCCACTCCTCCTCACTCCGGACCATGGCCTGTACCAATGCCCGGCGCGAGAGATCACTGCCGCCGATCGCCCCCACGAGGACACGGCGTTGCTCTGCCCAGGCTGGGCACACCTCTACCGTATATGTAGATTGCCTCTATGAAGACACGGCGGTATACCCAAGCAGGATAGACCTCCACCGCATGCTACAACGGGTCCTCCGGGCGATTTTTAAAATGGTAATATCAGAGTACTTCAAACCGAATCCGGAACAGAAACCGCGTGAAACACCCTCAACAGTCCTGAGCTTGTGTATCCATAAAACAATGAAATTCCGGTAAACAAATGTAGCAGCCGATTAGTGTTATCCCTGAGACTGGCTGTGGTGATCCACGTGCTCCTCAAAGAGATGTCGCAAAGGGCAACTGAAGGACACAGGTGTGGTTTTAGTCAGTAAAAGTTTGACACGCCTTCCCGCTCCAACCAGAGTGGGAGAAGTCATTGGATGACTTCCACCCTTGGATGACTGCCATCATTATCATTATCATTTCAGCCGAAAGACGTCCACTGTTGGACATAGGCCTCCCCAAGTGTCATTACCGGTCCTGTGCGTCTCGCATCCATCGGATTCCCGCGACCCTCACCAGGTCATCGGTCCACCTGGGGGCCTTCCAACGCAAGGTGCCATGCTACCCCTTCCGAAAATTTGGCCATGTTATTTTAAAGTCAATAATTAAATACATATAAGTATATACTTTTATCGCCTTTGGTTGGTATCCCTTGAATAATCCCGACCAACCCGCACTGGGCCCGCGTGGTGGATTACGGCCCATTCCCTCTCCTAGAGAGAGGAGGCCTGAGTCCCAGCAGTGGGAACATACATTAAAAGGCTGATTATGCTTATGCTATATGCTTGAATAATCACGGTCAATTAGTTTGTTACAACCACGGGGGAAAAAAGCAGTAGGATTAAAAATGTCTCCGTCTAACTCCAGTTTAATCATAACGGTTTTCGTCCAATTTTAAACAATAAAACTGTCTGCAAATTTGGGCGATGGTCATTCTTCCGCCACTCAGAAAATTACGTAAAATACACAATGCCATCTATCAAATATGACGTTCAACTATCATTGTCATCATTATTTCTACTTTCAGTCTTTAGATGGCGTTGCGAGTACGTGATTTTACTCGCCGCTTTGATTTTATTATGTGTTTTGATTAGTTTTTACAAAATATTTAGAAGATATCGAATAGAAATGTCAATTTTATTTTGAAAAAATGGTAAAAGTTATTTTATTACAAAAAAGAAGATAAAATAATGACAAAATTTTTAACTGTAGCTGGGGATCGAACGTGGCAAATGTCGTTCAATGTCGACATTTTGGATTATTGCTCACCCCCCATAGCAAATAGCGTGATAATATGTAGCCTAACAGTTGACCCGGCCTATAAGGATTATGTATGCAAAATTTGAACAGGATTGGTTCAGTAGTTTTTTCGCCAACTAATACCAACGCTCCACCATTTTACTGTTTTATTATATGTAATATAGATAACGGAAAAGTTTGCTGATTTTCGATATTTACAGACTACTTTATGAAGAACTTCTTATTTACGTTCTTGGATAAATACCTACTCTATAAATAAAACACTCAATATTTTATAATCTGTGAGGACGCCGGCGACGGCGTTCGCTTAGGGTTTAACTGAATGGCGCGAAATCACACACGAACGTTTGCTTGGGGTTTGAGTGAACTAAAAAAAAACAATTATTATTCGCTAATATTTCAGTTTAATCAAAATTAGTGGAAATTACTTTATTTAATACTAGCTGCCAGCGGCTTCGCCCGCCTGATTGTAGAAAATTATCCCAATTGAACATAACCCCGGGATAAAATTTATCCTATGTGCTATTCTAGGACATGGTCTACCCGTGTACCAAGTTGCATCGAAATCCATCCAGTAGTATTTGCGGGAACGAGTAACAAACATCCACACATCCAAATATCTATACATCCATACATCCATACATCCATACATCCATACATCCATACATCCATACATCCATACATCCATACATCCCATACATCCATACATCTATACATCCATATATCCATACATCCATACATCCATACATCCCTACATCCATACATCCATAAATCCCATACATCCATACATCCATACATCTCATACATCCATACATCCATACATCCACATATCCATACATCCATACATCCATACATCCATACATCCATACATCCCTACATCCATACATCCATACATCCAAACTTTTACGTTTATAATATTATTAGGAATTATTTACATTGGTATAAAATAAATCTGTATTACTAACACAAAAGCTGACTTAATTAAGTCTCTGCTCGAATAGGCAAGACTAAGAAAAGACAATACGAGTAATCCAATATTATTGTTCCCATATTTTCCTCTTCTTTGATTGATAACTTGAGCGATTCTAGAGGAAATAAATGTATTCAGCGGAGATCGGATGCCGGAATCTAATTTGTTTTCAAATGAGACAGTTTTTGTGTATTGTAGGCGTCTTAATTTGTTTATTTTAAACTTACTGTTACTATGTACTGTTCTTATTTTTTTTTTGCTATAAAACCTTATTCGGAATATTTGATCAGGTCAGTATTTTGATTTTTGACTGTACGATAAGTACGTAAGACACTCAGAAAGTTTTGAGAAACTAAAAAACTAACTTCTATGGATAAAATATTTTTATTAAATCTTTTCAAACAACTCTCTACCAGCTTCTATACAAAGTTTCATGCGTCTGAACCAATGTTCAAACCTTTTTTTCCAGTCCGCCGCAGACACTTCTTCCACGGCCTTCTCGAACGCTGTTAGCGCGTCTTCCGGCGATGAAAACTGTATACCTTTCAGCAGATTTTTTATTTTAGGGAATAAAAAGAAGTCACACGGTGCTAGATCAGGACTGTAAGGAGGGTGCCCCAAGACTCTGACCGGTGTGGTGTCCAGGAAGTGACTCGTTTTGAGCGCTGAGTGCGCGGGCGCGTTGTCATTTTGAAGCAGTACCCCGCGACGCCCGGTGTTCGGTCGCTTGTTGCTCATTCCAGACAAAACTTCTGGCAGGCATTTTGTGGTATACCATTCGGCGTTGATGCTGCTTTGGTCTCATAATGGAATTGAAATCAGATACTCCGTCAAAGTAATAGAGAATCTCTTCGTATGTAATTCGCTGTTTTCTTTAATCAAATTTTTTACTGCTAGCACACTTTCTTCCGTGACAGCCGTCGTAGGACAATCACTCCTTTGTTCATCCCCCAAAGTAAAGCGACCTCGCTTGAACTCGCTATACCATTGCAGCGGTAGATGGTTGCTTTTGAAGGTCCTTCATCCATAAAATCAATTTGAAGTCGATCAAATGACTCATCAGGTTTTAGGCCACATTTAAAATCGTAGAAAATTATCGCACGAAAATGTTTTCGATGCAGATCCATTTTTAAATGAGACACGATAATTTGATTTGGCTCTCGAAATAATGTGGAGGGAAATTCAAAATTCGAACAATGGTATTTTTACTTTTAAATAACCAGAGTTTTCAAAATAATTACAAGTGGCCAAAAACTTTTTTTCGCAAAATTTACTGAGTGGCCTGGTATTTAAAGAAATCGCATTGTGCATCACATTCATATTTAGAGGCGAAAGTTTGTGAGTGTTTTTGTTTGTTTCCTCTTCACGCTCGAATGGCTGAACGGATTAAGATGAAACTTGATACACGTGTAGACCTCGTCTTGAAATAGCACATAGGATAATTTTTATCCCGGGTGTATGTTCCCTTGAGATAATTATCTATTATCACGCGGGCAAATTCTCTGGCAGCAATGTCTAATATCCCTTTAATCTAAAACTTTAGACCCATTTTCTAATGTGCTGATAACCATAATAGGTATCTTAGTATGTTTATAACTATGGCACAAAATGGTCTGCCATTGCAACTACAGGATTTTCCTCCACATCATAATCCTTTGTTCAGTCACTCCTTTGACGACAGTCTACATAATAAAATACGAATTTTCTTTTTCAACTCTTCAATTAATTTCCAACAACTGTCCCTTCCTTTCTGAGTACCTATCTAGTTTTAGCTCCAAGTTTTCATTTCATAGGTATCTTAGGACAATGCTGTGAAAGTGGGGTTTGTAGTTGAAAAAAAAAAATCTATTTTTCCGCAACAATGTCTGTCCCGATGTTTATAAGAAACGTTTTGTATGGAGCGCCTTCATTATTTCGAGATGGAACTAAGATGGCTTAAAGCTGCCGGTTCGCAGTAAGACATGACAATCTGTACTACAGACTACACTTTTCCTGTAGGTATCTATTTTCTTTCAGATAGGGATGTGACGAACACTGTTTAAGTGAAGGCGGAGACGGATAGAACAGATGGTTCTGCAGGCCTAGCCAAGTTACGACTGTTTCGTTTCGAATGTCTTTTTACAGTCGGTAACGCCTCCGATTCCTTTGTTCTGACCACGTGACTTAACGTTGAGATGATGTCATTCTCATACATTTGAAGTTTTTTGGCTAAGCCTTCTGGAGCGTCGATCACGAACCGAAAGACGGAGCGTTGGAAGGTCTCCCAGAAGGTGGACCGACCATCTGGTGAGAGTCGCGGGAATCTGGTGGATGCGAGACGCACAGGCCCGATCGTTCTTACGACACTTTGGGGAGTCCTATGTCTAACAGTGGACGACTATCAGCTGAAATGATGATGATGGTAATGATAGAAACGGAGATGCAGGGCACTCCCAAAGATGCTGTGACCCGGCTTCAAGAGAACCGTAGAGAAAATAGCACTCCTCGAAAACATATACCACCTTCCTTCCGTCCTCACCTCCGAGGCTTGCAGCGACATCGTCACCAATGTCCGCCCTGTCGCCCTAATTTCGTCCTAGAGTAATTTACCTATCAATTCAAGATCTATCATCAGATGTCCAAGTAGATATATAGCCAAATATCCTTTCTTTGGTATTATTCGTCAAGCCATGGGCTCCTTAGTGGTCCTGAGCTGAGCTACACGAATACTAACAACTGCTTGCACTGACTGGACTGGTCTACTTAAATCTGTGTGGTTCTTTACTCAAAATACCATATCAGACACTAATCTTCACAGTTCTCATATGCTTTGACTGTTGTTACGTGTTCACTGTACTTTAACTCTCTCATTCAAAAGTCGAAGTCTGAACTTTGAGTTTGTTTTGGTGTTTCTTCTCAGGGTAGTCAGCTAAGAAACACCGGCCTTATCTAATTTAAATACCTAAATTAAAAATACATGACGTTTAAAAGTATTATTTATAACCTATTTGCAAAATAAATATCATTTATCAAATGGCAATCTCATGTGGTTGACTTGTGAGTAGTCACTCGTAAAAAGAAGGAGTTGCAGAGCTTAGTCTTGCAGAAACGGATGTTTACTGAGGTGGGGTGGAGGAGAGTAAAATATTAAACTTAAAAGAGTGTATAGAATTTAGACGGGACAAACTGTATTTTATAAACAGTTTTACGGCTTTGTCATCTAAGGGATTTCTTAAACACAACTCCGTTAAGAACTTAAGGAGCTGATTGCAATGTCTTGCGGAAGTTCCGCATTCACGGATGTGTAGAGAAGATGCCGTAACATCTCTTGTTAACTTGTTATTGATATTATTATATGAGCATCCCTGTTGAGTTCTTACAGGAATTGTTAATGAACAAGCAATCGTTGAAGATGATTTTCTTAGTATCGTTTATAAAGGTTATAAATAGGATGAATTTCAAGAAATTTCCATGGCTTCTAATTTACGATGCTTTGTTTTCAAAGGCCAAATATTTTATTTTTGTAAGTTTTGTTCATAAATTGTTATTTAGGGAATTATTAGATAAGCATCAGTTTTCATCCTGAGTATAGTAGATTCTTCGCAAATAATAGTTTTGGTTCACAATCAAAAATTACTCTCTCTTTGCCTAGCCTTATCCCATTTCATTTGGGGTCGGCTTTCCTCGTCATTTTTCGCCAGACATTTTGGTTCTGGGTCGTCGAGTCATTCACTTGGGCTTTCTTTAGGTCATTGCTAATTACAGACATCCAAGTCAGAAGGGGTCTACCACGCTTTTTTGGACCTGTATTTATGTGTGTCCTACACATAAATACAGGTCTGCCTAGTCATATGTTCATCAGATCTTCTCATTACATAACCATACCATCTGAGTCGCGTTTTACTGAGTTTTTCTCCAATTGGGCGGATCTTAAAACTTCCGCGGATATGTTCATTTCTAACCCTATCGTTGAGAGTGACACCTCCTGCCCATCTCAGCATCTCACAACCAAAAATTACTACTAGTTGTAATATTCCAAAAACTGGGAGCCAGTTTTTATATCTTCTGTGTATGTATACCATTGCAATCCTTCTAATCGGCTAGATTTTGATGAAATTTTTAAGGTTGGAAATGGGCAGGACATAGATAAGTAATGCCAGTTTCTGGTACGCCACAATAGCAACAGTAAGTCCTCTCTTTGTGGAGTGGTTACAGATGCGCCACAGTGTCCTTACTTTCCACCTGACAAAGGTGTCACTGTAAATAAACAGCATAAATTAATAAACAAGAAGCTTTTGGATTTGCAAGAAAACGCGAGCACTCTCCAACGCGAAATACAAAACATTTCATACGTCAATGATTTCGCATTGTCAGCGATGTCTGGAAACAGCAAGACACGTTGCTCGATACTTTAACAGACATTTATCACGAATCATATACTGAAGAGCTCAGTGCCAAAGATCTAAAGGATAAAAGTGAAATCGGTTTTCGTTTACACGATTGTGCCAAATGGTGGCCTAGTGCGAACTATAGTGCGATCAAACGAGGCAAAAATACGGAAACAGGCAATCGAAATATTGATTTAATTTTGGAAGACTCTATAGTGTAACTTCAAACCGGTGTTAATGTATTAATAATTTATGATTATTTAAGTAGACCAATAAGCTTATACTTTATTTAATCATAATTGTTGTACTTACCAGTTAAGATTATCTGCTAGAATCAAATGTGAATATCATAGTGTAGTTATTAACAATTGCTCTCGGAAATATGTTCGAGTTTCAATCGAACACTAAGCGAATATGCTTAACTGCATCAAGTGCAATGCAGACATTGCTGGTTCATCAGACATGGCTGTTTTGGGAGGTATCTGTTTCAGATGCGGCGGGAAGAAACCCCCAGGTGTCACCACTGTGCGGAGCAAACGGATTGCTCCGATTAGACGGAACACTGCCGTGTCCTCTTGGAGGTTATCGGCTGCAGTGACTTCTCTCATTCGGCCTTGGTCAAAGCCATGATACAGAGCGCGAGAGAATGGGAAGCAATCACCTGCTTCTACGAAGTAGTAATACGAGCGACGGAAATGGACGTGGCCCTGGAACTTAAATGGCAACTGAAGATTCACAAGTGAGTTTTAGTTAATAAAAGTCTGACACTCCCTCTCGCACCACCCAGAGCGGGATAAGTTAATTGAAGAAATCCCACCTCAAAAAAAAAACCGCTGGTTTTATTTAAGTGTTATTAATTATGCAGTGTTTAATCATTCTTTAAATTACAAGCTATATATATAACTTAGCAGGTAGATGAATACCTAGGTCTCCATGATACACAATTCATCACCCACTGCATCTGTCCAATAAGTAAAGTCAGGCTTTAATACAAAAATGTCGCATAAAGAATTCAGTCGCAGTAAAACAGTCGGACGATGAATGGCAATCTTGCAAAGAGATTGTTGCAAGAATACAGAACAGCACTGTTGAAATTCAAAAACTAAACGTTTTTCGTCTCACAAAGTAACCGAAAAATAGAGAAGCAGAAGGTTTTAACACCGCAACACAATGAGGAGCTTATGGACGCTTGGTTATAGGTACGAAAGTATACGACGTGTGTTACACACGTACACTCAGTGTAAGGGTCTAGTAAAGAGATTTGCATTTGATGTTTTGCTTCTAAGGCAGTAATATTCAGGCGGAAGAAACGCCAGGGTTTCACCATTGTGCGGACTACCCGGTGTACCCGATTGAGCATACGGTGGAGGTATGCCTCGCTTGGGCGGGGCACTGTCGTGTCCCCATGGTCCGGAGTGATGAAGAATGGCAGGTGGTCGCCCCCTTCTGCGAAGCAGTAATGCTGGCAGTAGAAATGGACATTCTCCTGCCCTAGCCATCATCAGCCATCGAACACCGATTCCGACTTTCAGACACCGTAGGCGTGGGCTAGCGATCGACGAGCAATGGGTGGACGGCCGGAAGCCGAGCTACCCATTGCTCGTCGATAGATAACCGTCCGGACCAAGCTCGATTCGTCGAGAGGGAACCCATGGTCCAAGAACGCAAGGGCAACTGGAGGAACATAGGTGTGGTTTAACAGTAAAAGTCTGACACGCCCTCCCCCACAGAGTGGCAGAAATTACAGACTGGAACTTCTATAATCCATTTTTGTATCTTGTCAGAGATCAGTTATAAAATGGTAAGATATTGCCAGCTTGAACACATTGAGTGGAGGAAAGCACCGTGATACCATTGTAATCATTCATTCTTTATTTTTATTTATTTATTGTATTTTTAGCAACGACCGGTGGAAAGAGCACTATGAAAGATTGCCCGTCTTGTACGAGATGATTTACGTTGAATTGTAGTCTGGAAAACCAGTATGACTTATGAATTTGATAGGTATTTAGACAATAAGAAATTTGAGACAGAGATCTCTCTGTTTCTGTACTTGAAAGAAAATATAATTGATCTTACCATGACGTGGTAAAATGTCAAGCGCCGCGTGCGAGAAAGAAGAATGGAGCTATACACCCTATATAGCTCTATCCCTTTAACTGTTCAGTTTAGATAGTCAAATGGGTCGCGTTTAGAGCTTATGGTAGGGCCTTTATCCTTAAGGTTATAAAGTTCAATTCACAACCGTCTTCAGACGTAAAAGACTACTGAAGGGACATGATCCATTCGCATGAAATCAGAAATCAGAAACGTTTGTTTCAAATACACCAATTACAGGCACTTTTGAATTGTCAAAATATCGGTGAGTCAAAAAAAAAACAAGTGAAGCAAAATTGCACGTTCCAAAGCGTAGATCTCTATGGAGAAGAACGTGCAAGAAACTCCATGGACACTCTTTTAAATCATATTATGAGTTACATAAATCTTGGTTACATATTTCGTGTCGCTTCTAATATGTGAGCACAATGTAGATAAGTAATAGTACCTACCTCATTTAAAAAAAAAAAAAAAACTACTTAAAAAATAGAAATTGAATTAAGTCACTGGCAGCTAAGAGATGACCAGTCTCAACTGACGGCACTGCGGAAATGTTTTAAGAAGTTAAGTTTTTGACATCATCAAGGCTGATTTCTGATAAAGAATTCTGAATAATTCTTTATCAGAAATGAAGATATCTGCAGGAGAACCAACGTTGCCGACATAGCACGAAGAATCGCCAAACTTAAGTGGCAATGGGCAGAGTAAATTTCTCGTATGACCGTTGGGGCCGAAAGCTTCTAGAGTGGCGACCGCGTACCGGAAGACGCAGCGTTGGAAGGCCTCCTACTAGGCGGACCGATGACCTGGTGAATGTTGCAGGAATCCAATGGATGCGAGACGCATAGGACCGTTCATTGTGGCGACACTTGGGCGAGGCCTATGTCCAACAATTGACGTCTATTGGCTGAAATGATTAAGATGAAGGCATATTCGGAAGAGTTACTATGACCCTGGAATATAAAGAGCGAAAACAAGAAGGAACACGCGTGGGCTTAAGCATAATCAGCATTTTAACGTTCCCACTGCTAAGGACACACAGGCCAGGACAGGCCCCCTCTCTAGGAGAGGGAAGTGGCCATAATCCACTACCCGGGTCCGATGCGGTTTGGTGGATGTCAAATGTCTTTGAATTGGTTCTAAGACATGCTGGTTTCACGATGTTTTCCTTCACCGTTTTGAGAGCAGTGGTGATGAAATAAATTACATAAAGTAATGCTCCTGGCTGGTTTTGAACCCACGACCTACAACTCGTAAGTCGGGGCCATTGCCACTAGGCTACCACTGCTCGACGGTGGCTTTAGTCAGTTAAATTGTGACTCTTCCTCTCGCTCCAGCCAGAGCGGAGGAGAAGTTATTTGATGATTTCTCAATCCAAAAAAAGGTGACAGGCTGACAGTCCACTTTCAGCAATATTCCTTTGTTACCACTCCCACATACAAAACATCTATAAGATAACCCAATACATACATAAAAACCCGAATAACAAAGCGAAATAATCCGTCATCTAGCTCACGAAGTTCTTAGCTCCCTCCACAGTGATACTTACTAAGTTGTTACAAACGAGTAATCGTTAGTTATGATTAATGTTACTTTTGACTGGTTGTTACTTCTAGTTACCACGTACGAGGAACTTCCTTTGTGTTTGTGTGTACAGTATTTTAGTGATTCTGACTACGTTGTTTTGGTAATGTGTTTTAGTGGCTAAATTGTCCCTTTGTATATCGAGGGTCTCTTCTAAAAGGAATGAGCGTCGATTTATTAAGGTCTTTTTTTGGGGTTTCGTACCTCAAAAGGAAAAATTGGAACCCTTATAGGAACACTTTGTTGTCCGTTCGTCTGTCTGTCTCTCTGTCTATCTGTCTTTCTGTTTGTTAAGACCCTTTATCTCGGGAAATTAAAACTATATTCTTAGGTCTGCGGTCTCCTGAAGCTTTGAAAAAATCAAACTTCAGAGTTAAAGAAAAAAAAGATACGAAAGTTTATGTCGCAATAAACGTGTATTTCGACACTCTTAACTGACATCTCCTCGAGGCGCGCGTGGAACACTACGCGCTGTCGACGACTTGGGACGGTCCGGATGGTTACCGGACGGTCGGAGGGCGAGCTATCCATTGCTCGACGTCCGCAAGCCCGCGCCTATGGTGGCTGGAAATCGGGATCGGAATCCCAGCAGCTGGGGCGTGAGGGGTGTTCCCTTGCGCGTGTGGCCGCCACCGAATCTGACGTTTGCATGTTTTATAGCTCTAAATTACAATTTTAGATACTAGATATATTTTTTATTATTATTTGTAAATAGAAAAACCTTTCCAAATCCGTTTAAAATTAAATAAGTTAGAAACAGGAAACAGTCAAGTAAGGTCTTTAAGTCAAGAAAATAATAGGTTACTTCTAGGAAAGCGTGCTCCATCGTCAGCCACATCATCGCCATCAGCTGAGATAATGGTCAAACGTGGGCCTATCCATAATAATAATAATAAAACACACACAACCTAGAACACTGACGAGGAACAGAACTCCTAACTCTCTCTTGCCTTTATTGGCTGGCTTAAGTGGTGATTCGCAAGAGGAACGTGCTCGGGAAAAGGATGTATAATCCAGTAAAGTGTTGGTAGGGATCTTGACCGTAGTTCTGGGATTATCCTGATAGCCGTGGTATACCTCTCCACTCCTCAAGCACTTCAGGATATGTTGCCCTCTTGTTGCTATGTCACTTCGTGCTAGCGACCGTTTTTGGGGGCCCATTTGTTGACTGTGCAAGTCACCCCCTTCCTTTTTATCGATGGAAATTAAAAACATTGTTCAGGCAGGGGCCATAGTCTTAACATAGTTCCTGGTAACCAGTCCACTTAAGACTACAAAAACCATAGCCCTATATCTTATATAGTTTTCCATATTTCGCAATAGTTTCCCATTAACCGGGGGTTGTCCTTGGATGCACTAGCACAGTGAGTACAGAGGTAATCGCCGGTGGATACCACGTTCCATTAAAAGCGTCAAAGGGGCCTTTGCGAGTTGGTTTCGACTCCTCGTTCGCCTTCTAAAGGTCCAGGACCCCAGGGTTCTGAGAAATAATAACCCATATAATAAAAAACTATAACAACAATGGCTCTACTGAAAAAAATAACATATCGCCGACCGTATGCGTAGAAGGCTTTGAAATACGATGATTATCACAAAGTATAACACAACATATAATTAGGATTACTATAGTTTCATCAACACTACCACTATACACCAATAAGTTATATAGGAGACGTATAATCGTTAAGAATGATTAATGTACGTCTCGACTGGCTGTTTGTTACTTCTCAGAATAACACCTTTCAGTACCTACCCACGTTTAGTGTGAAATGATTCCGTGTTTTGATTATTAGAAAGCATTATTATTGTGGAGTATGAAGGTCGGTTTAATAAAAGTATTTTATGTTACACGTGTCATAAGTATTTCTAATTAAAATACATTAAATTTCGGTATTTTTCCAGTGTACTTCATACAATTATGATTGCGTGAGATGTAAACCTATTTTGATTAAAGTAAATGATCGAGAAGGTTGGAATGTAATCTATATACGTAAAAAGAGAAATTAACTGACATATCAACACACAGCAGAAAATGCTGGAACTTGGACCAAGAAATTTTGTACAGGGTTTCCTTTTATGACGTAGGTGATCGCTAAGAGAGGATTTTTCAAAATTCATCCCCTAAAGCGATGAAACTGGAGTGCAAAGTTTGTATGAGAAACCTACTATCGCACGAGTGAAGCCACTACCAGAAACTAGTTTTAAATAAACTTCTAAGGTTCCATAACCTTAATACGACTACCTTTTCTACTATTCTGGTCTTAGCATTACTTAACTAGTGATTTGTAATCTACTATGCCAGGTACGATTTATTTCGTAGCTGATATACAACATTAGTTTTTAACCGACTTCTAGTATATGCGAAACCCGAAACACGTGTGTATTTTTATGTAAAGAATCTATGTACAAAATTTCATATCTTTATCATGAACAATCAAAAACTTGTTATGTTACCTGGTTGTTTGCACAAATACATGGTCACCAATTCAACCGGGTGACTGAGGGGTTGTTTTGCTCCCGCACCTAATGCCTCCTATAACCTGTCGTGATCTATGTAGTACTTAGTGTCTGTGATCGAATTTGTGACCTTTTTAAAATATTTTTGGAAAAAAATATAACATGGTGTAAAAATTATTGGAATCGAGTCAGGACAAACTATATTCAGGTTTCGTAAAAATAATGTTGTATACAATGGCACAGAGTGATTTTTTTCTCTGGCACTGAAGGGATTAGAACTAGTTCACACATACATACAATAAGTGGCCTCATCGCATTCCGCGATTACTTCCAGGTACCCTGGATTAGAAACAATTAAAAAATTTTTTACGGTTTGAATTCATTTATTTCTAAAGATTACAAATCACTTGTACAGAAATAAATACTTAATATTACTTGATTACATTTTTTTTGTTGTCCAGGAGTAGCAGGATCTTAGTGTTTACATTTAATATGAAGTAAGAAGGTAATTGATAAAAAAAATGTATTATCTACCGCCCCGTGCGGCGCGTTGACGCGCTCGATGTGCGGTGACTCGTTAGCTTTGTTTTTATGTTTGAAATCTAAGGACACGTTTACACTAGGAACAAAAAATTTTATTACTTAGTTTAATTAATTCTTTTATGACCTTATAAGATGGGGCATTTTAGTAGTTTTTTAAATAGTAATAACGATTGTGTATTTTTAATATCTTTAGGTAATGAGTTACAAAGTTTTGCTCCCTCATGTATTATTGTTTTTTTCCATAGTTAGTTCTAGTACTAGGTATGTGTAAGTCTTGTGCTCGCCTCAGAAAACGTTTTCGCACTTGTAAATTTTTTGTGAGTGTGATTTGTGTGTGTAAGTCTTTGGAAAGAATTTTGCGAACTAAAATACATGTGTTATAAAAATATATGTCAGAAATGTTAAAGAGCTTAGTTTCTTTGTAAATTTTGTGTGTAGGGGTCAAATAGTGGTAGTGAAATAGGACTTTTATAATTCTGTTTTGCGCTCTTTGTAGCTTTTCTAGGTTGGTTTTAGCTGCTGAACCCCACAGTTCTATAAGATATTCGATATGCGGTTTCACCAACGAATTATAAATAGTGTGGCGGACTTTTAGAGGAAAGCATCTCACAATTTGACGTAACGCCCCCGTTAGGCTCAGTATTTTAGAACGGGTTTTTTCTATATGTGGTTTCCATGTAAGTTGATTATCCAGAATAAGTCCGAGATATTTTTCTTCATTAACTTTATTTAAATTGACTCCATTAATACTAAGAGGTTTGTGATCTGAGATTTTTTTGTTTTTAGCTGCAAATATCATGTAGTTGGTTTTGGATGTATTGATAGTTAACAGGTTATTTAGAAACCATCTTTCCAAGATTATAAGATCTTCTTGTGCGTCCTGTATTATTGAGTCAATTGAATGACCGAAATAAAAAAGGCAAGTGTCATCAGCATATAAAGAAATATTCTTCAAGCCTATCTTGTCTATATTATTAATGTAGATTAGGAACAAAAGGGGACCACAAATTGAGCCTTGGGGCACGCCGCAATTGATATCCTTAGACGCGCTAACATTGTCACCGATTTTAACAACCTGTCGGCGCCCCTGAAGATACGATTCCAAAAATTTCAAAGCATTTCCAGTTATACCGATCGAGGCAAGTTTATTCATTAACAGGCTATGGCTAACAGTATCAAACGCCTTTTTTAGGTCAAGAAAGATCCCTAAAGCAATGTGTTTCTTGTCTATGTTAGTTTTAAGACTTGTGATTAAGTCTGTTGCTGCTGAAAGGGTATTGGACTTTGGTCTGAAGCCATACTGTCGTTGAGAAAGATAGTTAAACGAATTGAAATATAGACTGAGCCGATTGTGCAACAGTTTCTCAAAAACTTTAGACAGCACAGGCAAGACCGAAATAGGTCTATAATTTCCCGGGGACAGTTTGGAGCCAGCCTTAAAAATAGGGGTAACTTTGGCGTACTTTAATGTGTCAGGGAAGTGACCTTCACTCAAGCATTTGTTGACACATTGAGTTAGACTAGCCAATATGAGATTTTTTATACATTTGAGTGATGTAACGCTAATACCGTCCAAACCTGTACTGGTATTTGCATTCAGGTCATCAATTATTTTCCCAATCTCGTCAGCCGTTGCTGGTGCTATCTGAGAAAGTATTGCCGCATCTACGGCTTTGTTTGGGGTGATAGTGTTAGTCTGATTATTGTGATATTTAGCAGGTATCTGATTAGCTAGGAGTGTACCTACACTAGAGAAGTAATCATTAAAACACTCACATATTTCCTTCTCGTCAGTAATCAGCCCTCTATATGATTGTAATTTGGAGGGAGCAACACTTTTCTTTAATTTATTAAATAAAATTTTTGGACATAGAATGGGGGTATCCTTGGCGTAAGAGTACTATATGTATGTATGTATGTACCAACATGTAACTAGAATAATGCACACTCTTATACAATACACCCCAGTTAGAAAATTAAGTTACAATAATAAGGCACTGAAATTTTACTTAAATTCACGTAGGTAGTGTTTTTAAATGAGCACCAAATTTTAAAAATGAAAGCTAGACGTAAACTGCACTTGGCGACCTTACTTTTTGGAGTTATCAAGTCTCACTCTCCTTCTTACTTGTACGATAGGCTGTCATGGACCCGTAGACACGGAATTGGTGAGGGAAGAAAATTCTCTCAACAGCTGTCTACTCCCCAGTATAAGTCAGCGGCTTTTAGAAGCAGTTTTCGTTACGCAGCTTCCAAATGTTGGAACAATTTGACGCCTCCTATAAAATTCAGTAAAAGTTGCTCGGCATTTATACAGTAACAGTCATTTTTTAAGCCGACAATTATCAGCCATGTGAAAGGCAAAATTTTATATTTTATTATTTGTATCAACTATTTACCTGTATCGATTTAAGCATTGTTATAAATTTTTACACATTTTTAATTCTACCAATTTTATACGTATTTTTTGTTTAATATTCTTTTAAAGTTTTATCTATGTTATTGTTTCATTTTTGTAATGCAAATAAACGCAATTTTCTTTCTTTTCTTCTTTTTGTTAAGAAATCAGTTACACTTGGCAAATAATGTGGAAATCGAAGCACTACATTGGTAACGCATCAGTATTGGTATCTACAGCGCACGCACACGTCATAAGTGTGCTAGTGACACAATCAAGATTTATCAAATACCTATTTATATACTTACTAACAGTCACGTCTGTACGTTCGCTGGTCCAAAAGCTAGTTTTTGGTCAGAAAAAAAAAATGAGAACCCGATCGCAGCACAACCTACCGGGTTCTATCATATTTTCAAACCATCCAGGGATCCACTAAAATATACACACAAAATTTCACCGAGGTCGGTCAAGGCATTTAGAAGGAGTTAAGTGACAAACACACGTATAGAAGAATTATATATATATATAAAGATATCCCACCTTTAATTAAATCCTACTTATACTTATTTAATCCTACTTATTTATAGGCAATTTTTTATACTTTAATAATCAAGAATTATATTAGGATAAAAAAATAACTATTTTAAAAATAGCTGAAATCGATTCAGTACCCGATTTTGAACATACTAATTTCAGAATGTGCACTTATAATATATGTTACATGTTATACAAATATGATCACAATTTTCGACATAAAATTTTGGATCCATTTTTCTTTTTTCAATAGTCAGCGCCCTAAAATCAATCCGTTCACAAACCACAAAACCTTTTCATCCAACAAATAAATGCCAGCCGAGTGATAGATGAAAGTATGTCAAATACGGCCCGTACCGAGCCAGCTATCAGTCGTAACTCACAAAGTAACGAGTACTAAAAACGTTTTAAATCGACGCCCTCAACAGACAAACGTGCTAAAATCCATCAAGTGGACCAAAAAGGGAAGTCGGTCAAGCCTGCGACATACGTGAGCCAATATCTCTATAGTGTAACGGAACGTAGAATTAATGGAGTTGACTATCGAGTGGAACTGGGATTTTCAGTTGAAGCCAACTCTATAATTTTAAAACAGATTGACCTCCAAAACGTAGGGGAGAAACTAACAAGATGTAGCTAGATTTATTAGCTGTCTGAAACTGCAAGGAAATATAAAGCAGCAATGGGAATATTGTAATCAGCCTTATAATGTTCCCAATGCTGTGTTTTAGGCTTCATCTACAGGAGAAGAAATGGGTACAGAGCCACGTGCATCCATGTCGTGGTGACGTGGTAGACCTAGTGCGGGTCGGTGGATGTCAATGGGTTGACCTCTGAAAAGGATTCTCGTGGTCTTGGAATGCAAAGGGCAACTGGTGGAACATAGGTTTGGTTTTATTCAGTAAAAACTCTGCCCAAGAGCGGATTTCTACCTTAAAAAAAAGACGCTTTCTGCCCTCCTGCGCCGCATGGTCTCCCGCGAAGCGGTGAGTCTCCTTGCCGGGCTGCCGTTGCGTGATTTGGAGGCAATAGTCCTTTACCCATGTTCATTTCCTTGTCTCATCCTTGTCCTTGCTTGTTATTTTTTATGGTGTACAATAAAGAGTTAGTCTATCTCTCTTGAACACGTGCACGACCTGCGCATGGGGTTGCAAGCTGGGGTGAAACTCCGCAGCCGCGACAAACCACGACATAGCGCTACTGGCGAACTATTACAAAGTTAATAAGGGGTAAAAAAAATAGTAACGTATCTACAATGCTTTCATGATCAGAGGTTAAGATAGCTTGTTATCGTTCATACGTGACCCATTAGAACTTTTTCTTAGAAATTTACTTTTAGGGTTCAAAGGGCTTGTTGACTCCATTATTAATAGATTCATTTTGGGTTACGTTGCACTAGTATTGCTACTCGTGTTACTGGGTTATTGAAGTCAGTTATGCGGTCAAGGGATAATGAATTAAAAAACAAACAATGACATAAAGACTTTGTCCTCAAATTTTTTATTTTTTTATTTTACTCAAATCTATTGGTACACAGTACCGTTGCCGACGTCTGTTAGTCGATAACATCACCGGCCCACGCTGAAAACCAGCGATGTGGACTCATTGCATTTTGCGTGTGGACACGGAATTATGCATATATTTTATTTTTAATTATATTTTTGTCATGGAAAATGTTTGCAATATGTTAGTTTTAAGTTTGCGCCTTTTCCGGCAAATATAAAGTTTTTCTTTATTTCTTTTTTTATAATGAAGAAGTTTTCGGTGGTGGGATTTTTTCGAGAGAAATTCAGTGACTGTTTTAATTATTTAAAAAATTATTACTAATGGATATTGTGATTTAAAATTGGTGTAGTTTTGTATCTCACGTATCTACAACTATACAATATGTGGAAACATTGAAACAGGTGCTGAGAATGTTCTTGTATTCTCCAAAGAGATTTACGCTTTGGAATGTGCAAAAATAGCTTTACCTTTTTTGTGACTGAACGACCTTGATAATTCAAACGTGCCTGTAAATGTATTTGAAATATATACCTATTTTGAGTGTCTGTAGTATTATTGAAGCTTGCCGAAAATGCTGACTCGATATTTTTGCTACCAAATACTACGAAAACGTTAGAATGTGTTACAACAGCCCCCCTAGCCAAGTTACGACCGTTTCGTTTCGGTTATCTTGCGTCGAACGCCTCGAGTAGGCCACGCCTCCGATTCCTTTATTCTGACGTCATCTCAACGCTCAGTCACATGATCAGAATAAAGGAATCGGAATCGTGGCCTACTCGAGGCGTTCGACGCAAGAGAATCGAAAAGAAATGGTCATAACTTGGCTAGGAGGGCAGCATTCTAATAGAACTTAAAGTACCTTAAAGTGACTGTAAAAACTAAATCATTTCTAAACTTGACACTGGCTATACGCACAAAACGTGTGAAGCCAAACAAAAAAAAAAACTGGGCAAGTGCGAGTCGGACTCGCTCTGAGGGTTCTGTACAAAAATACTTACTTGCTCGGATGTGGCGCATATATGTTATTTCTGATTAATTTATGTTTTGTCTTGCAAAATGTTTGCAATATGTTTAGTTATAAGTTTGCGCCTTTTCCAGCAAATAAAATGTTTTTCTTTCTTTCTTTCTTTCATGTAAAAAGTTAAATTCCCGATTGGAGTCTCGAAGTTTTTTCAAACTCACGTAACAACAAATTTCCAGTTTTCAGATTTAGTCCCATACCTGTGCTATAAGATCTTGCTCTATGCCAAATTTCAGGATTCTGGGTCAACGGGAAGTACCCTAGAATTTTGATTCCTTTGAGAGTGTCGAAATAAACGTTTTTTTGTGACATAAACGGCCGTATAATTTTCTTTCCTTAACTTAGAAGTTTGAATTTTTCACAGCTGCAAGGGATTGCAGACCTTAGTATATGCTTTTAATTTCAACTCGAGACCTCCACGCGTTTCCGAGATAAAGGGACTTAACAGACAGATAGACAGACGGACAACAAAGTGATCCTATAAGGGTTCCGTTTTTCCTTTTGAGGTACGGAACCCTAAAAAACCATTTCCTCTTTCCGACGTTTCTGCAAGAAACGCTGATGATAATACCCGAATACTACGGTCAACTAACAACATGACGCATTGGTATGATACTTGTCTCACCGTTCTGTGATTCTGTCGACTGGTAACTATCCGGACTGAGCCCAAGTCGTCGACAACGTGTAATTTTCCACGCGCTCTTCAAAGAGAGGTCAACAAACCGTAGAGGCCCAGCAGAGCCGATGCTGCTAGGGCCGCGGGGATTTTCTGAAAAGGAAACTCGTTGTCATAGAATGCAAATTTCAACTTAAGGACATAAGTGTGGTTTTAGCCAGTAAAAGTCTGAAACACCCTTTCGCTCCACCCTAAATCGAGAGAAATCATTGAATGAGTTCCCCCATAAAAAAAAAATGGATATCATACTTATACTTATTAATTTATTTAAACTTCATGTACAGTAGCGGTACATAGGTGGACTTAATGCCACAAGGCATTCTCTACCAGTCAACCCTGAGATCCAGTCAACAGATATTTGAAATAGAATGTAGTATCGATAAATTAAGTTGCATATAATATTAAAATACGTACATATGCTAATATAATAAACTAATATATACTGAAAGATAAATATGAAAAAAAATTATACCTTCTAGTAGGCAGACTCCTTAACACACACAATCTTATCTTGCGTGAATCTAATTACCCAATTACCTACACCATACGATCATTATGATAAATGTGTGTACAATAAATAATGCTAGTACAAGTTTACAATCAGATTTAACGTGTCCAATAATGAATGGGTTCATAAATCTATTGTTTTAATTATGCACGAGTCATTATAGGTTGACAACCTCAAGGGCATTGTTAAAACACCGTAAAACTATCATAGCGTAACTACTAACCTATGAAAATGTCTCACTGATTTTACAAACTCGGCTTATCTCCCCTAGCCCACCCGATAAAAATCGCATTAAACGATATTATTTGTCGAGCTCTTGTCACCGCCGGGTGTGCCTGCCGTATTAGAACCTATATACTGGCTTGGTACGTGACGATGGGAAGAGACCAGATGGTATGACGTTGGTGCCGTGGAAGATGGTTAGGCCTCTGGTGTGGGACGCAACCTGTGTCGACCCCCTTGTGACATCCCATGTTCCAAGTACGGCGGGCTGTGCTGCCGCTGCGGCTGCTGAGACTCTTAAACGATGCAAATACTGTAACCTTAATGGTATTTACGGTTTTGAGCCGTTTTGGGTCGAAACGCTTGGGTCATGGGGTCCGTGTGCGCGTCTCCTTTTTAAGGAAATTTCACGCCGACTGATCGACACTTTGCGTGACCAGAGGGCTGGCTCTTGCTTCGCTCAAAGAATTAGCATTGTCATTCAACGGGGCAATGCTGCCAGTCTTCTGGGCTGAGTATTTCGACGCCTGAGTGTACTCGATCTATCGATCATTTGTCATGCCTGCAACGTAATAAAAGTTAAAATCGGTTGAACGGACAGTAAAAAACCTTTTTTAAAATATCTAATGTTATTTTGAACGGAATGTAAGCACTTATATTAAGATAGTACCTGGTACAGGAAGAGAATACGTTCCACAATTTTATTATCGTTCGCTAGAATTATTAGATTACCAATATTTATTTAACAGAAGTAGAAAGGGTCTGAAGTGTAAATTGTTATGAAGAAAAACGAAGGGTCTTTTTTTGTTTAACTACTTTAAATGCTTTTATTTTAAAAACTTAAGTGGTTTGCACATTCTTCTGTATCTTTTATGTGTCGTAGTTTTATAATGTACTTTATTTTCAACCGTCTTACTATCACGGTCCATGAGATTTAGCCTGGTGAAAGAAAAGAAGAAAGAAAAAGAGTTTATTTACGCCAAACATGGCGCATACCTAAAAAAATAAAAACAAATACCAATAACGACTTATATTATAAGTGGTAGGATATGCGTCACATCCACGTAAGACGGCCAGCGCTTAGCAAAATTTTGGGGCTCGTGTAAGACAGAGCCACAGCGCTGATTTTCAGCACCGACCGTGGTGCTAGCAAAGGAGGAGGCCGCACGCGTGAGGCAACGGTCTTCACGCCCCAGCCGCCGCCGGGATTCCGATCCCGATTTCCGGCCACCGTATGCGCGGGCTTGCGGACGGCGAGCAATGGGTAGCTCGCCGTCCGACCGTCCGGTAACCGTCCGGACCAAGCCCAAGTCGTCGACGGCGCGTAATGTTCCACGCGCGCCTCAGGGAGATGTCAGCAAACCGTAGGGGCCCAGCCGGGTCGAAGCCTACTGGGGCCAAGAGTCTGCTTCTGAAAGAAAGACTCGGCCCTGGTACGAAAGGAAACGAAGGAACAGGAGTGGGTTTTTAGTCAGTAAAAGTCTGACACTATCTCTCGCTCCACCCAGAAGCGGGGAATGTCATTGGATGATCTTCCCAACGAAAAAAAAAAAAAACAACAGCCGATAAACAGACAGACAGACGGACGGATAGCGGAGTCTTAGTAATAGGGTCCCGTTTTATCCTTTGGTTACGGAACCCTAAAAAAAAATGATGACAACTTAAACAAGTTTCTCACACGCACGTAGTGAGGTATGCTGCGAGTTACACATTCATTAACCAATCACAGCTCACCGCTGCGGCTTTTTATTATCTTTGCGTTAACTCAATACCTGCCCATGATTTCCAATAATTTAGTCTATTTTAATTAAAATCATTACATTGAAATGAGTTTGCACATAATTGCTTTCAGTTTGCAGCCAGCATGAATTCAATATGGAGCTTCACGGCCCAATGAAATATGGAAACGAACTAGTTGGTGAACAAAAGCGAATTCAGCTTTATTTTAAAACAAATTCCTATAATGTACGTTTCGTTGATTGTGGCTTTGTTATACGCAATTCATATTACACGAGAGTTGTATATCAATTAGGAAATTGTTAAACGATTTCAATGGATCCAGTGGTCGGTCGAGGTTTTATGAGTTAATGGGTGTATTAATGGCTCTTTATTTATTTGAGTGTAAATGTTACTTGGATACTTCTAATATTGGGTTGAAAAAAAAAATCATTACTTTTGCGTGTCGCAAAAACAGTGTATCCAATTGAAGCGGCTTATACTTACGTACGTACATAGGTACAACAAAGAGGAGCTCATATTGCCGATCGCTGCCGAGCGTCTGCGCACACTGAACTACGAGGTGTCTCAAGATGAAAGAAATGCGGCCAGCCAGCCGCACATTGCGCTTGCTCGTCGAAGGGAGCGCGATGCGCGGCCGGTAGGCACGTCCTACTGTCATTATCAAATAGTGTTTCTAAGTGTTTCTTTTAAATTTATCAATGTACCCTTTTATTTAGAATTCTTCTGCAGCGTTTTTCAATAATTGACAGATCGTTATTTGCCTTTTAATTACCAACACGCAACCCCTAAATAATGTATGCTGCAAAAAAAATTATTAGGTAAATTTTAAGCAATAGTGCATCTGTAAAATATTCCACAACTTTTTACACAACGCTATCTAGTCCCAAACTGAGCAGAGCTTGAGCAATGACTACTAGACAACTGATAAACATAGTTATATATTTCTAAGTACATACAAGTTATAGATAAATTACACCCAGACACAGAACAAATGATCGTGTTCATCACACAATGGAAATCGAAGCCACGACCTCCGGCATAGCAGTCAGGGCCACTAACCACTAGACCAACAGGCCAGTGAAGTAAAACTACATAAGTCCTTTTTTATTTTATAGTAATACAGTTATGGAACTAGTAGCTCCAGCCAACAGTTTCACCCTTGTTTATGTAGAAAATTGTGCCAGGGGAATATATTCCCATAAAAAAAATATCGATATGTCCTATTCTAGGCATATTTCAGGGAACTAGACATGGTCTACTCGTGTACCAAGTTTTATTGAAATAAAACATTTTGTATTTGTATATTTTGTATTTGCTTTAAGCTGTTGATCCCCGCATTAACGCCGGCGTTCACGCGCCATTGTCTTACTATTGTGTCTCTAATTACGCACTCAAAAGGTTAAAGTTATAGTGAATACTTTAAAGTTGACAATAAATAAATGGCCCGTTTTGACATTGGTATATTGAATACCTAGCGGCTTGTCCGGTGTAGTGTAGTTACTATTAAAATAGCTACTATTACACCGGACCCCTAATTATTATTTATTTTTTTCTTTTAGTTTTGTCCCAAGTTTCATTCTAGGGTTTTTCTCAAATGTTAAAACGGGCCTTTTATTTTTTAAAGAGTTTAATTACTTACTTTATTTATTTTTCTTCGAACTGAAATCGACTCAGCGTACATTTTTTTCATTCGTTGCAGTTTTGCACCCAAACATATATTGTGTGGTTGAGATGGAGAAAAAGGCGAAAAGCATCACAAAATGAAAGACAACTTAATTGAGAAAATAAGTATTTGCCGGAAAATTATCCCTCTCTTGGTGTTCATCTACGTCATGAAAGCAACCCTTGTGCAAAATTTCACACTTTTAGTCCCTGTAGTTTTGGCTGTGCATTGATATTATATCAGTCAGTCATTTTCTTCCTTTATAAATATATAGCATAAAGCATATTCAGCCTTATTATGTTCCCACTGCCGCCACGCGGGCACAGTGCGGATTGTTGGATGTCACATATCTTCGAATTTTTGGTTCTAGGACATGCCGGTTTCCTCACGCCTGGCTGGGTTTCAACCTGAGACCTGTAACTCGTAAGTCGGGACCGTTACCACTCGGCCACTACTGCTCTCATAAATATAGCTATAACATATTTGTCTCTTCGTATAAAGGTTCAGTTTCAGTAAAGTTTGGCGAGTCATAAACCGCTTGTAACAACACTACGAGTGGTTAACTGTTATAAAAGATAAACGAGTTACGAGTACATGAGAAACTAGACTGTGTGGAAGACTTTTGGGGATTAAAGTACTTTAAGTACGAAGAAGTTATCTTGTAGAACGTATTTGGTCGCACAAGACAATTGAGTCGGATTATACGTCAGTGTGTCAATTTTTTTTTTCGGTGAGAAAATCATCTAATGACATCCCCCGCTCTTGAGCGGAGCGAGAGGATGTGTCAGACTTTTACTGACTAAAAACCCACTCCTGTTCCTTCGTTGCATTTCATACCGGGGCCGAGTCTTCCTTTCAGAAGCAGAACCTTGGCCCCAGCAGGCTTCGACTCTGCTGGGCCCCTACGGTTTGCTGACATCTCCTTGAGGCGCGCGTGGAACAGTACGCGCCGTCGACGACTTGGGCTCGGTCTGGTTACCGGACGATCGGACGGCGAGCTACCCATTACTCGCCGACCGTAAGCCCGCAGTGAGTGTGTCCATGGCATTACAGCGGGCCCACGGACCACGAGCTCTTAACGCGATCCATTTGACGACCTAAACTGAACTGTTAAAGGGGTGGAGTTATACAGGGTGTATAAAAAAATCTTTATATTTTGAAACATAAACATTGCTATGGGTTGCAAAATATGCTTACGGGTTTAATATAAGAGAAAAACAAAAACAAATCGTTCGTTTGATTGGGAAATAAAACATGAAAAAACAAAACCGCAAAAAGGTAGAAAAAAAAAAGAAATTGAGTTTAGTTAGTAGGTACGTAAAATATTATGAATAGCCGAAGGCATTTGACCAAACTCATTTAGTCGGCGGATATGAGACGCAAACTAAACATTCAATATTTTTCTTGCATATAAAGTTAAAGGCTCTCATTAATTGGTTTCCACAGTAAGTAGGGCTTACCAGGCTATGAATGGAATATCGAGCATAAGGTTCCTCTTCTACCAGACATGTGCGAGGTAGCTGGACTGTGTGCGAGGAAAAATCTCCTACAATGTGATCAGAGACCCTACGAGCTTTTTACGAGATCCATTTGACGAACTGAAGTGTTAAAGGGATGGGTCGCCGTCCGACCGTCCGGTAACCGTCCGGACCAAGCCCAAGTCGTTGACGGCGCGTACTGTTCCACGCGCGCCTCATGGAGATATCAGCAAACCGTAGGGGCCCTGGGCACGCCACAATTATGGCGGTAAGTCCCTTCTTTGAGGCGTGGTTGGAAAGACCTCACGGCGTCCTCACCTTTCGCATGACGCAGGTTCTCACCGAACACGGTAAGTTCGGGAAGTTCCTGCACCGGATTCGTGCGGAAGCGACGCCCGGGTGTCGCCACTGTGTGGACCACCCGGAGGACACGGTGGAGCACACGGTGGAGCACACGGTGGAAGTGTGCCCCGCTTGGGAAGAGCAACGCCTCGTCCTCGTGGGGGCGATCGGCGGCGGCGATCTCTCGCGCCGGGCCTTGGTACAGGCCATGGTCCGGAGCGAGGAGGAGTGGCAGGCGGTCGCCTCCTTCTGCGAAGCAGTAATGCTAGCAAAGGAGGCGGCCGATCGCGTGAGGCAACGGTCCTCACGCCCCAACCGCCGCCGGGATTCCGATCCCGATTTCCGGCCACCGTAGGCGCGGGCTTGCGGACGGCGAGTAATGGGTGGCTCGCCGTCCGACCGTCCGGTAACCATCCGGACCGAGCCCAAGTCGTCGACGGCGCGTATTGTTCCACGCGCGCCTCAGGGAGATGTCAGCAAATCGTAGGGGCCCAGCAGGGTCGAAGCCTACTGGGGCCATGGGTAGTGTGAAAACGAAACCCGGGGCCCTGGGACGAAGGCAACGAAGGAACAGGAGTGGGTTTTTAGTCAGTAAAAGTCTGACACTATCTCTCGCACCACCCAAGAGTGGGGGACGTCATAAGATGATTTTTCCACCGAAAAAAAAAAAACTGTTAAAGGGATGGAGCATCGATATATATTCGCTAGAGTATATGTCAATGAGATGAAGCTATATAGGGTGTATAACCATTCCTCTTTCTCGCTCGCACATCTGGTATTTTAACATGTCATGGTAAGAGGCCCTGTTCATTTTCCCGGACCGGCTGAGCGAGCGAGTTCTGGTGAAGAAGGTCTAGCGGTGTCACATTAATATTTTAAAGGCAAAAGTTTGTGTCTGTGTGTATATTTGTTACTTCTTCATGCTTAAACTGCTAATCGGATAAGCATGTTTACCATATGGGTAGACCATGTCCCGGAATAGATTTCCCTTGAGATAATTTTCTACTTTAAAACGGAGAAAGCCAATATTAGAAGCTAGTTTTTTTATGTACAAAAATTAAAGGTGTGTAGAAGAAAAGTGACCCGCGAGCTACTTTCTCGCTTCTCCCGCAAACTCGCTTTGCACAGCTACACAAAATTTTACAGTTAGCGTTGCTATGCATCCTCGCACCGCCTAGCTACCTCGCAAATCTCTGGTGGTAAAAGCACCCTAAGTAGAACTGGCTGAACGGAATATCGAGCATAATGAACGCTCCAGGTATCACTTGAACTGGCCGCGGTTACCGCATCGAACGATTGAATGAACTATTCGCTCGATGGATATATTTCGTTCGGAGTTTTATTTGGAGATAATTTAATGCATGAGCTGGTTTGGAGGAATACTTTTTACGTATTTTATTTGGTTGAGAATATAAGTTCTATTTAATTATGAATGGTGAAAAGATGAACTTTGACTCAAATTATTGTTGCCGGCAATACGCTCTTTGCGCATCATGGATGCTACTCGCTTTCTTATGAT
This sequence comes from Mythimna impura, assembly GCA_905147345.3. NCBI lineage: Eukaryota > Metazoa > Arthropoda > Insecta > Lepidoptera > Noctuidae > Mythimna > Mythimna impura. The sequence continues at coordinate 6,700,985 of LR990349.1, forward strand.
GTTTTTTGGTGGTATGTGTATGTAAAGTCCGGCAAACCTCCGTTGAAAAGGGAGGATCCACCGGCCAGACCAGTTACGTCTGGTGGGCAACTGCCCGATAGATGATTTCGGGCTGTTCTATATGTTCCAATCACGCGGAGAACTTTAATTGCGTGATTCAGGATTAGTTCTTATGTTACGCCATAGATGTCGCTACAGTTTTAAAACCATCAATATGTTTGCCGACGCAAGGTTTTGAAGCCATCATATTATGAAAGCGGGTAGCCTCCACGATGCGTAGAGTATGTGGGAGCGGCAACAGCATTCTGAGGGTCATTAGTGATAAGCCGTGGTGCGCCACTTTGTGCTCACTGGATACATGTACACGTGCAAGTACATGTACCCGGTGTGTTAAGTGTGTGCAAAAGTTATTAAGACATCTCATTCTTATTTTATCTTTTACTAACTTAGGTTGACTTGGCTCGTGAGGTGGTTGATATGTGGAATGTGATCTCAGCGATCATAGTATCCATAGTCCTAGTCAATGTCTTAATTGCCATGAGCCTTGACCAATATCTTAGGAGGATCAAGGGATTCATTTAGGAAGCAGTACTTCTGGACAAGACTCGTATTGTTATGGACTTCCTTTCTGTATCTTGCATCGTGTAATGTTTTATGTAATCCTAGCTTTTGCCCGCGGCTTTGTTTGCGTACATAAAATATAGCCTATGTCACTCAGGAATAAAGCAGCTGTCTATTGGTGAAAAATTTTAGCAATCGGACTAGTACTACCAGAGACTGCCTCCTTCAAATAAAAAAAAAAAAAAAAAAAAACAAACTTTACTTCTTTATAATATTAGTGTAGATTTTTAAACTAGCTGATGCCAGCGGCTTCGCCTGCGAAGTAGAAAATTATACCAAGGGAACATACTCCTGGGTTAAAAATGGTCTACTCGTGTACCTAGTTTCATCTAAATCCGTTCAGCTGTTCACACACTCACTCACAAACTGTTGCCTTTCTAATATTAATGTGCTGTTAATTTTTTAATGAGAAATTAAAAATTAATTTAATGTAAAATGTAATGCGTGAGGCAACGGTCCTCACGCCCCAGTCGCCGCCGGGATTCCGATCCCGATTTCCGGCCACCGTAGGCACGGGCCTGCGGATGGCGAGCCACCCATTGCTCGCCGACCGTCCGGTAACCGTCCGGACCGAGCCCAAGTCGTTGACGGCGCGTGCTGTTCCACGCGGGCCTCAAGGAGATGTCAGCAACTGTAGGGGCCCAGCAGGGTCGAAGCCTACTGGGGCCAAGGGTCTGATTCTGAAAGGAAGACTCGGCCCTGGTACGAAAGGCAACGAAGAAACAGGAGTGGGTTTTTAGTCGATAAAAGTCTGACACTATCTCCCGCCCCGCCTAAGAGCGGGCGATGTCATAAGATAATTTTCCAACCGAAAAAAAAATGTAATTTAAATGTATACTTAGGCTGAGCGCAGACTTGAGTCACGAGTTTTAAGACAGACTTTCCTCACATAGACAAGTCTGCCTCAAAACTAAAACGAAACGAATTTTCCACATGTCGCACACTTAAAACGAAACTGTTTTGTCTACTACAACGACGCAGCGCACACAGCTTGTGTCAATTCGACTTCATCAATACTGTTATACTAATTTTTCTACGTGTTCTTCGCCCGCATACAAACAAAAGGGAAGCCGACAATCGTAAGTCAGACTTATCGCTGTGCAGTTTTTGTAGGTATTAGAATTTTTTGTCTATGAGACACTTTGTTTGAAGATTGCGCGTCTTCATATGTTTTGTAAAGCAATAGTCCATCTTAAAACTGTCGTGACTCAAGTCTGCGCTCAGCCTTAGATGAATAAACGAGAAAATAACAGTAACAAATTGAGTACTAGGGGCCTTACCATAATGTGTTATAATGTTAGGCGTGCGACTGAGAAAAAGACAATACAGCTCTTTAACAGTGCAGTTTAGGTCGTAAAATGGATCACGTTAAAAGCTCGTGGTAGATCCTTAGTACTTAGCAATTTTCTATCTTTGCCCATCCTCTACGACTTATACGAAGCCAACGACAGAGCTGTCCAGCCCCGCTAGCCAAGTTACGACCGTATCGTTTCGATTCTCCTTTGTTCTGACCACGTGACTGAGCGTTGAGATGACGTCAGAAGATCGAATCGAAGGCGTGGCCTACTCGAGGCGTTCGACGCAAGAGAATCGAAAAAAAAAACCACTTACTTCACATAACCTGCAAATAAAACTAAACACTACAGTGATTGACACCCTAACTGCTATGCCGGAGGACGTGGGTTCGATTCCCATCCAGGACAAATGTTTGTGTGATGAGCACGATCATTTGTTCTATTTCGGGGTGTAATTTATCTATAACTAGCTGACCCGGCGAACTTCGTACCGCCTAATAGTAAGGATAACGCCATCTACTGGCATTACCAGAACAGCATAATTCATTTTATAAAGACATTTTAATTAGAGATGGCGTATTCGGTTTGTATTCGGACTTTTTTTTTCGTGTTTTTTTTCCATTTTTTCTCATCGTTTTAACCTTCCCTTGACTATCTCAAATATTTCAAGACCAAAATTAGCCAAATCGGTCCAGCCGTTTTTGAGTTTTAGCCAGACTAACGAAAAGCTATAAATTTTTATATACGAGTATATGTATGTATTTAGAAATATATAAGTATGTTTATCAGTTGTCTACTACTCATAACACAAGCTCTGCTTCGATTGGGACTTGACGGCGTTGTGTGATAGTTGTAGAATATTATTAATATATTATTATTCCAAAAAAAATAAAGTCTCACAGTACAATACAACTTTGACAACCCATGAAAACGAAGCAAGAAAGTCCTCGATAAAATTGTAATAGGATTAGCAAAGAAGTTTCACCGTGAGGCCATAATTAATGAAGCCGATATCGCTCGTAATGAGAACTCAGGAGCTCAGGTAATGCATGAAGTAACTGAGCGGTTACCGCAATACGATATATTCATGCCGGTGATATTTCACTCGGATATAGAAATTATATAGTGCGAGAAGAGACAATAGGTAATATTTTATTCATAAAAAAAAACCAAATGTAATGTCAAGGTATGCTGGAAGAGATTTCTATAGAAATAAGCATTATTTGTACCTATTTTTCTATTTCCTTCTTCTTGCCTTTTATTTTATCTCCTGTACATCTTCCTGCCCTTGTCCTGTTTTATTTGGGGTCGGCACAACACGTTTTTTTCTTCCATTCTGTCCTGTCACTCGTCACGCTATCACTAACTCCCTGTTCTTTCATATCACTTCTCACACAATCCATCCATCTTTTCTTTGGCCTCCCTCTCCATCCATCAAGATGTAAATTCATAACTCTTTTAGCAACATGCGCTTCATCCCTCCTCTTCACATGACCATACCAAGATAAACGATTCCCTTTCAACTTTTCAGTCACTGGGGACACTTTCAAACTTCCCCTAATATACTCATTTCTCATTATTATTTATATATTTTTTTTATCTCCTGTACATGAATACTTAAATAAATGTAGGTAACTGTACTAGATAGACATTTGAACATGAAATTCTCTAATTATCATGATTGAATGAGAAATTGATCTAATAAACGTAGTGCCAGGCCGATTGTCAAAGTTGCCTATGGCAGTGCATAGAAGAACACAATTTCGGTTACAAATTATGTGTGAAATTCTGGGCTTTCTACGACCTTTTCCGTCTCTATTCTGAATGACCAGGAGATTTAAATAGGATTGTGATATAAAAAAAAATATTTTGGATAAATAAATATCTACGTCACTACATTTTGTATTGGCATAACAAATTGTGTTCATAAAAAAGCTCCTTTACCGCGCTCATACCACATCCATTCATAAGTCATCCTTATCAGTACGTCGTCAACTTTCTTCCGTGCACACAAAAGCTCAGTTCGTATCAAACCGCGGCGGCTGACGGTCGCGTTTACCGATACCGGTGTGTTACGTGTTGTGTTCCACTAAGTTACGATATCGGTATAGTATTTTTTTTATTCTTATTATTGTGTTGTCCCCCGATTTCATCTTCAGTGATTTTGAAAAGGGAATATTTTCTTTTATCTTTTGAAGTTTGAAGTACTAAAATAAGTTCGTGGTTTTTAAAAGGCTTTGTTATTTATTGAATAAGTGGTCTCCTTCGAAAGTGAAGTCGGGAAATTATGGACAAGTATGTGTAATTTTATTTCTTTCGTGTATTTAGAATTTATAACGAAATTCAAGTGTTATTTATATTTAAGTTCATTAGTCGGATAATCTGTTTTTAAATATTTTAACGACGTATAAAATAAATGAGAGATGTTCTTAATATTACGTTTTAACTTAAGTACGTCTAAGCGTTTTATCACACTTATTATTGGAATCAAACGTCCCAAATAGCTCACAATTTGGGACCAATTCTTATTAGTGTTAATTTTTAACGGTGGTGTTTGGCAACTGGGCTTGTCCTAGTTGTAAACGTTAATCGTATACTGGCCTATGTTTAATAATAATGCTATTTTTTTATTTTAAATGTTTCTATATTTTTTACATGCCAATATTTAAAATTTTAAATTATATGTTAAAATAATAATAATATTCTTATTGCTTGTTACAACTATATTACTGACACAAATACAAGCACAACCAACACCGTACCGTATACCGCTTTGTGCTGTCTCCAGCTTGATAAGGAGGGAAGTTTAAATTACGTTTTCTTACTCCATCGCTGTTCTTTTCTGATTAATTTCAGTGCGGGATGCAAGACAGCTTAATCGTTTCTCCGGGACTCGTTGAATTTCACTGACTGCGTATTTCTGATGGTCGTCACTGTTGATTTCGGCTTCAGAGTTGCAGTGGTTAATAATAATATGGCGGACCTGTCCCCTTAAAAAAATACATTTTAAAATTAACTGTTTTGATAACTAGCTTTGTTAACTAAAAGTACAATTTTGGACATCGTTACTGTGTGTAGACGTTGGATTGATATCTAATATTATCTTATTAAATACAAAAATCATTTTATTGCTAACTTCTGCGAGTGTATATAAAGAACTTTATTTCTTAATATTCGCATCTGGTTTATTGGCGACGATTGGTATATACAATTTTTTATTTTATTTAGATTAAACATGTTGAAATTACCACACTTCTTTAATTCTTCCGGTAAGTCATAAATAAACTATTAATATTTATGTACTTCTGAGATCAAAATAATAATATTTCAGGACATGTGTCTACCTGTCCAAGGCCTGTCCTGTCCTGTATATTTTATCCAAATCCCTAAAGCTGTATTATTGTGAAGGAGTAACAAACATACAGCATTATGTTATTTATGTGATAAAGTGCTAATAGATGTATTACAGTCAAATGGGGTGAATAGAAACTCAGGGGTGATTAGAATCAAACCTTCAAAGTGTATTTTCACGATATTTGAATATATTTTTGCAGGTTCTAACTATATCAATTTATTAAATAATTGTTATTCTAAAAAGTCAATTCTTTGTTAGAAGCCGATAATATGGTATCAAAGTGAAAAACCAAACCAAAGTTTTGTTTCTATTCACCCCTGCTTTTCTATTCACTCTGTTTTACGGTACGATGAGACCTTTGTCTTAGAGTGTGATACATGGATTACTTAGTAAACAATTCTTTCTTTTCATTTGAATAATGGAGCACTAATATTTTTAATATATTGAAGTGGAACAAAATTCATTTGACTGTAATAAATGTTTCAATCAAAAACATATGCGAGGCACAATAAGATGCTGAATTGATTTTATGAAAATTTTCCATTTGGTGTATATACGAAAGGTTCTCAATCCTTTTAGCCCCTCTATGCATTTTATAGTGGTTTCATCTAAACAATAAGTAGTCTTGAATATTTTACAGGAAAGACTTTGACTTCAAAAGTAACAACCATTTTATTTCAAAGTAGTTCGCGGAGTAAAAATAAATTTTAAAGTAAAGACCAGCTTGACATACTTTTAGAAACATCCATATAGGTGATAGTTTTGCGACCAACTATTTTTAAACTGACCTAGGAGGAAACTAAAGCTATTTAAGGACATTGATATTTTTTTTTTGTTTACATATTTTTATTGAACTCCTTCGAAACGGCTTGACCGATTTTTATGAAAATATTTTGTGAATATTTGGTAGATCTGAGAATAGGTTATAGGCTATTATTTACCCACCTAACTCAAACCCTCCATTTTTTTTTGATAATTATATGGCAGAACTATAAATTAAATAAATAAAATAAGGAAACAATACATTAGTAGACAAATTTTAAAGAAGTTATTATTGTAACGGTATTATATGATTAAATTATCAAAATATAAAAATTGCAATATAATAGAATCGAGAATCGAACTAAATTATCCATTTAAATTATTTTTTTTTGTATATTTTTCCAAGTAAAAATACTGTTGTGGTATATGATGCATGGAATAAAAAGCTCTTTTTATAATTATTTGAAAGAACAACATTTGCCTGATCAGCTATTATACCTATACTACTTTTTAGATATACAGACACAGGGTGCTCTTTATAACACCTCAGGTATATAAAGGGACATACAGACTGTAATAAAAGGGGAGTACAATGACAAGAGATCTCGCAAAGAGCGATTTCTAAACATTACGCTAGTTCCCCACAGGGGTAGACTGAAGGAATAGGTGTATATGTATTATTGGTGTGTATAAGTGCACATTCTGGTAGTGTTGAGTTCAATTCAAAATATTTCACATAGTCCATCACATGGACACTTATAAAACACAAAGCTAGTGCACGGTTTTATACACAATTAAACATTTAATACCACAGTTACTAATAGACTTTTCAAACACAAAGACTGTACAATCGCGTGGTGTGCAGTCTCAGAGAATACTTTCTCACAACCCATTATTATATTGGATTCGCAGGGCATCTAGAGCCTTCTGCGTATATATAACCCACAGACCGCCCGTGTAGAATGATTGGAAAAAATAATAATGTAGACCAGTCAATCTAGTACCAAATAAGTACATAATATATAATATTAATATAATTATAATATTCCACATCTATCACACAACGCCGTCTAGTCCCAAGCTAAGCAGAGCTTGTGTTATGAGTACTAGACAACTGATAAACATACTTATATATATCTTAATACATACATATTATAGATAAATTACACTTTATTACATAGAAACATTGTTTTTGAAACCTGATGTACTGGAAACCAAGGAAATTTCCATTTGCGCTTTCAGTAACAACTAATAAATCAAGACTTCAAATGAAGTGTCACTCAATGTTTCATTCTCTAAACAAATGTTAAATTGTGATATTACACTGTATAGTGGATTATTACAATGTTTCGAAATACATTGCTGGGTTCATTGTTAGGCTAATGGTCTGTTGTAAATTCTATGTTGATAACGTACTGATGAACATTTTGATGGACCATTTATTGTTGGTTCTAACAACACAAATTGTGTTAAAAGTATATCACATTAATATTTTAGGGGCAAAAGTTTGTGAGTGTGTATATATTTGTTGCTTGTTCACGTTCGAACGGCTGAACAGCATAATAAGCATAATCAGCCTTTCAATGTTCCCACTGCTGGGACTCAGGCCTCCTCTCTAGGAAAGGGAATGGGCCGTAATCCAACACACGAGCCCAGTGCGGGTTGGTGAATGTCACATGTCTTCGAATTTTTGGTTCTAGGACATGCCGGTTTCCTCACGATGTTTTCCTTCACCGTTTTGAGAGCAGTGGTAATGAAATAAATTACACAAAGTTATACGCTTGGCTGGGTTAGAACCCGCGACCTACAACTCGTAAGTCGGGGCCGTTAATACTCGGCCACCACTACTCCACAGCTGCTGACCAGATTTGGGTGAAACTCGGCACACGGGTAGACGTTTTATCCTGGGAGTGTGTTCCCTTGTATAAAAATAAGGTTTAAAATGTTTATGGTAAAAGATTTCTGTTTTTTTTTTGGGTATACGAATGGGTCTTTTTGACGGGGTTTTGACATGTGTTTTGGGGATTTCTTCTACATAAAAGTCTAGTACTTAGAAATAATATTTATCTAATAAATGATTTGATTAGATTTTCAAAAAAAAGATAAGATTTTGTGTAAGTGTATTCTGAACTTTGAAAGCTGTTAACGAGTTTTTGCTAATTTTCAAAACAATTTATTATTCGTCTTCAATAAGACTAAAATAGGCATCGAATTTAATATATTTTGAACTCTTTGCAACAATTTTCACTATAATACCACAATGTAAAGAAAATGATAGACTAGAGTACCATCTGCTATTATTCCCACAATTCAGACTTCATAAAAGAATCCTGTGTCTTTGTTTAGTCCGTAATTGATTACGCACGATTGCAAATTAGAAAGTAAATTCTAATCTAGTTTTATTTAAGTGCCCTCAACCCGCCATGTTATCAATGAAATTATGAACAAAGTTTATAATACAATATAATTTGTGTAGTCAAATGATGGATGGGGTTTTTTTGCGATTATTTGAAAGCCGGTAGTAATTACGTGTTTCTGTTTGTTTTCATAAGTTTAAGGGTTGTTTTGTTATATATTTTTTTTAAATAAAACGTGCCTATTGAAGTTTGAACTGACGAATAAATTCATGTGTTAATTTATAAAAATCTGGAAAGGAACTCATTGTTTCAAGCATTTTACCATCTTTCAGCTTTCAGCTTTCCCAATCCGTTATTTTTTTTTTGTCAGAATTTCGATTGAATGTGCAAGGTTTTCATAAGTATATTTTCTATACTCTTTTAATTTACGAGTATTGAAGGGCCAAAGTTCATGCAGAATAGCAGAATTTCAGGGGTCTTTACTGGATTAGTTTAACATAAAATGTTTCAATTAAAAAAAAAAAAATAAACAGGTAATAACCACAAGATATCTGTGATTCCAAAAATATTTAGAAAAAGATAGAATTGAATAGAATAAAATTTATTGTATATCAAAATATGTAGTAACAATTTTAAATCTATGGGTACAATGGCGGTCTTATCGCTGACAACAATATCTAACAAGCATCATAAGACGATGAGATGTGTAATGACGTCATAATCATGTATGAGCGTTTGTGTGGGAATAGTATCTTGGATTGGGCGCTCTTAAATGGAAAAATTTTAATGATGTATTTAATATCAAATTTACTATGGCCAAAACATATAGAACAAAACTAATAAATTAGTGAAAAAAAATTAATCGATGCCGTAGAAATGAATTATTTCAGTCTACGTGCAACGATCGCGGTCTCTCACTCGATACCTAGCCGAGATCGGCGCACCACACACTCAATTGCTCAATAATTTCTGTTCACACGTGATCTCTCACGCCATTAGATATTTTACTTACCACTATTAAAATTTGTTATTCATTTATTGGTAGTGTTATCTTTTAATTTCACCATAGTGGAGAAGGAAGTGTGATGTCACACACTAGAGCGCCGCGTGAAACGAAATTATTATTGCAAGCACGACTTTAAATTACTAGAATATTTTCATTTTTTAAGATGGTTTAATAATTCTGTAATATTTTTATTGTATTTTACGTTTTTTTTAAATAATTCATCATAATAAATACAAACTTCTCCAATATGTAATCTAATATATAAAAATCTCGTGTTTATCAAAGTCCTCCGAAATGGCTTGACCGATTTTTACGATTATTTTTGTGTATATTTTGTAAGTCTGAGAAAGTCTTGTAGGTAATATGGTCTTGGTAGGTCGTAGGCTATTTTTTATACTCCTAGGTGAGTTTATTATCACGTGGGCGAAGCCGCTTGAAGCAGCTAATTGTCTAATAATATTTAAGAAAAATTCTAAACGTATTGCTTAGTTACAATTAAATAGGTTTGGTATCCACGTATCAAACTGATATTATCAAGCTAGTGGCTAGTTCAATGAAACGTATATGGAGTAAGGCCAGCATTGTGTAACATACATAATAAATATTATGAAAATTATGCATTCATTACAAATGGCCTATCGCCAACTGCAGCAGCTGGTTCGTTTTATATTTAATTCCATATTAAAATCACTATGGTAACTAAATTTCATGTTTGGCACGAGCTAGCTGTTTAATTGTTGGTACCAGGCGAGCAGTAATCAAAGGAATTATGATTTTAACGTTTGATGTTTTGAGTGATAGTGGAGGGGATTGCCCGGGAAAAGTTTAGCTTATTTACTCTGACGGTATTTTATGTCACGTAAAGGGCATTGGTGTATGACAACTACAAGTAGTAAATGATATTTATTTTTCAAACAGGTTATAAATTACACTTTTACATGTATTTTTTGGCTGTCTGTATGTACCGGTTAATCGTTGAAACCGCTAGACCAATTTGACAAGGCTTTCACTGGTAGATAGCTGATATTATACGAAGTAACTTAAGTTACATTTATTTTAGGAAAAGATTTAGGATTAGGTGTAAAAAAATCTTAAAATAGTAGCCAAATGGCATTATGCTGTTTTACAAGTTTGATGCGGGCACCTAGATGGTGCTAAATAAAAAAATTGGTGACACACCCTAAAAAAAACCAGGCAAGTGCGAGTCGGACTCGCGCACTGAGGGTTCCGTACAAACTTACCTATGAAAACAGTTCAATTCATGAATCGAATCTCAAAGATTTTTCCGAATCGCAAAAAAGTTTTTTTTGTGACGTAACCACAAAATTACGGTTTTCAGATTTTTTCATGCCAGAATTCAGGATTCTAGGTCAACGGGAAGTACCCTATAAATTTTGATTCCCTTGAGAGTGTCGAAATGTTCGTTTTTTGTGACATAAACGGCCATATCTTTTTTTCCCGTTCTTAGAAGATTAATTTTTTCACAGCTTTAAGGAACCGCAGACCTGACTATATGGTCTTAATTTTAACTCGCTACATCCACGCGTTCCCGAGATAAAGGGTCTTGACAGACAGACAGGCAGACAGACGGACGGACAACAAAGTAATCCTATAAGGGTTCCGTTTTTTCCTTTTAAGGTACGGAACCCTAAAGAAAATATAACAAATGATTGAAGTATCGATAATATCATAAGTAGGTTAGGGAGAGCCATACATAATAATACCTTTGCCTTGCAAGAGAGACAATGACAGACTCATACGAGTACACATAATTATGTGCGTCACGAATACCGTCGACATCAAATTATAAAACAAAATCGTCACCTGTCAATCTACACATACATACATAGTATAATTATTTTGTATTTAGAACGTTATTTCTGTTTAATTCGGCTTTATAATTACAAACGGCTGAGGTAATTAATGAATTATTCAATGTGAAATATTACACAACTGTCTGGTTATATAATGGTTTACTTTTTAGGGGTAGCCTTATTCTGAAAAACAAAAACAAAATTTTAGTTTTAGAATACCACCACAGTTTTATTTATACCGCGTACATACATCGAAGGACTGGAACAATTTGCCTGCTGCGGTCTTTCCGTCCGATTATAATTTAGGTGTCTTCAAGGCTAGAGTGAATAGGCTTTTAATAAACTAGTGCGCTTCACCATCAACGATTGCATCAATGCCTGCCATCAAGTGGGATCGCAGTCAAGCACTAGTTTATACCATTTAAAAAAAAAAGAAAACGGTTTTTTGTAGAATTCGTTTGAATTTTACTTTGATGTAATATTATTACCTACAGTATTTTTCACATAATTTTTGTTGTATTATTTTTATCATATTTCCTTTTTAATTGGAAAGTAAGTGAAAGCATAAATGCAAAAGTGTAAAATATGTATATTTTTAATAAAATGTTTCTGAATTGGAACCGGTCCAATTTGACCAATCCTCCTTCCTTGTTGAAACGGACAATTATTTTTTGGTCGAAACTTTTATATTCAGTATTTTAATAGTGGTGGTAATGGTTTTTGGATACCCACAATCTCACTTTCAATCTGACAAGGCAAGTAGATAAGGAATAGGATATTTTGATACAAGTGGAAAAAATTTTTCATTGCAACAGAGACGGAATTATATAAGATAGAGCCGTGTTTTTTTTTTGTTGGGAAAATCATCCAATGACATTCCCCGCACTTGGGCGGAGCGGGAGATAGTCTGTTACTGACTAAAAACCCACTCTTGTTCCTTCATTGCCTTTCGTGCCAGGGCCGAGTCTTCCTTTCAGTAGCAGACTCTTGGCCCCAGTAAGCTTCGACCCTGCTGGGCACCTACGGTTTACTGACATCTCCATGTCCACGCTACGTGCCGTCAACGACTTGGGCTCGGTCCGGACGATTACCCGACGATCGGACGGCGAGCTACCCATTGCTCGCCGTCCGCAAGCCCGCGCCTACGGTGGCGAGAGATCATTGCCGCCGATCTTCCACACGAGGACACGGCGGTACTCTGCCCAAGCGGGGCACATTTCTACCGTATGCTCTACCGTGTCCTCCGGGCTAGTGCCGAGTGCTGCAGTGACGAATTTCCACGTGTATCAAAAGAAGTTTTTCAATACACTTACGAATAAATAAATAAACAGAGGGTGACCGTTGACTCGTGGTAGTCGCTTAGCGCCCAACCTGATACAATCAATTATGGCGGTGGCGAGCTAGCGCAGTTTTCCGCACTAGTTCGGAAAACAGGAAATTTCGTGCTTAAGAGCAGTAGGGGTAAAACCAGTTTTTCAAATAGGTGCATTGAAAAGAATATTGTATCTTTATCCCATCTAATATTCATCAATAACTTAATTGTATTAAGTTTGTAGACGGTAATATGTGGAAGAGCCTTAATGAACCGTTTGCGGAAATGCTTCCTCTTATAGGAGTTTGAATCACGAATTCTATTTAATAAAATATGGGTGGATACCGCGAGAATTTAGTAGGTAAAATACATATATCTACGTCATCTAGTTTTTACACACATATTTCACTACGTGAAGCTACGTGTATTACTAAAAAGATCTGTCAAATGCAAATCTAGCATCATATATAGGGTGACTAGTAATTAGTGTACGATACTTAAACACGTGATTGTGCTCATGATAACCAACAACTTTTACTATGGGAACAAATCTGAAATCGCGAAAAAAAATCAGCTGTTCAGTACATTTATGTTTGCCTAATGTACTGAACAGCTGATATTTTTTTCGCGATTTCGGCTTTGCTCCCATAATAAAAATTGTTTGTTATCATGAGCACAATCACGTGTTTAAGTATCGTACACTAATTGCCAGTCACCCTATATATTTATCGTTATGCCGGCAATAGAAATGTGGTTCATGGGATGTAGATATAGATTTGTTTGATCTTCAGTGCTTGTCCGCATGTCTCTCCGCAGACAATGTCCTACCTCCTAACTTGCGTCACGTGCCCTGTTACCTGTTCACTTAAAGATCTATTGACAGCGTCAGCGGATGGCATTGCTGTGGCCGAATTGGGCAGGGCATTTAAATTAGAAAATAAACTATTTTTACCATCGACACGTTAAGAAGATTAAATTTGTACCCTTGTTTTCTTAATAATCTTGCAAGCCAGCCAGTCAACCAAGTCTTTGCCTTCTTTGCAGTCTTTGCTTTGCAGTCTTTGCCAGACAACCAAGGGTGGTAAAGAGAGAACTCTTCACCACTCTTGGTTGACTGGCAAAGATTGGATAAAACATTAAGTCCACCTTTGTACGTTTGTGTTGAATGAAGTTCTAATAAATGATTAGGGTTCTGTTGATAACTTTCGGGTACGGAACTCTAAAAAGTACATTTACAAAACAAAGAATGCCCAAAAAAGTCGACCGACACGCATTATTACCTACCTGACGTAAAAAACTTAAAATTCCTCATTTCACGTGTAGGGTACGTGGAATATGCGTGCGTTATAGTTATTTGGGTAAAATAGGTCATTAAAATAAATGGGCCCGTGCCGAATGATGTTCGGTGTAATAAATAATCAAGCCGCAACGCTGCGGGGCGCTAGTTATGTTAGTATACTGACTTTTATACGTGCTTATAGATACAATTTTAAGTTTTATGAAATGTAGCACAAAGTTTCTTTTTCCATAAAAATTAATGTCACATATAACTCTTTCTTTTCGTATCGATTTGGTTCAAACCCACGACTCTAACCGCCGTACCGTCAAAGATTTTTCCTGTATTAAGCTGTTGATCCCCGCATTAACGCCGGCGTTCACGCGCCATTGTCTTACTATTGTGTCTCTAATTACGCACTCAAAAGGTTAAGTGTATTTTATTAACAGCTTTCATCATTATCATTTCAGCCGAAAGACGTCCACTGTTGGACATAGGCCTCCCCCAAGTGTCGCCACAACGAACGGACCTGTGCGTCTCGCATCCACCGCATTCTTGCGACTCTCACCGGGTCATCGGTCTACCTTGTGGGAGGACTGCCAACGCTGCGTTTTCGTAATATCGTGTCACAGTATTCGTTATCGAACTCATTCAAAACCGCTTGACCGATTTTTATGAATTTTTTGTATATATTTGGTAGGTCTGAAAATAGGTCGCAAGATATTTTTATTACTCGATATAAACAGCGTGAAGATGATGGCATTAGCTAATATACTTTATAATGTTATACAGCTGAAGAGTTTGAGCAACTAATCTCAAGAACTACTCGTTCAAATTAAAAAAAATATTTTAGTGTTCATTAATTTCATTTCATTTTTCAGCCGAAAGACGTCCACTGTTGGACAAAAGCCTCCCCCAAGTATCGCCATAATGACCGGTCCTGTGTGTCTCGCATCCATCAGATTCCCGCGACCCTCACCAGGTCATCGGTCCACCTTGTGGGAGGCTATTCAACAAGGAAACTGGAACTTCCTTTTTAGTGTTCGATAGCCATTATTTAGAAAAGTTATATGCTATATAACAACACGCTACGGCCCACAAAAACAGAGCAGTAACCAAAGACGCAGGTGAAATCGCGAAAAAATATTATAAAAAAGAAAACATAATTGATTGTATCAGGTTGGGTGCTAAGCGACCCCGACGAGTCACCGGTCACCCTCTGTTTATTTTGACTGGCCTATTGGTCTAGTGGTTAGTGGCCCTAACTGCTATGCCGGAGGTCGTGGGTTCGATTCCCACCCAGGACAAATGTTTGTGTTCTGTGTCTCGGTGTAATTTATCTATATATGTATGTATTCAGAAATATATAAGTATTTTTATCAGTTGTCTAGTACTTATAACACAAGCTCTGCTTAGCTTGGGACTAGAGGGCGTTGTGTAAAAGTTGTGGAATATTATTATTATTATTTGTTTACTGAAAACGGGTGACATGAATTGTTGACCCCCCATAGCGTTGATATCCATACACAAATAAAAAAAAAATACCTTATAAATCAGGAGTTGTAACCAATACTGACTAATCTTGATCCTCGGCTACTATCAAAGTGCCCAGTGTGTTTACAAACAAACACACTGTGTGCTACATGTATTTGCTTGGTACGGTATCGAACCCACGCTTGGTTGCACACAAGTCAATCACTTACGTAACCACTGAGCTAATAGAGAAATCGTTCAAGAATTATTAATAGACTGGTAGGTATAGCTGTTGGATTTACTATTGAACCATAGCAATTAGAACCTTGTATCAGTCATATGAAACTAAATGACGCCCACTCTTTCGCCATAAGCGTGGCGGTAAGTCCCCTCTTTAAGGGGTGAATTTTCACCTGACGCATGGTCTCAGCGGATATGGCCCATTAGGGAGTTTCCTGTTTCCGATTCGGGTGGAAGAAACCACTATTGTGTGGATTGTCTGGAGGACTGTAGGCATACGGTGGAAGTCTGCTCCACTTGAGTGGAGCACCGCCGTGCCCTCGTGATGACGATTGACGGCAGTGACCTCTCACCAGGTTTGGTTCAGGCCATGGTCCGAATTGAGAGGGAACGGAAAGTGGCCGCTTTCTTCTGCGAAGCAGCAATGCGAGTGAAGGAGATGGCCGCAAATATGAGGGAACGGACCTCCTCATGCCTCAGCCACCACTGAAGGAAACGCCTCAGGCGGCGGGAGTCTCAGAGCGATTTCATAAGTTTAATATAAATATTTTATATTAATAAACTTCCCGGATAAATTCTCTAAATAATAATGAAAACCGCAATAACATTTTTGCTTGGTTTAGATAAATAACTCGGTCAAACTTCACATATTGAAAAAAGAAAAAAAAAAATCAGTATCCTTAGCCTTATTCCGTAGTATAAACTTTTCAAAAATATTCACTTTACTGCTTTGACTTCGCTACGATTTTATTATACTTACAGAGTGTAGTTAAAATATACTGCAGTTGAAAGAATACAACCGTTCACAAGCTAAAATGCCGAAAACATATAAAAACACTTTTTGTGTTACACTAAAAAAAAAAACCGTTGAGTGCGAGACTCGGACTCGCGCACTGAGGGTTCCGTACAAACTTACCTAAGAAACAGTTTAATTCAGAATTGAGTTACGAAGATTTTTCCGAACCTACTTACATACTTCATACTCATTTCTCACTTTATCCATTAACGTCACAACACACATCCATCTCAACACTCTCTTTTTTTGCTACATGCAATCTTTTTTCATTTATATTTTTACATTCTAATCCATACAGTATGACAGATCTTATCACGGACTTGTAGATTTTACCTTTCAAATTGAGGGTCATCTGTGACAAGTTGTTCCAGTAATCTGTCGCCATTTCATCCATCTACGTTGATCTGATGTATTACGTCTCTGTCCACCTCACCATCCCCATGGGCTCGAGGTACCGAAAGTCAGAACAGATCAGTTTGGGCGTTCCGGAAGAAATAGGGGCACAGCACAAAATATTAATAATCTAATTATGTTATGAATATTTATGCTATCATTATTTGCTAGGATAGCGTTAAAACTTGTTACTTACTGTTACCTACGTTTACAAATTAATAAATGAATTGAATTGCAAACTGTTATATAAGAAACAAGTAAGTTTAGATGGACTGAAAAGTACTCAAAAGAAAAACTTGTGGAAAGGTCAGCAAGCTTTCTTCGAATATTAATTTATACCATATTTTCATTACCCGGACTTGTTTACTACTAGATTCTTAGAGGAAAGAACTTTGAAATTAAAAGTGGTGAGTTTAACCTAGCTCCATTTCTATTATGAATTTATTTATACAACATTTCTAGTGGAGTTCTTGGAAAATAAACGTATTTACACTTTGTAAATACGAAATTAAGAATTTACCGTTTAATTTTAAGCTGAAAATGCTTACCTTTTGTAAATCCACTGTTTAGTTATGAAGGGATAATAGAGTTTAGTAAGGTTAATCTACTTTGAGAAAACCGAGCGAAAAAACTCTAAGATCGTAGCAAGCCTACGCGCGGGCTACGAACTCTCGTAGCCGCGTAGCGCTACGCCAGGATTATTAAAAGAGTTATTTATTTCTTACTTTATGGGTTATCTTACTTCATGAAATAGTAAAATGTCCTTATTGTCTGTTTACTGTCAAATTATCTTATCAGAAAAGTTAATATAAGTTTTCCTAGTAATTGAGTGAGGTCGATAGTCTTGACAGCGATTCCCGTAAGTCACAACTTTTTTATTTACCTTTTAGTTCTAGGAAACAATTTCTTCGTTGAGAATACTTTTCTTTTGACAGATGTTGAGTAATGTAAACTAAATTATTTGTTTATACTGAGAAAATACTCTTGAAATAAGTTATAAATAAAAAAGATTGTGTATCTAATAATACTCGTATATACCTACCCACGAAATAGTTTGTATAGACTACCTAGTCAATAATGGGAACCTTTAGCTGATAATACTGAGAACTTTCTCTATTGAATATTTTTGATATTTATTAGTATATTATTTGATATTGTATTATATATTTTTTATTGTATTATTTTTTGAATTATTTATGTTGTTTTACACTGACAGCCCTAAATCTTTTCCTTTCGTTCAGTCCATCCAAAGATTTACTGTAAGAGATTACCCTGTGCGATAAGACCGCTCATTGTACACTTGTTTTATAAATGTTTGTCTGGTGGTGGTCTAAGTCTACCGTAGTAACTCTTACTTGATTCGCGCAGCAAAACCATTTAACAATTTAGTCAAAGAACACACTTCAGTTGATCTCTTTACAAGCAGTTTAGCATCCATAAAAATTGTTATGTCTAAAAGCATTGTTTTGTAATTGCATTACATTATTGTCTTCTATATTTTCTTCCTACCAAACTTTGTATATCTCAATTACTTCTTTTTCACTGTACTTTCAACAATACTTTCATATTATATGTGGAGGTTTGTAAATGGCTCATCGTAATCTACTTTATCGTCTTATATTTTGTATTGTTAGCTATAAGCCACTCAAATAAAATAAAATAAAATAAATAATAATTTAGAAATAATACACTCAGGAAACCACTTCCACTAAAAATGTAAGTGGGTGACTTAAATTTTTAGCGAATGGGTAGCTCGCCGTCCGACCGTCCGGTAACCGTCCGGACCGAGCCCAAGTCGTCGACAGCGCGTAGTGTTCCAAGCGCGCCTCAAAGAGATATCAGCAACCGTAAGGGCCCAGCAGGGTCGAAGCCTACTGGGGCCAAAG
Source organism: Mythimna impura (assembly GCA_905147345.3). Classification (NCBI taxonomy): domain Eukaryota; kingdom Metazoa; phylum Arthropoda; class Insecta; order Lepidoptera; family Noctuidae; genus Mythimna; species Mythimna impura. The sequence continues at coordinate 6,719,571 of LR990349.1, forward strand.
GTCTAATTCTGAAAGGAAGACTCGGCCCTGGTATGAAAGGCAACGAAGGAATAGGAGTGGGTTTTAGTCAGTAAAAGTCTGACAAGCCCTATCGGCCCGCCTAAGAGCGAGAAATGTCATTAGATGATTTCGAATCTAAAAAAAACCACCTACATTTTCAGTAATTATAGTTACAAATTGCTTACATAATTTAAAAATCTTCCACAAACCCGTAATTTAACGTAAACCTAGAAAGGTTAATTAAATCCTAGTATGTACAAGTGCTGTCAATAAAGTGTACCTAATTAAAGCGCCTGAAACTTTTACCCATGTAATAGAGCATTGCAGACGTGAAACATTTTTGTGTGGTTAGCAACTGTATTTATCGCCGACGACTTGTCGTATCATGCCGGCAATCGGTGCAAAATGTATGACATTACCTGTCACGTCACTTGTCTCGTAACTTCTCCGCAGGTAATGTTATTGTAATGCATTTTGTACTCTGCGTTTGACGGGAAAGCAAATCATTTGCCTACTATTTAGCGACGGTCAAATAGATACGGACAACTGACAATTTTTTAATACAAGTTATAACTGTTCCTTCCGTTCTGTGTGAAGCTGGAGCGACGTCACGACTTCCCCACCTTCCGTATGACGTAGATCCTCACTGGACATGGTAAGTTCGGGAGGGACCTACATCGGATCTAGATGCCACGGGAATTTCCTGAAGAGGAAACTCGTGATCCTATAGTGCAAAGGGTAACTGAAAGATACAGGTGTATTTTTAATCAGCAAAAATCTGCCCTCCTGCTCTACCCAAGAAGGGAGAAGTCATTGGACAATTCCCCGTATTAAAAAAAATAAAGACTAGGTTCAACTTAAGAGATGATACCTAACTACTGCTATACAATAAGTCTTAGAGCACCAACTGTCACCGATATGGCAACGATGGAAGGCAACGAACTCAGGCAACATAAAAAAGATCATTGATGACTTTTAAAAGTTACCAAAGTTTTAGTTTTTTATTACCTCTAGAAGAACATTTTCACTTATACGTAAACATTATTGTCTAGCAATCTTTTTTAGTAACCGGCAACTATCGCCAACAGTCGGCGACATTAAGTGTCGTTCGTCTACTAGAGATCGGCATAACGTAACAGCTAGTTTAAATCTAACTAGTTTTCCTGTTAATTTGAAGGGGGCAATTAGTTTCTTATCTTCAAGTAGGGGAACGAGGAGGGAAGGGGAATATGGGTTGATTAAGGGGGAATGTGGTAGATTTAATGTGGATAGTGCTTATGACAGGAAATTGGTTAAACATTACGTACTTTGTCACATCCTTGTAGCACTCGTAAGTCAATGAACCGAGTTGGTACGCCCCCCATGATGGTAAGCAGTGATGCAATCCTTGATGGTGAAGCGCACTAGTTTATTAAAACTTATTCACTCTAGCCTTGAAGATGCCTAAATTATAATCGGACGGGGAGGCAACAGCCAAATTGTTCCAGTCCTTCGATGTACGCGCACGTATAAAAGACAAGGCGAGTCGCTTAGTCCGGACCGTATAGGTGTCAACAATATAAGGGTGGACACTCCAAAAAAAATGGCAACCTCTATGGTCATCAACTATTCAGCCTGTCTGTGAATGACGTAATTTATTAGGGTATCCAGCTATTGTGCCTGTCAAAAAAAACGAAAATAAAATATACAAAAAAAGAAAAGACTGGTCAACTGTGAATCGGACTCACACACGTAGGGTTCCGAATTACAAAATTAAAATAATATTATCATATTAATAAACTTTATTTTAATTTTATTACTTATTTGTTGTTGTAGCGGCAATGTATGTAGGTGGTAAGTTCCCAGAAAGTCTGACCATCAGTTTATCCAAGGAATATCGTGTTACCTGACACACAACCCAGTTACTGGGTAACTGGGTGGCAATAGAAATAGATATTCTTTGAAAATTTCAAGTCTCTACCTCTTACGGCTTTATCTCATATAAAGCGCGCTATCAGACGGATGAACAGACAGACAGATGGAAGAACGGAAGGACGGACTACGGTGGCTTAGTAATAGGTTCCAAATGGCATCCTTCAGGTACCTGAAAACGAAAATCTATTTAAAATTGAATTTAAATTGGTGTATGGTCTTTGGGTACATGGAGGGTACCCATGTACCCATCGTTCATCACATTTGAATAACACCTGCGCAGACAAAATGCCTAGGGCTCCGTACAACTGACCGTAAAAGGGTCGACCTTTTACACCTTCGCAATTTAGAAAGTTTATTAAACAGACAGTGACTCAAATTTCAGTTTGGGTAAAACCAATGACCACAAAATCTGAAACTGTACATAACTATGTAGGTACTGACCAGTAAAAATAAAAGGTACTTTACATAAAACAGGTGAACTTTTTTCGTCTTTTTTTTAAATACATATTCGGAATCAGATTTTTTTTCTGATTCCGCATAATTATGTAACTAAATTTCGAAAAAAAATTTAGTTGTGCCCTTTTTAATTACGATGGCAGAACTGTTTTGTGTCAGTGTTTGTCTTCCAGGTAGGTAGTTGTTATAAAAAGTATCTATTTTAAATTTTATTATCTAGGAATAAAATAGAGTATTTTATTGTATGTGAGAAAAAATCTACTTAGCTTAGGTAATATGCAGTCCGTAATTTGTCATTTTAGATCATGAAATAACAAAACGCATTTCAAAGGTTTCACTTTTTTTCTGTTTAGTCTGTTTTTAGGGTTCCGAATTCAAAGGGTAAAAAGCTCGCTAAGACTCTGTTGTCCATCCGTCTGTCACAGGACTGTATCTCATGAACCGTGATAGCTACACAGTCGAAAATTTCACAGATGATGTATTTCTATTGCCGCTATAACATCAAATACTAAAAATCAGAATAAACTTTATATATATATATATATATATTTTTTTTATATATTCCACAACGCCGTCTAGTCTCAAGCTAAGCAGAGCTTGTGTTATGAGTACTAGACAACTGATAAACATACTTATATATTTTTAAATACATACATATTATAGATAAATTACACCCAGACACAGAACAAATGATCGTGCTCATCACACAAACATTTGTTCTGGGCGGGAATCGAACCCACGACCTCCGGCATAGCAGTCAGCGCCACTAACCACTAGACCAACAGGCCAGTCGAACTAAATATTTATGAGGGGCTCCCATATAACAAACGTGATTTTTTTTTTTTTTTTAAGGTGGGAAATCATCCAAATGACTTCTCGCGCTCTGGGTGAAGCGAGAGGGCGTGTCAGACTTTTACTGACTAAAACCACACCTGTATCCTTCAAATTACCCTTTGCGTTCTAGGACTACGGGTTTCCCTTTCAGAAATTCTCCGCGGTCCTACCTAGCGGGCATCGGCCCTGCTGGGCCCCTACGGTTTGCTGACATCTCTTGAGGAGCGCGAGGATTACTACGCGCTGTTGACGACTGGGCTCGGTCCAGTTAATTACCGAACAGCCGGACGGCGAGCTACCCAGTGCTCGACGTCCGCAAGCCCGCGTCTACGGTGGCTGGTAGTCGGGGTCGGAATTACGGCGGCTAGGGCGTGAGGACCTTCGTTCCCTCACGCGTGCAGCCTCCTCCTTCGCTAGCATTACTGCTTCGCAAAAGGAGGCGACTGCCTGCCATTCCTCCTCGCTCCGGACCATAGCCTGAACCAGGGCCCGACGCGAAAGGTCGCTGCCGCCAATTGCCTCCACGAGGACACGGCGGTGCTCTGCCCAAGCGGGGCACACCGCCACCGTATGCTCTACCGTGTCCTCTGGGTGGTCCACACAATGATGACACCCGGGCGTTGCTTCCGCCTGAATCCCACGCAGGAACCTCCCGAACTTGCCATGTCCGGTGAGGACCTGCGTCATGCGGTAGGTGAGGACACCATGTTGCCGCTCCAGCCACTCCTCAAAGAGGGGACTTACCGCCATAATTGTAGCGTGCCCATTTGTTACAGACGGTACGGAACCCTTCGAGCGCGAGCCCGACTCGCACTTGGGCGGTTTTTTAATGAGCGAAACAGTAGCCACCATAATTTTACGTCATAGCTTTACGCAAACTACTGTCAACCGATGAACTGACGTGTCTATGTTACTTTAATTTTTAATGTCAGTGCATTTGTCGACAACCAACTGACGTCATGACCACAGAGCAACATGGCGTCCAGCGTTACAAATCGTCTCGTTGTGATTTAATTTGAATAAATTTTGTAAAAAAAACAGGTTGGGTTACTTCTTCTGAGCTAACGGCGCGACGAACCGGGGGCCTCGTCGAACCGGGGGCCCATGGCATTTTGCCAGTTTTGCCACCAATATGAAGCTGTGCTATAGTAATGAAGGAGAATTTGAAAATACATAAAATACTTTAGACAACTAATTGAGTAATTGGTAGCTATGCTCATAAGGGAGGTTACATTACAAGTAATTTTTCAATATCATTTTCATTATTCAGGTTCTCGAATAAACCCAAAAAAAAAATAGAGGGTCGACAAAAATTAATTTGTGTCCATTCCAACCCAGGAGCGGGCATAAAAGTGGTTCACGCCACAAGTCTGTTTGAACGTTCAAACACCTAATGGATTCGGTTTAAATTATACGTATTTCAACCGAGAAAAACACTTATGATGCCCATGGGGCTAGGAAATTAAGTTTCAAGTGAAAATGTTTTCAAAATTGGTCTTTGGGGACACCCGAATATTGTCATTAAATATTTATATGGAGCGCCTTTTGAAACCCAAGTGAGTTTTATTAAATTTGGATGATTCTTAATGTAAAAAAATGTAGTTAGTTCCAAGAGTAGCTTATTTGATTTTGGAAAATTCCTGTTCTGGTTTTTTTTTTAAATCATATTAGATACATCTCCTATATTGTGATGTGTTCCGGGTAACAGACTTATGTCTGTGAGTTCACAGACACAAGTCTCAGACCCGGAACAACAATCTGTAGCATAAGCATAATCAGCCTTTTAATGTTCCCACTGCTGGGACTAAGGCCTCCTCTCTCTAGGAGAGGGAATGGGCCGTAATCCACCACGCGGGCCCAGTGCGGATTGGTGAATGTCACATGTCTTCGAATTTATGGTTCTAGGACATGCCGGTTTCCTCACGATGTTTTCCTTCACCGTTTTGAGAGCAACACAAACAATCACAATACAACAATCTGTAGGCCTTACAAATATTTTATCCGTTCGGGAATCGAACCTGCGATACGCAGCGCAGTTGCCAATCACTCATCTGAGTGATAATAAAAATATTATTTTTATATAAAATATTTATTTTTATATAAAAAATATTACAGTTACAATATTTAAGTTGACAGACAGCTTAACAAAACCAAATAATTTATAGGAGATTTGGAGTCTAACATAAGCTTAACATTTTTTTTTGAGGTGGGACATCTAATGACTTCTACCGTTCTAGGACGGAGCTAGGGCGTCTTTTACTGACTAAAACCACACCTAAATTCCTTCAGTTGCCCTTTGCGTTTTAGAACCACGAAAAACCTTTTCAGAAGTCCATCCATGGCCCTAGAAACCTAGGCTTAGGCCGCCAGGCCAGCCATTACATCATGAATTGAAGTTGTCAACGTACAGTTAACGTGAATAAGAAAAATAGAATAGAATAGAATAAGCTTTATTGTACACCAAAAAAGTAACACAACTTATACATAAACTTAAATCTATGGGTACAATGGGCTAGGGCTATGCTCGGAGTTTCCTTGCGTGATCGAATCAGGAATGAGGATATCCGCAGGAGAACCAAGGTTACCGACATAGCACGAAGAATCGCCAAACTAAAGTGGCAATGTGCAGGGTACATTGCTCGCAGAACAGATGGCCGTTGGGGCCGAAAGGTTCTGGAATGGCGACCACGTACCGGAAGACGTAGCGTTGGAAGGCCTCCTACAAGGTGGACCGATGACTTGGTAACGGTTGCGGGAGTCCGATGGATGCGAGACGCACAGGTCCGTTCATTGTGGCGACACTTGGGGAAGGCCTATGTCCAGCAGTGGACGTCTTTCGGCTGAAATGATGATGATGATGATGGGTATAATGGAGGTCTTATCGCTAACAGCGATATCTACCAGACAACCTTAGGATGGATCGTAAGAACTTAACATAATACAGGGGATAGTCTACGGTGTACTGCTAACAAATTGATCAATCTGTATAATATATAAAACACAATACATAACTATAAATATATAAACATATACATGCATATTAAAATATGTTACACAATTAAAAAAAAAAAAAAACAAAAAAAAATATTATCAATAATAACTTTACCTTACTCCACTTTTCCTCAGTAACAGCTCACATTTATCTCTCTTCAAATCACTCAAGCGCCACGTCCAAGGCCATAAAACTCCAGACTTATAACCCAACCCATTCACGTATAAGAAAATTGTTAAAGAACCAAAGTGACCCAAGAATCTTGTACATTTTTATTAAAGTTCCTATGTGTAATATCTGGAAAACGTCGACAGGTATAACCACCTGTAGGTTGGACATCAAATAGACGCGACTTGAATGCAGCCAACCGTCAGGGAAGTCCGACAAAGATATTGTAATGCCGGGCGGGGCGAGGGGACATAATAAAGAAAATATTGGATCGTCCGCCACGGCTGCTGGTGACGGGCCGATGTGTTTGTTTGGCAGTTTCTGAACGGAGCATGATGGAAGCCGGCTAAATGAAAATTGAGTTCTGCCTGGTTAAGTGATAACAAAAGGATTGCTTTATATAAGATTAGCTGTCCCCGCGGTGTCACCTGCGTCTTAGGTTATTGCTCCGCCCTTGAAGTAAAAAGCATGATATTATGAAATTAGCTTCTTCTTTTCTTTCATTATAATATGTGGGTACATGGATTGTTAAATAAATAAATAAAAAATAAATTATGTAATTATAGCCTTCTTCGATAAATGGACAATCTAACACTTGAAGATTTTTAAAATTAAAACTATGAGTTCTTTAGATTATAACTTTATAATATTGATATAGACGTGTGATCCACCCCGGTTTTCTACGACTGCAAATTATATGCATAAACCTTCTTCATTTATTGTTGTTTCTATTAGTAATAACCACATCGGAATCCAATGCATGGTTTGTTTAGCAGCAAAAGCTCTTACGACCATAAAAGAATTGCACGTTGTTTTTTAGGGTTCCGTAGCCAAATGGCAAAAAACGGAACCCTTATAGATTCGTCATGTCTGTCTGTCTGTCCGTCCGTATGTCACAGTCACTTTTTTCCGAAACTATTAGAACTATACTGTTGAAACTTGGTAAGTAGATGTATTATGTCAACCGCATTAAGATTTTCACACAAATATAGAAAAAAAACAATGAATTTTGGGGGTTCCCCATACTTAGAACTGAAACTCAAAATATTTTTTTTTCATCAAACCCATACGTGTGGGGTATTTATGGATACTCGTAGGTCTTTAAAAATGATATTGAGGTTTCTAATATCATTTTTTTTCTAAACTGAATAGTTTCCGCGAGAGACACTTTCAAAGTGGTAAAATGTGTCCCCCCCCATAACTTCTAAAATAAGAGAATGATAAAACTAAAAAAAAATATATGATGTACATTACCATGCAAACTTCCACCGAAAATTGGTTTGAACGAGATCTAGTAAGTAGTTTTTTTTTTAATACATCATAAATCGTAAACCGCAATTTACCTTTCAAATTTGTACGGAACCCTCAGTGCGTGAGTCCGACTCGCACTTGCCCAGTTTTTGTTGAATTAAAACCAAAAAGGTAAGATGTTTTCTGTAATAAAAAAGATGACAGTCATACTTACGGTGGGCGCTGGTCTTATAATTTAATTCTTTCGAGTAAAGATTATGACATAACCTGAGGAGGGTCGTCAGTCAGTGTCCTCATTACAGGAAAAAAAGACACATCCCAATAGAATGGAACAGAATAAAATAAACTTTATTGTATACCTAAAAAGTAACACAACTTATGCATAAACTTAAATCTGTGGGTACAATGGCAGTTTTATCGCTGATAGCAAAATCTACCAGACAACCTTAAATCATCGGACATCGCACAATAGGTGTTTTAAATATCGCAGCATATTCTGAGATAGTTAGTCTTTTGGCTTCGCTCTTTATTATTTTCAGGTCTTTTTTTTAATGATGTATTTTTTGTTTTATTATTATTTGTCCTGTGCGAGTCACAAATACATGTTTTTCTATGTTTCTTTCTTTTTATGTTTAAAATAATGAAATTATGAAGGTACATCGCATCTCCACCTACGTTTTTTACATAAAACACACGTTTGACAAAAGGTAAATAATGTGAGATACATATATGTATTTCTCCAGCTAAGTCCTGAGGTAATGCCAAACACACCCACCCTTACGTGTTCTAGTGAAATATTTATATCTCAGACGTATCTTGACTTGGCTACAATGAGCTTAGAAAATACTAAGTATATTTTTTTAACACTAGAACGTACAAATAGCTTGCTTAGACTTTTTGACTTACTGATATTACTTTTTTTGGATTGGTTTACGGTTAACTAGATTCTGCTAGTGGATTCGCCCGCGAGATAGTAGATTTCTCCATACAAACTTTTACCCCGGTTTCATCCGCAAAGGGAGTAAATGGAGTAAATTAAAAAAAAATCCTTGCTTATTCTTTGTTTATTAGGTGTACAATAAAGTATAAATAGATAAAATAAATGTTTTAAGTTTTTAAACGACTTCAAAAAAAGGAGGAGGTTATTCAATTCGGTTGTTTTTTTTTTATCATTTTTTTTTATGTTTGTTACCTCAGAACTCCGTCGTTTATGGACCGATTTGCAAAATTTTTTTCCCTTTATAGGATATGCTTCCAGATTGGTTCCATTTTTTCAAAATCCAGTTCTGATGATGGGATCCATGAGGAATCGAGGGAATTCCTCAAATATTATAGGCAACCATATAGTGATTTTGGTATTTTCATCGAGTACTTAAGCATTTACAGTCAAAAAGTAACATTTCATGAAGTGGAACTGATGAAGAAGACCAGAAATGGTCAACGGAACTTCATACTCACATTGATATCACAATGAAGATAGTTAAGCGACTATGACAATACAAATAAATGAATGGTTCTGAATAGTTACGTTGGAAATGGTATCACCGAAGTGGTCTGATGATGATGATGGAGCCGGAAGGTAGGCACTGGAACTCCATAATTAATCAATGTAACCTAGCCGTGTTTGGACTTATTAGAATCGTCATGAGATGCACTTTGGCTATAAGGTACTATCGAACTGATCTGATGATGGAGCCGGAAGGTAGGCATAGGAACTCCGTAATTAATCAATGTATCCTAGGCGTGTTTGGGCTTATTAGAATTGTCATGAGATGCACTTTGGCTATAAGATACTATCGAATTGATCTGGTGATGGAGCCGGAAGGTGGAAGGTAGACACAGGAACTTTCTAATAAAATAATGTAACCTTGCAGTGTTTTGGGTTAATTGGAATCGTCATGAGAAATAGGCACTCTGTTTATAACTGGTTCGCAACTAAAAAGTGTAAAATAAAAACGTTTTACAAAAAAAAAAATAACCGACTTCACTAAAAAAAACAAAGGATCAAAATAATTTTAATTTCGGAAGTCGGTGTTAAATAAGAAAAACAAAAAATACCGAGAAACACCGACTGTGTCTGTGAAGTACCATGTGATAGTTGAAAATAATGTAAAGACTAGAAAATCTCTTAGGTCCATTTATTAAATTTACCAAAAGATATTAGACACGTATTTTTTCTTTTGTCCTGTGAACAAAAAACGAGGACGCTACAGTGTGTTGAATTTTACGTGACGTCACACCTACGTAGAAGTGTACTACTTTCTACCTAGAAGTGATGTAATAAGCTCAGCTCCTGAATTTTGATGCCTTTTATCATTGTATGTTTTTATTGATTTGATAAAGCAAATAAATACAAGTTAAAAAAAAAATGATTTAAAGTGGTGTCTGACTGCGATCCCACCTGATGGTAAGTAGTGATGCTATCGTTGATGGTGAGGTGCACTAATATATTAAGAAAAAAAATTTTTTTTTTTTCTAACTTGATTTAATCTAAATGATGGACTTTACAGAATTATTGTTTAATAGTTTCTGTCAGCGGCTTAGCTTGCGTTAAAGTAGATTTTTTTTCCTGTGAAACTATGGTTTTTTACATTTATTAATTCTCAAAAGATTTACAAAATCACTTACTGAGAACAATATTTGTGCTTCAAGTAAGAATACAAATTAAATAAATTAGTAGCAGTAGAAATATTGGGTAGCTACATACTACTTTTCCTTCTCCTTTTACTTTTTTCCTTTTGTTTCTTCTCTTTTTTTCTTGAAAACTCTTTTCTTATTTCGACACATTATTTTCTACATTTCTTCTATTCTCTCTTTTCGCAGGTCTGCTATAAGAAATTTCTTTTTGAAATAAGCAGTACCTTTTGTACAAAACTCTTATAAAAATGTATTTTTTTTCTGTATTTATGTGTGTACATAAATTATAAAATAAATAAATAAAGCAAAGTGCGTGAAAACGTATGCGCATCGCCACAGCAACGAGATTAGTGTGCGTGAATGATACGATACCATTAACCATTGATTACCATTCCAGACATAGACTATCCGTGTACCTTTCATCCAAATTCGTTCAACAGTTTCAACGTGAACTAGTAACAAACATACACACATACAAACAAACAAACATTTGCCTTTATAATATTAGTGTTATAAGTAAATTGGTAACAACACATTAGTGGAATAAAATTAAACAATTATGTCCCTAGAATTTTATGGACGGCTAAAATGTAGACCTTGTATGAAATGGTGGCAGTGGTAATAAAATCCATGCTTTTATTAATTTGGAATCGAACTTTTGTTTGAGTTTTTAGGGCTCCGTAGCCAAATGGCAAAAAACGGAACCCTTATGGATTCGTCATGTCTGTGTCTGTCCGTCCGTAAGTCACAGCCACTTTTTTCCGAAACTATAAGAACTATACTGTTGAAACTTGTTAAGTAGATGAGATGTATTCTGTGAACCGCATTAAGATTTTCACAAAAAAGTAGAAAAAATACAACAATAAATTTTGGCGGTTCCCCATACTTAGAACTGAAGCTCAATATTTTTTTTTTTCATCAAACGCATGGGTTTGTGTGGGATATCTATGGATAGGTCTTCAAAAATGACATTGAGGTTTCTAATATCATTTTTTTTCTAAACAGTATAGTTTGATGACACTTGATGGTAACTGGAATTCCCAATCGGAGTCTGTGTTTCCTGATAGCTACAAACTAGGTTTATAAGTCAAGAGTGATAGGTTATCTACTTCAAGGCAAGCATGCTCCACCGCCGACCACATTATCGCTTACCGTTGAGGTATTTCAAATGCGAGCATAATATCAATGATAATAAAAAAAAACATTGACAATATTGGAAGGTAATATTCAATTTTTACCATCAACAGTAAAACTTTTTTTTTTATGAAACATTCTTTTATTGTTTCAATACCTTATGTTTGATTGATGACAGCCAGAACATTGATGCTAGAAAATTACTATACCTTAGTCCAATATAAAAGTTTTATATTTGAGATATATATATTTATTTATGAAGGCACTTATAAATTTGTATCGATAAAAGAAATTGTAGTAGATTCGTTAAAAAATAAAAGGCCCGTTTTGACATTTGAAAAAACCCTAGAATGTAACTTGGAACGAAACTGAAAGAAACAATAAAATAATAATTAGAGGTCCGATGTCATCATCATCATCATCATTTCAGCCGAAAGACGTCCACTGTAGGATATAGGCCTCCCCCAAATGTCGCCACAATGACTGATCCTGTACGTCTCGCATCGTCTCGGGGTCCAAAGTAGTTTTTTTTTATTTTTTTTTTTTTTTCTCGGTGGGAAAATCATCTTATGACATCCCCCGCCCTTGGGCGGGGCGGGAGATAGTGTCAGACTTTTACTGACTAAAAACCCACTCCTGTTCCTTCGTTGCCTTTCGTACCAGGGCCGAGTCTTCCTTTCAGAATCAGACCCTTGGCCCCAGTAGGCTTCGACCCTGCTAGGCCCCTACAGTTGCTGACATCTCCTTGAGGCGCGCGTGGAACAGCACGCGCCGTCGACGACTTGGGCTCGGTCCGGACGGTTACCGGACGGTCGGACGGCGAGCCACCCATTGCTCGCCGTCCGCAAGCCTGCGCCTACGATGGCCGGAAATCGGGATCGGAATCCCGGCGGCGATTGGGGCGTGAGGACCGTTGCCTCACGCGATCGGCCGCCTCCTTTGCTAGCATTACTGCTTCGCAGAAGGAGGCAACCGCCTGCCACTCCTCCTCGCTCCGGACCATGGCCTGTACCAAAGCCCGGCGCGAGAGATCGCCGCCGCCGATCGCCCCCACGAGGACACGGCGTTGCTCTGCCCAAGCGGGACAAACCTCCACCGTGTGCTCCACCGTGTCCTCCGGGTGGTCCGCACAATGGTGACACCCGGGCGGGGTCCAAAGTAGTAGTAGATATTTTAGTAGTAGCTACAATGTTAATACGGGTCTTTTATTTTTTGACAACTTTAGCTGTCTGTTCGTCCAGTGACTATGGGCACCTCTAGATCATCAAATGACTTCTCTCGCTCTAGGGTGGACAAAGAGTGTGTGTCAGACTTTTACTAAAACCTGCCTGTACCTTACAGTTGCCCTTTGCGTTCCAACTTTTTTTTACAAGAAATAAAGTATTTTTTTATCTGAGGAGAATATTAAACAGTATTTTAGAAAAATGAACAGTATTTTTTTTATTTAGAGCTTTTTGCACAACTTATTAATTTACAGTCATTTTTTAAAAATTCATGCCACAATTATAACTAAAATTAAAATAAATGAGGACTTAATTCGATTGGTTCTGAAACTTTATTACTGTGATTTGATAAAAAAAAGTAGTGTGAGCGTCTAAGTGGACACTTACGAGTATAGTTACGAGCATTTTGATGCTGAAAACAGTATTTTGTAAAATTTATTTTTGTTCAACAGTAAAATGTATCCGCCGCCGGGATTCCGATCCCGATTTCCGGCCACCGTAGGCGCGGGCTTGCGGATGGCGAGCAATGGGTGGCTCGCCGTCCGATCGTCCGGCGACTGTCCGGACCGAGCCCAAGTCGTCGACGGCGCGTAGTGTTCCACGCGCGCCTCAAGGAGATGTCAGCAACCGTAGGGGCCCAGCAGGGTCGAGGCCTACTGGGGCCATGGGTGATGCGAAAGTGACCCCCGGGGCCCTGGAAAAAAATGGCAAAGAAGGAACAGGAGTGGGTTTTTAGTCAGTAAAAGTCTGACACTATCTCCCGCTCCGCCCAAGAGCGGGGGATGTCATTAGACGATTTTCCCACCCGAAAAAAAAAAAAAAAAACAGTAAAAAGTATAATGTTTTTAACAGTATAGTTGGCAACCCTAGTTCCAGGGCCACGATCACTCTTTAAAAAAAATTTTATGCGCATGGAGCACTTCACACCACCGACTTGGGCTTGATCCGTACAGGACGGGCGGACGGCGAGCTACCCATGGCTCGTCGTGTTTCAGTTTTATCGAATTCACCCTCCGACTCTCGACGCCCGGGGCGTCTTTTAAAGCGGTGGCCCACTCTAAAGTGGAGCGGGAGAGCGTGTCAGACTTTTACTGACTAAAATCCAATCCTATGTTCCTTCTTTGCTTTGCATCCCAGGACCCCGGGGTTCTTTTTCGGACGACCCATGGTGGCTAGGGCTTGAGAAAGCGATCTCCTTCGCTCGCGTTACTGTTTCACAGAAGGAGCTGACGCTCCCCTGGAACGGGAGAAATCATTTGATGATTTCCAACCTAAAAAAAGTAGCTTTTAATAAACCAATATTTAGTATCGATGCTCTCGTCAACACATTTTGACTGGCCTGTTGGTCTAGTGGTTAGTGGCCCTGACTGCTATTGCGGAGGTCATGGGTCCGATTCCCACCCAGGACAAAAGTTTGTGTGATGAGCACGGTCCTTTGTTCTGTGGCTGGGTGTAATTTATCTATAGTATGTATGTATTTAGAAATATATAAGTATGTTTATCAGTTGTCTAGTACTAATAGCACAAGCTCCACTTAGTTTGGGACTAGATGGCGTTGTGTGATAGTTGTGGAATATTATGTATATTTTATATTAAGATATTATTATATCTATAGGTCTAGTGTAAATCAAATTACCGTTTCTCGAAAATATTGTAAGGAATAAACCTCCACTTTAATCTCAGTGTTATCTCATTCGACAGCTTTATTACAAAGGCGTTTGTTCCCGACAGCTGGGCTTATATCACAAATCAGGATGGTCTTTACAGCCCTCAGATCAGGCTATCAAGCCTCTTTGTCAGGCCCTTCTTTGGTCGTACCTTCTTACTAATTTCTTTTATTGTTTGGATCTTAACGACGAGAGAACTACTAAGATTCGAGTATCGATTGCTGTCACGCTCTCGATAATAAGACTTTTTGCTCAAGTATAATGAGTATGTATGTGATATAAGGGCTTTTTTTGTTAGGTGGAAAAATCATCTTATGACAAATCGCGCTCTTGGGCGGAGCGTGAAATAGTGTCAGAATTTTACTGACTAAAACACTCCTGTTCCTTCTTTGCCTTCGTCCCAGGGCCCCGGGTTTCACTTTCACACTACCTGTGGCCCCAGTAGGAGTCGACCCTGCTGGGATATTATTATTATTATTAAACCCTATGGTGCGGTGACGTGACGTGCGGTTGTTTATATAAATGACAGGTAAAGCGGCGACTTCGCACGCTCGTAGAACATAGCCACCGCATCGCGTTAGATTAGCGTGAACCACTACGGATCGCTTCGGTACCGCAAGCTCGTTGAATTGCTCCATAGGACACCCCGTAAGTTTTCGAGATAATATAGTCTTCGAATGGTTTGTTATTCATTCCAACACTCCCTTTTCCCTCAAAAACTGTTGTTCACATTGCAAATTATTCGTGACAGCCAGTAATTAGGTGAATATTCATGAGCGTCACGCTGTCGACTTGAATATTTTAATTATTGATCGCGCGTGATTGCTATACAGCGATTTACATTGAATTAGTACCACGGGCGGCACAATATAACTGTAATTAGGCCATTTTTATTTAATTTTTAATTCGAAATTGCTTGGCTTATCAGCCAGCTGTATTTAAAAGTAATTGTTGGTATGGAATATGGAAAATTTATCGTGGTTTAAAATCTAAAGCTCGTTTGCACGATGAGTAAATACGATTGTTTGGTAGTAACTTAATTAAAACGTCAATCTTTTGTTAGTGATAGACATAGACTGACGATTTTTGTGTCTGTATCTTGAATAATATTGTTTTTCAGTCATCTTCTGGCAACTCGTATTGTTTTCCAAGGAATAATTTTCAAGCTACATGCAAAGTATGTAGGTAGGCTTGGAGAGAGTATTTTCCTAGCTTTCGCGACCCGAAATATGTTCGGTGTTTTCACCGAATACCTTATTTAGCAATATCGGCGTGACACGCCGTCCTAATTGAATAGGTTTTACAACATATTTAGTGCACTTTCGTCTACCGCGATAGCCGGGTGTATTCATAACATTTAAATATATCATTGACATTTTTAGCTACGTTTAACCATAGGGCATTTTAAGTGAGAAGTAATAAACAGTGATTAACGTAAACATTTCTTTCTCTTTAAAAAACCAAACACCGACCCCTCGCTACGTCCCCCGACACACATATTGAAAGTAAGGAATACAATATGAAAAGACAAAAGGCTCTGGATTATAATAATGTTTTTTTTTTTAAATATTATATATACATTTTTTTCTCCTACAGTTTATTAAGAGACAAGTTTGTAGATAGGACACAGGAACCCATGCTAAGTAAAATTTGGCACTATAATAATAATGATCATAAATCCACAGGGCAGTTTTGTGGCGAACTGTTGAGCATTAGCGACCCCACGGACCCGATCTCCCGGGAAAATTCTTGTTCTTCATCTCCGGCTTGCCTTTATTGGCCGGCCGTAGTGAACACTGACGAGGAGCAGAGCTCCCACCTCTCTCTTGCCTTTATTGGCTGGCTTGAGTGGAGATTCGCAAGAGCAAACGTGCTCGGGAGAAGGATGTATAATCCAGTAAGGTGCTGGTAGGGATCTTGACCGTACTTCCGGAATTGTCCTGATAGCCGTGGTATACCTCTCCACTCCTTAAGCACCTCAGGATATGTTGCCCTCTTGTTGCTACGTCACTTCGTGCTAGCGACCGTTTATGGGGGCCCATTTATTGAGTGTGCAAGTCACCCCCTGCCTTTTGTCGATGGATATTAAAAACATTGTTTAGGCAGGGGCCATAGTCTTAACATATTTCCTGGTAACCAGTCCACTTAAGACTTCAAAAACCATAGCCTTATATCTTAGTTTTCCATATGTCGCAATAGTTTCCCACCAACCGGGGGTTGTCCTTGGATGCACTAGCATAGTGCGTACAGGGATAATCACCGGTTCGTACCACTTTCCATTAAAAGCGTCTAAAGGGGCCTCTGCGAGTTGGTTTCGGCTCCTCGTACGCCTTCCAAAGGTCCAGGACCTTAGGGTGCTGAGATAAATAAATGATCATAATAATTGTTTATTTCATAAAGCCAAATATACGATTTGTCCCTCTCAATCGAACATAGAACAAATAAAGTACAATAAATACAACGCTATACATTATTTAAGACAGAATAAACGTCTGTGTCTGAGCTAGTATAAATTGAATAAACTGTGTTACAGACACAGACGCCTTTCCTTTACAGTTTATTCACAAATTTGCTGCGCTTAATAAAAGTATTTATAGGCTCAAAACTAAGTTTAAAATACATATTTATTAATAACTTATGTAAGCAAGAAATGGACGTGTGTGGAAGTGTGTGTGTAAGTATATGTATGGTGTATGGGTATCCTGGTCACCTTGTCGTGAAAAGTTATAGAGAGGGTCTTATGGCAGTAAAAAGCCTTATGGCAAAGATTTGAATTTATTAAGGCTTAGTTGTTTAATATGACTAGGAGGTTTATTATAGAAGTGTATACATTGGCATCTAAATGAGCCCCCTATTTTTTTTTTCATTGTAGGAACCACAAATTTGTGTTTGTTCCTAGTATTAAAATTATGAACGTCACTGTATTTTTTAAATATGTTTATCTATATTTTTAGGAACCAGAAGTGAAATTAATTAAAAAAAACAATTCTACAGAAAACTGAACGTTTATTCTAACCTTTAAATAGTTAAATTCTGATTTACACAATTTAATAAAACACAAAATAATCACATCTACAAACAACCGTTAATTAAATCACTAAATATGCACGATAGCAAACAGCGCCGATCACCTGACAACCTTACCGTCCGAGAGCCAACGAACAAATGACCGAAACACGCCTACAACGTTCTATTTATAGAAGATGTCAGATGACGTCACTTGTTTACCATTGGCAATTACAATTATCCTAATACGGCCTCTCCTGACCGTGCGCCGTCCTCGGAGCCACATTGATCATCTATTGTCACCTCGTCTCTCATTGTTAGGTACTTGCAGGGGCTACGGAAGATGGACCAGCCTCATTGCCATCACCACCTTCATCGCCAGTACCTTAAAGAAATGAGATTGCAGCCATATTAGTTGTTGTACACATAAACAAACACAAAATAACAACTATTCTTTCATCCGTCTCACATCCAAGGCCCTCATTCAATGAATCACTCTTCTAAGTAAATACATTCGTTCTCAAAACATACATCATCAGGCACATTCGTTCGCACTATATCTTTGCGCATGAGTCCGAAGGACACTTCAATACACGTTAACCAACGTGTCTGCTATGTGCCTATACACATATCCAACATATGTGTCTGCAGGACATTAAGTCCAATACACGTTGACAAACGTGTCTACTAGGCCACCTATGTGCCTCTACACATATCTAACATATGTGTCTGCAGGACATTAAGTCCAATACACGTTGACAAACGTGTCTGCTAGGCCACCTATGTGCCTCTACACATATCCAACATATGTGTCTGCAGGACATTGAGTCCAATACACGTTGACAAACGTGTCTGCTAGGCTACCTATGTGCCTCTACACATATCCAACATATGTGTCTGCAGGACATTAAGTCCAATACACGTTGACAAACGTGTCTGCTAGGCCACCTATGTGCCTCTACACATATCCAAAATATGTGTCTGCAGGACATTAAGTCCAATACACGTTGACAAACGTGTCTGCTAGGCCACCTATGTGCCTCTACACATATCCAACATATGTGTCTGCAGGACATTAAGTCCAATACACGTTGACAAACGTGTCTGCTAGGCTACCTATGTGCCTCTACACATATCCAACATATGTGTCTGCAGGACATTAAGTCCAATACACGTGAACACGACAGTGCGTCTGTTCACTCAGCTCGAGGTGCACGTCCGGTTCTATCCACTCGGAAATTTGTTGTCCATCTCACGTGCACACCCATCCATAAAAAGTTCACACCATATCTGCAACATAAAGGTACACTTACTTTCAAAGAAAGCTGAATAACTCTCGGGACACCACTCCCCTTTCCATGGCACCATATATTGTGCTGCAGCCTGAGTTGTTTTGCCTCTGGCTCCACCCAATAGCTTCAGCTCATAGCGATTGCTTGGGAGAACCTTAATAACTTTATAGGGCCCTCGCATTCCAGAGTCCAATTTACCAGTCGATTGCGAGTATTTAATAACAAACACCAGGTCATCAGTCTTGAAAACTTTTGGGGGGTGTCGTTGGCGATTAGTATGGGAATCTTGTTTATTTTGGTTCTTGTCAAGTAGCTCCTTTGCCCGGCTCCTGCAGATTTCCCTCCAAGCTTCACGGTTAGGGTTTGCGTTGTCGATTGCCACGTCGCGGACCAGCGCACGGATAACAGGAGTGGTCGCATCAGTGCCAATCAGTAGGTTTAGTGCTGACATTTGTGTTGTTTTTTGTTTAGTAATATTTAATACAAGTTGAATTTTCCAAAGTGAATCTGACCAAGTTACATGTTTATTACGACTTTCTACACGAATAAGATTTAATACAGTTCGCACATAACGCTCTGCCTGCCCGTTAGCATGATGCATCTCGGGAGTTATGTGGTGGATGTCACAACCTAAATCTGATATCCAGCTGGTGAAGTCAGCTGCTTCGAACATACGACCTCGGTCACAAACAATTAATTTAGGGACCCCAAATAAAGAAATTGCATTATTGAAAACACGCTTAAGTTCGCTAGTGTCCTGCCGGTACATGGTATACAGTAAGCAGAATTTTGTGAATGCGTCTACTAGTACAAAAACAAACTTATAACCATTTGATTCCGGCAAAGGGCCTAACGCGTCCACATGAATAGTGTTAAAAGGAACTTCAGGTTTCTCCCATGACGTAATAGGTTGAGGAGGTGCCCTAGGCACTCGTTTTTTTGAGATACAAACGAGGCAATGGGAAGTATATTTTAGAACAAAGTTTTTCAGGCCTGGGAACCAAAAATGCTTTAGTATAAGGTCTAATGTTTTGTCGGCACCGATATGCTCGTGCTCATCGTGAAATAGTCGCAATAAACTAAGGCGGTGTCCTTTGGGGACATAACACAACAATCTCGCTTCTTCGCCCACTGGCGAGTAACGATAATAGAGTAAATCATTTTGATTGACATAACGACGCGAATCTAATCGACCATCTCTTAATTTTTGTATAAGGTCCTGTGTTTCGTTGTCGGCAGCTTGCGCCATTTAGGCCCAGTTTAACGGTCTATCGATCTGGTTCACCTGCGCAACTGGCGGATTCCTGCTGAGGTAGTCAGCATGAGACATCATGACTCCTTTTCGGTATTCAATTGTGAAATTGAAGTCTTGTAAGTAAATCCACCAGCGCGCTACGCGTGGAAGCAGGTCCTTCTTACGCTCCGTGGCTTTCAGGGCGTTGCAGTCGGTTATAATCACAAAGTTTATGCCAATTAGGTAATGTCTAAAATGCTGCAACGCCTTGACCACCGCCAGCGTCTCTAGCTCGTAGGAGTGGTACCTACTTTCAGCGCCCTGGGTGACCTTACTAAAATAGGCGACTACTCGCTTATTACCACCGCTATGGACTTGCATGAGTACGGCCCCATACCCCGCACTACTAGCGTCTGTGTGTAATTCCGTGGTTAATTTAGGATCAAAAATTGCCAGTATCGGTTCACTGGTCAACTGTTTAATAAGGTATAGGCGTACCTGTTCTTGTTCGGGTCCCCATTCAAATTTAACATTCTTTTTCGTTAACCGTGAAATACTCGCAGTTTTTGTGGCGTACCCTTCGATGTAACGTCTAAAATAACCCGCTAGACCTAAAAATTGTCTGACCTGTTTAACGGTACTGGGTACAGGAGTATTAGTTAATGCTTCAATTTTACCGGGGTTTGGCCTAACCTGACCATGGCTAATTATACGTCCCAAATATTCCACCTCGGTCGTGAGAAACGAACACTTTCGAAGATTAATCGAAAATCCGGCTTGTGTTAAAGTTTCTAAAACTTCATGTAAAAGTTGAATCCCATCAGCAACTGTCATACTCATAAGGAGCACGTCATCTATATACATGAGTACGTTACCAGATTCGATGAACCTTCGAAGGGTTTTATTAATAATGCGTTGGTATACCGTAGGGGCATTACACAAACCAAATGGCATTTTCAAGTACTCGAAATGCCCCTCCGGTGTTACGAATCCTGTTTTATGTATCGAACCGTCCTCGATGGGGATTTGATGGAACCCTGAGGCCATATCAAGGCCACTAAAGAATTTCGAGCCTCCCAATCGGTCTATGTGATCCTCTATGAGAGGGAGTGGATATCTATCCTTTACAGTTATCCGATTGAGTGCCCGAAAGTCCACACACATCCTATCGCTACCATCCTTCTTCTTTACTAAGATAATAGGACTCGCGTACTCTGAATTGGACTCCCTAATTATAGACTTATCTAATAAATCTTTTACGATATCCCGGACTTTCAATTTTTCCTGATAGGATAGTCTATACGGGTGATAGGCTACGGGAACGTCGCTATTTAAATTAATTTGCATTTTTCCCGTTTTGACAGTTGTAACAGCTGTGCCAGATATGAAAAAGGGTAAGAAATCACGAACAACGGATAACAACGAGCTTAGGTCTTCGCCTTGCAAAGGCGTATTTACATCACTCAAACAGTCGAGTTCAGCGGCGTTAATGCATAGCGTCTGGTTGGTGGAATGAGTCAAATACTGACCTTGTTTTGTTCTGACAAAGGTCACTCCATCCCTATTTAAGACATCAGTACCAATAATAATGGGCGTATTCATACAAGATGAAGGCACAATGATAAAATCTATTTAGAGTGCAATGTTGCTGAATTCGACCGTAAGGGTGACATATTCGCGAGCAATAGTTCCGTCATAACTAATCCCTTTAATTACGCAGTGAGTTGGCTTTCGGACGCAAGAAAAGTATTTTACGGCGTCAGACGATATAAGGGAAACGTTAAGGGCACCGCTATCTATTAAGATATCAACCGGTATGCCCTGTATGACAGCAGTACTAATATCGTTATTACGGGAAGCGTTAGATATCTCCCTGCAAAGGTTAACCTTTTTCTGGTTGTTGGTTTGTGCCTCAACTCGCGCCTTAGTAAAACATTCGCTCTCTTTGTGTCCATTCTTTTTGCAAAACGAACAAGTTACTTTTGTATTACCGTTATCGGAATGCTTACGTTTTTTGGTACAATTAAAGCTTTTATGTCCAGCCCGGCCGCA
Organism: Mythimna impura; assembly: GCA_905147345.3. Classification (NCBI taxonomy): domain Eukaryota; kingdom Metazoa; phylum Arthropoda; class Insecta; order Lepidoptera; family Noctuidae; genus Mythimna; species Mythimna impura. The sequence continues at coordinate 6,741,431 of LR990349.1, forward strand.
CGTAAAACACTTGCCTACGGATTGATCATTATGACGTTTATTGGCCGAAGCGTTAGCAGGCCAGCGAGGATTGTCTTTGGTACGCTCAGGCTTAACATAAATAGCTAAAAACGAAACTATAGTTTCGACTGTAAGGTCTGCATTTGCGGCAGCCGCGCGAATCTGAGCATCATTGATACCACGTATGATAATCTGGACCATTAAGTCATCACTTAAGCCCTGAATAACGCGAAGTCGTAATAAGGAACGTCGAGCATATTCCGCGAACGTTGGATATTTATCGGACGTGGTATGATTCCGCGGACAAAGGGACTTGAAATCTTTCGAAAAGTTCGACCATGAACGATCATTCGTTGTCCACTCATTTAGCCACGTCTTAGCATCCCCTTTGAGACAATTAGCAACTCGCGATAAACACTCTACATCAGACCAATGATTCACTAACCTGGCACGCTCCACCTCGTTACACCACACCTCAAAATCGTGGACAGCAGGATCAAAGTTTGACACGTAGTAATTTTGCGGCTTACTTCCGATAGTGGCTAATGCATCGGCCAGCAACTTTGCTGCGTTTGGCACATCATTACCAAGGTTATCACGTTGAGGCGTGATGGCACGGTTTGGTGGCACTGGCGTATGTGACCTACTCGCGGTACTGTCCTCGATTGCGTTTAATCGCGACACAATTGCACTCAACGCTTGTTTTACGGAGCTTTCGCGACTACGGGACCGAGAGCGACGCTGTTTTGAAACACGATGGTGTCGACGCGATCTGCTATGTCTTTTATGCGTTCTACGAGGTGAAGCTTCCTCAGAGCTGCTACTCGAACGAATAGATCGCGGCATTTTTTTTTTATTTTTTTAAATTAACGGTTGTTTTTATTTGAAAATGGGCACGGGCCAATCCCACTTCTGATTTTAGGAACCAGAAGTGAAATTAATTAAAAAAAACAATTCTACAGAAAACTGAACGTTTATTCTAACCTTTAAATAGTTAAATTCTGATTTACACAATTTAATAAAACACAAAATAATCACATCTACAAACAACCGTTAATTAAATCACTAAATATGCACGATAGCAAACAGCGCCGATCACCTGACAACCATACCGTCCGAGAGCCAACGAACAAATGACCGAAACACGCCTACAACGTTCTATTTATAGAAGATGTCAGATGACGTCACTTGTTTACCATTGGCAATTACAATTATCCTAATAATATATATAAAAGACCTACTGATATATCAACGCACAGCCGAAACTACTGGGATTAGGAGTGTGAAATTTTGCACAAGCTTTTCTTTTATGACGTAGGCGAGCACTAAGAAAGGATTTTCCAAAATCCACCCCCTAAGGGGAAGAAGCTGGGGTCCAAAGTTTGTATGGAGAAACCTATGTACATTCACGCGAGTGAAGCCGCGGGCAGAAGCTAGTATTTTTATGTGCGTACAAAATATTCTCGTAAATATCCTGTGAAGATACAGTCATTATATTGATTTCTTTAAATTTATCTCTGAGGGAGTATCTGGGACTTAACTTATAAATCCCTCCCACAAGGTGGACAGTGAAAGGCCTCCCACAAGGTGGACAGACGATCTGGTGAGAGTTCCAGGAATGTAGTGGATGCGAGATACACAGAATCGGTGGTTGCGGCGACGCTTGGGCGAGGCTATGTCCAACAGTGGACGTCTTTCGGCTGAAATGATGATGATGATGATTATGAACCTTTTCTCAATTACGTTGGGGTCGGCTTCTAGTCTAACCAGATGCAGCTCGATGCCAGTATTTTACATCGACCTCTGACCTCCACAACCCAAATAATTGGGTAAATAAAACTAGTGGCAGATTTCTTGGCTTCTGATCATTCGTAACGACTGTCAAATGACAGCCAGAACCAGCGGCATAACATGCTTTCCGAGGCACGGATGAATCTAGGTGGTTTAAGACTGTCACCCATCCAAAAGATAGCGTTGCTTAACCTAGAAGATTCATCCATGCGGCTTGCGCGTTTTTACGTAAAATCACCAAAAAAATAAACTTTTTCTGGATTTTTCTAGAAAAAACGTAGATATAGAGACCAAAATTTTCAGCCGAATAAATATCGTACACAGACACGGGTGTGTATAAAACGACAATTAAGCGTTTTTCAAGGACACTCAAGTTGTACAACCCATCCAAAAGCTAGCGTTGCTAAACCTAAAAGATTTATCCGTGCGGCTGATATTATTTTACCTATAAGCTCCTCTAATAATTTTACATGTTAACATAAAAAAATACTTAGGTAACAACGTAAATACTTTCGTAAAAAACTCCCAGATTGTTTATTATGCAGACATGTTGAGAAATATGTGGAATTCGAGGAAAAATGGCGCTTACATACAGAAACCCTTTTTGTTGACCGCGGCATCATTAAGTGCGATTTGTTTGGCTTGACACAAAGCTTGTGTTCAGAGTAAACGTGGATTACCGGGCTCGCTACCCGGGTGCTTTTATTTAGTTATAAATGTTGTTCATTGGTATACATATTGATGCTTATGTGCGGCATTGCTTTTTGCATTTTTTGTTATTTTTTTTATTATTGCAGGGAGAGCGCTTGCTTAGAAGTAACCTATTTACTCTTGACTCAAAGACACGGTTTCCTACGATTACCCCGAAAACCGTAAAGTTGTAGACACATTATTAAAAAAAAACCGTGATAAACTATTTACATACCAACAAATTTGTACGGAACCCTCGGTGCGCGAGTCCGACTCGCACTTGACCGGTTTTTTATAAATCCAACTCACTTTGGTCCACAAACCTACCTCTTCCCTTACAAACTACTTGCATGGGACCCAGTGCGAATGGGACCAAGTGCGAATGGGACCAACTGCGAATGGGACGAAGTGCGAATAACCCCATTTTACTAAGCCTAATCACTACTACGGTCACTGTTATCTGATATTCTGTTTAGACTTTTCCCGAGGTCGGTTTCCATTTTAATAAAATGCAGCTAAATGACCTCTACAGTCCAGTAACTGGTTATTTGGTTAATGCGGTACCTAAGTACCTCTTGGCAAGGCTGGTGTCAAATTTTCTGGCTTCTGATTCATAACGACTGTTAAAGATGTTGACAGTCGAGACCAACCACTTATTGTACTTTCCGAGGCACGGAAAAACTCGGTATGCAAGGTATGATCACCGATCCACGAACTGACCTCGGTAACCGTAGCTGGACCTTGAAATTCGACCCGTTTGGTGGTTGTTATTATTCATTTATTTTCAAATTACAATAATAATAATATTCCACAACTATCACACAACGCTAAGCAGAGCTTGTGTTATGAGTACTAGACAACTGATAAACATAATTACTTATATATTTCTAAATACATGCATACTAAAGATAAATTGCACCCAAACACAGAACAAATGATCGTGCTCATCACACAAACATTTGTCTTGGGTGGGAATTGAACCCACGACCTCCAGCATAGCAGTTAGGGCCACTTAACACTTGACCAACAGGCCAGTCATTTTAGGCACATACATCATAAACATTCTATTCAATTTTGTAATAATTAATTAACCACAAACTCCTCCTCTATCTGATGATGATGATCAGGAAGGTAAATAAAATACATGCTGTACCTGAGCCTGTTTCAAAATGAGACCAGCCTGAACTGTCTCACAAAGGCTTCTTCTGACAGACCACTGATAAGTGCTCACTTGATGACACGATTGGCGCAGTGGTAGAGCGATTAGCTGTTGCACTGTATGTCGCGGGTTTCCGTAGGGGCCCAGCAGGGTCGAAGCCTACTGGGGCCAAGGGTTCACTTCTGAAAGGAAAACCCGGCCCTGGTATGAAAGGCAACGAAGGAACTAGTACTGGGTTTTAGTCAGTAAAAGTCTGACATGCCTTCGTGCCCCGCCCAAGGGCGAGAGATGTCTTGTTATTGTTGATGGTTTCCCATCTAAAAAAAAATATGTCACGGGTTTGATCCCCGTATGGAACAAATATTTATATGGCTTGTTGTTAGTTGTTCTGGATTTGGGTATCTTGTATATGTAACTTTATTTACATCTTTGTGAACGCAATCATGATACAGGAGTAATTCCTAGTTTGAGGCATTTTTTTTTTTAAATAACCTAATATTATGTGCAGATATCCGCAGGAGAAACAAGGTTACAGACATAGCCCAAGAATCGCCAAACTTAAGTGGCAGTGGGCAGGGCACATTGCTCGCAGAACAGATGGTCGATGGGGATGAAAGGTTCTGGAATGACGACCACGTACCGGAACACGCAACGTTGGAAGGCCTCCCACAAGGTGGACAGATGACCTGGTGAGGGTCGCGGAAATCCGATGGATGCGAGACGCACAGGACCGGTCATTGTGGCGACATTTGGGGGAGGCCTATGTCCAACAGTGGACGTCTTTCGACTGAAATGATGATGAATATTATGTGGGTCGACAATTTCAAACTTATATTAACTTGCAGTCCAGGTTTCTTCATGATATTTTCGTTTACCGATGTCAATGACACCCAAGATAAACATATATTATTATTATGATATTTATTATTCAAAAACCTTCATCACCTTAACAGCCAAAAGGTTCTACTACTGAATAAAATCCTGCCCTATGGGGATCACTACAACGACCAGCCTTATAAAGTTTAGATTCCCTATAAAAGTTAATAAAACATTTGGATAAGTTAGATTCCCTTATAAAAGTTAATAAAACATTTGGATAAGTTTAAGTGATCTGAAAGTACTCGTAAGTCTACTATTTAGGTCCACAACTCCATATCTAAATTAGTTTTAGTATATGCGAAACCCGAAGCACGTGTCTAGTATTTTTATGTAAAGAATCTATGTACAAAATTTTATAACTTTATCACGAAAAATTACTAAGTTATAAGCTTGTTATGTTACCTGGTTGTCCGCACAAATACATTAGTCAACGGGCCATCCAGGCGACTGAGGGGGTGGTTTTGCTCCCGCATCCAGCTGTGCGTTGACAGCTAATGCCCGCTATGACCTGCCGTGACCTGAGTTGTACTTAGTATCGGTGATGTCCAATTTGTGACTTTTTAAAAATATTTTTGGGAAAAAATATAACATGGAGTAACAATTATTAGAATCGATTTAGTTACTGATTCTAAACAAACTATATTCAGGTTTCGCATATACTAAAAATCATGTATATATAGGGTGACTGGTTATTAGAGTACGATACTTAAACACGTGATTGTGCTCATGATAACCAACAAGTTTTAGTATGGGAACAAACCTGAAATCGCGAAAAAAAATCAGCTGTTCAGTACATTTATGTTTGCCTAATGTACTGAACAGCTGATATTTTTTTCGCGATTTCGACTTTGCTCCCATAGTAAAAATTGTTTGTTATCATGAGCACAATCACGTGTTTAAGTATCGTACACTAATTGCCAGTCACCCTATATAAAATAAATATTTATATAACGAGAAACTGACTGACATACCAACGGCCGAAACTACTGGGATTAGGAACGTGAAATTTTGCACAAAGCTTCCTGTCATGATGTAGGCGAGCACTAAGAAGTGGTTTTTGGAAATTCAAGTTAGAAGGGAGCGAAAAGGGGGAAATTCATGTGTATGAAAAATTATATTCTATGGGACCATATATTTAAAACTTAGCATAAATAGTAACCCAGGTACCGAGTAAGATTAAAAAAGATTTTCATCATTCATCAGTGGCCCTGACTGCCGGAGGTCGTGGGTTCGATTCCCACCCAGGACAAATGTTTGTGTGATGAGCACGATCATTTGTTCTGTGTCAGAAATATTTAAGTATGTTTATCAGTTGTCTAGTACTCATAGAACAAGCTCTGCTTAGCCTGGGACTAGATGGCGTTGTGTGAAAGTTGCGGAATATTATTATTATTATTTTATTATTATTTGTATTTCAAAACTACCCCTACAAAACGATTTAGGGTGTTAAAGGTTGTATGGGGTAAAATTATTTCTTGGGTTAATAAACTTGAATCTTGGCACGGATTTTAATCAAAATGAATAAATAAAAAGGATTGTCATTATTAGTTTTTCAAAATTACCCTCATAGGGTAAGGGGTATTTTTTTTTTTTTTTTTTTTTTTAGGTGGGAAAATCATCTTATGACAAATCTCGCTCTTGGGCGGAGCGAAAAATAGTGTCAGACTTTTACTGACTAAAAACCCACTCCTGTTCCTTCTTTGCCTTCGTCCCAGGGCCCCGGGTTTCACTTTCACACTACCCGTGGCCCCAGTAGGCTTCGACCCTGTTGGGCCCCTACGATTTGCTGACATCTCCCTGAGGCGCGCGTGGAACAATACGCGCCGTCGACGACTTGGGCTCGGTCCGGACAGTTACCGGACGATCGGACGGCGAGCCACCCATTGCTCGCCGTCCGCAAGCCCTCGCCTACGGTGGCCGGAAATCGGGATCGGAATCCCGGCGGCGGTTGGGGCGTGAGGACCGTTGCCGTTGCCTCACGCGATCGGCCGCCTCTTTTGCTAGCATTACTGCTTCGCAGAAGGAGGCGACCGCCTGCCACTCCTCCTCGCTCCGGACCATGGCCTGTACCAAGGCCCGGCGCGAGAGATCGCCGCCGCCGATCGCCCCCACGAGGACACGGCGTTGCTCTGCCCAAGCGGGGCACACCTCCACCGTGTGCTCCACCGTGTCCTCCGGGCGGTCCGCACAGTGGCGACACCCGGGCGTCTCTTCCGCACGAATCCGGTGCAGGAACTTCCCGAACTTACCGTGTTCGGTGAGAACCTGCGTCATGCGGAAGGTGAGGACGCCGTGAGGTCTTTCCAACCACGCCTCAAAGAGGGGACTTACCGCCATAATTGTGGCGTGCCCAGCACTGGGTCGCGACAGTCGCTGTCGCCATTTCTCCATGAGAACCCGCCAGAGCTCTGTCCGCCATGCTGCGACTTGTCGCGGCAGCGGAGTTTCGCCCCGGCGTTGCATCTCCATGCGCAGATCGTGCATGTGAGCAAGGCCTGTTGCTACCAGATCCCATGGTGGCTGTCCAGCAAGGAGGCTCGCCGCTTCGCGGGAAATCGTCCGGTATCCTCGCACCATCCGTATGGCCATGACCCTCTGGCACGCGTTCAGCCGGGCCGCCGGCTGCTTCCGCAGCGCTGGCGCCCATACCGGTGCGCCATAAAGGGCCATGGACCGAACGATTCCTGCGTAGAGCCTCCGGCAGGAGGCGTCTGGACCTCCCAAGTTAGGCAGGAGCCGCCCGAGAGCAGCCCCATTCCGATTTAGTTTGGGAGCCAGACGTCGGAAGTGCTCCTCGAAATCCCATCGGCTGTCGAGAACGAGTCCCAGGTACTTCATCGTCGACCCGACGCCGATGTGGACTCCTCCTACCGTTAGTTGAGAACCCGGTGGTGGCGCGTTCCGAGGACCGTGAAAGCAGATGGCCTCGGACTTGTGCAATGCCACCTCGAGTCCCAACTCCTGGATCCTACCCACGACTGTCGCAACCCCGTGTGTCGCTAGTTCGACCGCCGCCTGGTACGACTCTCCCCGCGCCAGGACCAGCGTGTCGTCTGCGTAGCAGACCACGCTGACCCCGTCAGGGAGGTCGCCGCGCAGCACGTAGTCGTATCCGATGTTCCACAAGGGCGGCCCTAGTACCGATCCCTGCGGAACACCGCACGACATCTCTCGGCGTTCCCACTCTCCCTGGTGACCAGGGTAGATGATGTACCTGTCCGACAGGTACGCCTCGACCACACGACAGAGGTAGTCGGGCGTCCGGTGATACCGGAGTGCCCTCCTAATGCTACTCCAAGGCAGGGAGTTGAAGGCGTTGGCGATGTCCAGAGACACCGCCACGACACACCTGCCCTGGGCCACCGCATCCCCCGTCGTGAGGGCTCGCACGCGCATGATGGCGTCCACCGTGGAGCGCCTCCTGCGAAAACCAAACTGGCCGTCCGCCAGATCCGGCCCCACCCGTGTTAGGTGCGCGACAAGGCGGTCTGCAATTACTCTTTCAAAGAGCTTGCCCACCTCGTCGAGCAGCACAATGGGCCGGTACGCGGACGGAGAGTCCGCAGGGCGCCCCGGCTTCGCGATGAGGACCAGTTTCCCAGTCTTCCAGCGAAGTGGGAACTGGCCCCTCTCCATGCATGCGCTGAAGAGCCCTCTTAGTCGAGGCCCGAGAGCCTCCATGGCCAGGACCCAGGCCTTCCCAGGCAAGCCATCGGGTCCTGGGGCGGTATTTTTGGCACTCAGCCTTCGTACCGCCACTCTCATCTCTACCTCGGTCACCTCTGGAGCGTTGTCGTCGTCGTCGCCGTCGTGGTCCGCGTCGGACACCGCTGGTGGCGGAGCCATGGGCGGGGGAGAGTGTTCCCCTCGCGTGGGGAACAGAGTGCTCACCACACCCTCCACAAGCTGAGGCCGGAGACTCTGCGTTAGCGGGGGAGCCCAGGGGCGGAGCTTGTCCCGCACCACCTTGTAGGGGCGTCCCCATGGGTCCCCGTTCAGAGTCCCCAGCCACACGTTGCGGGCCTCGAGTTTGGCCCGCCTTATCTCCGCTCGGAGGGTGCGCTTTGCCTCTCTGTATCCCTCGTACAGCTCCGCCTCTCTGGCCTCCGCATCCGGTGGACGGATGCGGCGCCTGCGGTATCTGGCATACCGGCGTCGCGCGGTATTGCACGCGTTGCGCAGTGCCGCAATCTCCGGCGACCACCAGTATACCTGGCGCCGAGCACGTCCCGGATGGACTCGGGGCATTGCCGCGTCGCAGATTTGCGATACGGCCTCCCGGAACCACTCTGCCTCGACGTCGATGTCGACAGGCCTGTCCGGTGCTTGCACCCAGGCCTGTACCGTCGCGGCTTCCAGGAGGAGCTCCCGGTCCATCTGCCTCAGCGCCCACCGCGGACCACAAGGGTTCTGTCGGACCGGCGCGGTCGAGGTTTGGGCGGAGACGTCAAACCGGATGTACCGGTGGTCTGAGTACGTCTCCACCCCCTCCATAACACGCCAGTCGACGACACGCGGCGACAGAGCGGGGCTGGCGAACGAGATGTCCACCACTGAGTCACCCCGCATCCGCACACACGTGGGGACAGAACCCCGGTTTAGGACGACCAGGCCTGTCTCCAGAGCCCAGTCCTCCACCATCCGACCCCGCTGGTTCGTGAACCGGGAACCCCAAGCCAAGTTCTTGGCATTGAAGTCCCCGCACACGACCACGGGGAGGGAACCAAACCCAGCGACGACGGCTTTCAGCTCCATTAGGGAAATGTGAAGATCGCCGAGAGATCTGTTCGGGGACAGGTAGACGCCCACCACTGCAATGTCCCCGAACCGTGCTGCCACGCAACCCCGTCCCCTCGTGACAGCCTCGAGGGTTGGGGTACCGGCGGCGGCCGACGAAATTAGGGTCACCGAGCCGTCCAGGTCCCGCACCCAGTCTCCCCTGGGCAGGACATAGTACGGCTCGGAGACCACGGCGATATTGATCGACCACTGCGCCATGCTCTGGAGCAACAGATCCTGAGCGGGGGCGCAGTGGTTGATGTTCGCCTGGAGGAGACGCAGTGGAGTCGTTATTGACAGTCCATTACAGTCTCCTCCTGAGCCCCCCGTGAGGGCCCCGCCGCGGCGGGTGTGGCGGCGATAGCGACGGCAGCCAAAGAGGCGGCTGCGGCGGTGAGGACATCAGCGGGGATGGGCCTCATGGCTTTGCCCTTGGTCTTGGCGGGGGGGTCGCAGGACCTGCCCCCAGCCCGGTGGTCAGCCGGTTTGCCTGCCGCCGCACATGCGTAGCAGTGCGGCGGTGCATGGCATTCGACGGCCTTGTGACCGGCCTGACCGCACTGGTAGCAGCGGTCACTGCGGTCCACCTCCGCGGCGCAGTAGGCCCCCACGTGGTGCCCCACGTGGCAGCGGTAGCACCGCAGAGGTCTGGGCTCCAGCATCTTCACCTGGGCGGAAACCCAGCCCACCAAAAGCCTTCGGCCCTCGCCCGTGATGGCCTTGGCCGCCGACACGGGGCAGCTCACCGTAACGGCTCGCATGCCCGTGCTGTCAGCGCGTATGGTGCCCGCCCGCACTTGAGCGGAGGTGCACCCTCCCGCACTGACGATGGCGGCCACCACCTCGTCCACCCTGACGGAGTCGTCCAGGCCCATGATGCGCATGTCTATGCACTTGGTGGGCCTGGACACTCGGACCTCCTCGACATCTAAGGACGCCCTGATCCTTTCAGCCAGGGCGTCCGCGGCAGAGACACTATCCGCACCAGGGACCTCCAGTATTCGGGCCCCGGTTGCGGTGCGCCTCATACGGAAGCCCCCAGAGGCTCCAAGCTCGCCAAGGTGGGGCAACACCGCCTGCTTCGCCTTTGCCATGACGGCGTCATACGTCACGCCCTTCTTTACCGCCTCTGGCTGTAGCGTGATGACTACAGCCTCGGAAGTCGGGGCGCGAAGTCTGGCCGCCATGGCCCGCTTCTTGCGCTCTTGCTGCCTCGCGCGCTTTTTGGCCGCCCTAGCCGCCTTGCCCGCACTCCTTTTGGCGCCAACCACCGTCCAATCGGCGCCAGCCGAGGGTTCTTCGGGCAGGGGAGGCGGCAGGCATGGCCTTGTTGCCGCCGCGGCAGGCAACGCTCTACCCTTCAGGGAAGGAGCAGGCTTCCCCTGCCGCTGCTGCTGCTTGGCCGCCGGGGCCGACCTCACAGGCTCCGATGCCACAGCCCCTTGCCCGACTTGCCCCGACGGGCCCGCCTTGGGCGCAGCAGCCCTGGCTGCGGCGGCGGCGGCATATGACGCCGCCCTCTTCTGGCCGGAGGCCGCGAGCGGGGGGCCGCCTGCCGCTGGACCCGCTCCTGGAACTGCTGCTGCTGCTCCTGCTGCTGCTGCCGGAAGGCAGCCAGCTCTTGCCGCAGCAGGGCCAGAACCTCGCTCTCCGGCTGGGGCAGGGGCTGGGACTGCCCCTGCTTGCGCCCCCCATTCGGCGCCATCTCGGGGCCAGTGCCTCGGAGACCGGCCAGGTCCGCTTCGAGCCGCTCAATCCTCTTGGAAAGGGATCTTTTGAGAGGCTCCAAGACGATCCCCAGTGCCTCTATAATTGAGGTCGTGGCCTGGGGGATCGACCTCTTCTTGGAGACGCCCTTCCTCTTTATGGCAACTCCATCTATGGCGGCTGTGACGATCCCCTTGAATTGGGCCAGCGCCTCTTCCATGCCTTCTGGCTCACTGCCAGAAGGTTCCGGCTCTGAGGGGCTGGCCTGGGCACTGCTTGCCCCAGGGTGGCGCCCCTCCCTGGCAATCTTCAAGGACCGCTGGATCGCCTCCTCAGCGGTGGGCCTTCTCCCTTTTCCTTTTCGGCCCGCACCCCGTCCAGCAGTGGAAATTTTGCGGGCAGAAGCTCCACGCTCATCGTCAGAGGATGTCCTCCGACCGTCTCTGGATATGGGGCGTTTGAGGAACTGAATGTTCCTCTTCTTCCTGGAGGTGGCCTCATCCACCTCCATTCTCTCCGAGTTGAGTGAAGACGCGGCATCGGAGTCCGACGTCGCGTCTCCACTCACCTCCCTCAGGCCAAAGCACCTGCCGGCCTCTGTAGTACCCACCGGCGCAGCGGACGTGCTGGGAACGGGTCCCAGGGACTCCACGCTACCGGTGGGTGAGCCACCCTGGCTCCTTGCGTCCACGAAGGACGGTAACAGGTCCCTAGGGAACCTGACGCGCTCTTTGCCCCCCCCAGAATACGAGGGGCAGCCCGAGCTCTGCTCGGGGAGGGATTCTCCTCCTGCGGTGCAGGCGGTACCCTCCTGGGGTAATAATTTTTTTTGAGTCGCGTCCATGTTGTGCTGAACTCAGCTTTGCCTTTTTTGTGGGGTGGGGTCCCCAATAACCACGTTCGCCATCTTGGTCACGTCTGATAAGCAGACGCGTACCTGAGGCGAACCCACTCTCCCAAAACCACTGTCCAAAAACACCAACAGCTGTTGGTGCCGATGCTTCTAGACAGTGCACCTTCCGTGGCGGTCCGTCTGGACTCCGCCTGTGTGTTCCTCTTGGTCTGGTCCCTCACTTGAGGCCTTCCGGCATGAGTAGCTCTACCGGCATAGCCCTCAAGATCACAGAGACACGCAAGCCCCACCACGACGACAACGTGGGAACACAGTTGGTGGGGAGGGTAAGGGGTATTAAACTTTTTTTGAAAACATTGTCACGAACAAAGTCACAGACAAAGTGCTGGTATTAATAATTTATGAGCGAAAGGTAAATTTATCCATAGTAAATAAACAATATTACTATTCACAGTAATTGAACCAGTACTCCAAATAAATCACTATAAGGCATCATGATCTAGGACTACCACTTAACATCTAAAAGCTTCTGAAACATGAACAATAATCATATTGAAAGCGTTCAAGAACACTGTAACCAAAGTTCAGATAATCGTGTTACGCTACACTACCCGATATACCCTCCAGTCTGGCAGATATTGTATTAAAGTGGAGTTTCTATATATGATATCAGTTGGTATTTATCGTACTAATATCACAATAATATTATGAGGGTGAAAGATTGTACGTATAAAGGTATTTTTACTGGCCTGCTGGTCTAGTTAGGTTAGTGGCCCTGACTGCTATGCCGGAGGTCGTGGGTTCGGTTCCCACCCAGGACAAATGTTCGTGTGATGAACACGATCATTTGTTCTGTGTCTGGGTGTAATTTATCTATAATATGTATGTATTTTAGAAATTATAAGTATGTTTATCAGTTGTCTAGTACTCATAACACAAGCTCTGCTTAGTTAGGGACTATTACTACTATTTGTTTGGAATTTAATTTATAATAATTAGCTTAGCAATAATAATAATATAATAATAATAATATCTTTATTTCATAAAAATACATATAACATAACATAACAGTATAACCAGCCTTATAATGTTCTCACTACTGGGACTCAGGCCTCTTCTATGGGAGAGGGAATGGGCTGTAGTCCACCACGCGGGCTCAGTGCGGGTTGGTGGATGTCAAATGACTTCAATTTTTTAGTGCTAGGACATGCCGGTTTCCTCACAATGTTTACCTTCATCGTTTTTAGAGCAGTGGTGATGATTAATTAATTAAGCTAGAACTACATTAGACCGACGCACACGTGTAACACGCCTGATTTGTACGTAGAATGACGTCGCGTGGCATAGATCAAGTGTAGCTCTACAAGTCTAGTTTCTATATAAAATGTATGGAGATCAACGCGCTCAGATCGACGTGTGTGGCACACGTATGCGCAGTGTAGTTCTAGCATTACACAAAGTAATGCGCCTAGCTGGGTTTGAACCCGCGACCTACAACTCTTAAGTCGGGACCGTTACCACTGCCACCACTGGTCTACGTATTTGCTGTAATTATATAATTTACAAGTTGACCCGGTGAACTTCAAACCGCCTAACAATCTATAAATGTAGTGATTACCTTTTACCTAAACTTATAGACCGAATGATTGAGTTCAATGTTTTTGACAATTGCTGTCATTTTTAGGGTTCCCTATCTCAGAAGGAAAAAACGGAACTCCTATAGGATCACTTTGTTGTCCGTCTGTCTGCCTGTCTGTCTGTCAATACCCTTTATCTCAGGAACGCGTGGAGGTATCGAGTTGAAATTAATCAGGTCTGCGATGCCTTGAAACTGTGAAAAAATCGAACTTCTGTTCGGACTCGCGCACTCAGGGGTTCGTACAGTTCACACTACTTGTGCTGTGAGACCTTGTTTCACGCCAAATGTCAATATTCTAGGTCAACGGGAAGTAGCCTATGAATTTTGATTCCCTTAAGAGTGTCAAAATACAAGTTTTTTTGCGACATAAGCGGCCGTATCTGTTTTTTTTTTTCGTTAACTCAGAACTATGATTTTTTCACAGCTTCAAGGGACCGCAGACCTCTACGCGTTCTCGAGATAAAGGGTCTTGACAGAAAGCCAGACAGACAGATAGACAGACAAACGGACGGACAACAAAGTGATTCTGTAAGGGTTCCGTTTTTTTCCTTTTGAGGCACGGAACCCTAAAAAAAGCATATTTGGGAAAAGGCTAGTCAAATCCACTGGCAAGTTTAGTAACTTATATCATGTATGTTTAAAGCGTAGGTCGACTGATGAAATTGTATTTACAGATAATTCCCGGAATGAACTACAGATGTTGGATTAAATCCCAACTTATAATAATATCATACAACAAATACTTTAATGTTTGAAGAGGTCGACTGATAAAACGTAGTATGTTTACTGGTAATAAATTCTCGGAATGAATTATCATTGTTGACATATTTGCTAAATATATTATCTAAGTCACAATATTTATAATAAAACGAGAAAGATAAAAACACTTAACTTATTAAAACTATGTATAGACCGGATGGTATGTTTTTATTTTTGTGGAAGATGGGTGGGTCTTTAGTGTAGGACGCTACCTGTGTTGACACTCTTGTGTCATCCTACCTTCCTAGCTCGTTGCGTTGTGCTGGTGCTGCCGCTGCAGCTGCGTAGAATCTCTAGCAGCGGAAATACAATTTTATACCTCGTCGGCAGCTGTATTTTTGAGCCGTTTGGAGTTGAAACTCTTGAGCCGAGGTCCGAGGGCTCACATGCTTTTTAAAGAATTATCCAAACGCCTAGTTCACACTTCGCGTGACCCAAGGGCTGGCTTTTAACTCGGTCAGAGATTGAGGGTTGACATACAACGTGGTAATACCGGCAGCCTTTTGGGCACACTTCCAGTCGACAGCAACGCGGAGGATGCCATATTTTAGCACGGAATGAATTAAATGGAAAGTTTTGCATTTTAGATTATGCCTTTGATGCACTGTTTTCTTTTAGGCATTGGTTAGTCCCAGTGGCATCTTCATCATCAATTCAGCCAAAAGTTTTCTCCTATTGGACACTGACAGCCTTCCCAAATCGTCGCTATAGCTACCGCTCCTGTGTGTCGTTTCTAGCTGACTCCCACCGCCGCGCCGTCACTATGTCATCAGTCAACCTAGTGAGAGGCCTTTTAACGCTGCGTCTTCCGGGACGCGGTGTTCAGCTTTCACCAATCCATTCTGCAAGTATTATGCCCTGAACTCTACTACTTAAGTTTGACCATTCTTCGAGATATTTCAGTTACTTTGATTCGCGTCTTTTTAGGTGGGAAATCATCAAATGACTTCTCCCGCTTTAGGGTGGAGTAGGAGGTCGTGTAAAACTTCTACTGACTAAATTCCAGGAATATGGATTCCTCTTGAACGTCTTCATTTCTGATTGGGAACTCCGAACTGCGCTTCAATTGGTTTACGGACTTCATCATAATAATTCAAATAAAAAATCCTGTTCGTATATCGTAGTAACCAAGCTTTTCATATAATTACGTATCTGTGTTTCACACATATGCCCCGGTTTGTTTAATCGCTCACGAAATAATTCCGTACGTGATAATATTTGCTTTTAATGTAACCAAACCGTTCTGTGTAAACGTTTCATAAACGATGTCGTTTGCGTCAAAGGTGAGAAGTCGAACTGTACTGGAATTTTCCTACAAAATTACACCTTCCTTAGGTGTAATTTTGTAGGAAAGGGAAAACGGGTTCATTATTTAAGAAATGATGAAATGTCTTTCAGTTCTGCGGCAGTTTCTTTGACTCAATTTTAAGTCTTGTAAAAAATATTACATTTTGTCCTCCTCCTCCTCGAGCCGTATTCCTCATTACTGAGGGTCATGAAGTTCCCGCTGGATTAGCTTCTTGCTAATGGTAATGTAATGTGGTAATGGTGGTAATATTTCGCCATCTGTGACGGTTCTTAGCGTCATGAAGTGCGACATGCAATTGGCATAAACATTGGGTATTAAATTTTGTACGGAAACATTAAAATCAATAGATTATTTTTGTGAGTAAAAGCGGTCGTTGCATCGTCGTCATACTATTGTATTGTGGCTGTTTGCAGGACTCTTTAGCGGATGGTCTTATGCGGAGTTTAATAAATGTATATTCTACGTTATATATACTGTGATTTCGAAGGAGATCGTGTTTGATATTGCACTTACTAACTTGCAAACTGGCAAGATGGTGATACTTTTAAAGTTTATGCAAATATAGTGTTTGAATTTAAAAGATAAAAGAAAAGAATTGTTTTTTTTAAGATAAGCCCAATAATTTAACACCACACAAAAAAGTTTTTGATTATTTCCGTAATAAATATTTCTGAAAACTATGAGCCTAAAATATCGTGTCCCTAAGCAACTGAGAAAAAATGACACAAAGCCCCACTTTAAAACGTGGGTTTGAAACCCCACTTAGTAAAATAGCAATGCTCTTTCCTTTCACTATTATTATGATAAACTAAGAACTTCGTGTCACTTGTTTATTCATTCAATGGAAGCTCTATTTTGTGCTAAAAATAGGCTTCCTAGATGACGAGGGACACAATACTGTCAGCATACTGTAGGCGTACAAAAGTATTTCTCTACTCTATTGTGGTGATCTATATAGAAATCCATGTGTCTATACTTCTATCTATCTATTTATTAATATAAATAAAATTGAAGTATCTGTTTGTATGTTCCACGCGCGCCTCAAGGAGATGTCAGCAACTGTAGGGGCCAAGCAGGGTCGAAGCCTACTGGGGCCAAGGGTCTGATTCTGAAAGGAAGACTCGGCCCTAGTACGAAAGGCAACGAAGGAACAGGAGTAGGTTTTTAGTCAGTAAAAGTCTGACACTATCTACCGCTCCACCCAAGAGCGGGGGATGTCATAAGATGATTTTCCCACCGAAAAAGTCCGCCTTTGTATATTTGTGTTGCATGAAGTTTTAATAAATAAATAAAAAAAAAGTATCTGTTTGTATTATCAATTTTTTTTTTTACTTTGTACTACGAAATACACGTTACACTACAACAGACGTTTACTGACTAAAACCCACCTGTGTTCCTTCAGTTGCCTTTGCGTTCTAGGACCTCGGGTTTCTTTTTCAGAAATTCTTTATGGCCCTAGTGGACATTGGCTCTGCTGATATCCTACGGTTTTACTAAAAGTTGAGCTCACTTCTGTTTGATTCTATAGTTAAAGTTTTCTCTTCACTACTCTTGGTTGACTGGTAGAGAATGCCTAAGGCATTAATTCCGCCTTTGTACCTTTGTGTTGCATGAAGTTTTAATAAATAAATAAAGTAACATATTTTAAATTTAGTCTTTCTTGGTGATCTGTAATACAGGTTAATTAACACCTATATGAGACACCAGCTCCTCAAAAATGTTCCCTCAAGTTATTTGACTATTTGTTTAATTATAAGGTCTTGTTTTGTGAGGAGAAATAAACGAAGATTATTATTATATTATTAATATAGTCTTTATTGCATTTAAAAAAAAAAACTACACCGCCAACTAAAGGTTGAAAAGTTTACATACGCGAGCGAAGTCGGGTGTAAAAATCACCCACCATATACCTAAAACGATAACTTTTAATAAAATAATCGGTGAATGCATCACGCTGTACCAAAAATTGTAGAGTGCTCCCACTAACACGTGTCACAGGCAATTCAGTATCGATACCGTTCTGCCTTTGTTTTTAAATCGATTCAGTGGCGTAACATATTCGATACAAAATGCAGTGGGATCGCAAAAATGTGTCGGGGGAAATCGTGAACGAAATGCGAAAATGTAGGTGGCTGTTGCTTTCAGCTGTATCGCTTATACATATTGTATACAATCAGCCTTATAATGTTCCCACAACTGGGACTTAGACCTCTTTAGGTAAAGAAATGGGCCGTAATCCACCATGAGGACCCAGTGCGGGCTGACGGTTATTTATGTAAAAAAAAAACTTTTATTCTTAGGCATAGTATGTTAGTACTGGCAAAAATAAGCATGTTAGTAGGTCATCACAAAAAAAAAAAAACAAAAACAAACGAACTATCAGAAAATCAGAATGGTTTATCTAGCTCCATGCAATACATGCAGCTTGATAAACCTACCCATTGTAGGCCCTTACAGCCTTTCAGCAAATACCTTTAGGATGCCTTTGGTGCTCCTTCTCACTCGATGTATTAATGAGGAAACTTTATTCCGCATTATCGCAAACTAATCGTCGGTCGGCGCATCAACGACACAAACATACAGAGGCGGACTTAAGATCTTAGACATTCTCTACCGGTGAATACCGGACATTCTCTAGTGGAGAGACAACATGGAAGCACAAAAAAAAAACAATAAAAAGGAAGATTTATTTATTTATTTAGTTAGGATCCCCCACAGCATATATATACACACACATAAAAACAAATCATAGGTACAGTTCTAATATAATTGCCAATTACGAGTAAACACAACATTTACAGTACATATGCCAGTTTACCGCTTAGTTGCTAACTTCAGTTTTTTGTACAATTGTGACACAAAACGAAAAAAAGAGGACAATAACGGAAACAGGTTAAACGATAAAAAAATACAGACAAAAACGAAACAAACAGAGAAAATATAAGAATAGACTTGATTACATGTCCCTGGCGTGTAGGGAGGCTAAAATTATTGGACTTGGGAACAAAAGCATATTATATATAGTTACACGTCGCTATGTCATACGTTTTCAAATTTCTTTGTTTTTATCACATACACGATGTTTTCCTTCATCGTTTTTAGAGTAGTGGTGATGAAATAAATAAAATTAAAGTTAACGCCTGTCTGGGTTTGAACTTAATCACTCAACCAAGGACCCATTGTTGTGGCCGCACTTAGGGAAGGCGTATGTCCAGCACTGCATTGGATGACTTTCTTTTATAATATTGCCTAGTTAGGAGGATTAATTTCTTCATTTGTCACCAGTACGCAAAAGCGCTGTTTATGAGGACCCTTCCCGATCCATCTATCGGCAACGTAAGCATGGTTTGATAGCTTGTTATTCCATCTAACGTAATCCAACGCAGTGTTTGATACAGAGGAAATGCAAAAAAGCTCTATTGCTATTCGGTAATTCCGTCACTCACTTGAACTTTTCATTCTTCACTCACTTGAACTTTTCAATATTTTTTCAGGACATACTTACATATCTTTTTTAAAAAACCTTAAAATGTTTTTGGAAATAAAAAAATCGTCATTCAGTGCAAGATAAAGGGCCAAAATTCACGAGGAAAGTAGCTGATTTTCAGAGGCTCTTACTGGATTCATTTTATACAAATATATGCTTCGATGTAAATAGAAACCTAGATAATATGCACAAGATAATATATTTCAAGATATGTTTCCAAAATATCAAGAGAAAGACGTATATTAACATCATAATCACGTAAGTGGTTGTACAGAAATGTATCTCGGATTGGGTGCTCTTAATGGCGAAAATACGTAGGTATATGTAGGTACAAATCCCTTAATATTTAAAGATAATTTTCGCTGTGGAAATAAGCGGTTCTCAAACGCATTGCGACATCGGTGACCCGAAAGAAATGGTATCGCATTTGCTAACTTATATCTGTCCTTCTTTGCCTTGAAATTGGTCATACCTTATGCCACTTATTATATAGATAATAATGGCACTAAGGCAATACTTGAAGACTCCTCGGGAACAATTATTTGTCAAAAATGCTGTATTATATAAAAATTGGTTTAAGAATTTTAAAGAATGCATTTTGGTGAGTGTGCGCGGGAATTGCATGACTTGATTCCACCATCTCATTTCCACCATCGGACAACCCGACGAACGGCGAGTATCCACCCTTACGTTGTTGAAACTTCTACGGTCCGGACCAAGCTTTCGCCTCGTCGTTTATACCGCGTACAGATTAAGTCCACCTTTGAACATTGTTTATTACTAGTACATAAAGTTTTAATAACTAAATAAAATCTTTCTACAAGATGACATGGTTAGCGCAGTGGTTAAGTAATTGGCCACAGCGGTACGTGTCGCTGGTTCAATTACCTCGCGCAACAAATACTTTTATGTCCTACAGTTAGTGATACCGGGTCTGGAGGTCTAATGTATTGAGAGTCTAAATGTTTGTCAACGCACCTATGATAGCAAATTACCGTAGGCGTGGGCTTGCGGACGACGAGCATTGGGTAGCCCGCTGTCCGGCGTGTAGTGCGAAAGAGATGTCAGCAAAACCGTACAGGTCCAGTAGAGCCGAAGCCTACTTGGGTTATGGGTAGTCCGAAAGGAAACTTCAAGGTCCTGGAACGCAAGACAAAGAAAGAATATAGGATTGGGTTTTAGTCAGATAAAGTCTGACACATGGAGCGGAAAAAGTGAATGGATGATTTCTCACAAAACAAAAACCTTTGGTAGCAAATTATTTCCTAGTGTCAATAATACTACGACGTTTTTAACAAACAATAAAAAAAAAGAAACGATATTATTATACATAACAATATATAACGTTAAATATAGCATAGCATAGCATAGTCGACCTTATAATGTTCCCACTGTTGGGACTCAGGCCTCCTCTCTAGGAGAGGGAATGAGCCGTAATCCACCACGCGGGCCCAGTGCGGGTTGGTGGATGTCACATGTCTTCGAATTTTTGGTTCTAGGACATGCCGGTTTCATCACGATGTTTTCCTTCACCGTTTTTAGAGCAGTGGTGATGAAATAAATTACACAAAGTAATGCGGCTGGCTGGGTTTGAACCCGCGACCTAAAACAAGTAAGTCAGGGCCGTTACCACTCGGCCACCACTGCTATCAATCAGGGCCGTTTCCAAGTTAAAATAAATATACTCAACCATTTCATGAACGAAAATAAAAATATACTAAGATCCCAGAAATCGATTTCATCGGCACGTGCTGACAAAGTCGGGGACAGATTGATTGCTCCCCCAAATTGTTGTAAGCGCTCATACAGTATAGGGGGCGGGTATAACAACCTGGTTTATGTGACAATACTACATTGGAAGCATCGTAAATTCACATTATGTTCGCTGTCAAGTTAGGTATGACACTCAGTTTATTTATGAGTTTCGCTAGGTAAAGTACGTCTTCATCTTAACTTTTGCTACTTATATAAAGATTTATTATGTCAAAGGAGACAATTTTTTTTGGGCCCACTATTAAACGGTTACGTTTATTTATCATATTACACATGGAAAAAGCGATCATCTTATTATAATTAACAAACCAAAAATTATATAGAAATCTAACCGGAATAATGAAATAATATTAAAAAAGTGTTACGGCAAAAAATGCTTGTTTATGAGCGTTTTCAAGTTTATTTTAACGTGAAAAAAAAAATATGTTACTACAGTGCGCGGCGGTGACATCGGATTTAAATGCGTTTCAAGAGATTTTCAAGGGATTTAAATGCGTTTTAGAAGATTAATTGGTACAGCGAACTTGTTTTTAATGCTGTTATTAACGTTTAACACAAATATCAAGTAACGTATTTTAAAAATCACCGTGGAACGAAACGTAATTAATAGGCTGTTGCAGATGCTCTGTGGTCCAGTTTCAATCAGTTTGACACTGACAGACAACTAGTGGTGGGTCGTTGTCGAATTTTAGACGGACGAGACGTAACCGTTTTGGCGACGACAAAAACACACACACACAACACATTAACACATTATGGATTTTCTATATCTGAAATAAAGTATATTATTATTTTCATTTTCAATATTTATCTCAGGACCCTGAGGTCCTGGACCTTTGGAAGGCGTACGAGGAGCCGAAGCCAACTCGCAGAGGCCCTTTAGATAATTATAATGGAACATGATACCAACCGACGATTATCCCTATACGCGCTATGCTAGTGCACTCAAGGACAACCCCCGGTTGTTGAAATACTATTGCGACATATGGAGAACAAAGATAATAGGGCTATGGTTTTTGGAGTCTTAAGTGGACTGGTAACATGGAACTATGTTAAGACTATGGCCCCTGCCTGAACAACGTTATTAATATCCATCGAAAAAAGGCAGGGGGTGACTTGCACACTCAATAAATGGGCCCCCAAAAAACGGCCGCTAGCACGAAGTGACGTAGCAACAAGAGGGCAACATATCCTGAGGTGCTTGAGGAGTGGAGAGGTATACCACGGCTATCAGGACAATCCCGGAAGTACGGTCAAGATCCCTACCAGCACCTTACTGGATTATACATCCTTCTCCCGAGCACGTTTGCTCTTGCGAATCTCCACTCAAGCCAGCCAATAAAGGCAAGAGAGAGGTGGGAGCTCAGTTCCTCGTCAGTGTTCACTACGGCCGGCCAATAAAGGCAAGCCGGAGATGAAGAACAAGAATTCTCCCGGGAGATCGGGTCCGTGGGGTCGCTAATGCCCAACAGTTCGCCACAAAACTGCACTGCGGATTGTATCTCTCTTAGTCTGGCCCCTCACCCTAGGCATATTACGGCAAAGCAAACTTCACCGATACAGACCTAGGGTATATTGGAGCACGCAAGCCCCACCACGACGTCAACGTAGAGATACGGCGATGGGGGTATATTATTATTATTATTATTTTTTATTTATTTTTTATACATATTTTATATATTTTTAAATATTTCTTACAAAAAACACATATAAAAAAACATTTAAAAATATAAAAAAATAGTAGTCCGCCGGTGTCGGGAGCAGGGTCCAAGCTACCGGTGGTTAGGGCTCCAGAGACAGGAACCTCCTCACAATCCGAGCCGTATCAAGGAGTACTGCCTTTTGTATCAGGCCCTTGATCCAACCGCGTAACGACAGCTTCGACAGATGGTCGTCGAAGCTTTTGGCTATAAGGCCATTGGCAGTCACAACAATCGGCACAATGACAGCCGAGTCCATATTCCACATGCCGACAACCTCGTGTGCTAAGTCGAGATATTTGATTTGTTTCTCTTTCTCAGCTTTCACGAGATTCTCGTCATGTGGGATAGTGACATCGACTATTATTGCACGGCGCGCTAATCGGTCTATCACCACTATATCCGGCTTATTGGCTACAATAGTCCGGTCAGTAATGATAGACCGATCCCAGTACAACGTGACATGGTCATTTTCGAGAACTGGGTCGGGCACATACTTGTAATACGGTACCTCAGAATCCACTAGGTTGTACTTCAAAGCAAGTTGCTGGTGAATAATCCTGGCTACTTGGTTATGTCTGTGCAAATACTCGCCGTTAGCCAAACGAGAACAACCAGAGATAATATGTCTGATAGACTCACCTGGACGGTGGCATGCCCGACACACGTCAACCGTCCCGTCCTTCATTATATATTTCCGGTAGTTGTTCGTTAAGATAACTTCGTCCATAATCGCACAGACAAAACCTTCAGTTTCCCCAAAGAGGTCGCTGAAACGTAGCCAGGCCACGGACGCCAAGAAATCTACATCAGGCTCATGAAGAGCCCGGTAAAAGCGCCCGTGAAGCTCCTTGCCTTTCCATACTTCCTTGCGGTCATCAGTAGTCAGTACTACAGGTTTGCGCCAGTCCTCTTTAGCCATGGATAACGGGGTGAGTCCCTTGTCCACTGCGACCACATCTCGGTGCATACCCACATCGGTTTTAAGAAAATATTCTCTGAGGCTGCACACCTCGCGGTTGTGCAGAGTCTTTGCGTTCAAAAAGCCTCGACCTCCACACTTCCGCGAGATGTACAGTCTCATCACCGATGATCGTGGGTGATGCATCCGATTTGCTGTCAGCAATGTACGGACCCGCCTATCCAGGGCGTCTAGTTCGGTCTGAGTCCATTTGAGTATGCCAAAAGAGTACATTAAAACTGGCATGACCCAACCGTTGAAGGCGCGCACCTTATTTCCGCCCGACAGAAGGCTATTTAATACCTTCTTTAGGCGGCCAAAGAAGCGCTCCTTCAGCGATTGCTTCATGTCAGCATTGTTAATGCCTAACGCTTCTGACATACCCAAATACCTGTAGGTTTCGGTCGAGGAGAGCGATTTAAGGTGTATGGAATCCGGGAGTTGAATTCCCTCGGATTCCATAATCTCCCCTTGCTTTACATGCATAGCTGCACATTTGTCCACACCAAATTCCATCCTGATGGCGCTACTGAAAGTTTCAGTTACCTTCAGTAGCTCCATTAGTTGCAAATTGCTGGGGGCAAAGAGTTTCAGGTCATCCATGTAAAGAAGGTGAGATATGGCCTGACCACCTCTTCTCAACCGATAGCCCAGTCCTGAATCCTCCAGTAATGTGCTAAGAGGATTCAGAGCTAAGCAAAACCAAAGTGGACTCAGACTGTCGCCCTGAAATATTCCCCGTTTAATCCTAATAGGCTCATCATCACCCTGGATCGGTCGACATCCTGGATAGCGAAGTACCGTCTTCCATTGCCTCATACATGACTCAAGGAAGGTGCGTAAAGTCGTATCTATTTTGTACAACTCCAACACCCTCATGAGCCATGTATGTGGAACAGAGTCATAGGCCTTCTTGTAATCTATCCAACATGTCGACAGATCCTTGCGGGATCGACGAGCCTGTTGGCTTACGGCCATGTCTATGAGGAGTAGCTCCTTAGTACCCCGGGACCCATTCCTACATCCATTCTGAGAGGCAGACATAATCGAGTTATTCTCTATGTGTCGATTGATTTTTTCTCTCAGAATGGATGTAAGAAGTTTATAGACCGTCGACAAACACGTAATCGGTCTATAATTCTTGGGTTCCGCGGGGTTACCTGTCTTATGGAGCAGGTGGGTAACGCCAGTTGTTAGATACTCTGGTAGCGACCCAGACTCTAAGGTTGACTGGAATTGCGATGCCAGGGGCGCGTGTGAGTTTCTATACCATTTCAGCCAGAAGTTTTGCAGTCCGTCCGGTCCCGGTGATTTCCAGTTCGGTAACGGACGAACTGCTTTGGCTACATCCGCTGGACTAATTGTAATTTTTTCCATTTCTGGTATAGCTTCACACACGCGCTCGACTTCACGTATCCAGCCTCCCTCAGTGTGACTGACAGGCACCGACCAAATGTTTCGCCAGAATGTAATAGTGGCAAAATCATCTGGGCGGAGCCCGTCAATCACATTTTGTTCAGGTCGCTCCCAAGCTCTATATACCCACCTCTCATCGCTCTGGAAAATGCGATTCTGCGAGTACCGATCAACCCGCCGCTTATACCGGCGAATGCGGCTCGCCCATGCACAAACCTTCTGCTTCAGGAAGTCGATGCGCTCTGTGACACGTGACATATATTCTTGAGGGCTGATACTAGTCCCCAAAAACGCACGCCTCACAAAGCGCATCACTCGTGGTCGCGTATTACCCTCCCTGAAACTGTGTAGTTTGCCGATGAGTACCCTGGCCCCATCGATACGCCTCTCAATTCTGTATTGCCAGGCTGGTACAGCAGGTTTTGGTCGAATAGTTCCATCTGTATTAGGGAACTTGATGTTCGCCAAACGACATGCCGCAACAGCCCCACAATACAAGATTGAGTGCGTATCAACGAGGTTCTCGCTACTCTCAAAGATGTTTTTAAGCAGCGAGTCCAGAGTACACACCAGCGCCCTATTTTTTTTGTGCATGGGTAACCGTGGCAAACGGGGTCTAAGCTCAGTCGGAGTCAATCTGTACTCGCGAAGCGCATCCTCCAGTGCGCTCCTCAGTTCGTCGTTGCACTGGCTACTTACTGTGACAACCCTCTCATCTGCATCATCATTATTAAGAATGGACCGCGGCGAGATTGCGTTAGTAGTCGGCGTTGCCGCGGTCTGCGTTTGTATAGATGTGGAGACGATTTGGTTGCTCAGTACCTCTGAGCGCAGCCGATCAAGTGCAGCGTCGTCCAACCTGTGATTGCGTTGGATAAACCGCACCTGATCCGACAATCGTTGGGCCGAGACGTTGACGGTTGGTTCCAGGTCCTGAAAAAGAGACAGCATCCTATCACGATACGCAGTGAGGCTAGTTCCCCCCTCTGTAGACCCGTAATATGCGCGCATGACGTTCTCATTCATAGACTGAGTCCATCTCATGCGCTGCACACAACCACCGGCAGCGGGGACCCGGCTCGGAGCCGGTTGGCCCCCAGGTCCCAAGCTCTTCGGTGGCCGGCCTCTCCCCGGCCGACGTACAGGTGTTGGCGACGTCGGCGGGGAAAAATACTCGTCGCTCGAGCTCGACGCAACTGCAGCCACCGGTGACACTGGTGATCCGAGGTCCGGCGGCGGCGAGGCGGAGCTGAGCGGCGAGCCCGGGGGTGGATGGCGTGCGCGACGGGCAGCTGCTCTAGTCAACATTTTTATTCATTCCATTTCCAGTTTCCAATTTAGATGCGATGTGTTTGACGTTGTCAAACGTCATTCGGTGTTTTTCTCTTCATATTTCATAAATTAGTTTATTTGTTTAATGCGGATAGGATATAGGTTTTCTGTATTTTTTATTTCTTCTTAAATGATCAATTGTAACACAGTTTTGGGTGAAATGTACGATTTTATCAAATTTATAATGGAATAGAAAAAAAATTGACTGTTGTTGCTAGAGTGTTGCCAGGTTATTATTATTATTATTATTAAAAACGGTTGCAGAAAACGGTCGTCGTCGCAACTGGTTTGAAGACGAAACTATCGTTGAGTGAAGTAGTTGCAGAAAACGTTCGTTGTCGCAACTAGTTTGAGGACGGTAATAAATTCTGTATTCGTCGCGTCGTCGTTTCAAAACCAGTTATTACAATGAAAAATAAACTTTATGACTATAAACATAAAATTCATTTTTCATTGCAATAACTGGTTTTAAAAACGACGACGCGACGAGTGTGATAGTTGAAGCAATGGATTTTCGACCTTATTTGATAACAATTCGCATACAGTAATTCGAAGACTGGTTTGTGCAACGAAGACTGTTTGGTCGCAGGATGGAAAACGGTTGTTACGTTGCAGAACAAAAAACGGTCTTTGAAAACTGTTCGTCGTTGAAACGCCCACCGCTACAGACAACATTATTATTGTTTCCGATTACTAGATAGTTGCATGTTTCTTCTGTTCTTTTCGTATTTTTATTCGAAAGATTTTATGAATATGGCATCTGTAGATACATGCATAATCCACAAAGCCGTTGTATCAATTGTGCAGCACGATTTCAACGGAATGTTGAATACTGCTCTTGCTGGATACTGTTGTAATTGTTTAGTGGGCAGACGCACTGTTGGCTGCTGTGCTTATGTGATGTGTATAGTGTGGTTTTTATCTTGTGCGCGGCATCAAGGTGAGGTTGAGCCACCTGCATCTTTTTTAGATGAAATACTGCTTTTAAGAGATGACTTTGAAAATGATGATGATGAACAGTAATAAATACTTGTGATGTACCTATAATGTGGTTTTTTTTCTCCTTACACAACCAGCATAAAACACATCACCTTATTATTTTAGATCTACAGTCAATGGCCGGCAAAAGCCGCGCTATTTCGAAATGAATACATCTACGCATTTTCATGAATAAGTCTATCAAATCGTGTAAATCACATCAAAGTCTGTCACGTAGTACAGACGTGACTTTGTTTTATACTGTATATTATTGAACAGTGCACTATTTTAACTTAAAATACCAAGGAGACCTATCCACTCATTAGACAATCGCTCTTGTGAGATTTTAGGTTATTATGAGAGTCATGTTTTGACTGTCGTATTTCACGGTACTCCAGTTACATAAAGTTTTGCTAATATTACCAATGTAATCTAGAGATTATAAGGAATAAACTAACGTGCATTTCATTGCTATACGCCACAACTTGTGGTGGGCCTATTCCCCAAACAAAAAAAATTGTCTCCTTTTCGGTTACTGTAGGCGCGGGCTTGCGGACGGTGAGCAGTGGGTAGCTCGCCATCCGACCTTCCGATAACCGTTTCGCCTCGTCGTTTATACCGCGTACATCGAAGGACTAAAACAATTTGCCTGCTGCGGTCTTCCCGTCCGATTATAATTTAGGTGTCTCCAAGGCTAGAGTAAATAGGCTCTTAATAAACTAGTGCGCCTCGCCATCAACGATTGCATCACTGCTTATCTCAGGTGAGATCGCATTCAAGCACTAATTTATATCAATAAAAAAAAAGATTACATATATGTGTGTGCATATTTATTAGTCCTACATACTTTAACGGCTGAACGAATAACGACGGAAGATCCCGGAATGGCACATAACTTTTTCACATGAAGTATGGGACCTTTGGGACCATCATCATCATCATCATTTCAGCCGAAAGACGTCCACTGTTGGACATAGGCCTCCCCCAAGTGTCGCCATAATGGCCGGTCCTGTGCGTCTCGCATCTATCGGATTCTCGCGACCCTCACCAGGTCATCGGTCCACCTTGTGGGAGGCCTTCCAACGCTGCGTCTTCCGGTACGTGGTCGCCATTCCAGAACCTTTCGTCCCCATCGACCATCTGCTCTGCGAGCAATGTGCCCTGCCCACTGCCACTTAAGTTTGGCGATTCTTTAGGCTATGTCTGTAACCTTAGTTCTCCTGCGGATATCTTCATTTCTGATGTGATTACGCAAGGAAACTCCGAGCATAGCCCTTTGAGTGACTTTAAGCCTTCTGATGAAGCCCATTGTAAGCTACAACTTTTCGGAGCCATAATTATGTCATCACTGGCAACACGCACTGGTCATAGACTTGAACCCTTTTTTCCCTTGGCACCGCAGAACTAATTTTAAGTGAAATATTGAATCTTGGAGTAGGACATATGATAATTGTATACCGGGAGTAGGGCGAAAGGCAAAACTAGTGGCAGAAGCTAGTAACAGATTTATAATACAAGCCTGTGTAGGGCAAAGGCCTCTTGTAATACCTACAGAGAAAACACGAGTATTAGTCACGATTCTTGCTCAAGGCTGGTCGGTGATTCCACCGTAGAATTTAGTACCAGAGCAGTAGAGGAAAATGGGCTCAAACTGTTGTTTACAACTCCGCACTGCGAACTAAATGTTTACTGAAAAAACTGGACTAGTGCGAGTCGGTCTCGCGCTCTGAGGGTTCCGTACAAACTTACCTATGTAAAAAAAAGTTACAATAAATTTACTGTTTTCAGATTTATTTCTATATCTATCCTATAAGGCCTTGCTTTATACCAAATTTCAGGATTCGGGGGTCATTGGGAAGTACCCTATGAATTTTGATTCCCTTGAGAGTATCGAAATATACGTTTTTTGCCGCATAAACGGCCGTCTCTTTTTTATTCGATAACTTAGAAGTTTATTTTTTTTTCACAGCTTCAAGGGACCGCAAACCTGAGTATATGGTTTCAATTTCAACTTGATACCTGCACGCGTTCCCGAGATAAAGGGTCTTGACAGACAGACAGAGAGATGGACGAACAACAAAGTGATCTTATTAGGGTTCCGTTTTTGCCTTTTCAGGTACGGAACCCTAAAAAGTAACAGAATTCAAAGCGTTAACACACTTAACGTATCGTAGCAATCAGTGTCCTGTTAGGCTACAGACACACTGGTGTCCTGTACCTAACCGACCGTAGTTGTTAGAACTCCGTCACGGCACGTCTGTTTTAGGAAATGTACATAATATATGTATATTGGCCCTTTTGATGTCTTTCTGCGGAGTCGTGACATTGACCGCTTCAAACAAAAATTGGATAGAGTCCTCTTTAAAAACGGTACGCATCTCCGGTAATCGCTTTTTGTCTATTTTGAGGTGGAAAAATCATGAAATCATTTCTCCTACTCTGGGTAAATCGAAAGGGACTGTTAGTGATTAAAACCCACCCTTGTGTCTTCAGCTGCCCCTTGCGTTTCAGGGCTACGATGACTTATAAAATTCGGTATTGCAAATGTCCAGAGGTGACAGTGAACACTTACCATTATGTACGAAGCCTATTTGTACGCTATTCCAAGGTTTAGTTGGAAACCAGTTTCAGGTAGTTTAGGTACTTGTCTGGTATTATGCTGAACAGCCCCCCTAGCCAAATTACAATCGTTTCGTTCGCGCCGAACGCCTCGAGTAGGCCACGCCTCCGATTCCTTTGTTCTGACATCATCTCAACGCTCAGTCACGTGGTCAGAACAAAGGAATCGGAGGCGTGGCCTACTCGAGGCGTTTGGTGCGAACGATACGATTGTAACTTGGCTAGGGGGGCTGGGCCTTTTTGGCGCAGCCGTGAGACACACAATGTTATATATTTTTTTAATTTTCTACATATTGGTTTCTTCATTGTGCGTGGCTGTGTGCTAAATAAATGTATTTTATTTCTTTCTTTCTTGATATAGCAAAAGCGGTTTTATAACCGGTAATTTGACCACGGTGTATTTTTATGGCTTAGCAACAAGACGCATCTTAATACATATAGAAGGTAATTTCATCAAATATTTTTAACTGACTTTAAAAAAAGAGAATCTGTATTCAATTCGTATTTTTTAACCGACTTCAAAAAAAAGGAGGAGGTTATCAATTCGGTTGTATTTTTTTTTTTTTTTTTTTTTTATCATCATTTCTTTTTTTTTTTTTTTTATGTGTGTTACCTCAGAACTCCGTCGTTTATGGACCGATTTGCAAAATTTTTTTTTCGTTTTATAGAATATGCTTCCAGATAGGTCCCATTTTTTTCAAAATCCAGTTCTGATGATGGAATCCATGAGGAATCGAGGGAACTCCTCAAAAATTATAGGCAACCCTATGGTAATTTTAGTACTTTCATCAAGAACTTAAGCATTTACAGTCAAAAAGTAACATTTGATGAAGTGGAACTGATGAAGAAGACCGGAAATGGTCAACGGAACTTCATACTCAAATAGATATCACAATGAAGATATAGTTAAGCGACTATGACAATACAAATAAATGAATGATTCTGAATAGTTACGTTGAAAATGGTATCATCGAAGTGATCTGATGATGATGATGGAGCCGGAAGGTAGGCACTGGAACTCCGTAATTAATCAATGTAACCTAGCCGTGTTTGGACTTATTAGAATTGTCATGGTTGGCACTTTGGCTATAAGGTACTATCGAACTGATCTGATGATGGAGCCGGAAGGTAGGCACAGGAACTCCGTAATTAATCAATGTATCCTAGCCGTGTTTGGGCTTATTAGAATTGTCGTGAGATGCTCTTTGGCTATAAGGTACCTACTATCGAACTGATCTGATGATGGAGCCGGAAGGAGGAAGGTAGACACAGGAACTTTATAATAAAACAATGTAACCTAGCAGTATTTGGGTTATTTGGAATTGTCATGAGAAATAGGCACTCTGTTTATAAGTGTATCGCAACTAAAAAGTGTGAAATAAAAACTTTTTAGAAAAAAAAAAATAACCGACTTCACTAAAAAAAACACTAAAAGGATCAAAATAACTTTAATTTCGGAAGTCGGTGTTAAATAAGAAACAAACAATACTGAGAAACACCGACTTCCGAAATTAAAGTTATTTTGATCCTTTTAGTGTTTTTTTTAGTGAAGTCGGTTATTTTTTTTTTCTAAAAAGTTTTTTGTATACCTATGTACCAATGTATTCTATATAGAATACGGGTATGCTAATTCCATGGTTCTGTTAAAACATGATGGACATCACACCCATACGAACAAAACCTCTGGGAACATGTGTTACCAAAACGTTTGTGCGTACAGTAATTAAGGAGTGGAATGCCCTGTGGAGTCTCTTTCCTGATTGCTACAATCTGGGGGCCTTTAAGTCAAGAGTGAGTTAGTTATTTTTTGGTTAGTGAGCTCCATCGTCGACCATGTCATCGCTTACAATCAGGTGAGATAGTGGACAAACGCGATGATATACCACGCATAAGTGTAATATTTGTATGTGAATAGTACTTATTTTATTATTTTTCTTGTTTCTATATTCCTAAAGATTAACCGTCGGTAAGTCTTTTTGGATTTAAGGGCCTATTACACTACACTACGCGATATTCAGCACACGATATTCTGACTATCTTATTTTTTGGTTCCGAGTAAGACCGGTCTAACCCTTACTACAATACGCGACATCGACTAAGACTGTCTGAATATCGAGCAGTGTAATAGGCCCTATAGAACTGGGTGTTAGAAAAGTACCACACACCTACCACAGTGTTGTCTTTTTTAACCCAAAGGTTGACTGGTAGAGAAAGCCTTGTTGCATTAAGTCCACCTATGCACAACTATGATCACTATGAGCAGTGGTGGCCGAGTGGTAACGGCCCCGACTTACGAGTTATAGTTGTGGTCGCGGGTTCAAACCCAACCAGGCGCATTACTTTGTGTAATTTATTTCATCACCACTGCTCTCAAAATGGCGAAGGAAAACATCGTGAGGAAACCGGCATGTCCTAGAACCAAAAATTCAAGACATGTGACATGCACCAACCCGCACTGGGCCCGCGTGGTGGATTACGGCCCATTCCCTCTCCTAGAGAGGAGGCCTGAGTCCCAGCAGTGGGAACATTAAAAGGCTGATTATGCTTATGCTTATGCACCACTACTGTACAAGAAGTTTAAATAAAAGTTGACTAGCGTAAACTAAAAAAAAAAAGTAAAAAAACTAAAACCCGACTACGACAAAAAAAACGACGAAACTAAAAGTATGAAACAAGATTTCCAGGATGCTGAAATAAACAAGGTGAAAAGAAAAGCCGCAGTCACACGTTATAGGTAACAACCGAAACACTTTAATAACGTGTGACTACGGCTTTTCTTTTTACCTTGTTTATTTCAGCATCCTGGAAATCTTGTTTCATACTTTTAGTTTCGTCGTTTTTTTTGTCGTAGTCGGGTTTTAGTATTTTTACTTTTTTTTTATTTAAATTATTTTGGTGTTAAATCACTGTGCTTCTATACCATTTGCAAAAGCTAAATTTAAAATTTCTAATTAATAATAGTAAATTAATTTTTGTGCACCAGAGGGCGCCACACTGAATTTTGATGATATATTTTGATAAGTACCAGTGAAGCCCTTTCAAATGATGTCAAACACGGTGTATTTATCTTAACATTTTTTTTAACACATGACTTCTTGTCCGCTAGAGGGCGTCACTTTAAATTTGAACAATATTTTGGAAATGTACAAGTAAAGCCCTTTCAAATGATACCAAACACGGCGTATTTATCTCCATTTTTATTTTTTACACATTACTTTTTGTCCGCTAGAGGGCGCCATATCAAGTTTTGTGACACGTCACGTAACTTATGTTCAGTGGACAATTAAGACGGTTCTAACGATATCTCATACGTCGAGTTCCGATAAGTAGATTAGGAGCTATGTGGGAACAGATGAACAAACTCACATACATACATAGCCTGTCAAAATCATAACCCTCCGTAGTCGGGTAATAAAAATACAGAAAATTAGGTCGCGCCTCATTTTCGCCCACTTCTCATAAGTTAAATGTTTAAGTGGAACGGCTACACTTTCTGACTAGCTAGCTAAGCATTTATTAGAGAATTTATTTTTGTAAGTTCTTTAATTTTTGATGATTAAGTAAATGGAGAGTTTGTGTTCCTAACTTAGAGAAATATTTTATACTAAAATGGTCTTAATGTGACGGGCACACGTTTAATTTTGCTCGAGTAGTGTGAAGTTTTATGCGGATGGGACACATATTTCCCGTATATAGATATAGAGCTACAAGTATCCTATATGAATTGAGAATTTACCTACTACATAATAAACAGACAATGGCAATTTTGTACGCCTTCAAACTCTAGATAGCTCGTTAAAAACTACCACAAACGACAACTATAGATTCAAAAACTCAGCACATATCCTTTAAAACCGTAACAATTTCTGAACTCGAAACTGCAAGCCCGATAGCACCGTTTAATAGGATCTAACGAGTAACAATAAAACTTTACGGTTATACCTAACTTCGACCGGTTAGGCCAAATTGAAACGTATGTATTAGGGTTGCGACTGAACTCAGCCTCCGCTTGCGTAAATGCGAAATTTCCGCAAGATCGTGCCTACGCATTTGTCTCCGCAAGTTTTTGGTGGTGTGTGTATCATAATGAAAAATAGCTAACACTAAACAAGGACCCTTTAATGGTGGTACGTAATTTGAAGTTCAATGCCACTGTAGCGATATTTATGACGTCAGTGTCTTCTCCGTGCTATTAGAACATATAACAGCCCGAATACAGCTATCGAGCATACATCCACTGGTCGGAAAATCCTCCCTTTTCAACGGAGGAATGTGGGAGTTTACACCCTGTTCCGCAGGCGTTTTATGTGTTATCTATTTCAAAACCGCTGCTGTCAAAACGGTGAAGAGATAATACTGAGGAAACCAGCATATCCTAGAAAAAAAATTCTAAGACATGTAATAAATATCAAACTGCGCTGGGCCTGTGTTGCAACTTATTAACTCTCACAAAGAAGAGGGTTGAGTCCTAGCACATCATTATAAAGCTGACTATGCTATGCTATTGTATGAAGTATATGAAGGAGTCGCGTAAAAACCAGTTTGCCCATTCAATATTTTTTACGTTGCGTAGAATTTTTCTTTATCTTATTTTCATCGCCTCCACTAAGGGTGTTTTTAATAGCGCGCGCTTTTGATCATGCATGCGGGATTGCCCCACACGCGTAACCCCCGCAAATGTCCATTTCATACAAGTATTTATTGTAATGAGTGAAATACGCATGCGGGATGCGTTTTTGACGTGACAACGTCTTATAATTCGATGGAGCCAGCTGCACGCACGAAAAAGTATGACGCATGCGGCGTTAACTCGCTCTGAGGCGTTCCATTTAAGGCTTGAAGTGCAAGCGAGAGCGCGTTCGGCCTAAGCGTTCGGCAGTGTTTGACATCTGTCTCTCTCCTACTTGAGTGAGCGATGCGTCTGCGTCGTGACAACTGCTATAGAATAATACATTTACATGTTTTCGTCAAGTATAAAGTGCAGTGAAAAGTGAATGTCGTGTTAATTGTTTATTTGTATTTATGCGTACAAATAAAT
Source organism: Mythimna impura (assembly GCA_905147345.3). Taxonomy (NCBI): domain Eukaryota; kingdom Metazoa; phylum Arthropoda; class Insecta; order Lepidoptera; family Noctuidae; genus Mythimna; species Mythimna impura. The sequence goes on from LR990349.1 coordinate 6,776,300, forward strand.
GTAACACGTTGTCACGTTCAACTATCGTCAGTAAACCGACTTTACAGACAATCGATTTTTTTGCATTTTGAAATTTTCTGCATGCGTGATTAAATCCGTACGATATTAAGAACATCCTAAATTCTGCCTTTGCGGACGTCAAATTCTTCAACACCATCTAGGACCTACGTTTTTCACGATAGCCTCCGTCACATCCCTAGTAGGTATGTAGCGCTTACTTCCCGGTCGGGTAATTAAGTTTTTGATAATTGGAAAAGGTATTCCTTTGGGTTCGTATAGATTTTAGTTCGGTATTTTCGGTATGGGCTTTCGAGGTATTTGAGGCAAGGGTGTCATTACATAACTAGTATTTTAATTGGATCGAATGTTAATTGAATAAATAAAAGCGATTAAATATATTCAGAAAACGGTGTTGTAGATTCTATAGAACGTTATTTTAGAGTAGTATATTTTCTTATTTTTTTTCTTTTGTAGGTTTAAATCGTCAAAAATAATTTTTCTAACTCAGAGTGAAGTGGAAGGGAGTGTCAAATTTTTACTAACTAAAACGCAAAAGATATATTCTGTAGCAGCCTTGAGTTTTGAAGTTGTAAGTTCTGCACATAGCAAATTTCCGCTAAAATTGGCCTCCGTGATAGAAACTCGATTGGAAGGCTAGTTATCAATAACCGTTTTTAAACTCTCTTCTACATCATCAGTGTATGAACCATACTGCCAGTTCTATTTATCTCAGTAGCTTTTTCCCAAATAGCTTTTTTTTTAGTGGGAAAATCATCCAATTACATCCCCTGCTCTTTGGGCACGCCAAAATTATGGCGGTAAGTCCCCTCTTTGAGGCGTGTTTGGAAAGACCTCACGGCGTCCTCACCTTCCGTATGACGCAGGTTCTCACCGAACACGGTAAGTTCAGGAAGTTCCTGCACCGGATTCGTGCGGAAGCGACGCCCGGGTGTCGCCACTGTGTGGACCGCCCGGATGACACGGTGGAGCACACGGTGGAGGTGTGCCCCGCTTGGGCAGAGCAACGCCATGTCCTTGTGGGGGCGATCGGCGGCGGCGATCTCTCGCGCCGGGCCTTGGTACAGGCCATGGTCCGGAGCGAGGAAGAGTGGCAGGCGGTCGCCTCCTTCTGCGAAGCAGTAATGCTAGCAAAGGACGCCGCCGATCGCGTGAGGCAACGGTCGTCACGCCCTTACCGCCGCCGGGATTCCGATCCCGATTTCCGGCCACCGTAGGCGCGGGCTTGCGGACGGCGAGCAATGGGTGGCTCGCCGTCCGACCGTCCGGTAACCGTCCGGACCGAGCCCAAGTCGTCGACGGCGCGTATTGTTCCACGCGCGCCTCAAGGAGATGTCAGCAAATCGTAGGGGCCCAGCAGGGCCGAAGCCTACTGGGGCCATGGGTAGTGTGAAAACGAAACCGAAGGCAACGAAGGAACAGGAGTGGGTTTTTAGTCAGTAAAAGTCTGACACTATCTCTCGCTCCGCCCAAGAGCGGGATTTGTCATTAGATGATTTCCCACCTAAAAAAAAAATCCCCCGCTTTTGAGCGGGGCGAGAGGGTGTATCAGCTTTTTACTGACTAAAAACCCACTCCTGTTCGTTCGTTGCCTTTCATACCAGGGCCGAGTCTTCCTTTCAGAAGCAGACCCTTGGCCCCAGTACGCGTTGACGACTTGGGCTGGGTCTGGACGGTTACCGGACGGTAGGATGGCGAGCTACCCAATGCTCGCCGTCCACAAGCCCGCGCCTTGGGTGGCCGGAAATCGGGATCGAAATCTCGGCGGCTGGGTCGTGAGGGCCGCTCCCTCGCGCATGCACGTGAGGCCTCCTCCTTTGCTAGCATTACTGCTTCGCAGACAGAGGCGACTCCTCCTCGCTTCGGACCAAGGCCTGTACCAAGGCCCGGCGTGAGAGATCGTTGCCGCCAATCTCCCCCACGAGAACACGGCGATGCTCTGCCCAAGTTGGGATCGGCTTCCAGTCTAACTGGCTGCGGCTGAATACCTATATTTTACAAAGAGCAACTGCTTATCAGACCTCCACAACCCAGTTACTGGGCTACACGATACTCCCTAGATAGACTGATGGTTAGACTTTCTGGCGTCTGACTATCTGTAACGCCTGTCAAAGTCGACAAAAATTTACGAATGACAACCGGGACCGAAGGCCTTTCCGAGCCACGGGGTGTCAGTAATCTCCTAGATCATAAACTTAGAAAAGAACATAATATGAATCGAAAAATTAACCACTGCTTTAACTACTTGGATCATCTGTCAGTTCTACTGTAAAAACAAAACCTCATTCTCTGTGCCACTCTGTGACGTCATTAGACATATCACACATCACACACACGGTCGATCGCTTCGGTGATTGATTATACAAAATCGGTTTTAATTATACACATCGTGTCATGTGTTAGATGTAAGAGGATCATGCCCAAATATTAGACTGGTGAAATTACATCTCAGATTTTTCCACGACAATTTTTTTTTCTTCAAGATTTTCGGAAGGTATTATGAGATGATTAAGGTTTTAATATGACAGAGATCACTGGTACAAGTAGGCTACACGAAAGTAATATAAGATGGCTTTGTGTTCTATTAAAACTCAGTACCGTGATAGGCCAACTCGAGCTTAAGTATATTGTATTAAAAAACGCTCGAATTTGGTACAGATGGGCCACGGATTTGGTTTGTTCGGAGACCATAATTATTATTAGTAGAATCCGTCTAGGTCTGATTCAATTTTTCACAGCCCAACTTTCTGATCCATACAGTACAGACTTTTAGATTTTACCCTTCAACTTGAGGGGCATTCGTGGGTCACAACTTGTTCAAGTAGCCTCTCGCTGTGTGTTATGCTGAACTGGACCTAATTGACACAGCCGTGAGACACATTGTTGTTGTTATTTTTATGTTATTTATATTTTTTTAAATATTTAGTTTGTGTGCCAAATTAACATTATTCTTTCTTTTCGTTATTTCATCCATATTGACTTGATTCGGTGTGTGGCGTTTCAGTTTACCTCACCATCCCCTTGCCACAAATACCAGCATTTTTGCCAGACCTAGTTAAAAATCCTCTCAAAATCGCAACATTCACGTCAGTTGTCGGGATAATTAACCGAGCACGCTATAATACAGCGGGACAAAGGAGCTGTCACGCACCGTGTGATACGTGCCACATATTTCACGAGTTCTTTTTTAATAATTTGAAATTTTTGAGATTAGTTACACAGTTGTAGTGTGACGAGTTTTGACACGCTTATGTTTCAGGAAATCTCAATTGATATTTGTTTTTGTGATCGTTCGCTAGCTTTGGTAGAGGTCTTAACTTAGGTTAAACTTGTTCCTGATTTTTGTTTATTTACAAAATTTTATGACGCGTACAGCTACGGAGAGGAATTTCCTGCCTATTTATGTTTCCTGATAGCTACAACTTGGAGTTATTTAATACAAGAGTGAATAAGTTACTCCTAGGCAAGCGTGCTCATCGACCAAATTATCGCTTACCATTAGATGAGATTTATAGTGGTCAAGCGCGATCCTTATGTCATATCCATATACCATCTCGATAATAATGCCATCATAAAAACAACTGCTATGAAAGACCTGGGAGTCACGTTCGACCGAAAGCTCACATTCCACGACCATGTGGTCGTGGTTACAGTAGCAAAGCAATCATACCAAAGGTTGGGTTTCGTTTTACGCAATTGCCGTGATTTTCGCACCGCGCACGTCATTAAGATTTTATTCAATGCGCTCGTGCGCAGTAAGTTAGAATCCAGCTCTAGCGTGTGGAACCCGCACCAAAGTTCTTACGCACTTTTACTGGAAAAAGTGCAAAAAGCGTTCCTTAGGTTCCTGTACAAGCGGAAACACGGCTATTATCCATACCTCTATCCGACAAAATTTCTATTGGGTTGCCTCGGATATAACTCACTAGAGGTAAGACGAGCGCGAGATCAGCTCACCATAGCCTGCAAGACGCTCCGTGGCACTATTGACGCGCCTGATCTGCTTACTGTGCTAGCGCGTTTCTTTATCCCAGACAATTACTGCCGCGGCAAAAAGCACAGAATGTTTGCTGTGCCTCAGTGTCGCACTGTTGCCCGTGCGCAGTCTCCAATACCTCGCACTTTGGCTGCACTAAATGATCTCTTGGATTCTTATCCAACAAACGATCTGTTTGCGGATGAATGGAAGATGATTTTATTGGTATGTCAGAAGTACTGTGAGAGGAATTGATAAAAGTACATGTTGTTTTTAACTTAAAGTTTTTGTTTAGTTACTGTAATTGGTTGTTTAACCGATGTAATTAAATAAATAAATAAATAAATAAATAAATAAATAAATATCTGTAACGAAAAATTTAAAATGAAAAAAGTACGTTCGTTCATCTATATATGACCGGCAGACCCATAAAACGTACTACCCTTTAAAGGTAGAAAGAATTCATTAATTAAATTAGCATAACAAAAAATTACGAATATAAAAATGTTCTATTTGTTTAACTAAGGTACCAGGAGTACATAACGCCCGAAGCGTTCCTAAAGCTAATAAAGCAGAACAAGGGGCGTCACGCACACAGCGCCACGTGTGCCCATATTTTACACGATATTACGTCATTCCACACAAATGTTCCAAACGAACATTTTTTGTCCGTAATTTAAAGTTCTGACGCCTGTTTTGACAATTTTACGGTTTTTTCTCTGCTTGTGCGGAGTTTTACATCAGCAAAATGATTTTTTTTTCGCGCGTTCGTGACAGTAATCTTGTTTTTTTTGTTCATATTTATGTAATCACTCATGTTTAATGGGAATCAAATGAAAATGTTTTGGAATTTGATACTTGTAGCGTGTGTCACATGTCCCATGGAAAATAAAGTTATCAATCAAACAGCGAGGGTTTGTGCGTGATTGATTGTCAATAAATTGTCAGTGGTATCCATAAGAGTTGATACTGAAATGTAGGTACGTCTAGCGAAAACTTACGCAGTATTTACAAAATGGGTAAAGTACATAATTCGCTACGTTATTCTACCAGTAAGGAATAGGGAGTTATATTATCTCCCTAACCTTTTCTCAACTTTGCTATTTTTTTTTTAAGGTGGGAAATCATCCAATGACATTTCCCGCCCTAGGGCGTGGCGGGAGGGCGTGCCAGACTTTTACTTACTAAAACCCACTTCTGTTTTGTCTTTGCCTTCGTTCCAGGGCCCCGGGGTTCTCTTTTGCATCAACCACGACTCCAGTAGGCTTCGACCCTGTAGGGCATACAGTTGCTGACATCTTCTTGAGGCGCGCGTGGAACACTACACGTCATCGATGACTTGGGCTTGCTCCGGACGGTAACCGGATGGTCGGACGGCGAGCTACCCATTGCTCGCCGTCCGCGAACCCGCGCCTACGCCTAACTGGATGCCGCTGATTACCAGTATCTTACATGGAGCGACTGCTTATCAGACCTATACAACTCAGCAACTGGGCAACACGACATTCTTTGGATAGATTGATGGTCAGACTTTCTGGCATCTGCCCCCCTAGCCAAGTTGCAAACGATAAACGTGAACGCTTAGTAATCTCCAATAGATTTTCAACTTTATACCTAAGAGCATAAAGTTGAAAATCTATTAAAGACTACTGACCGTTAGCGACCGGAACGAACGAAAACACTATGTAATCTTCAATAGATTTTCAACTTTATATCCAATAACATAAAGTTGAAAATCTATTAAAGACTACTGAGAGTTTACGTTTATCGTTTGTGACTTGGCTAGGGGGGCTGACCACCTCTAATGACTGTCAAAGATCTACGAATGACAACCGGGACCAACGGCTTTACGTGCTTTCGGAGTCGTGGGGTGCCAGTAATGTCCTAGATAAACTTAAAAGTACATATGAATTAAAAAAATCACATTGATTCTTGCCCGTTTTCGAACGTGCAACTTTCTGCAAGAGAAGTGGGTGCCTTAATGACTGGGCCATCATGATATTCAAGTAATAGGGAACATAGCAAGTAATCTATATATATATATATATAATAGGTCTTTACCTATGAAATTGGAGATTTTTAAAACGGGTTGCTTTGAAGTGTTATATCATTGGATATCACTGGACTTGGAATCATAAGTTCAAATAAATTTTATATTAAAGGTATGTTATTCTTCTTTTGAAATTAGGTATTTATTGGTTTCTTTGTGTTTTGTATTTTCTGTAATATCGCAGTACTTATAACCATGACAGCTAATAAAAAAACGTTTTTTCATATTAAGAGTTTCAACGTAGATACTATGCATTGCAAAGGGCAAACAATATCAATGTCGCATACCTACGACTTCCTTCTAACAAAAAAACTCTGTGTTCTTGTTTTAATAGATTTCGTTTTGGAAATTTTGTCTTGTAGCCGCCCTAAGAAATAAAGTTATTCCTGAGATAAAATTTCTCACATGAAAGTGATTGAAACCAAAATAAACATCTCATTCATTAGCAGTTTTAAGTCCGTATACATCATCAATATTGCATATCACTTGAGTCCCATTGTTTCCACGGTAGAACTCATATTACAAAATAATGCGAGTTTTCTTAGATTTCATGCAAAAATGGTTATAAGTACTGCTATATTACAGAAAATATAAAACACAAAGAAACCAATAAATACCTAATTTCAAAAGAAGAATAACATACCTTTAATATAAAATTTATTTGAACTTATGATTCCAAGTCCAGTGATATCCAATGATATAACACTTCAAAGCAACCCGTTTTAAAAATCTCCAATTTCATAGGTAAAGACCTATTATATATAAAAGCGAAATACAACTCACTGATTAATCACGAAATCTCAGAAACTATAACACCTACAAACTTAAAATTGGGCAGGTAGGTTCCTTATATGGTAAAGGCATCCGCTAAGAACGGATTTTACGAAACTCCACCCCTAAAGGGGTAAAACGGAGGTCCAAAGTTTGTATGGATAAACCAAATTTAAGCAGGCTGAAGCTAGTTAGAAATATGTATGTAATATTTTTATACACTAAATTAAATAATTTTTAGCTCTAGTAAACAAATATGAAAGAATTTATAGCATAGTAGCATAGTCGGCCTTATAATGTTCCCACTGCTGGGACTCGGGCCTCCTCTCTACGAGAGGGAATGGGCCGTAATCCACCACGCGGGCCCAGTGCGGGTTGGTGGATGTCACATGTCTTCGAATTTTTGGTTTCCTCACGATGTTTTCCTTCACCGTTTTGAGAGCAGTGGTGATGAAATAAATTACACAAAGTAATGCGCCTGGCTGGGTTTGAACCCGCGACCTACTACTCGTAAGTCGGAGCCGTTACCACTCGGCTACCACTGCTCCAGAATTTATAAAATATCTTTATTAATAACGAAGCTTCAGCTGTTAATAAGATAGAGAAGTCCAACCAGGGCTTTGACTTGAAAGTCTCGCCCGTTTGGCCACCATAGAAAAGGTTTGGCGAGAAATACTGTTATATCACGTTTGTTTTTTTACTAATTTTGATATTTATTTCACAGTTAGTATACTATTTTTGTGTATTTATTGATAAACTGGTTTGGTAATAAATATTTTTGTCATGCATATTACTCTAAAACACACACACACGCGCACCCTAACACTTACATTTACAGTTAATCACACATGAACTAAGCATTCACACTTACATCCTGGAATTAATATAAAATATAAATCGTCTTTTTTATGTATTATTTAAGATAAAAGATAAGTAAGGTTTTGTTTAAGATTTAGTTTTTTGTGTTTTTTTTTTATTTTTAACTTAGCTTGCACTTTTGATCGTTGGGAAATGCATACTACTCTTTCTAGCATACTATCCGCGGGAGGGTCCTGGTGACCTGTAATACAGGTTTTTGTACATACCTACATCAGGCACCAGTCCCTCACAAAGTTAGCTCTAAATTGTAAGCATTGTTAAAAGCTGGCATAACAAAAATTTGTGAAGTGAAAAAAATAAATAAAAAAATTCCCATATTCCGAGTAAATATGTGAAACAAAAATTAAGCCCTAAAGTGAACATAGCACACTGAGTGTATGTAGTTATTATAACTCTAATTTAAAAGGCTGGTGACCTCTCGGTACAGCGTCGCCAATTTATTTTTAACTAGACATTGTAGACAGCTCCCATTACAAATACATTTCTTTTTTTAACATGTGTATCTGTATTTTTAATACGAACTTTTTCTTTGAAAACATAAAGAACACATTGTTTTGCTCCTTACTTCAGTAAATTAACTTGTAATTTTCTTTAAGAATGTAATAAGATACATTATTTTCGCACAGTAATAATATGTTTTATTCCATGACATCTTATTATGTTCGCCATTAATTCGTTGTTTATGGTTTGTAGATCGTGTAAAACTCCTTGGGGACCTACAACAAAAATAAAAATAAGTTTACACAACACGAGTTAGTATTAGCGTGGCGGGTGGACAGCATAGAATGGAAGAAAAAAGCGCGTTGCGCTGAACCCAAATAACACGGGACAAGGGAAAACTTCTTAGCCTCTGGATAAAAGAGTCAATACTAACTATTAACGATAAAGATTTATAGAGATTGTCGAAAAGTCAAAAATGTATAGAATTGACGTCCGTTATTGAAATGTCATTTTGGCATTTCGAGAATCACTACTACTGCTAAGATGTCTGACTGTCTAGAAATTTTCATAACAGGCGGTATAAAAACACACCTTTACATTACCAAATTACGATTACTTGTAATTTTGTTGAATAAAACAGTAGCAATATCTATCACCTACTGTACTGTATTCAAGACAAGCTCCCACTAAGCCAATGAAGACACAAATTTATATTTATGTACTGAACCCGTTACCTCGCACGCAATTTTTCACAAAAGATTTGATATAGTGCAGGGCTGACCTCGACACAGCTCATATATTATTACGACGCACCTGTCTGGGGTGTCAACAAAACATTTAAAGTCAGTAGGTTAACTTATTTACTACCAACATTACGCGATATTGCGTTGCAAGAATACTACAGTTGAATGACTTTCGTACGATTTTATTTTGCGCATATATCTGCATGGGATTGGGTAAAACAGCCATACGTACCTCAGTCGGTAACGTGCCCCACTTGCCAAACTAAGACATGCATTTAAAATGACATAAACCATAAAACTCAAGTTTACATTGCCATCATACTTATAAACTAATCAGATAGGCTCAAATAAGCACCAAATAAATATGTGTCTTAGTTTTTCGTGACCAATAGTGCACTGACTTGGTCTTTTTTTTCCACAACTATCACACAACGCCGTCTAGTCTAAAGCTTAGCAGAGCTTGTATTATGAGTACTAAATAACTGATAAACATACATATATATTTTTAAATACATACATATATATAGATAGATATGATGATTAAATCCAGCTTATCGTATATTACACTTGTTACTAACTCGACAATTACAGACCATCACGCTGTCCTACTACACCTAAACCTAACGCTGCCTAAGCGAAATCGTCCTCGAACCAAAACAAAATTAAACACAAATAAACTCGAATATGATTTACGCAATCTTGACTTTAACCCACTTTACAATACTGCTGACGCTAATTTTGCTTTATCGTACTTAATAAAACATGTTCAATTTGCAATATTACGTAACACGACTATTTCTTCCGTAAACAAGAAACTATATAACATTAAACCTTGGATCACTCCGGGCTTGATTCGGTGTATAAGACAGAGAGATAAACTTCATCAGAAAGCTAAGAAAAACCCTGACAATCCTATCATCCAAATCACCTATAAAAGATACAGGTAAATGTTGGAAAAACTCTTGCCGAACAGATTCCAACACAAGACTGTGTCCAAAGACCTCCACTTGATTTAAGAAACAGGTGTGCCCTAAATTCTTTTGGCTTATTGGACACTGACGAAGACGAAGTTACTCGTATCATTTGTGGACTAAAAGATGACTCTGCAGTAGGATGGGATAATATTAGTAATAAGATCCTTAAACTCTGTAAGCATATCCTTGTTCCGCCTTTGACGCACATATTTCGTATCTGTCTTTCCGAAGGAATTTTCCCTAGATCTCTGAAAAAAGCAGTAGTAATCCCTGTTTTTAAATCCGGAAACAAAGACTTAGTAAATAATTATAGGCCAATATCGATACTTTCCTCAATTTCAAAAATACTAGAAAAAATATTAAACAGTAGACTAGTTGAATATTTAGAAAAAAATAAACTTTTATCATCGGCGCAATTTGGTTTTAGAGCCAAATTATCTACAGCTGACGCAGTGCACAGCCTGACAGATTACGTCTCTGAAGAACTCGGCAAAGGACAACAGATCCTGGGGGTGTTCCTTGATCTAGCGAAGGCCTTTGACACGCTGTCGGTTCCTTTGCTAATAAACAAATTAGAGGCCATAGGAATAAGAGGAACGCCGCTTAAACTTTTTGCTGATTACTTAGATGATCGACATCAATGTGTCAAAATAGACAATATTACGAGTGATGAGCAAATCAGTTCTGGATATGGTGTTCCCCAGGGAAGTATCCTGGCCCCTACCCTATTTTTGATCTATATTAACGATTTGTGTAACCTAAATATTAATCAAGGCAAAATTGTTTCATATGCCGACGACACGGCCTTAATATTTACAGCTAAAACCAGCAGCGAATTGTACGAATATGCTCAATTGGGTTTCAACACTGTGACTAATTGGCTTCAAAGCAATTTACTAACATTGAATGCTGACAAGACAAAATATATTCACTTTTGCATGCGCAAGCCTCAATTTAACACTGCTAACTCTCATCTGCATGCCCATAAATGTGGATTCCGATCGTCCAGCACGTGTGATTGTCCCTGTATCTTTAAAACACGCGACATCAAATATCTCGGGGTTATAATAGATGAAACTCTCTCTTTTAGACCACACATTGAAGGTCTAGTTAAAAGAGTACGCAAATTAATCTGTTTTTAAGAAATTGCGAGCGATTGCCGACTCAAAATTGGTGACACAAATTTATTTAGCCCTAGGTCAATCTGTAATCCAATACTGTATCACTTCCTGGGGTGGAGCACTTAAAACTCACCTACTACCTCTTGAAAGAGCTCAGAGAGCAATCTTAAAAGTAGCCAATTTCCTTCCCTTTCTCTATCCTACAGATCAGTTATACAAATCCTGTAACGTGCTTACTGTTCGCCAGCTTTTCATAATGCACTTAGTATTAAAACAGCACTCCATGCTTTCCTACAACGCCGAAATTACTAATAAGAGACGGAATGATATTGTTTGCCATTCTAATGCATCCTCAAAACATGTATTTATAAAAAGATTTTTTACTTTTTTAGGCCCATTTCTGTACAATAAATTAAATAGAATATTATGTATCTACAAATTAAATAAGTATAACTGTAAAAAGATGATTCACCAATATTTCCTAAGCATATCTTATGTAGAGACAGAAGACCTGCTTACTGTTTGTAAATAAAACACGCCGTATATCTAAATTTAGTTAAGTTTTTATTATAGTCATATTTAGTGTTAATTTATTATTTTGTATTTAAGCACTCTTTAGCCTGAAGCACAGGGTTCCCCTAGTTCAGGTAAACAAGCAACTGTGTTCTTTTAAAAAAATTAATATACTATATTGTAAATGTGTCCTATGTTATAAATAAACGATTTTATTATTTTTTTTTTTATATTTTATTTATCTCAGGACCCTGAGGTCCTGGACCTTTGGGAGGCGTACGAGGAGCCGAAGCCAACTCGCAGAGGCCCTTTAGATAATTATAAAGGAACATGATATCAACCGACGATTATCCCTGTACGCGCTATGCTAGTGCACCCAAGGACAACCCCCGGTTATTGAAAAACTGTTGCGACATATGGAGAACAAAGATAATAGGGCTATGGTTTTTGGAGTCTTAAGTGGACTGGTAACATGGAACTATGTCAAGACTATGGCCCCTGCCTGAACAACGTTATTAATATGCATCGAAAAAAGGCAGGGGGTGACTTGCACACTCAATAAATGGGCCCCCAAAAACGGCCGCTAGCACGAAGTGACGTAGCAACAAGAGGGCAACATATCCTGAGGTGCTTGAGGAGTGGAGAGGTATACCACGGCTATCAGGACAATCCCGGAAGTACGGTCAAGATCCCTACCAGCACCTTACTGGATTATACATCCTTCTCCCGAGCACGTTTGCTCTTGCGAATCTCCACTCAAGCCAGCCAATAAAGGCAAGAGAGAGGTGGGAGCTCAGTTCCTCGTCAGTGTTCACTACGGCCGGCCAATAAAGGCAAGCCGGAGATGAAGAACAAGAATTCTCCCGGGAGATCGGGTCCGTGGGGTCGCTAATGCCCAACAGTTCGCCACAAAACTGCACTGCGGATTGTATCTCTCTTAGTCTGGCCCCTCACCCTAGGCATATTACGGCAAAGCAAACTTTACCGATACAGACCTAGGGTATATTGGAGCACGCAAGCCCCACCACGACGTCAACGTAGAGATACGGCGATGGGGTTATTATTATTATTATTATTTATTATTAAGATAAATTACACTCAGACACAGAACCAATGATCATGCTCATCACACAAACATTTGTCCTGGATGGGAATAGAACCCACGACCTCCGGCATAGCAGTCAGGGCCACTAACCACTAGACCAACAGGCCAGTCAAGGTCTTTGCATAGCATAGCATAGTCGGCCTTATAATGTTCCCACTGTTGGGACTCAGGCCTCCTCTTTAGGAGAAGGAATGGGCCGTAATCCACCACGCGGGCCCAGTGCGGGTTGGTGGATGTCACATATCTTCGAATTTTTGGTTCTAGGACATGCCGGTTTCCTCACGATGTTTTCCTTCACCGTTTTGAGAGCAGTGGTGATGAATTAAATTACACAAAGTAATGCGCCTGGCTGGGTTTGAACCCGCAACCTACAACTCGTAAGTCGGGGCCGTAACTACTCGGCCACCACTGCTCAAGGTCATTGACTAACATCCAAAGGTCCAATCTTAAGGTTTGCCAACGTGCTATGGAGCGTAGCATACTAGGTGTTAAAATAACGGATCGCGTTCGAAGCACTATACTACGCTCCAAAACGCAGATTTAACGCATTGACGTGGCTTTGAAGGCTGCCCAGCTTAAGTGGGACTGGGCTGCACATGTCTGCCGCATGCCGATCGAGAGATGGGCCAGTAAAACACAAAGTTGGTGCCCTGAAATCGCACGACGGGGTCGCGGCAGACCATGAAGAAGATGGCGGGACGACTTAGATGTCTTCCTTAGGAACTGGCAAAAAGTGGCTCAGAGCCGGGAACAATGGAAGGAATGGAGGGAGGCCTTTGCCCAGCTGTGGACAGTATAGCGTTGTTGCGACTTTAAGACCTCTTATGTGTCACTTTTGGCAAAATCACTTTTTTCCGCCAGTCTTTTTAGTATTTTGAAGCTCTATCAAATGCAAAAACTCTCATGTGTATACGACGTTTTAATCGTCATTTGTTTACCAATTTCAAGATCAACAATGTGGTTCCTAATAAAACACTACTTTTACATTTAAACTTTTTTCAGTAGACGGTTTTTATCGATTTTCTCATAAAGTTGAATTCGTCGCAACGACGATAGGCTAGGTATAATAATAATAAAATTTTGCAAATGGGGCACGTTACCGACTGGGGAAATATTCTTGGTTTACCTTATGGTAGGTATACCATAAGGGAATATGAATATGGGAATATGAACGCATTTTTTTATCATATTAAATAAATTTTAGCTTTCATAAACAATTATGAATGATTTTTTAAAATATCTTCAACAACGAGGTGATAAAACTTCAAACCTTCTAATAAGAAAGAGAAGTCCGATGTGGTATTTGACTTCAAAGTTCATCACGCCCGATACGGCCGCTATAGAAAACTATCCATTATATAGGCTTAGGTTAGGTAGCTTAGGACTTCTCTAATCAGAATTTTGTGTTTTCCATCTTAATTTGTACAAGTGCAGAAAGACTGAATCAGCTACCCGAACATTATTATAACATTTAAGACAAATGTTTAATTGAGGGCATATATCTTCGACATTTGTTTGGTTTATCTTACTATGCGTTGTGTGAAGTATCCCTTCTGTTCCTGCCCTCACAAGTGACGTCCCACCTGGCTGCCGTATGACCTCAGTTAGCGCTTACACATCTGACGCGTGACAAAGTATTGTTTATTACAGTAGGTACTTGCGTTACTTCCCTTGCGTGTTCGTTGATAATTAAATGAATCCTAACACTTACAAATAATTAAGGGTTGTTTGATTTAGGCTTAACTTCTGGTTTATGAATGTTAATTTCAGTTTTTACTGACCAATCACATTATTTAAGGATCGCCCCATATGGCATTCATTAGCTTCTGAGAAAAAGGCGTGAGTTAGAGTTTCATCATCATTATCATCATTTCAGCCGAAAGACGTCCACGGCTGGACATAGGCCTCCCCAAGTGTCGCCACAATGAACGGTCCTGTGCGTCTCGCATTCAACGTGGTTGCTTACAATGGGCCTCATCAGAAGACTTAGTCACCCAAAGGGCAATGGAAAGGGTTATGCTCGGAGTTTCCTTGCGTGATCGAATCAGGAATGAGGATATCCGCAGGAGAACCAAGGTCACCGACATAGCACTTAGAATCACCAAACTTAAGTGGCAATGGGCAGGGAACATTGCTTGCAGAACGGATGGCCGTTGGGGCCGAAAGTTTCTGGAATGGCGACCACGTACCGGAAGACGTAGCGTTGAAAGGCCTCCTACAAGGTGGACCGATGACTTGGTAACGGTTACGGGAGTCCGATGGAGTTAGAGTTTATATATAATAAATAGCTATTGCCAATAGCTATAGGTGGATGATGGATTACCAATAAAATGGACAATATCGTGAAAAAGTGCCCCCTTCCATGGCTACAGAAAAGAGATGGAGAAATGGACCGTAAATCACCTGGATGGCAAATATCCAGAAGGACATGCAAAGCTTGGCCTTACAGATGACGATGCTTACAGCCCCCGCGTAATGGTAAATGACGTAGAGAGATTAAGAAAGCTGACCCCGCGGAACGGTGAATGATGCTGAAAGATTGAGAAAGCCGCCGCGCGTAACGGTGAATGGTGCTGATGGATTAAGAAAGTCACCCCACGTAACGGTGAATGATGCTAAATGATTGAGAAAGGGCCCCGCGTAACGGTGAATGATGCTAAAAGATTAAGAAAGCCGACCCCGCGTAATGATGAATGGCACCGAAAGATTAGAATGCCGACTCTGCTTAACGGTGAATGACGCTAAAAAATTAAGAATACCAAACCCGCGTAACTCTGAATGACGCTGTAAAATTAAGAAAGCTTACCTTACATAACAGTGAATGGCGCAAGACCACTAGAGCCGGAACAACTAGCGCTGGTCCATACAAATATTTTTTCCATGCATGAATCAAACCTTTGACATGCAGCGCAGTATCCAATCGCTGAACCGCTGCCCAACCATGCAAATCACAGATCACTGGTTAGTATTTTGAAAATCAATAATGAATTCGTGATACGAGTAAAACATCTACTATTAATATATCACCCTTGCACCATTCCAGGTTGTTAGTTTGACGAGCAGTGCTGGCGCTGCCGCTGCGGCTGCTGAGAACCTCAAACGGCGCAAATACTGTAACCTTATTGGTAATTACAGTTTTGAGCCGTTTGGGGTCGAAACGCCTGGGTCATGGGTTCGAGTGCGCGTCTTGAGTAATCGACACTTTGCGTGACCAGAGGGCTGGGTCGTTCTTCACCCAAAGAATTAGCATTGCCATTCAACATGGCAATTCTGCCAGCCTTCTGGGCACATTTCCGGATGACAGCGATGTGGAAGAGTACTTCGACACCTGAGTCTATTTTGTGTATTTGTATTATATGTACATAGGTTTAGTATAATAGTATTTATAGTTAATAATTTAAGTCCCCACTATGACTATACAAATAAATTTTCCTATCACACTAAAATATTCATTAAAAAAAAAACCTTACAAATACTTTGCCGCTATGTTTTTCAGCTTTCAAGCTTCACACCTTCCTAAAGTGGTTCAAGGCCTGTCATTAGCCTGAATAAAATTAAACTGATTCGTTTAGCTATTAATTATTCGATTTGGGGCCAGACGAAATTGATGGTTATCTTGTTCAGGTGTTTTTTAAACGTAATACCTAAATCTTTATTACAATTTAGTCATTTTATTTGACAGTTCAACAAATTATAATTTATTTTCAAACGAAATATATTCTTCAGACTTTTTGATTTCACTACAGAAAATTTTCCTTAGTTTATTTTATGCGGTCTATTTAATTATTTTGATATAGTACAGCTTGTTATATTGAGTCTTAGCCCATAAAATTGGCAATTTTTTTTTAAATTGATGTTAACCAGTGCTTGACTGCGATCCCAACTGATGGTATGTATGGGCACGCCATAATTATGGCGGTAAGTCCCCTCTTTGAGGAGTGTCTGGAAAGGCAACACGGCGTCCTTACCTTCCGCATGACGCAGGTCCTCACCGGACATGGTAAGTTCGGGAGGTTCCTGCACCGAATTCGTGCGGAAGAAACGCCCGGGTGTCATCATTGTGTGGACCGCCCGGAGGACACGGTGGAGCACACGGTGGAAGTGTGCCCCGCTTGGGCAGAGCAACGCCGTGTCCTCGTGGGGGCGATCGGCGGCGGCAATCTCTCGCGCCGGGCCTTGGTACAGGCTATTGTCCGGAGCGAGAAGGAGTGGCAGGCGGTCGCCTCCTTCTGCGAAGCAGTAATGCTAGCAAAGGAGGCGGCCGATCGCGTGAGGCAACGGTCCTCACGCCCCAATCGCCGCCGGGATTCCGATCCCGATTTCCGGCCACCGTAGGCGCAGGCTTGCGGACGGCGAGCAATGGGTGGCTCGCCGTCCGACCGTCCGGTAATCGTCCGGACCGAGCCCAAGTCGTCGACGGCGCGTTCCACGCGCGCCTCAAGGAGATATCAGCAACTGTAGGGGCCTAGCAGGGTCGAAGCCTACTGAGGCCAAGGGTGTGATTCTGAAAGGAAGTCTCGGCCCTGGTACGAAAGGCAACGAAGGAACAGGGGTGGGTTTTTAGTCAGTAAAAGTCTGACACTATCTCCCGCCCCGCCCAAGGGCGGGGGATGTCATAAGATGATTTTCCCACCGAAAAAAAAAAAACCTGATGGTATGTTAGTAGTAATGCAATCGTTGATGGTGAGGTGCACTAATTTATTGAGAGCCTATTCACTCATCATCTGTCCTTTCATGAAACTAAACACTTTGAGCTGTCACATCTTTAGATCGACTTTCAATTATAAGTTCAAATAAACTCTATATTTAAGCAATGTTATTTACATTTAAAAATAAGTTATTCATTTATTTCTTTGGCTTTTCTTTTTTGAAAGCAAGGTTTATTTTTTTGTATCTATTTATTTCAAGCCCTTGGAGTCCAGGACTTGGAAGACGTACGAAGGGCCAAAGCCAACTCACAGAGGCCTCTTAGATGCTTTTCATAACGTGCGCGTGGTACAGACAGCTGCATCAATTGGGTACCCCTCTCACATTAAATGCCTTAGAAAAGGGGATAACCAGTTGATGACACTGTCATTACCGCGTTGGCAACAAAGTCAGCCTTCTTGTCAAGTTTCGCTAAGATAGTCAATACTACGATAATTTCCCAGGCCCCTTTTTACCGAGATCGCTCCTGTTTTAATGATTCTACATAATTATTGTCCCTGAATTCCCTTACAGATGCCCTGAAAAACCTGGGATGCCTAATGAGTTTTTGGAGAGAAGTGGGCTGGTTGAAATAAGCTAACGAAAAATTGGCCACTATGGACCACGCACAATGGTCCACATACGACTAAGTGCGGAAACTAGACTCCGATAGATAGATAGTCCTAACGTGGGTTGTTTGTTAACTGAAACCTAATAGCAATATCTTGTAACAAAACATGAACTCACCAAAACAAAAGCAATCAATCCAACTTATCAGTTTCATAATTAGATTAAAAACTAAATGAAATATGAAAGTCGATATTCTTAAGATAAATATTCAGACGAATGATATCTGAAACGAACTCGTTATTTCGTTGATCGTCTGATCAAATATCGAATAGTTTTAAATGAAATCTTCAATATTCTAGGTCATAAAGCTTTGGTAATATAGGGAGCGACTTAGTCGTTAATCATTTTTTTCAAGCCATTGGGGTCTAGACAAAGTAACATTCACTCGATTAACTTTGGTTTTGATTCTCAAAAGTCTATGCAAGTATATGCAAGACTAGCTTTTACCACCGCTTTCACTCGCGTCAAAGTAGGTCTATACAAACTTTGGAATCCCGTTTTATCCGTTGGGGGTGAATTTTCCGTAGGCGCGGGCTTGCGGACGGCGAGCAATGGGTAGCTCGTCGTCTGATTGTCCGGTAACCGTTCGAACCGAGCCCAAGTCGTCGACGACGCGTACTGTTCCACGCGCGCCTCAAGGAGATGTCAGCAAACTGTAGGGCCCGAGCAGGGTCGCAGCCTACTGGGGCCAAGAGTTTGTTTCTGAAAGGAAAACTCGGCCCTGGGACGAAAGCAAAGAAGAAACAGGAGTGGGTTTTTAGTCAGTAAAAGCCTGACACGCCCTCCTGCACCGCCCAAGAGCGGGGAAAGTCATTGGATGATTTTCCCACCTACAATAAAAGGGGTGAATTTTAGAAAATCCTCTCTTAGACACACACGTCATAAAAGAAAACCTTGTGCAAAATTTTACACTCTTAGTCCCAGTAGTTTCGGTTGCTCGTTGATATGTAAGTCAGTCAGTTTCTCCTTTTATATATATAGATTGAGCACGTGACACTATGTTACTAATGGCAATCCTAAAGATTATATACTTTTGGTAAATACTATCGTTGAAAGAATGTCACTTTGAGTGCCCCTTATAGTCGTGATGAGGTGCTTTTTCTCAAATTTATTATTTATTTATTTATTTAAACTTCATGTACAGTAGTGGTACATAGGCGGACTTAATGCAACAAGGCATTCTCTACCAGTCAACCTTTGGGTTAAAAAAGACAACACTGTGGTAGGTTTGCACAATAAACAAATGAGAGATACTTTAAACAGAAAATAAAATAAAAAATAAGTTATTTATAATAATAAAATACATATATATGCTAAAATTATACACTAATAAATACTAAGAAAACTATAAAATCATTAAGAGAACTTAATAATAAATCCGACGAAGACCGAGCTAAGGTTGAGAAGACTTCAAGTAGTAGTTCCGAATTTTACGCTTGAAAGAAAATTTACTTTCAGCTTTCTTGCTTGCTTGCTTTCTTTCTTTATCATTATCATATCAATTGAAAGACGTCCAATGACGGACATAGGCCTCCCCCAAGCATCATCTTATCTACCAGTCCTACGCGTCTCACATCAGTCATCAGTCTACCTTGTAGAAGGCCTTTCAATGCTATGTCTTCCGGTAGATACGCAGTTTGGTCTTAATTTGCAAAGAATTTCCGTGTTGCCAGAACTTTTTATTACTTTTTTATTATTAATAGGCTCGAGTTTGACCACTATCTCACCTGATGGTAAGCGATGATGTGGCCGACGATGGAACACGCTTGCCTAGAAGTAACCTATTCACTCTTGACTTAAAGATCCATTGGTTGTAACTATCAAGAAACACAGACTCCGGCAGGGTATTCCACTCCATAGCTGTACGCATTATGAATGTGTTCCCAAAACGCTTTGTACGTATGGGTGGGATGTCCACCATGTACCGATGGCGCAACGCCATACGTCGTAAATCTTGTCATAAATCGCTCTTCGCTTATTGTGTGACCAAGTAAATAGGAGCAAACTGTACAAAATTGAATTTAAAATAAAACGTAGCAGCCAATGATACTGTTGGGGGCAGAGGATGTAAATAATTACACAACACAATGGTCACGCTTGAAAGGCCTCAGCCAATTTATTTAACACGTATAAAAATACAGACTTCACATAACACGTGTAAATATCGAGTCCTTTACGTACATACGCGTGACGCTAACTCACAAATAGTTCACAGTTACTTTACAATACTTCACTGACTCTAATACGTTAGATAACTTAGGAAATCTGGAAATCTAGGGCCGCTCCAGGAGCGTAGGGTGCCAAGACAAACTGTCGCAGTGACGCTTCGAGTCGAACTGCAGAGAGAGAACGTCGTCTTCAACGAAAGTGCAGCTTAAGTACTTTTTCAGCCGGTCGCAAGTCGTGGGAGAGAGTCCCTTTTCCTCTAGTCTATTTCCTAATCCTGTTGAGGCCGGCTGACGTTCACCTCCCGACCCCCCGCATACGGCAAGCACACCATTGGTCATCAATAGTGGCGTGATTTTCTCCATTGTAATCTACCAATAGAAACCCAGATTATTCTTAACGGTTTTTCTGTACTATTTACTTCTAAGAACCGCATTATGTACTTCTAAGAACTCAGTACATAGCCTTATATACTATCCCAGTAGCTGATTGGACAATAGTCTGGCCTCTGATAGGCTTGCTCTCTATTATGTACAGCGCTTATGTACATACATTATGCGTCTGTGAATGACGTAATGTTGATTATATTTAGTGATTCTAAATTACATGCTCGTGTCCGTAACAGCCTCCCCCCGGCGTAGCAACGCGAGCCTAACTTCCATCGGCCAGGACAACGAGCCTTCTAACTGGGCGTCTGAAAACGCCTCCACGCGTCTGTACCTCAGCGCTGCGTATGACACCATCAGGTCCTTGTATGGTGCGCACGATCTTCCCATATGGCCATACATTTCTCGGCAGTTGACCATCCGCAATGACTACTATATTTCCCGGTGCGAGTTGCGTGCGTGAATCTCGGACGTCGCCGCGCGGTGTCAACGTTGGTAGGTATTCGTTTATCCAACGAGTCCAGAACTTGTCCGCTAGCGCCTGTGTTGCGCGCCATGTCTTTCGATCGGCGACGTCGCACTGCCCTGTAGTTGGTAGTCCAGTAGCCGAGCCTAATAAGAAGTGGTTCGGCGTGAGCGCCTCCTCGTCGCCAGGTTCAACACTTACGTGTGTGAGGGGTCGCGAATTGACGGTGTGCTCGATCTCGATTAGCAACGTGGAAAGTACCTCCTCCTTTGGTGCGCGTTCCTTCAACACGGCCGACAATGCCGACTTTACACTTCTTATTAGTCGTTCCCACGCGCCGCCCTGATTTGGGGCCCCGGGGTCAATGAACCGCCATTCCATATCTTGCTTAATTGCGAATTCATTGAGGTCATTCGCCCACTGCTTATATGCCTGTTGGATTTCAACATCGGCTCCTCGAAAATTAGTCCCGTTATCGGACATCATAGTTTTAGGCCATCCGCGCCTAGCCGCCATTCTTCTTAGCGCTAATATAGCTGAATCGATGTTCAAACTTGGCAACAACTCTATATGTATTGCTCGCGTGACAAGACAGGTGAACAACATACCCCATCGTTTTTCATGCCGTCTTCCTATTGTGACTGTCATTGGGCCGAAACAGTCTACTCCGCAACGGGTGAACGACCGCAGGTGGGTGTCCAATCGTTCAATAGGTAAGTTCCCTTTGACGGGCCGTATTGGCGGCTTCCTTCGTCGCTTACATGTCACGCAATCTCTTATCAGTGCGCGCACTGTCGGTCGAACCTTTAAAATCCAAAAGCGTTCCCTCGCTTTGTTCACTATATATTCACGTCCCGCGTGATGATCCCGTTCGTGAATCTGACGTAAATATAGTGACGTCATCGGATGTTTGCCTTCCAAGATGGGTGGGCACTTCCTATCTTGAGAAACGTTCGCGGCATTTATGCGACCGTTTAAACGAATGACGTCGTCTTGAAAAATCGGGTCCAATCGGTAGAGTCGACTGGTCCTGTCTACTCTCCTACCTACAGCGAGTCGCGCTATTTCCGCTGGAAAACACTCTCTCTGAGCCTCCCTTATCAGTAGCAGCTCGGCCTCCTGCTTGTGACGCAACGTCAACCGGGTAGCGCGTTTGCGGCATTTGTCGACGAACAGCAGGACATACGCAGTCGTTCGTAGTAATCGTTCGTATGACGAGAAACGAGTCGTGTCGACGAGGCTGGTGATGCGCGCTATGTGCGCGACGATCTCATCACCCCCCTCTCCCTGCGCGATCTCCGTTGGCCAGATGAGTTCTGGTCCGCCCAGGAAGAGGGGACCAGTGGACCATCTGCTGTCGCTTTCCAGTTGTATCATTTCGGACCGAGTTGCGTCATCGGCTACTTTGTTCGTGTACCCTTTTTCCTTGAGGTCATTGACCTGTGACACGTGTGCTTTTTTGAAGTCAGCTGACTTATCCATTTTCTTTTCAATGGTGTCGAGTCTACGAAAGGTCATATCGTGACTCGGTGGTAGGTGTGGCTCATCACTCCGCCACGGCAATCCTACCTCATGGCAATCGTTGACCAGCCGAGCAGTCTTCGTGAAAATATCCTGCGCCCGTTCGTCTGCCAGCACTGTTCTCGGCTGGTAAACTGTCCCCTGAGCGTCGATCGAGATATGCGATGTGGTGAGGTCCTTTAACTCTTCGCAATCCTTGGATATTTCCTGTGGGTGCACGTGCAATGCTGTCCCGCTACTCGCCTCGAATCCAGTTACGCGCCGTGGTACCGTTCCGTGTACCACCCATCCTAGCTGCGTAAGTGAAGCGGCTGGCTCGTTCTGCCGTCCCGTGAGCAAAGTTCGCGACACTATCAAATGCCAATTATCGGCGCCTATCAATAGGCGTGGCTTCGCATTCTCGTAACACACGTCACGTGCAGGTATACGTTTCATGTGCTCGCAGCGTAGATAGCTCGCTTTCACGGTCTGACTAATTATATTTAAGCGTTTAACAGTACGCGCGCGTATGTTAAAACACTCTGAGCGTTTTCCCTTGATTCCTATTTCCACGCAACGACTGTCGTTCTCTTGTCGCGTGGCCGTAATCCCGTGGACGCGTAACGCTCGCTTAATTCCTTTTGCGCCCATTTCGTTAGCTATCTCTTCGTCGAGTAGCGTAACAGTGGAGCCCTCGTCCAGTAACGCATGCGTCTCTATTTCCCTGCCGTTCGGCCCCCGCAACGTTACTGGGCACACTTTGAGTAACACCGCGCTCATTTCGCTGCCGGCATGGGCAGATGCGGTGGTCGCCGATTCTTCCCTCACGCTCCTGGTCCCACAGTTGGTGGAGGCGCTAGCCGCGTCCGACGTTCGGTCGGCGGTGTGGAGTAGCCTATGGTGCGATCTACGACATTCCTGCTCTCCGCACTTCCTCGCGGTACACTTGAATCGACGATGTTTACTCGCCAGACATTTGAAACATGCTCCAGTTTCCTTGGCCCATTCCCATCTTTGTTGGACCGTCATGTCACCAAGTTTCTTGCAGCTTGGCGTGGCATGTCCCTCGCCACAGCACAAGCACGTCTTCTTAGCCCTCTCTCTCTCGTCCTCGCCAGGTCGCTCGGCGGCGGCGTACGTTGCGGGTACGCGCGCTTTATTCCTTCTAATGACCGCTTGTGCTCTGGCGGGAGCTTGCTGACGCGTCGCTTCCTTTGAAGTCGTAGTCACGGTCGACGAGTACGCGTATCTTACGGCCCGATCAGCTTCCCTCATTAGGTAGCGCGACAGCGTAACGATCTCTGCTTCCACGCGACTACCATGCTCTTGGGCGTAATCACACCAACGCGCGCGCATGTGTGGGCTGAGCTTCTCTACCACGTGTCTGGACAGCATTGGGTTTTGTAGGTACCCCCTATCATCCAGACACGATAGCACGCTGACGATGTTCTGCAGCTTTATCGCGAACGCGTTGAGTTCAGCGGCCGTCGTACCGAGTCGCGGTAACTTTCTTAACTCGTCGAGCGACTTGTCGATTATAATCTCGGGACGTCCGTAACACTGTTCGAGTGTATGCATTATCACGGCGGGGTCAGCAGCGGTGCAAAGTAGCGCGGACACGGTCTCTCTCGCTTCACCTTTCAGGCTGTTGCGTAGGCGCGCTAAGTTCTCTACTCGTGAGAATCCATACTCTCGTGTCGAGTCTCGCATTGCTGACTTGAACAGCAACCACTCGTGCGGCGCTCCCGTGAAAATGGGCAACTCTATCGCTTGACGCGGCGGCGGTCGATAACGTGTCATCCTATTTAACGCGTCGGCTAGCTTATCGATATCTCGGGATCGAGATCGAGATTTATATCGCGACCTAGGCGGTGATCGGAACCTAGGTTCGCGGGGCTCCTTATTCTCTACGCGGGGCGGCTCCTCTCTCGGAAAGTACGCGCGTTCTCGCTCCTCATACTGTGGCGTACGCGGCCTCGTAAATTCCTGCCTACCCCGGGTGCGCTCGGCTTCCTCCCCCCGTATGTGAACCGGGGCGGGTGCGCGTATCGCTGACGACGTTTGATCTATCGCAGTCAGCGATGGTAATTCCTCGTCCCCCGTAGGCTGCGCGCATTGCAGCCAATTATCGATTCGATTATCGGTGTCCGCGACGTCCTGGGCTATATCACTATCTCGATCTGTTTCCTCGCGAATGGTAGCTACATCTATCGCTAATCTCTTCTTAACCAGCTCGGCTTCGAGTTGCAATTCCTGGCGGCGTATCGCGGCGAGGCGCTCCTCAGCATGTAATTCTGCTTGCCTAATGCGCAGTACAGCACTAGCGGTGGATTGGCGCGATCGTACGGATTGGACGGGCGACCTACTATTTATCCTATCAACGGCGGGCGCGGGCGCTGGGATGGCGGTCGCGGCGGCGGTTGACGTTATAGCATCCATCGTAATGTTCTCGGCTGTCGGCGCGTTCGTAGGCACTGTTGCAGGAACTGGTACAGACGCGGGAATCGTAACGCGGGGGTTAGCGCGTGATAATATTGTCGCGCGGGACGACGGTGACGCGGGGGGGTCTTCAAACACGCGGGCTTGCGTATCTTCGTTCTTCTGGCTTCTTGTAGTCGGCATCCTTCCTCCTCGTTTGGCACCCTAGCTCTATCAATGCCCTAGCGGCCCTATCAGACCTACCGGAGGGCCCTATGAGAGGGATATGCTCCGGCAGGGATGGAAAATGTGCAGGAAATGGAAAGGTGGGGACTACCCTGCAGAGAACTACACGCGCTACGAGGTGCTCAGCAACCGGTGGGAACGACCGGTTGCCTCGGCAGTGCCTACAGTCCGGCCCTCGCAACGTGCGCAGCCTTACAGGCGCAGTAGTGCTGTTCAACCACGTTTGGTTGGCGACACCGCACAATATGTCGCACCGCCTTGAAACGGCGTTAACTCAGGCACGCACCTTTGACACCGTTAGGTGGCACGTACCTGAGCCGCGGTCCACCCGCTTAAAAGGTTCTTGACGCGACGGCGTAAAGGACCCGTGGATCCCTCTCTGCAGCTCGACACGACGGCTTGACACGATGACTTGACACGACGGCTCGACACGACGCTGGCGGCTCGAAGTTCCCGACGTGGCGACAATCCTAAGCACCTACTGGGTCGGACTTGCTGCGTTCCTGTGTTCCTTTTCAATCTTCAGAATAGGTATTCTTCGTAACGTGACTTGCTGCGTTCCTTTTCCCACTTGAAGCGTTCCTTTTCAATCTTGAAAGCTTTCCTCTTCTTTCTTGAAAATAGGTTTCTTCGAAACGTAACTTGCCGCGTTCCTATTCTTACTTGCAGCGTTCCTGTTCGAGCTTGAAGCGTTCCCTTCTTCAATCTTCGACACCCAACTGTATTTCTTCACGTCTCCCCAAAGACGCACAATAAGCCGCTCGATATTCCTTACCAAAGGACCAATATCCGGCTCTCGAAGGACCAAAGTTCCTCTGTTGGGGGCAGAGGATGTAAATAATTACACAACACAATGGTCACGCTTGAAAGGCCTCAGCCAATTTATTTAACACGTATAAAAATACAGACTTCACATAACACGTGTAAATATCGAGTCCTTTACGTACATACGCGTGACGCTAACTCACAAATAGTTCACAGTTACTTTACAATACTTCACTGACTCTAATACGTTAGATAACTTAGGAAATCTGGAAATCTAGGGCCGCTCCAGGAGCGTAGGGTGCCAAGACAAACTGTCGCAGTGACGCTTCGAGTCGAACTGCAGAGAGAGAACGTCGTCTTCAACGAAAGTGCAGCTTAAGTACTTTTTCAGCCGGTCGCAAGTCGTGGGAGAGAGTCCCTTTTCCTCTAGTCTATTTCCTAATCCTGTTGAGGCCGGCTGACGTTCACCTCCCGACCCCCCGCATACGGCAAGCACACCATTGGTCATCAATAGTGGCGTGATTTTCTCCATTGTAATCTACCAATAGAAACCCAGATTATTCTTAACGGTTTTTCTGTACTATTTACTTCTAAGAACCGCATTATGTACTTCTAAGAACTCAGTACATAGCCTTATATACTATCCCAGTAGCTGATTGGACAATAGTCTGGCCTCTGATAGGCTTGCTCTCTATTATGTACAGCGCTTATGTACATACATTATGCGTCTGTGAATGACGTAATGTTGATTATATTTAGTGATTCTAAATTACATGCTCGTGTCCGTAACAGATACGTTGTTAAATAATAAATCATAGCGTTTTGCGTTCTACGAAAGGTATATTCAGGCTTCTGTCATATTGAAGTTTCGAAATTTATTGCTGGAATTGGAACCAAGCCTTTTGCTTATCTATACATATAATAAAACAGTAAAATTATTTTGCGATGGTATTAATTGGCGCAAAAACTACTGAACCGATCCTGTTCAAATTTTGCATACATAATCCTTATAGGTCAGTGCATCTGTTAGGCTATAAATTATCACGCTGTTTGCTATGGGGGGTGAGCAATAATCCAAAACGTCCGTGTTGAACGACATTTGCCGCGAGTTCGATTCCCAGCAACAGTTAAAATTTTTGTCATTATTTTATCTTCTTTTTTGTAATAAAATAACTTTTACCATTTTTTCAAAATAAAATTGACATTTCTATTCGATATATTCTAAATATATTGTAAAAACCAATCAAAACACATAATAAAATCGAATTAATCAAATATGGCACCACACGCAATTCAGATACTCGCAACGCCATCTAAAGACTCAAAGTAGAAATAATGATGACAATGACAGTTGAACTTTATATTTGATAGATGGCATTGTGTATTTTACGTAATTTTCTGAATGGCGGAAGAATGACCATCGCCCACGTTTGCAGACAGTTCTATTGTTCAAAATTGGAGGAAAATAGTTATAGTTAAACTGGTGTTAGACGGAGGCATTTTTAACAATCCTACTGCTTTTTTTTTCCATGATTGTAACAAGATAATTGACCATGATTATTCAAGGGATACAAACCAAAAAAGGCGATAAAAGTAAACAAGTATATGTTTAATTATTGATTTTAAAATAACACGGCCAAATTTTCGGAAGGGGTTGCATGGCACCTTGTGTTGGAAGGCCCCTAGGTAGACCGATGACCTGGTGAGGGTCGCGGGAATCCGATGGATGCGAGACACACAGGGCCAGTCATTATGGCGACACTTGGGGAGGCCTATGTCCATGATAATGATAATGATAATGATGGTACTTTTTTTTTTCTTTTTTTAAGAGTGGAAATCATCCAATGACTTCTCTGGTTGGAGCGAGAGGGCTTGTCAAACTTTTACTGACTAAAACCACACTTGTGTCCTTCAGTTGCGCTTTGAAACATCTCTTTGAGGAGCGCGTGGATCACTACGTGCTGTTGACGACTGGGCTCGGTTCGGTTAATTACTGGACGGCCGGAGGGCTAGCTACCTATTGTTCGATGTCTGCAAGCCTGCGTCTACCGTGGCTGGTCGTCGGGGTCGGAATCTCGGCTCGGCGTGAGGACGTTCGTTCCCTCACGCGTGCGGCCTCCTCCTTCGCTAGCATTGCGGCTTTGCAGAAGGAGGCGACCGCCTACCATTCCTCCTCGCTCTGGACTATAGCCCAAACCAGGCCCCGGCGCGAGAGGTGACTGACGCTGATTGCCTCCATGAGGACACGGCGGTGATCCGCCCTTGTGGGACACACCTCTGCATGCTCCACTATGTCCTCCGGGATGGCACCTTGCGGCCTAATAATGGCGTGATTTATTGTTTGCAGTTTCTGCTCCATATAAAACGGGGTCGAAAGTGGTTTACGTTCCTAATCACTGATGTATCTCAGATTCCTGGCAGCCTTGCGTCGACATCTGGACGTTACCTCCTTGCAGTGAGTGGTGACCAACACTGGAACAACCCTCTGAGGGAGGCCAGTCTCAGGGATAACACTAATCGGCTGCTACATTTGTTTACCGTAATTTCATTGTTTTATGGATACACAAGCTCAGGACTGTTGAGGGTGTTTCGAGCGGTTTCTGTTCCGGATTCGGTTGGAAGTATCCTGATATTACCATTTTGCGAATCGCCCGGAGGACCCGGTGTAACATGCGGTGGAGGTCTATCACATTTGGGTGAACCGCCGTGTCCTCATAGAGGCAATTGGTGACAGTGACCTCTCGGTTTGGCCATCAATATGCGAGTTTGATTGGGCATACACGCGCTCAAGATTTCGCCGAAATTCATTCAACGGGGACGTCAGCATACACACCAAAAAATCCTAGGTAAATGAACAAGTAATTTTTACGCCCAAAATGCGCAAGCTGCAACAATCAACGCAAGCATGCTCTCGCAAATTCTTCATAAGTACTGTTGTGGAGGAAGATAGTTGATGATGATGATGGTAGTTTTTGGATTCACTGGCTTTTTGGCTTTGCACTAGCAGTGCACGTTATTCAGCTGAAGGTCGGTGTCCCGATTATGCTCCTTCATTTACCTCCACCAAAGCTGTCTAATACGGCTTAAACTCTTCAGTGAAAAATTATTGAGGTGAAAATTTTACGGGACGTAACTCTTTCGAGCAATCTCGCAGACATCGGCCCTAGAGGGCCCTATCCATTTGCTGACATCTCTTTGAGTCCGGTGTAGAATACAACGCGCCGTCGATTCATCATTGCTTTGACGAGACGGCCAGACGGCACCACCGCAATCCCGGTTTGCGATGGCTGTAATCGCCCTGCGGCTTTCAACACCCGGAGCATCACTTGCAGCGACAGTTAAGGAGTCAGAATGTCCCTCATAGTTTAAGCCACCTTCTTCGATCATAGTGCTTCACTGAAGGAGGCTACTGGTTGACATTTTCTCCACCAATCGCCTCCATGAGGACACAGCGGTGCTGGCGCTCCGACCAAGCGGGACCGACTTCCACCGTATGCTCCATCGTATTCTCCAGGCGATCCGCACAATGGTGATACCCGAGTGTTTCTTCCCGTTGAATTCGATACAGATACCTTCCAAAACACCTACATCCGGTGAGTCCTGCACAAAGAGAGGATGCCGTGACGCCTCTGTAGACACTCTTCAAAGACAGCCATTACCGCTGCGATTGTGACGTGCTCACTGTGGCGAGGGGTTAAAATCATACAATTTTGTTTCACCAGAACATAAACCAGAAACATACATAAACT
The DNA here is from genome assembly GCA_905147345.3 of Mythimna impura. NCBI lineage: Eukaryota > Metazoa > Arthropoda > Insecta > Lepidoptera > Noctuidae > Mythimna > Mythimna impura. Next base: position 6,805,903 of record LR990349.1, read on the forward strand.
AATTTCTTTTCTTTTGGGGTAGGCAGAAATGCCAACTGCTACGACCCTTACATACTCTTTCTATTCATTAACTGCTACGACCCTTACATACTCTTTCTATTCATTGACATTCATACATTTGGATCTGGACGAGTACATAACATGTTTCCTGAAGGTAATTTGCGTTTTTACTTTTAACCGTTTTATGTTAAAGTACAATAAATAATTGCGTTGCTTTCAGAATGAATTGCAAGCTCAGAATGATTGTACGTTTTTACAAACTTAACGCGGACAAAGTCGCGGGCCACAGCTAGTTCTAATAATAAAATGCTCATTGACTGTTTTATTTAATTTTTTTATATCGTATGGGACTTAGTATGAAAAACAGTTCAATTCTCGAATTGAGTTACGACGATTTTTCCGAATCACAAAAAACGTTTTTTTTTGTGACGTAACTACAAATTTACAGTTTTCAGATTTTTTCCGATGCTTATGCTATGAAACCTTGCTTCATGCCAAATTTCAGGATTCTAATTCAACGGGAAGTATTCTGTGGATTTTGATTCGTTTGAGAGTGTTGAAATGTACGTTTTTGCGACATAAATGGCCGTATTTTTTTTTCCGTTAACTTAGAAGTTTGATGTTTTCACAGCTTCAAAGAATCGCAGACTTGAGTATACGGTTTTAAATTTCAACTCGATACCTTTGCGCGTTTCTGAGATAAAGGGTCTTGACAGACAGACAGACAGACGGACGGACAACAAAGTGATTCTATAAGGGTTCCGTCCGACTCACACTTGCCCAGTTTTTTTATGTAAGTGTTGCCTATTTCATGTGAAATTAAATTTATGATAGACAATTTACGCATAAAAAATCACTATAAGTGAAAATCATATATAAACAATAAATATTTGCTTATCAACGTTCTTAAGTGAAATAATATTTAAACCGTTTACTGAAAGTAATTTACATTACTGTACAAACTTCAATATCGTCTGGTAACCAAATATTGGCATGTTGAAGTTGTGTTCGTGCCAAATTACATCACAGAACACTTTTGGTCATAACTGACATTATTTTTATTTCACAGCTTGGATTCTTGTTGTTATGCATAGGTAATCTTTATTTTTTATAACCTGTCATTAAATAAACATGTGTTTTGATCATAAAAGTTATTGTTTTATAGTTTCAACGTGTGATCGTTTTTTTTAAGGTGGGAAATCATGTTATGAGTTTCGAAATTTGGAAAACTAGGGGAAAGTGGAAAGGTGTGTCAGACTTTTACTGATTAAAACAACACCTATTTGGAAGACCACGGGTTTCGCTTTCAGAAGTCAAACAATGGTCACAGTAAACTTCGGTTCTGCTGGGCCCCTATGGTTGTGCTGACATCTCTTTGAGGCGCGCGTGGAACATTACTCGCCGTCGATGACTCACGTTCGGTCCGGAAGGTTACTGGACGGCCGGACGGTGAGCTACCCATTATTCACTTGTGATCGTTGTATTATAATTTTATTTACTTTAAAACAAAAGAAAGATACGTCACAAGCCATTAAGAAACACTAGAACAATGCTTGATCATCTTTTTGTCCATTTTTAGGGTTCCGTACCTCAAAAGGAAAAAACGGATCCCTTATAGGATCACTTTGTTATCCGTCTGTCTGTTTATCTGTCAAGACACTTTATCTTGGAAACTTGTAGAGTTATCGAGTTGAAATTAAAACCATATACTCAAGTCTGCGGTCCCTTGAAGTTGTGAAAAAATCAAACTTCTAAGTTAACGAAAAAAAAAGATACGGCCGTATATGTCGCAAAAAACGTGTGTTTCGACACTCTCAAGGGAATCAAAATTCATAGGGTACTTCCCATTGATCTAGAATGCTGAAATTTGGCATAAAGCAAGGCCTTGTAGGACAGATATAGGAAAAAATCTCAAAGCAGTAAATTTGTTATTATCTACGTCACAAAAAAAGGCTTTTTTGCAATTCGGAAAAAATCTTCGTAACTCAATTCGGGAATTGAACTGTGTGTATAGGTAAGTTTGTACGGAACCCTCAGAGCGCGAGGCCGACTTGCACTTGGCCGGTTTATTAAGGTGGAAAATTATCAAATAAATTCGCTCTGCGAAGAGCTAGAGGGAGTTACAGACTTTTACTGACTAAAACTCACGCAAGTTCTTTCAGTTGCCCTTTCCGTTCCATCCACTCGCTAGAACTAGTTGAAGACTTTATTTTTGATTCATGAACAGTTACTGAGAAAAAAAAACCGTCCATATAAAAACCATTGAATCACTTTATAACCCACTTTTAAAGTTATAAAGTTTTCACGATATTTTATTACGATCATAAAGAAGAAAATTCCTTGCATCGAGTGTAAAATAAATCAAGTTTTCGTGTTCATAAATGCTGCTTTTATAAAAATTATAAACATAATCATTATGAAACGTTGACCCCTTTTTTTGAGGGTGTGAAATCCCCTACGGATGTAACACGATTCTTTTCATACACAAAGGGGATAAAAGAGTTTTTAAATAATTAAGTGTCAATGGCAACAAAAACCCTTAAAGTCAAAAATAATGTTTTACCTTTAATCATCTTCCTAGCCTTTTTTTAGGGTTCTGTACCTCAAAAGGAAAAAATGGAACCCTTATAGGATCACTTTGTTGTTCATCCGTCTGTCTGTCTGTCTGTCATGACCCTTTATGTCGGAAACGCGTCGAGGTATCGAGTTGAAATTAAAACCATACACTAAGATCTGCCGCCGGGCCTTGGTACAGGCCATGGTCCGGAGCGAGGAGGAGTGGCAGGCGGTCGCCTCCTTCTGCGAAGCAGTAATGCTAGCAAAGGAGGCGGCCGATCGCGTGAGGCAACGGTCCTCACGCCCCAACCGCCGCCGGGATTCCGATCCCGATTTCCGGCCACCCTAGGCGCGGGCTTGCGGACGGCGAGCAATAGGTGGCTCGCCGTCCGATCGTCCGGTGACTGTCCGGACCGAGCCCAGGTCGTCGACGGCGCGTAGTGTTCCACGCGCGCCTCAGGGAGATGTCAGCAACCGTAGGGGCCCAGCAGGGTCGAGGCCTACTGGGGCCATGGGTGATGCGAAAGTGACCCCCGGGGCCCTGGAAAAAAAATGGCAAAGAAGGAACAGGAGTGGGTTTTTAGTCAGTAAAAGTCTGACACTATCTCGCGCTCCGCCCAAGAGCGGGGGATGTCATTAGATGATTTTCCCACCCGAAAAAAAAAAAAAAAAACACTAAGATCTGCGGGCCCTTATAGTTGTCAAAAAATCAAACTTCTAAGTTAAAAAAAAAAAGATACCGCCTGCTGATGGCCGGGGCGTCTCCCGTGGCGCCGGCTGGAATTTAAGGATGTCCTTTCCCTTACTGCTTTAGCTACCTCCTTCGTTCGTACTATTGCTTTGCAGAAGGAGGTGGCAGCTTCCTATTCCCTCTTGCTCCGTACCATGGTCTAAACCAAGGCCGAAAGTAATATGGATTACCGCCGCCAATGGCTCATCCCAATCCTAAGGTCCTTAACATATATTTTTTTTTGTGTACTAGGTAATCAAACAGATTCATATACAAGCACGTAATGGGCAATAACGTTAGCTCAGCTTACGGTCTCTTATATGAAGAAGAAGCCTTAAACTAAAGCTTGTCTTGTTACTATGGAGTTTCAGGGCGTAATTTTTGTTTCATAACTGCGTACCAAACTATTTTGCGGTGTGTGGGGGGCGACGAGCAGGGCTACCGCCCAGGGCGTCGCTATTGTAGTGGCCTCACGCATCAACTTTTTATTTCATCATACCTTTACTTTTCACAGTAAAGTTTCTATTTATCAGTAGGATAAGTATCTAATTTCTCTAATTCGATAACACGAGATTCTTTTTTCAACATTTCCTATTCTTCAAACGAAAATGAAGTAGCCCATTTATAAGAGTGAAAAGCTGTAAACAACATTTTTAAATCCATTTGAAAACTTTTAAGGTATTTAGTACCTAGGTTTATCATGGTTGCCGTTTTTTTTTTTTTATTTTTTTTTTTATTGATATAAACCAGCGCTTGACTGCGATCCCACCTGATGGTAAGCAGTGATGCAATCATTGATGGTGAGGCGCACTAGTTTATCAAGAGCCTATTCACTCTAGCCTTGAAGACACCTAAATTATAGTTGGACGGGAAGATCGCAGCAGGCAAATTGTTCCAGGCCTTCGATGTACGCGGTATAAACGACGAAGCGAAACGCTTAGTCCGGATGATTGTTATTTTTTATAAACCTTCTAAAATATTATATCCAACTCGAAATTTTTGTAGTAGCTTTTTGTTGAGTTTCTCACCTATCATAAGAAATACTCAGTTTTGATTCACATACATACTTTGTAAAAAGAGCAACGGCCTCGCAAAGATCTTCCGCCCGGGGCCACATAATGGTTAAGGCCGCCCAGGGTGTGCATACTGGCAGCAATCATTTCGCCCCTACTCCTTAAATATTCATAAATACATAATTCCAGTTTTAAAACAAACTCGAACCAGACCAAAATTCACTTCACAAAGTTACACTCATAATAAGCCCCAACTCGTTACGGACGGGTACCCGTTATAAAAACGCACAATACATTCATATATTAATTAATGTTTTCGGTTATCGAGTTAATTAAAACTGATAGTTCCTGCCACATGCGTTAATAAAATTGGGTAATAAGTAACAATCGCACCAACTATTAATTATTAATTAATTAAGTTCGAATGGATGTGGATCAGATAATTTATTAGTATTAACTTTTGATTAATTAGAATAAAGGTTGGTTCTAATTTTGAATTGAAGGATCGTGATTCGATAGGTTTCTTCTACGAAACATTAATTTCTTACTACAGTTTGTAGATGTTTTTCTAGAAGTTCTAGTTCTTAGAATAAAATAAATCGCAAAATTAATGTGAAAATTTGTTAAATTCTGTTTAGCCGAGTGATAGCTTTTAATAACTTTCCAGAAATTGCTTACCTCTCGATCATGTCTTACAAAGTGAATTAACCTTTTAGTCCGAAAGTGTTTTGTTTATATTTTTTTTTTAAATACTTCATAGATATCATATTAGTTATTCTTTTTTTATGTGGGGAAATCCTCTTGGACTACTCATTGTCTAGTGTTATGTCGGAATCCAAGCGACTACAACCCCACAGTTTCTACCACTACCAAGAGTCGGGGACCCGGGATATCGGTGCGCGGTCGCCACCACTGATATGTACAATATCTACCTACACTGATTAAATATAAAACAAACAACGAATATTTGTATCTGTATGTGGGTAGCTCATTAACTACGTAGGTACTATGTAAAATATCTCATTGCTAGTACGTTACATAGGCTTTTTGTTTAGTCGAAAAACCAACGAAAAAGTTCATTCTTAGGGTTCCGTACTTCAAAAGGAAAAACGGAAACCTTCAAGGATCACTTTGTTGTCCGTCCGTCTGTCTGTCTGTCTATCAAGACTCTTTATCTCGGGAAGGCGTAGAGGTATCGAGTTGAATTAAAAACCATATTGTCCAGGTCTGCGAACTTAGTTAGAAATTAGAAATTTAGAAATTTGATTATTTCACAGTTTTAAACTGTGAAATAATCAAATTTCTAACTTAACAGGAAAATAAGATATGGCTGTTTATGTCGCAAAAAACGTACATTTCAACACTCCCAGGGAATCAAAATTCATAGGGTGCTTCCTGTTGACCTAGAATCCTGAAATTTGGCATGAAGCAAGGTCTCATAGCACAAGTATAGTATAATTTTGTAGTTACTTCGCAAAAAAATAATCTTTTTTTTGCGATTCGGAAAAATCTTTCGAGTCTCGATACGTGAATTGAACTGTTTTCATAGGTAAGTTTGTACGGAACCCTCAGTGCGCGAGTCCGACTCGCACTTGCCCGGAATTTTGTTATAAAATTCTATTATATTTACGTACTTACCTGTTATTTATGAAAATAATACTTGTTAATAAACAAAATAATAATAGGTATTATTTAGTAGTAACTACCTACTCACTTTACAATTAATTAGATGAAAAACAATAGGTTTAAATTATACCTCTTGCTTTTCATCTAATTGACTCTAAACAATGGAATTATTTGAAGCAGTGCGTAGTTGTTTACAATTAAGTCTTTTGTTTTTCTAGAAGAAATATTTATCCTTTTATTTTACTTGTGAAGGAAAACATCGTGAGGAAACCGGCATGTCCTAGAACCAAAAAAAATCGAAGACTGTGAATAATGTGACATTCACCAACCCGCACTGGGCACGCGTGGTGGATTATAATAATAATAATAATTTATTTATTGCGAGTAACATTGACTCATATACAAATTTAAAAAATAATAATCAAAACAGTCACAATTAAATTCACAGTTTGTAAAATTAGAATCAATTAAAACAAATCATACTATAACATTAATGCAAATAACCCTCCTATTCCTTTGTTCTGACCACGTGCGTGAGCGTTGAGATGACGTCAGAACAAAGGAATCGGAGCCGTGGACTACTCGAGGCGATCGACGAAAAGAGAATCGAAACGAAACGGTTGTAACTTGGCTAAGGGGGCTGGGGTACTGGAGAAACGAAAAAGTTATCGCTAATTTTCAATTTTTTTTTTATTTGTACCCCAGGGTACGATTCTAGGGTTAAACTAGCGAAAGAAGTTTCTTGACTCCTATTCTCTTTAAAAAACTATAATACACTAGCTTTTGCCCGCGGCTTCGCTCCTGTCAACTGACTACTATATCCTACTCTACCCTACTCTACCCTACTCTACCCTACTCTACCCTACTCTACCCTACTCTACCCTACTCTACCCTACTCTACCCTACTCTACCCTACTCTACCCTACTCTACCCTACTCTACCCTACTCTACCCTACTCTACCCTACTAAAAAAAAAAAGTATCCTATGTCCGTCTCCTGGTTCTAAGCTACCTCCCCACCAATTTTCAGCCAAATCGGTTCAGCCGTTCTTGAGTTATAAATAGTGTAACTAACACGACTTTCTTTTATAATTATATAGATAAAATAATTTTAGTTTTTTCAAAAGTTCGCGTTTACAGTTTGGGCCACCGTAACCTCCGCTGAGTGTATTAAATTATAATTTTGACATCAAAGTGAAAACAACGTTTGTTTCAAAAGGCTACCGAAACGTATTTCGCTCTTCAATTACATAAATAACCAACTACAGAGTTGCTGCGTAAATCCGTCATTATGATATCATAAAATTTGGAACTAGAGGCTTTTTAAATATGAATGGTCGTAGGAAAAGTACATTCAGCAAAAGGTTTGGTATTCGAGTAACAATTTACATTGTAAATTGTTCATAAAATCATAATTCATATTTAAAAAGCCTCTAGTTGACTTGGTTTAGAGTCGAAAAGTTATACATGATGAATAACTTTTTAATGACATCACGAATGCTGCTTATATATCGTACCTACAGGATTAAAATAACTTTTGTTTCTAATTACATAGGTACTTATCTGTGTCGGTGACTGTACCAACCCAATTGGTTACTTGACTAATTTTTTTTAAATTGTTTATATCAAAAAGTAACTTTATATGTTTTTATGTGTGTCTTAATAAACTAGTGCGCCTCACCATCAATGATTGCATCACTGCTTACCATCAGGTGGGAGCGCAGTCAAGCACTGGTTTATATCAATTTAAAAAAAAAGTCTTTATAATATGTTGATTTTTATATGTTAGTCTTAAGTTTGCGCCTTTTCCGGCAAATAAAAAGGTTTTCTTTTTTTCATTATTTCTTTAACTAAAATAGCGAAAAGAAAGAAATTTTCAAATTCGTTCAATAATTATTAATCAAGTTAGAAACGACCTTTCAAATCTGGGAAAACTGTCAAATAACAGTATATGGATAACATAAGCATAATCAGCCTTTTAATATTCCCACTGCTGGGACTCAGGCCTCCTCTCTAAGAGAGGGAATGGGCCTTAATCCACCACGCGGGCCCAGTGCGGGTTGGTGAATGTCATATGTCTTCGAATTTTTGGTTCTAGTACATGCCGGTTTCCTTCACCGTTTTGAGAGCAATGGTGATGAAATAAATTACACAAAGTAATGCGCTTGGCTGGGTTTGAACCCGCGACCTACAACTCGTAAGTCGGGGCCACCACTGCTCTAAGTATAAGCATGCACACTGTAGTATAAGGACACACATAAGAAAAAGTGACGTCACCGCCATAAGGTTACGTATGCTGAAAAGAGATAGCGATATTCCCACCACACCCCCACTCTTCCTCAAACCAATTTTTGAATTGATAATTGTTGCTTCATTTAATAACCAATTTTTTTGACTGGCCTGTTGGTCTTGTGGTTAGTGGCCCTGACTGCTATGCCGGAGGTCGTTGATTTGATTCTCACCCAGGAAAAATGTTTGTGTGAGGAGCACGATCATTATTTTGTTCTGTGTCTGGGAGTAATTTATCTATAATATTTATGTATTTAGAAATATTTAAGTATGTTTATCAGTTGTCTAGTACCATAACACAAGCTCTGCTTAGCTTGGGGACTAGACGGCGTTGTGTGAAAGTTGTAAAATAAGTTTAAAAAAAATAATTGATTTCTATTTATTGTTCAATATACAATATTATTTAAAATAAAAGTACAGGCAACCGTACTTTATCTTTTATTTTCGCTATTCAATGTCTCTTCGCTCAAAACTCATAAATCCATACGAAACCAAATTCATAATCAGCGCAAAAGTTTCAGATTCTGATAAATAAGGTATTCGCAGAAAAGTTAGTGTTTAATTTCATATCCCTAGACTAGAGCGAGCTAAAACTCTGCCTAATTTACTACAAAGTTTCCCCTCGTAAAATTTGTTAAATCGCTCTCTACCTATGGAGATTTTAATCGAATAAGCTGGTAGATTGCCGCAGATTTAGGACTCCTAATGAGAATATCGTTTTAAATGAGATAATTGGCCGTTTATCAAACGTAATGATGGGATAATGTTCTGGATTACAGGGGTGTGGGTCGTTTGAAAGAGAGGTGGAAACACTGGATATTGTGTTGTTAGGAATAGATTGTTAGCTCACACTAGCTCCATCATTGGGCCCCTAGAGGACCGTCGACCGATGGACCGTCCATACGCATAGCGACATCTACTTCACAATATAGGAACTAAAATTCCAAACCATACATCGCTTTGAGGCGTGGTTGGAAAGACCTCACGGCGTCCTCACCTTCCGCATGACGCAGGTTCTCACCGAATACGATAAATTCGGGAAGTTCCTGCACCGGATTCGCGCGGAAGTGATGCCCGGGTGTCGCCACTGTGTGGACCACCCGGAGGACAAGGTGGAGCACACGGTGGAGACGTGCCCCGTTTGGGCAGAGCAACGCCATGTCTTCGTGGGGGCGATCGGTGGCGGCAATCTCTCGCGCCGGGCCTTGGTACAGGCCATGGACTGGTGCGAGGACGAGTGGCAGGCGGTCGCCTCCTTCTGCGAAGCAGTAATGCTAGCAAAGGAGGCAGCCGGGTATCGGGTAGCTTGCCGTCCAGCCGTCCGGTAACTGTCCGGACCGAGCCTGAGTCGTGGACCGCGCGTAGTGTTTCACGCGTGCCTAAAAGAGAGGTCAGCAAAACCAATCCTACTGGGGCCATGGGTTTGCATCCGAAAGGAAAACACTTCGGGTTTCCCTGAAACGAAAGCAAAGAAAGAACACAGGAGTGGGTTTTAGCCTCTAAAAGTCTGATACACCCTCTCGCTCCACCCAAGAGAGACATAAGTCATTGGATGATTTCATACCTAAAAAGAAAACAGGAACTTTACGACTCTCATTAATAAGGACTATACTGCGAGAAGGAGGATGGATTTGCGGCGGATACAAAGTCTGGTGTAGTCTGTAAATATTTTTTACAGTTTTTTAGTCACGCTCACACGTATTCCATTAAATTTTTATTAAGGTCACTGAGACTTGTACTTTCAACCTAGAATTTTTTACAGCCTATTTTCCATAATGTTTATCACCATTTTTTTCCAGGTATTAGATCTCAAAGACTCAGAAAAATGTATGCACAAAAATGTTGTTTAGTTTTTTTTTGTTTATATGAGTATGTAGTTAACTTACTAGTATGTCAGGCAAGCATAAACTTTAATAATTCTTAAAAATATGGTTAAGGATCACTGTCTCTCCTCTTGGACGTCATTAAGTCTCTCAGTATTTCTCTACTTTCATATACATTATTATTTTATTAGTTATGTATTGTTTATATGTAAATAGTATACCACGAACTACCTGCGTATCTTTTCTCCTTCTCTGTCAAATACGTCCAAAGGTTGTCTGTAAAAAATCGATCTTAGCGATAACACCACCCATTGTTACATCGTGTTCATTTCAAGCTCCTACTGTAATTTTTTATAGCATATAATAGCATAATCAGCCTTTTTAATGTTCCCACTGCTGGGACTAAGGCCTCCTCTCTAGGAGAGGGAAAAGGCCGTAATCCACCACGCCGGCCCAGTGCGGATTAATGAATGTCACATGTCTTCGAATTTTTTGGTTCTAGGACATGCAGGTTTCCTCACGATATTTTTCTTCACCGTTTTGAGAGCAGTGGTGATGAAATAAATTACACAAAGTAATGTGCCTAGCTGGGTTTGAACCCGTGACCTACAACTCATAAGTCGGGGCTGTTACCACTCGGCCAGCACTGCTTTCCTTTTTATGGTATACAATTTATACCTATGATCAAATGTTAAAAACGGCTGATTTTTTTCTTTGTTTAAAAAGATCAATCTGATTAAAACACAATACTTTGATTTGTGGATGGTTACGCAAAATCAAGCCATATAAATATAATAATAGCATATACCAAGAACTACATAATTCCATAAAGAGGTAGGTAGGTGAAACTGTTTTTATCACACCCATATTCTGACAGAAATGAGTTCCATGTAATAAGGCGCGAGCATATCGTCATAAATACAAACTCAGTACTACTGAGAATTTAATTTTAATATATTTTTCGAGCGGAAACAGATTAAGGGTTCATAAATACGAACGTTAATCTGTTTAACCTGCAAAACGTAAAAAAAACTTAAGGAAATTACAATTTTGCGTCCTACCTTAGAGCATTTTTTTAGGGTTCCGTACCTCAAAAGGAAAACAGAACCCTTATAGGATCACTTTGTTGTCTGTCAGTCTGTAAAGACCCTTTATCTCGAGAACGCATGGAGATATCGAGTTGAAATTAAAACCATTTATTCAAGTCTGGGGTCCCCTGATTCTGTGAAAAAATCAAACTTTTAAGTTAACAAATATACGGTCGTTTATGCCGCAAAAAACGTATATTTCGACACTTTCAAGACAATCAAAATTCATAGGGTACTTCTCGTTGACCCAGAATCCTGAAATTTGGCATAAAGCGAGGTCTTATAGCACAGATATAGGAACAAATCTAAAAACAGTAAACTTTTTGTTACATCACAAAAAAGAAATATTTGCGATTCGGAAAAATTTTCGAGACTCCATTCAGGAATTAAACTCTTTACATAGGTAAGTTTAAATTTACGACTTTGTAAACGTCCGACTCGCACATGCCCAGTTTTTTTACTGTTAATAGGTTTGCGCTTGACCACTATCCTACCTGGTGGAAAGCGACGATGTGGTCGATGATAGAGCACGCTTGCCTGCATAAATTATAAGCACAGTCAACCTTCTAATGTTCCCACTGCTGGGACTCAGGCCTCCTTTCTAGGAGAGGGAGTGAGCTATAATCCACCATGCGGGCCCAGTGCGGATTGGAAGGATGTCATATGTCTTCGAATTTTTGGTTTTAGGACATGTCGGTTTCCTCACGATATTTTCTTTCACCATTTTGAGAGCAGTGGTGATGAAATAAATTACACAAAGTAATGCTGACTGCGTTTGAACTTGCGACCACGCTTGCCTAGCAGTAACCTATTCACTCTTGACTTAAAGATGCCCAAGTATTTACTTTTAAATAAGGTAATGTTATCATTTAATTAAAAAACTTAGATTATATCAAAAAAAGATTTTCAAACAAAAATCAGTGCCTGAACAAAAAGGCATTACTTTGTCCTCAGGGATTACAAAGGTAATGTGAAAGGCAAATAAAATGTATAACAGTTGATAATAGCATACGAAAGTTTGTCTGGTACCCCCTTGAGAGGTTACTTTCTCGATGAAGTGTTGACCGTTGACCTCGATGCGGAGAACATCATGTATCTTGTTTTGAACGTATATGTAAATGAGTGAAAGTACTATTGTTTTGCTACTGTTTGAGAAACGAAAGTAATACCGTCAAGATGACATATCAAAATTTTCCATATTTTTCAATTTAAATCAATTTTCTTTGTAAAAACTCATCGAAAGAGCTTTGAAATTTCAAAATGTGTTCGATATGGAATTTGATGCATGTGGAATCCTGGAGGAGCGATGGCCTGATGCTGCGTAAGCGAGCGACGTGACCCTCCGCCGCGCCGCTCCTTTGATGACTACCATTCCACTGCGCACACGATGTTGGAAAGTAGCAGATTTTGGACTAATTGTGCTCCATTGGTGTAATTGCTGCAAGGCGTTCCGATGTGAGGATAAAAATAAATAAATAAACGTGTAGAAAGTGTTGTTGCTAAGTAGGTATTTATGTATGGTAGGTATTTATAGTGTGGTATGTATGTCGAGCTGGTATCAGCAACTCCACGTTCAAAGTGCATATTTTGAGTACGGTTGGGACAAGTGTGCTTCATAAAAAAGGCCAACAGCGCCATGGCGTTACTGACCATTTTTCAGAGGGGTATCCAGCTACCATCTGGGCAGCTTACAAGCAGATGAGCTGCTGTCTCGTCCTCTTCAATGCTGGTTTTGCAGAGTGGGTTATCTGTAATTCCTATAACAAAGAGGTCCTTACTAAAGCACCCGTGGCCAATGTAAATGTCGTGACTTTATTTATTTTATTCAGGTTAACCAACAACTGTTTACACCAGTACACTAGCAACTTAATAATTATAGCTGGATACAATTGCGGGCGCAACAATTAATTATAGGTTAACACCGCTAGCACAAAAAACAGTGGTAAAATCATTAAATTATTAGATTACACAATATTCTTAATGCAAATGTGAATATAATGCGACTATGAAAATTAAATTAAATTAATATTAAAATAAATTAATAAATTACTAAACATGGTAGAAATTAAATAATAATTGATACGGAAATAAGATTACAAATTTCACTTAAATAAAATAAATTACACTAACAATTTAAAAAGAAACTAAAAACAACAACTATCTGAAAAATACTGAACTGTGGTAATAAACTTTAAAATATCTAAATCCTTAACAAACACAAGACATAATCTTTATGCAACTGAAGTTTAGGCAGTTGACTATGTTTTGTGAGTTGGCCATCAATGGAGGGTAGTGTCTCCTTGGCTTGCCTGATTTCTTTTACGGTATACCTATAGGTTGCTGAGTATTTATGAGGCTGTCATTGATTCCACAGAATCGTAACATCTACAACCTCGTGTTACCTGGAATTTACTGAGTAACACTGCGACCCTTTTTGTTACAAATGGCGTAACTCTAAATCTCATATTTTTGACAACGAGCGAAGAACGAAAAAGTTTCTTTGAAACTTTAAGGAAATGATATGAAGTAAAAACTGTCTTTTCATCGTAACACAATCACACTTTATACTATATCACTCTAATATTATAAAGCTGAAAGTTTGTTTGTATGTATGTGTGTGTATGTTAGTTACTCCTTGATGATGAAGTGACTCCATCCATCTTTTTTTTTGTTCTTTTTCTCGGTTCATTCACATGTATGCACATAACTGTTTGTTCAATTGCTTTATAGTAAAATTTTACATTTTGATAAAATAATATGATGATTTCAGGCAACCATTGTCTCGGAAATGGCATACTTATATTCATCATCTTCCTGCTTTTGTCTCGTCTTATTTGGAGTCGGCGCAACACGTTTTTTTTCTAACTCACTAACTTTGTTTTCTTTTATTTCCCGAGATAGCTTCTATAGGTGTGTTGGGTAATCAGTGTGGAGAAATGATACACGACTTGATGTTAACTCCGTATATTTGCGACTGACGCTAAAACTTACGAGGCGGGCGCAGCCGCCACTAAGGTGCGCTCTCAGCATAAAATAGATACTTACATATGTATATATATAATATTAATATGTGTCCCTACAGTAGCTCTATAGATTATGCACAGATTTAAAAGCTAATTCTCTGAATTCTTTAGGTAAGTATGGTCTAACATTTTTAGTTGAAATATCACAAAAAATATGTTTATCACAATCCGACAATAACATTTGTTTGAATCTGTTATAATAAATAATAATAATCATTTTATTTTCAGGCATCAGAGGCCCATAGACAAAATACATACAATAATCTTAAACAATATTATTAATACATATTATAAAAACAAAACTTAATACAATCTTATAAACAAAATAAACTAATACATATTAAAAATATTACAAACTATAATTATACACGTAACATCGGCGTCGTGTTCCGCTGCGTGGTGTCGCGTAGCCGTCCTCGGAAACGTCGATACACGACACCTTTCGGCCAAAAGTCCTCTCTCAAAAAGGTCTGTAGATGGTGGGTTGGAACTCGTATCACGAACGACTTGAAGTTGGTGTCATGGCGCGAATCCAGCCTTTCAACCCTCAGAATCCAGTTGCTCTTAATCTTCATATACTCCACGACTTCCTCAACCTTCGTAGAGCAATGCAGACGTGAAATATACAGCTGCGTTGTAGGCACAGCAGGACGCAGCAGCATATTTGGTCCACTCGGTGCGGTACCGCACAGGTTACGGGAACAGGGCTTCTTCTTCTTCTTTTCTACTCGAGTGAAACCCTCTTCATCAACTTGGCCCGTTTTTGGCAATGAGCTACGGACCGCAGTCAGGGTAGGTTGAGAACCCGTTTTCACTTTGTCCCCTATTTTCGCTGATCGCTTTGGTTGCGACGTACCTGGTTTCCTGGTGGTAACAACAGCAGCGTAGGCACGTTTAGGGGTCAACGTACCTACGTGTGACGTTTCCGCAGCCGGTGTAGAGGCGCAGGCGACGGCGACGGCAGGCGGCGCTTGATCAGCATATTCGGCAGCTGGTGACGCACTTGTGTTCGTCGATTCAAAACCGCCGACTGATGCATTTTGCGCCTCTTGACGTGTGTTCACCTTTGAGGCCTCAGGTGACCCAGTTACCGAACCAACGTTGCGCAATAATGCTATTTCCATACGTAGTTTAGCATTGGATTTTTCTGATGCCTCCATTCTAGACTCCATCCTGGTCATCTCCGCTTTCAAGGTAGTGATGTCCTTTGGCAGCTTTGGTTATGTGATACCTGCAACGCTTGCATTAGGTACTCGTCGTTACTTTGTTTGTCTGCTATTTCTGCGAAGTCGAGCACCGTGGGACAGCTTATCGTTTCGATTCTAGAAAGTGCATCCGCTACTAAGTTATCACTACCTTTAATATGACGTATGTCTGTACAAAATTCGCTGATAAAAGAAAGTTGGCGAAAACGCCTTGGGCTTTCTTTATCGCTATTGATTTTAGTGAATGCAAATTCGAGCGGTTTATGGTCCGTAAAAATGGTTAAAACTCTACCTTCTAATAAATGCTTAAAATGTTTAACGGCCATAAAGACTGCTAACAATTCCCTATCGTAAGTCGAATATTTCATTTCCGTATCCGTTAATTTTTTGGAAAAATATCCAATTGGCTGCCAAATATTCTCAACCTTCTGCTGTAAGACTGCACCGACGCTAGTGTTTGAAGCGTCTGTCATCAGGGCTAAATTACTGTCTGGCAAAGGGTAAGATAGTGTAGCGGCGCTTTGCAAGCTTTCCTTACACTTCTCAAATGCCTGATTCGCCTTATCTGTCCATAATATAAGCGTCTTATTGCGTTTCTTAGAATTATGCAGATACTTGTTTAATTCAATTTGGTATTCTACAGCTTTCGGAATATGTGAGCGATAGAAATTGACCATACCTAAGAAACGGCGCAATTGTTCAACTGTTTCGGGCTTCGGAAAATTTACAACAGCTTGTACCTTGCCCTCTAATAGGCGAACACCGTCCGTGGAGACCTCAAAACCTAAAAATTCTAATTTAGACACACCAAAAACACATTTTGACAAATTAATAGTAATGCCATATTCGTTAAACCTTTTGAAAACTGCATTTAAATGCTCTTTGTGAGATAATTCATTTTCACTTGCTATGATGACATCATCGATAAAATTAAATAAAAAATCGAAACCTTGCAATACAATTGTATCCATAAAACGTTGGAACGTTTGTGCAGCGTTCCTCAGACCGAATGTCATCCTTGGAAATTCATATAATCCAAAAGGCGTTATAATTGCAGTTTTCTCAATATCGTTCGGGGCCACTGGTATAAAATGATAAGCGTGGTTTAAATCTAACCTAGTAAAAATTGTTTTTTTTCCTGCTAAAACATATTTAAAATCTTGTAACCGCGGAATTGGGTAGCGGTCCGGTTTGGTGATAGCGTTTAAACGCCTATAATCGCCGCACGGCCTTATCCCGCCGTCCTTCTTGGGTACCACGTGTAACGGGCTTGCCCAAGGGGACTTAGATGGGCGACAAATACCCAATTCAGTCATAATCCGAAACTCTTCCTTGACCTTCGAGTACCATTTCGGGGAAAGAGGTCGAGCTTTCGTATATACCGGGGGTCCCGAAGTTTCTATATAATGGCGTACAGCGTGTTTGGGGATTTCTTTATATGAAATCGGCTTAGTTACTTCAGGATATTTGAACAATAAATCTTGCCACTTGCAGTTTATAGTTTTAATTGATAACTCGCGCTCATCGTGCTTGATAATAGATGTTACGACATTTAAATTAGTAACTTGATCTCTCAGTTTCCGCGCGTTTAAATCCACCAGCAACTTATAATGGCTCAAAAAATCTGCGCCTATTATAGGTTGTTTAACCGCTGCTATGATGAATGGCCATCTAAAAGCTCTTCTTAAATTAAGATCTAATACTAAATTGCATATTCCGTATGTTTTAATTTCCGTGCCATTTGCCGCATATAGTTTGTACGTATCACTCGCGATATTTTTCGACACATACTTTTTAGAGACGGGAATCACTGACACATTAGCACCGGTGTCTATCAAAAAATTTAATCCGCTATTTTTATCAACAACGCATAGACGGTTTTTAGTAAAATCGACACAAACCTCCGTCACTGCTTGCGTCCTCGCTAGTTTTCCGAAGGAGCAGGTGGTGCCGCCTTCCAGTTACAGGGATCGACTCACTTCGCTGCTTTCGGCCCGTAACGATAATGGTAGAAACACAGCCACTTCGGATCACGACGTTTTTTGCTATCGTCCCTGCTGCGAGATTTCGATCTGAAACGGTTACCTCCTCTGTATGTTCCTCCGCCTCGCTGTGGTTGCCGCGAACGTCGCAACTCTGCGACCTCGACGCTCAGCCTGGCAACGATGGATGCCAAATCACCGGTGGCACCAGCGTCCTTGGGTGCCGCTACCGTCGCTACGGCTGCTACTTCCGCTGGACGCGTCGCCTCCATCACCTTGTCCGCTACTATAGCCAAATTTTCCAGGTCCTCCACCTCCGTTACTGCCAAAACAGCCTGCATTGCAGACGGAAGATGGCTGTTCCACATTATCTTCAGCGTCTGATCGGGAATTTTCCCACGTGCCAAGTCCCTCATTCGGCGTAGTAGTTGAGATGGCTTTTGAGTTTCAAGCTCCATCTCGCTTAATAACTTTTGGAACTTACGCGTCTCCGATTCTTCAAAAACTTGTAGTAGCCTTTCCTTCAAGGTCTGATACTTCTGCGTCTCAGGAGGAGTAAGCAACAAGTCGCTGACTTGTTGAATAGCGGCCCTGTTCAATTTGGTAACCACCAAATTTTGCTTGGTAGCGTCACCCAATCGCTGACTATCCACGGCGGCCTCAAATTGGACAAACCAGAGTCGCGGTTGGTCTGCCCAAAATTCTGGTATCCTTGACGAAACAGTGATGCTGGCTAAGGCGGTTTCCCCTTCGACCTTGAGCTGAGCACCCGCCGCTGCGGTACCAGGATGATGAGATGGATTCATTGCCACAATTTTTAATTACCACAACACTCACGAACTATCACGAATCACGTCGCGGTCACCAATATAGGTGTGTTGGATAATCAGTGTGGAGAAATGATACACGACTTGATGTTAACTCCGTATATTTGCGACTGACGCTAAAACTTACGAGGCGGGCGCAGCCGCCACTAAGGTGCGCTCTCAGCATAAAATAGATACTTACATATGTATATATATAATATTAATATGTGTCCCTACAGCTTCTTACGTTGCACCCGCCCGGGATGGAAAATGCCATACCTATATAGCGTTCTGTAATTAGATTTGAAAAAAAAAAACACAAGACACATTCTATGTTCAATTTATTTGGTTGCCCGAACTGCTGAGTCTACATTTCTACAGTACATTTCATTCTGTGCCAGTGTAATTGAATAAAAGAACCATTGTTTCGCCACCAATCGGGGTAAAGAAGAAAAAAGTATCTAACTGTTCGACATGCCTCACGAGTTAGTCAATTGAAAATGAATTAACGTGTCTATTGTAACATTTTTAGAAAAATGTGAGGCAAAATCCAATTGTTTCACCATTGTAGTAGAGAATCGTCAACTGTTGGATATTTGTCTGCTGGTATTGATATTTGTCTGCTGGTATTTTTTGTGGGATTTTGAATTCATCTAATGATTTCATTCGCTCTATGGTGGTACGAGAGGGCATGCCAGACGTTTTTTGACTAAAAACCACCGACAGACGACGAGCAATAGGTAGCTCGCCGTCCGGACGTTTGGTAAGGACTCAGCCCCAGTCATCAACGGCACGTAGTGTCTCACGCGCGCCTCCAAGAGATGGCCAAGCAGAGCTGATGCCTGCTAGGGCCACGGGTAATTTCGGAAAAGGAAACTCA
This sequence comes from Mythimna impura, assembly GCA_905147345.3. Classification (NCBI taxonomy): domain Eukaryota; kingdom Metazoa; phylum Arthropoda; class Insecta; order Lepidoptera; family Noctuidae; genus Mythimna; species Mythimna impura. Next base: position 6,824,923 of record LR990349.1, read on the forward strand.
TGGTCTTAGAAAAAAAAGTATTGCGCCGACCCCAAAAACCACCGGTCAAGGGTAGGAAGATGATGATTTGATTTGATGATAAGCTCGTATTGACCCACTGCTAGGGAAAGTCTTCCCTTCATTCCTACCAACGATCACGAATTTTTGCTCGTTTTTTTTCCAATTCTCAAAGAAAGACATCCAGGTCGTCAGGCCCCGTGTCGCTGTGTCTGGGCACCAATCCTATGTTTTACGGGCCCACAGTTCATCAGGCATGCGCCTTCATAATCATCATTTCAGCTAAAAGACATCCACGGTCTCCCCCAAGTGTCGCCCTAACGACCGGTCCTGTGCGTCTTACATCCATCGGATTCCCAGGTCACCAGGTCATCGGTCTACCTTATAGGACATGCGCCTTACCCAGTCCCATTTAAGTTGGGCAGCTTTTAATAGTTTTAATGAATATAGCACATTTTTACCCACCAACTCGAATCTTTGTCATCATCATCATCATCATTTCAGCCGATAGACGTCTACTGCTGGACATAGACCTCCCCCAAATGTCACCACAATGAACGATCCTGTGCGTCTCGCATCCATCGGATTCCCGCAACCTTCACCAGGTCATCGGTCCATGAAGGGGGGGCTTCCAACACTGCGTCTTTCAGTACGCAGAATCTTTGTGCCTAAGTATAATTTAGTCAAGACGTGGTGTTTAACTAAAAAAATCAAACTTTTGAGGAACAAAATATACATAATCAATTTTTTTCAAAGTAACTGAAGAACGTTGTGCATGACGGAAGCTGTGATTTAAGGAACTTCACAAGAACTAAAAAAACATACAAATGTTATTAAAAACCATGATTTTACAACAACCAGAATATAGGTACAAATATTAATATCAACGCTACGGTATCAGTTTCAGCGACTCTTCATGCAAATATATCTGAATTTTGGCATGACATTTCTATGCACGGCCAGAAGCCATACTAATGTTTGTTTTCGAATGCATTCGAAATTGCAATTCGGAGAACAAAAGGCTTAGGTTCTACTACCGCTCTAGGTTCATCAAGTATTAGAAATACTCCGTAATTAATTATTTTAGTACCGAATTCACCGGTATTTATTACTGTGACTTGTATGCAATGTGAGTGCTACGAGTTAGTGCTACGAATTTTCGTAGCTATGCTACGCGGCTACGTGGTTTCTACATTGCAACACGCAGTAGTTTTGTAATTTCTCAAATAGAAAAAGTCCCAGGGGTAGTGTGAAAGCGAAACCCGGGGCCCAGGGACGAAGGCAGGGAAGGAACAGGAGTGGGTTTTTAGTCAGTAAAAGTCTGTCACTATCTCCCGCTTCGTCCAAGAGCGCGATTTGTCATTGGATGATTTTCCCACCTTAAAAAAAAAATAGAAAAAGTTATATAATCAAATCATCAGCGTGGAAATGGCGCCAGTCTTTTGGGTACATTACCAGTAGACAGCGATGTGGAGGAGTTTTTCGACGCCGTACTTTAGATTGCTTTTTTTAGTACTTTAGGGCTTTTATTTTTATTTTGTAAGTTAGTTTTAACTACGTTATGATTAGATTTAAGTTTTTGCTAAATAAATATTTATACTTTATAATATCAAATTATGGTTGCTGAATGGATTAGCTAAAGGCACGTGTATGATAGTTCGATTAAACACTCACGTGGATTTCAATTAGTACCTGCGCATTTAAGACAGATGTTCTAATTGCAAGATCCTTCAGCGATTGTTGAATTTTCCTGGATTATTACTTTTGCTAATGCAGTTTGTCCCATTTTGTATCAAAATCAGTTCAATTACAATTTTATTATAATCTTCTATACATGTAAAAGTAGAAACTGACTGACTGACATATCAACACATAGCCGAAACTACTGAGACTAAGAATGTGAAATTTTGTTTAAGGTTTTCTTTTATGACGTAGGCAAGCACTAAGAAAGGATTTTCCAAAATTCACCCCCTAAGGGGATGAAACAGGGGTTCAAAGTTTGTATGGAGAAACCTACTATCCCGCTGGCAGAAGCTAGTAAAATATAAAAAACGTTGCCTCTTATTAGGAACTAGCTTTTGCCCGCGTACATAAAATATAGCTTATGTCACTCAGGAATAAAGCAGCTTTCTATCTGTGAAAAAAAATTCACAATCGGACCAGTACTTTCAGAGATTAACTCCAACAAACAAAAAAACAAACTTTACCTCTTTATAATGTTAGAATAGATTACTTCTGTATCGTGAGTCCATTCACAAACATGTAATGTCACATACACAAGGCACGCTGACCCGATTGTATATGGAGTGATCTGTAAGCTATAAAATCGAACCTACGACACGAAGTGCAGCATCCAATCGCTGAACAACTTCGCCAACCATGTCATCGAGTTTGACCACTTATCCCAATCCGATTTCCATTACGTGATAGGCCTATTGATCTAGTTGTCAGTGGCCCTGACTGCTACGCCGGAGGTCGTGGGTTTGATTCCAACAGTAACCGTCCGGATCGAGCCCAAGTCGTCGACGGCACGTACTGTTTTACGCACGCCTCAAGGAGATGTCAGCAAACCGCAGGGGCTCAACAGGGTCGAAACCTACTGGGGCCAAGGGTCTGCTTCTGAAACGAAGACTCGGCTCTGGTACGAAAGGCAACGATGGAACAGGAGTGGGTATTTAGTCAGTAAAAGTCTGGCACTATCTCTCGCTCCGCCCAAGAGCGGAGGATGTCATTAGATGATTTTCCCACCGAAAAAAAAAACCCAGGGCAAATTTTTGTGTGATGATCACGATCATTTGTTGTTTGTCTGTATTTAGAAATATATAAGTATGTTTATCAGTTGTCTAGTAGGTACTCTTTTTTATTCTTGATAGGTTCGCGCTTGACCGCTATCTCACCTGCCCCCCTAGCCAAGTTACAATCGTATCGTTCGGTGCGAACGCCTCGAGTAGGCCACGCCTCCGATTCCTTTGTTCTGACGTCATCTCAACGCTCAGTCACGTGGTCAGAACAAAAGATTCGGAGGCGTGGCCTACTCGAGGCGTTCGCGCCGAACGAAATGATTGTAACTTGGCTAGGGGGCTGATGGAAAGCGACGATGCGGTCGACGATGGAGCGCGCTTACCTAGAAGTAACCTATTCACTCTAGACTTAAAGATTACCGGGTAGTAGCCTTCAGGAAACACAGATTCCGGCAAGGAATTCCACTCCTTAGCTGTACTCATATCACAAACTCTGCTTAGTTTGGGACTAGATGGCGTAGTGTAAAAGTTGTGGAATATTATTATTATTACTGAACAAAACAGTTTAAGAGACAGATCCAAAACGGGTTCAATCATCAAAAATTAAGCTCATACACTGATAACCCCATATTTGTCAATTACGGCACCCCGATTTTAGCGTGCCGTATAAATTGAAATCCGGTTCGGCGTCCACTAATGAAGCCATTGTAGTTCTGCCGTACCGGTTTTTACCGTGCAATTAACTCGACAATCCGGGCCGGTGCGGTCGGCTTAATCAGAACTGAACGCTGACACTTGAACGGTGGAGGGTTACCTATGATTTTGGGCCAGTAATCGTATTTGTAGGGAAAATTGTCAGTTCGGTACCGAATGAATGGTGTATTGTTTAGACTGGCTTTTGTTTTTGAGTGAAAAATGTGTGGCGACCGAACTAGAGACGTGCGAAGTTGAGAAGATTCAGCAGTTTGGATTTGAGGAAAGCCTGCTGGTTTCCTCACTATGTTTTCTTTCACCGTTCTAAAAACAGCAATGGTGATCCAATAATAGGTATATATAAAATAAAACGCTTACCTGGGTTTGACATACGACGTGTAACTTGTAAGTCGGCAACTACTGCTTACCTGTCTACATTATAAGTATGACTTACTTGACTTGACTTAGGGTGCTTTTCCACCAGAGATGTGCTATGCTACATTGCTATGGATGCGTTTGATATCCACCAATCATATTCATTAGTGTAGCTTAGCACTGGTGGAAACGGATTCAACTAAGATATGTTTTTTATATGGAAGGATGCGTGCTATGGATGTGTGCTATGGATGATCGCGGGTGGTGTAGCTATGTGCCGCCTCCGTACTATCGATACATCGCATAGCTCGAACTGCGCATCTTCCTCGCGCAGCTACTTTGCGGCAGCGCATCTTCATAGCACATCTTACTCGCACCGCCACATAGCTTAGTATCAGTGGAAACGGTCACATTGTTTCACAGCTTAGCTATTACATCCTTGCAGCATAGCTGCATAGCACAAAGCAGCCTTAATGTCCTATGCCCCCTAGACGGGGCAGAGGACATCCACAGTAATCCTCCATCGCGAACGGTTTTGAACGGTCTTGGGCTTCACGCTTCCATGAGCCTCTAAAGCAGCAACCCCGCTAGCGCATTAAGGCCCAGTGGGCTAATCATTCGCATGCCCGACAATCATATATTCTTGAAACCGAAACAGTAAGAAACCGGACCGATACTTCACATTACAAGTATACTGTTATATGAACTCCGTGATTATGGCTCATTATCCTCCGACCATCAAAATCACAGACTTGAACGGTGGAGGGTTACCAATGATTTTGGGCCAATAATCATATTTATAGGAATAGTTGTTAGTTCGATGTCGAATGAATGGTATATTGTTTGGACTACCTTTTGTTTTTAGTGAAAAATTTGTGGAGTGTGTTACCAAACAAAATACCACATCTACTACACCACTTTTTAATTGGAATTGGGTTGGTTGTCCCTGTTTTTGTTTCCATACAATATTTTTAAGAACAGTCAAAATAAATCTGAACGGATTTGAAAAATTCTGATTGTTTCTGATTTTAGACACATGTATTTTTTGGTATTTTGAGTGACACAACTCCAATTAAAGAGTTGAATAGTGGATGTGGTAGTTTTTAGGGTTCCGTACTTCAAAAGGAAAAACAGAACCCTTATAGGATCACTTTGTTGTCCGTCTGTCGGTCAAGACCCTTTATCTTGGGAACGCGTGGAGGTATCGAGTTGAAATGAAAACTATATTTTCAGGTCTGCAGTCCCTTCAAGCTGTGAAATAATCAAACTTCTGTGTTAACGAAAAAAAAGATACAGCCTTTATGTTACAAAAAACGTATATTTCAACAATTTCAAGGGAGTCAAAATTCATAGGGTACTTCCCGTTAACTTAGAATCCTGAAATTTAGTATGAAGCAAGGTCTCATAGCACAATTATAGGAAAAAAATCTGAAAACTGTAAATTTTGTAGTTAAGTCACAAAAAAAACTTTTATTGGAATTCGAAAAAAAATTTGTAATTCAATTCGGGAATTCAACTGTTTTCATAGGTAATTTTATACGGAACCCTCAGTGTGCCTGTGTATTTTTTAATTTTTTAGTTTAACCTTATTATTTTTCAGACAAGGATTAGGTTAAAAAGTAACTGTGGTTTATAAGTGTGTACTAATAATATTATGGTTATTGCAGTCGATAAAATATTTAAAAGAAATAATAATTCGTTATACCTAAACTAAATTGCTGTATTTTTAAGGCCCAGCAGGGCCCATGTCCGCTAGCTAGGACTGCGGGTAATTTTTGGAAAAGGAAACCCGTAGTCCTAGAAAGCAAAGGACAAAGGTGTGGTTTTAGTCAGCAAAAGTCTAAAACGCCCTCCCGCTCCACCCAGAGCGAGAGAAGTAATTGGATGATTTCCACCTTTAAAAAAAAGGTTTATTTGAAGAATATTTTGTAGGAACCTGCTTAATGTTTTTATTTATTACTAAAAAATACAATTATTACACTTGAAATGACCTATTTATTGAACTATTTAATGTCCATACATATATGTCGTAGCCATATGGTAGAATTTACCATTTCATGATATGGCTGAGGTTAGTTTTAAGGTGGACATTTCATGCAGTGATCAATCATTACGTGAAATGGCCAATTTTATGATATGGGTACAACAGGTATATATCAAAATAGCAAATGAAAAATATGAACAAGACTGAAATTAATAATCAAATCATTCAGTAACAGAATTTAACACTGCTCTTCATCATAAATACCGTTATAATTGCCTTTACTAAAACAAAATAATCCCAAGAAGGAATGAATATAATGGCTTCTCATTTCACATAAGGATAAACGTTTAAACAGAATTAGATATGCAAACATAAAATGTGGAAATCAAATATTTAACTAAAGCCAGGCATTCATGAATTGACGTCCCAATTTTGCGATTTGTGGCGAGTTCCAACTGCCCCGGTTTTGCGTGCGTAGCCAACCTTAATTAGGAACGACCTCTGCCCAATCAATGTGATCTACTATTTATTTGCATAATAAATTGGTGTAAGATGAGAATATATTTAGATTTAATTAGCCGAAATTTTTTTCCAAGGTAAAATTGTAATTTTGTGTCGGAAATAAATCTTACTGAATGAGCAAAGAATGTTGGTTTTCTTTTCAGTAAATTAGGTTGAAGAAGTAAAGAAAATTAGGTAGAATTGGTTTGTTCCGAAGTTTTCTTTCAAGTTGAATGGGTATATTGTAAAAGTTTTGTTATTCTACAGTTATACAATTATTGAGAAACAGCTTTAGTTAAATCATAGAAAAAATAAACAGACAAAAACGTGCAAAAGAAATACAATTTTTTTTTTCATAAAAGTTTCCTTAACGTGTGTAGGTATAGCTACCTTCTTACATACATTAATCTGTCTAGCCCTTATCAACCATGTTCGGGCTGGTTTTCAGTCTAAACGGAAATAGCTGAGTACAAGTATTTGGCATGGTGTGACTGCCTACTTAATTGCATATAATTTTCTCACTTCCCGGACTCATGCCTTCGAAGAGAGTGAATACGCTGTAATACACAACGCGCATCCAGAGCGGGTTGATGGTTGTGACATATCTTCAGATTTTTGGCTCTAGGACATGCTGGCTTGCCTATTTTTCGGACAGGGTTATCATCTCCCTTGGTCACAGCGGAGAGTGGAACCGGCGAGGCGATGTTGTGCGGTGTCCCACAGGGATCGGCTTTGGGACCGCTCCTGTGGGACACCGTTTATGACTGGGTGCTGTGCAGCGACTTCCTTAGCGGTATCAGAGTAGTTTTCTATGTTGATGCGACAGTAGTTAAGAGGAACCATCAGTTTGGACTCGAGATGGGCCTGCCTGTTTCCTCACGATGTTTTGTTTTATCGTTTTAAAAACAATCATAAATTAAAACGCTTGCCTGGATAAATGCAGGCACACACGACGTATAACTTGTAAGTCGGGGCAGTTACCACTACTGCTCTTTACCTGCCTACATTATACTGCTATATTAATTCTGTGATTATGGCACAGTGTCCATTTATCTCCAAAACTACAGACAAAAGACTTCATTTATGGTATGATAACCCAACTAACATAATAAAAAATAAAACTCTAGAATCCACAATTCATGCAGCCCAACTTTTTTGCCGGCCTGATACCTGTGTACGTTTCGTGTTCAACGAAGTTTTCACTACGAACGAGTTACTAAAAACAGTATTTTATAGCAAGCATAGTTTAAACTAGGACGAAGCTCAATGCGTACAAACATTATTCTGTTGGGTAGTTTAGAAAATTGCGCTGTTTATGTTTTTGTAAAGGAATAGTGCGACCAGAATATGAATGGTAGGAGGAGAAGTCTTTAGACCTATTTCATGTTACCTTTTGTGTTCTATCATCTGTTTTTTTTTTCCGGTGGGTAGTCATCAAATCACTCCTCCCGCTCTGGGTGTAGCGAGAGGGATTGTTGGATTTTTTCTAACATACCCATCTGTATTTCTTCAGTTATGTTCTTTGCACTCCAGAGCCAGGGTAACTCTTTCGAACAATGCCATTAACCTGGCAGGTTTCACCTGTAATATACGATTTGATTTACAATTTATTTAACATTTATTCCTGTTGCCCCAGTTTTTTTTTATAACGTATACATCTGTTAATGAATAATTGTTTATTATTTACTACACAATAATAAATTATTACTTTATTTATCCCACACTTATCACAACTAATTTGCATCCGTACATCACGCAGTCGTGAGGCACCCAATGTAATTGTTTTTTATTTTTATTTAAGTTTTTATGTTATTTTTTGTTGCGTACCATTGAAGTTGTGTTTCGTCCCAAATTTAAAAGTATAGTCAACAAGGAAAATAATGTAAGCATTATTAACAGTTTAGTTTTCTCTCTTTATTTATTATTAGGGACTTTTACATGGACGTCTATGCCAGTCCCAATTATTAATAGTTGAGACTTGAGGCAGACAACCAGTGACTTGAAATCTTGAATAAAGATAAAGTGAACCGCACTTAAGTGTGTAGGTACAGTTTTATTGTTCTATAAATAGTCCTTTGTTCATTATTCAATAAGAATCTTAAAAACTTTTGTTTTTCATTCTTTACGTTATTATTATTATAAGCTTGAAACACCTTTTTGTTTCTTGAACTCTCAAATTACAGCAAATCGACTCCAGAATGAAACATTGGAGCTACAACAAGTTGAAACGAACCATCATATTCCGTAGCCTAGAAACTGGGTAACAGGATACCACATGGTGAGTCTGTTGCCTTATTGTCAATTAGAAGGCCATAAGTCTGACAACTGTAATAATATTGTTGAGGATTAATGTAATCCTTGACAAGGTTAGAAAAAAAAATGTTCTATAAAATTTACCACCGTAGGTATTGGATTTATTGTGACGTAGCATTTTTTTTGTATACAACTAACCCTTTTAAAATTGATATCCATGATATGGGGGTGCATAAAAATGTTACTAATCCACCATCTTCAGGAGTCCGCCATATTGGATTTAGAATGACGTCACTTAGCTAAACATGCTTTGTCATCTTAACATGGGTAACTGTCCTAAAGAAAGAAAAGATATTTATTTAGTTCACAGACACACACAATGAAGAAACAACGTATGTAGAAACTTTAAATTAATAAAATAAAATGGCTGTGCCAAATAGGTCTAGTTCAGCACAATGCCTGACAATAATAAACATTGCAAGTTAATAAAAAGATTGTAAAAATAATCTAAGCTAAGTTGTTAACTCGCGAAGGTATTTACTGTGATAATTTTTACTACGTTTTAAACAGTTTGCTCCATGTAAACACAGTACCAATAAAAAACCTTTTTCATTCTCTCCACCAAAAGTAAAATTTAAGCTTTAGTTTAAACGCGGCAGCATATTTTGCAGAAAAATAAACAAAATTCGCATGAGTACCTCACATTACTGGCCAAAAAGAAACTTCACTCAGTTTCAAGCCGCAAAGCAGTTAGCACTGCAGTGTTAAACTGATGCGGAGTTTTAAAAACGACGATTTTTTTCGGCTCTTTCCGGCGAGCTTCGGGGAGCTTCGGGCTTTTACTCGTTTTGGGAATCATGCTATAGAACTGTTACATATGACGGTACAGTAGCGTCTGGGTGGCTCAGGAATATTTGCATAGACATACATTGGCTGCTATAAAAAACTGTCCAAGTGCGAATTATACTCGTACATTGAGGGATCTGTATCAAATGTTACCATGCTTTGTTGCCCTTTTGCTGTTTGTCGTTTCGGTACCTATGCATTATTGACAGAATACATTTTTCGTTAATCAATATCACCAGTATTAAGATTGAACATACATATTAAAAAAAAAAAAAAAATTCAGGGTTTAGTTTTTATGTCTCATCATACCAGCCATAGTAACTAAAATGTTATCCTAAAAATTTAAAAATAAAATTAGCCTCTTTAAAAATGGTTTAATGAAATTGAATATTGAAATGAAATTGGATTTCCGGCCACCGTAGGCGCGGGCTTGCGGACAGAGAGCAATGCGTAGCTCACTGTCTGACCGTCCGGTAACCGTCCGGACCGAGCCCAAGTCGTCGACGGCACGTATTGTTCCACGCGCGCCTCAGGGAGATGTCAGCAAATCGTAGGTGCCCATTAGGGTCGAAGCCTACTGAGGCCACGGGTAGTGTGAAAGTGAAACCCGGGGCCCTGGGACGAAGGCAAAGAAGGAACAGGAGTGGGTTTTTAGTCAGTAAAAGTCTGACACTATCTCTCGCTCCGCCCAAGAGCGGAGGATGTCATTAGATGATTTTACCAACAACAAAAAAAAAAATTGGAAACTGTTTTGATTTTGGCACCCTTTGGGCACAAACCCATATTTTTGCGGGAAATCGTCAAATGACTTCGTCCACTCAGGGTGGAGCTAAAAGGAGTTTCAGATTTTTACTGACTAAAACTCACGTTGTTCCTTCAATTGCCCTTTGCGTTTTTAGGAACTCTAGGGTTCAATACTATACCTAAATAACCTTTAGTTTACTGTGAGGCTGTGATTGAGTAATCATTGCAATTAAACCAGCATAGCATAGTCGGCCTTAATATGTTCCCACTGCTGGGACTCCGGCCTCCTCTGTAGGAGAGGGAATAGGCCGTAATCCACCACGCAGGCCCAGTGCGGATTGGTGGATGTCACATGTCTTCGAATTTTTGGTTCTGGGACATGCCGATTTCCTCACGATGTTTTCCTTCACCGTTTTGAGAGCAATTAAACTAGAGTAAAGCCACTTTAACGAAAATTACTAAAACCAATTGTTTCTTCAGTTGTCCTTTGCGAGGACCACGGTAACTCTTTCAAACAATCTGGAACCTTCCAAACAATCCGCAGCTCTTGTTACGGAATCCTAAAAACTAGTTAGTTAGGCCTCTAACGCAGGTGACATTCCCTTGTTTATTGTGAACGTAACAAGGTTTTGCGCAACAGTTACTCAGACGTAGAAATAGGGCTCTTTGTCTACAATGTACTAGATATGATGGTGAAGTAGACAGTTGAGTACTTAGCACGCACGAGTCTCGTCAATTCAGATGTTAATTTGACGAGTTTTGTTATTTATGTCTATGTATTTGTGAAATTATATCGTATACGTGCAACGTGCATAATACTTTAGACAGGATGTTATGGTACTGCAGGATAGTTCAAAAGAGGTACTGTGGCATTGGAACGCAAAAGGCAACTAAAGGAACACGGGTGGGTTTTAATAAGTAAAAGACCATGTTGGTCTCCTCGGTTGCCCAGAGCGGAAAAAGTTATTTGCCGATTTCCCGCCTTGAAAAAACCATAACGGGAAAGAGGATAATGAAGAAAATAATCCACACTCAATTCCGAAGAAAAACAGTACCTGCATTTTTTTAGGGAAATGAGTGTGAATTTCTTTAAGAAGTTGTGTATTTTGATGGGCAGAAGTAGTTTTTTTTTAATAATGGTCATACCTTTCCATTTATACTCTGTATATTCGCAAAGTAATTTAATACTTAATTTTTTTTGGCCAAATTTTTCGTGTGATGTTGAGTGGCGGTTTTAATTATTCGCAAATTGAGTCCTAGTGAATATTGTGATGTGAAATTGATGATATATATTATGTAAGTATGTATTTATGTATGTAAGTATGTTTATATATTATTTTATTCATATTATTTGTAATTTTAAAATTGTGCACTGGATCTTACCCTCTACTGTGATCTCTCTCAATCACTCTGTGGTTTGCTGGAAGAAAACTCAACTTTGAGTTAAGCTCGCCTATGTACATGAACTCTGTTATCCACATATTTTTGTAACTTATACGTGTACAATAAATAATATAATATAGGTTTATATCTCAAGTGTCTGCAAAACTGGACAATATTTGGAATCATTGAAACAGGCGCAATCTCGGTAAAATGGACCTGAAAATTTTAATGTAGTGTTGATTACCTCAGTGAAGTTTACCAAGAAGGCTGACTTGATACATTAGAATGATATACATCCGAATTTTAATGGTAAATAAAATAACTGTATTCGTATAAAGACATAACTTAAAGGACTTATTATCAAATCCAAAAACATTGCATAAGAAAAATAATTAAAAACCTAATGAAATGTGTTACGGAGGGACACGTAAATGCGCAAAAAACGTAAAATTCTTTTTACAAAAGACAACACGTCGCTCGCGTCAAAGTCGGAAATTATAACAAAACAATATGCTTCCAATAAAAAATATCTACATTATAATACCAATATTCTCGAGAGGTTTAGATTAAACAATTTGTATCGGCCTCCCACAAGGTGGACCGATGACCTGCGGGGTTACTATGACGTTCAAAGTAAGATTGTTTCATTCTTATATCAGTGTGGGTAAGAGACAGAGCTATACAGGTTGTCTAGCGCCATCTCTTACCCACACTGGAAATAAGAATGAAACAATTTTACTTTAAGCGTCATGGTACAGGTCTTGGTAAGAGGCGAGGGATGCAAGATGCTCAGTACCATACGTTGTGGCAACACTTGGGAGAGGCGTATGTCTAACAGTTGACGTCTGTCAGTCGAAAGGATGATGATGAATTTGTATCGCGTGTCGCATAGAACTTTATCGGTAGATATCACTGTTCTCCACGGTTTTACCCTCGCCTTTGATCCTTTTGATTATAGCGTGTTGTTTTTTTTTTTTAATATAGCCTATAATAAATGAGCTATTTAACACTAAAATATTTTTTCAATGCTGAAGAGTAGTTCCTGACATTAGCATGTTCAAACAAATAAACACAAATTCTTCAGCTCTGTAATTACAGCGTAGATTAGATTTATGTATATTTGATTTAAATATGTTTGATCAGTAAGTATTTTCGGGGCCAAAGAATAAAAAACCACAAAAATTGGCATGTATATATCTTTTACGATAGAAAATCATAAAAGATAATATTACATGCCCTCATCTATCTTATATATCAGTTTACCCTTTGTTAAAGCCAGTACATCTAAGAGATGCTTTATTACAGAAGACGTGATTTCACCCCTTCATAGCTTCATATAACGTGGTTTAAAGTTTAATATACGCTCATATTGCTTCGAGGACCGCTCGCAAGTCATAAAATTACCCAATTTAATACTATAGCAAGCCGTAACTCTAACCCACCGTGCAATGAACTCCTAATTCTCTGCAAACCATATTATCTCCGCCATTTTTCCCGAGTTACGAAAATTCCGTCTCTAAATAATAAACATGGTCATATACACACTAATCCAACTACTGTATCTCTGTACCTGCAACTTATAAAATATTACGTCAACATACACTGGAAAATCAACTCTATATTGTTTTATCAAGGTTGATAGTGGCTTGTTTGTTTGTGATAAGTAGCGGTATAAATTTATTAGACGATGATCCTAGGGGCCGAGGTCCCAAGTTACACAGTCTGTTAGTCAAAAGGCTGTCTACACCCGTAGGTGGTCGTATGCACAATGCACTAGCTTAATTATCTTTGTAACGCGAGGTTAGCGATCTGGAAGAGTCATGTGACGAATTTTGGTACACGGAACATACACATATTTGGGTTGGATAAACTTAGTTGCTAAATGTCTCAACATGTTCTTTTTTATTTATTAAATACTTTATACACACAGGACAGAAGTAGACTTTATGGATTAAGTATTTATTAGTTTCATTTCACCACTGACTACCTGCGTATCTTTTTTCTCCTTTTCTGTCAAATGCATCCAAAGGTTGTCTGTAAAAAATCGCTTTTAGCGAAAAGATCGCCCCTTGTGACACCCAATTAATTTATGTAATTTTTATTTTTGGTGTACAATAAAGAATATATTGTGACGCTGGGGACGCAATGAAAGGCTTAGTTATTATCTTTAGATTATTATTTAACTGCTTTAAGCACTTTCATGTATGTTTTCTATATAAAACTATATCCCGACATTGGTATGACGTGTTCTTTTTTTTATTGATTGAACATCAATAAAAACTAAACTTTTCATGACATAGACCTTAAAAGTATAACATGCCATTTAGCAAGTAATAATAATTGTGACCTTCATAGTCGTCACAATATCTATCTATCTATCTATCTATCTATCTATCTATCTATCAGTCAACCTGTAGACTTAACTCACCCTCTGTAGACTCATAGTCGAAGTGTTACGTCGCGAACTAAACTGAACTGTTAAAGGGATGGAGCTATATAGGGTGTATAGCTCCATCCCTCTTTGCACGCCTGACATTTTAACCCATCATGCTAGCATAGCATAGCATAGTCGGCCTTATAATGTTCCCACTGCTGGGTCTCAGGCCTCCTCTCTAGGAGAGACAATGGGCCGTAATCTACCACGTGGGCCCAGTGCGGGTTGGTGAATGTCACATGTCTTTGAATTTTTCGTTCCAGGACATGCCGGTTTCCTCACGATGTTTTCCTTCAACGTTTTGAGAGCAGTTGTGATGAAATAAATTACACAAAGTTATGCGCCTGATTGGGTTTGAACCCGCGACCTACAACTCGTAAGTCGGGGCTGTTACCACTCGGCCACCACTGCTCTCATGCTAAGGCCCCAGGTATTCAACTGCAATGCGTGGTGACGCGCGTCATCGCGCGACTACGCACACATTAGCGCGCTCGTATTACAGTGCTGGATCAGTTTAGAGAATTTAGAACATTCGTCAATGGCGCTCATGCGTTGCGCTTTTGCTTTGCGATCATGGCTAACATACTACCGTGCCAATACACACGGCAGTGTGTCAGCTAAGTTTGTAATTATTCACGCGTTCTTTTTCATCATTCAGCTGACAGACGTCCACTGCTGGACGTAGGCCTCCCCCAAATGTCACCACAATGAACGGTCCTGTGCGTCTCGCATCCATCGGACTCCCGCCTTCACCAGGTCATCAGTCCACCTTGTAGGGGGCCTTCCAACACTGCGTCTTCCGGTACGTGGTCGCCACTCCAGAACCTTTGGGCCCCAACGGCCATCTGTTCTGCGAGCAATGTGCCCTGCCCATTGCCACTTAAGTTTGGCTATTCTTCGTGCTATGTCGGCAACCTTGGTTCTCCTGCGGATATCTTCCTTTCTGATTCAATTGATTGATTGCGTTCTTTTTATTTGTTGTCAATTTATGTAAAGCCCAAATTTTTGATGTCAGGACATAGTAGTTCTAGCGTTTGAAGGTCAGCCACTACATAGATTTGCTTCCACAGAAAGGGCTAAGTGGGACAGCTGGTTACAAGAAATATATGGCCGGTCAATGTGACGAAGGTTTTTGGATTAAGGGAAATCATCAAATGAGGACACGGTTGGCGCAGTGGTTGAGCAATTGGTGCTGCCCTGCGTGTCGTGGGTTCTATCCCGCACGGCACAAATAGGTATTTTTGTACAATAGAATAGAATAAACTTTATTGTACACCAAAAAAGTAACACAACTTATACATAAACTTAAATCTATGGGTATAATGGCGGTTTTATCGCTAACAGCGATATCTACCAGACAACCTTAGGATGGATCGTAAGAACTTAAAATAATACAGGGGGTAGTCTGCGGTGTACTGATAACAAATTGCTCAATCTCTATAAATATATAAAACACAATACATAACTATAAATATATACATACATATTGTAATATGTTAAACAATTTCATTAAAAAAGGGACGAAAAAAAGAAGAAAAGGAGAAAAAGAAAGAATAAAGTATGGTTGGTGGAAGAAATTAAATTATGTAGAACCAGTTTTTGTATGACCTACCGAGAGTTGTTTCGGGTCCAGACCCATAAACATGTAAACTTATAATATACTAGCTTTTGCCCGCGGCTTCACCCGCGTACTTAAAATATAGCCTATGTCACTCAGTAATAAAGCAGCTTTCTACCGGTGAAAAAAATTTCGCAGTCGGACCAGTAATTTCAGAGATATAATATTAGTCTACATAACTTAATTATATACACAATACGCCTGGTTATCTTGTTTATATAAGTTTACATGTTTGAACGCACCCACGATAATAAAAAATACGGCAACATAAAAAAAAAATATCTTCTGTCACTGTGGATAGAGCGAGGAGTTTTACTCCAAACTTTTACTCGCTAAAACCCACCCATGTTCCTTCAGTTGCCTTTGGCGTTCTAGGGCCACGTTGACGCAATCCAATAATCAAAATCAAAAATATTTTTATTTCACATAGACCTACTTATAAAACGTTAGAACCTAGTGTACGGTTCCAAATTGGTCGTTTCCTATGGAGAAGAACCGGCAAGAAACTTAATGGTTATCACAGCCATCATCATCATCATTTCAGCCGAAAGACGTCCACTGCTGGACATAGGCCTCCCCCAAGCGTCGCCACAATGGACGGTCCTGTGCGTCTCGCATCCATCGGACTCCCGCAACCGTTACCAAGTCATCGGTCCACCTTGTAGGAGGCCTTCCAACGCTACGTCTTCCGGTACGTGGTCGCCATTTCAGAACCTTTCGGCCCCAACGGCCATCTGTTCATCACATATCACAGCCATATCCCGAGGTAATGCGACCAAGCCACATCTAGCAACAACCACCATTGTTTTCCATGTTAATTATAAACATAAATACGTCCCACGGTTTTGTCTGCTTTTAGTCATAAAGTAGTCTCGTGTGCTTTATAATAGAGGTCGTTAGCACACTAAATGAAATTTAATGGTCAACATTTAGAGCGTTAAGTTTGGTGGCGTTACAGTTAATTGACGTTTAGCAGGAGTTTTGTCGGGGACTGAACTGCAGTTTGGAGTTTAAACTGATGGGTTCTATACTATACTTGCTACCATCTTAGATAACATAGAGTTTAAACCATAAATCATAATCATTTATTTGTCAGAATATTTTAGATATGTTGGGTTGGTATTTTACATGGTCTTTTTATACGAATAGTCATATCATATTCTGCCACATGGGCGTACAAATTATTAAATGGATGATTATTAGCATAAGCATAAGCATAGCACAATCAGCCTTTTTTAATGTTCCCACTGCTGGGACTCAGGCCTCCTTTCTCTAGGAGAGGGATGGGCCGTAATCCACCACAAAGGCCCAGTGCGGATTGGTGAATGTCACATGTCTTCGAATTTATGGTTCTAGGACATGCCGGTTTCCTCACGATGTTTTCCTTCACCGTTTTATTTGTAGGAAATTTTTCCAAGAACGTAAATAATCAAACTTCTTCAAGTAGTCTGTAATTATCAAAAATAAGGTCTACAAGAAGTGGAAGAAAGCGCGCCCGCCGCAAAGTAGGTATATTAATAAAATAATAATTTTGAATTAGAAAGAAAGAAAGAAAGAAAGAAAGAAAGAAAGAAAAACATTTTATTCACCGGAAAAGGCGCAAACTTATAACTAAACATATTGCAAACATTTTGCGAGACAAAAACATAATTAATCAAAAATAACATTACATGCG
Organism: Mythimna impura; assembly: GCA_905147345.3. Classification (NCBI taxonomy): domain Eukaryota; kingdom Metazoa; phylum Arthropoda; class Insecta; order Lepidoptera; family Noctuidae; genus Mythimna; species Mythimna impura. Next base: position 6,842,167 of record LR990349.1, read on the forward strand.
CCACGTCCGAGCAAAACGGCCGTACGCTCAGCATAATGCCGTGTCCACAACGCAAAAATGCGACGAGTCCACAGCGCTGGTCAATTGGGCTGGTGGTGAATTGGGTCTCTATATTTATAAAGGTGCGTGTTGTAAATAAACTGTGTTAGCATTTTAGCAATCATTTTGCTGAAGCTACAAGCACACTTACCTTTCGAAAACCGTAATTAGAGACACAATAGAAAGACAATGAGAGAGCGAACGCTTCTCGTTCGCTTGGGGTTTAATAATTAAGGGAGCTCTTTACTAAACGCGCATGACGACACACTAACAAGTATACATAATTACGTACATACAACGTCAAAACCAGTAATGTCAAAACATAACAATCATTAATTATGAATATTTAATGCTAGTGTTTCGTAAGTTGGGTTATGGTGAAAGCGAGTTGGAAACTTAACATTATCAAAGAGTTAACTAACCATTTCTGAACTGAAGAATAACAGTTCTGTGTCCTTGCTTTTTGCTACTTAAAATCTATTTATCTTTCTACATATAAATTTTCTGTACTGTACTGAGTGTTATATTTGTCAATTAACTCCTCCTAAACGGCTTGACCGATTTGGATGAAACTTTGTGTGTATATTTAAGTGGGCTTGACGTATATGTCTCTGGAAGGTTTAAAAAAACAATTGGACCGGGCTCTCAATTATTCTTTTTAACGAAAATTCAACTTGCGGGCGGAGCAAGCTCTATTGGGACCGCTATATTTACAGAACACAAAAATATTTCTACCTATGTCCCTTGTAGACTTTGAAACCAATCAACCGCGCTTTCTCCCACTTCTTGTAGACCTTATTTTTGATATTTTAGTGTTATGTGAGTGATACTTTGGTTTTTTTTTTCTCACCAATTGTTTAGCTTATTTTGTAATGCACCGAGTGCAACACCATTTTATGTCCAGACAATCTCTTTCCATACCAGGTTGGCTGGAAGAGATCGTGGAATGTGATAAGTCCGCCAATTGTATGTTTTTAAATATAAGGCTCAAATGTATCATTTATTATCTTGGTGTACAATAAAGTAAGTATATATAAATAAATAAATAAATAAATAAACCGATCTGCCTCAAATGAGTTTCATTAGAAAGGCAATGATCATCATCATTATCGTCATTTTAGCCGAAAGATGTTCAGTACTGGAAATAGGCCACACCCAAGTATCAACATAACGACCAGTCATGAGGGTTTCGTAAGCATTGGACTCCCACGACTTTCACCAGGTCATTAATACACCTTGTGGGAGGCCTACAAACGCTGCGTCTTCCAGTACACGGTTGCCACTAAAGAACCTTTTGGCCCCATCTACTGTACAACGCCTTGGACATCCTACGTAACGTTGTACAAGTGCTAAAGTTAAATAAATAAATAAATATTTTCTGCGAGCAGTGAGCCCTGCCCACCGTCATTTTTTTTTTGGTGGGAAAATCATCCAATGACATCCCCCGCTCTTGGGCGGAGCGAGAGATAGTGTCACACTTTTACTGACTAAAAACCCATTCCTGTTCCTTCGTTGCCTTTCGTACCAGGGCCGCGCGTCTTCCTTTCAGAATCAAACACTTGGTACCAGTAGGCTTCGACCCTGCTGGGCCCCTACAGTTGCTGACATCTCCTTGAGGCGCGCGTGGAACAGTACGCGCTGCCGATGACTTGGGCTCGGTCCGGACGGTTACCGGACGGTCGGACGGCTACCCATTGATCGACGTCCGCAAGCCCGCGTCTACGGTGGCAGAAAATCGGGATCGGAATCCCGGCGGCGGCTGGGGCGTGAGGACCGTTGTCTTACGCGTGCGGCCTCTTCCTTTGCTAGCATTACTGCTTCGCAGAAGGAGGCGACCGCCTGCCACTCCTCCTCACTTCGGACCATGGCCTGTACCAAGGACCGTCTCTTAAGTTTGGCGATTCTTCGGGATAAGTCGGTGACTTTACTTCTCCTGCTGACCTCTTCATTACTCATTCGATTACGCAAAGAAACTCGAAGCATAGCCCTTTCCATTGCCCTTAAAAACAATGATGCAAAAATGGTTTTAGACCTTTTTTTCAATAAATAGACAAAATGTATTTCTTTTTTCAGCGTAGCATCACACGCCGGGTATACGCTAGCATTAAAATAAAGAGTATCTACCTAAGTCACGTTTCATTTGCATTCCTCGAAAATCAATTTCAGACAGATGTTACATAAAATGGAAAAGTCAGAGGTCACCAACCTTTTTTACATAATCACTTCAAGCTTCCTTTGTTTCCAATAAAACACTTTAATTGGCGTTTGTTCGTTCCCTGTTCGCACGTTTGCTTATTATTTTTCCTTTTTCCTTGTGTATATTAAAGCATCGTACACACCAAACGTATTGTCCGCCGCCGACTGTGAGTATGCTCACTTTCAGCCCCAGTGTGAACGTGGGCACAGTCTGCAATATGCGTTCTCACCAAGCCGACAGTACCTACGCTATAGCGTAAAATACGTTACTTAATGTGTGAACAAAAGAGTAGACTTGCTACACGTAGTACAATAATCGGCCACAGAGAATCAGCGACAACGCACTAGGTAATAGCATATTGTCGGTTCCCTGTGAACGATAATTTAATGTAATATGGAAAAGCGATAAATTGCGTAACGCCCACTCACAGCCAGCGGCCGACGATACGTTTGGTCTGAACAATGCCTAACACTCAAGTAAGTATTGACAACATAATAATTATGAACTCGTGTAGTTACGACACCATCGCTCACATAATCACCATCGAAACGGTCCAATAATTACAACACAAAAACAATGTTACAATATGGCCGCCAATTAATTCTTATTTATAATATTCTCAAGGTAACACGGTGAAATATCGATTTACCATACTTTTCGATTGTTTCGTTGAAATATAATGTGTGTAAGTCACGCTCCTATTCAATAATATTTGATAGGATAATATTAAGCTTGGACGGTATAAGGAAGGTTTTGGTTTCGAAATAATAATGTATGTATTTTGAATATGAAACAGAAAGTGGTCCTCAATGTTTTACTTCTAGTAAAAGTAACGGTGTCTGTAATAGTAAAGTTTTGAATACGGAACTTAAGGCTTTTTTTGAGATGGGAAATCATCTGATGATACTCTAGGGCGGAGTAGGCGGGCGAGTCAGAGTTTTACTGACTAAAATCATACCTGTGTCCTTCAGTTGCTTTTTGCGTTATAGGGCCACAGGTTTCCTTTTAAAAAATTGGACTTTGTGATATGAAGAATTTATTGACCATGGAATATGGTCATAATCATGGGAGTTTATAAAAGAATTAGCGTCTGACGAAACAGGAAACAGACATTTTTTATTAATAATTTAAATGGTAGGCAGACTGTAAGTTCCTAATATTATAATTTGTGATTAACTTCTTATAATAACTTAGACAGAATAATCTAAGTTACACTTGCAGTGGATAAATTATTTAATACCTGATTCTAGAGTAGGTAACACGTTCAAACGTCGTGTCAAATAAATGTACACTGGCTCATAATACACACTACATTGAGCATCTGTATATCCTGTTATTCAGAAGAATGTACTCAATAAGCGAAACTAATTCAATAAACTATATTAACGATAGATTCCATACCATACTTCAGTCACATCGGCATAGTTTGAAACGCCATTATGCCTGTTACATCAAAGGGAAACAATATAGGAACACTTCATATGACCGCTACATATTGGGGCCTAAAGGGTTTGAATCGAGGGTGCCCTGCTTAGGGGAGAACTGGCTCAAGAGCTCAAAGGAAACCCTTTGAGTGATCACAGGATACGTTACCCCTTGCTTGCACTGTATCGCGTAGTTAGCTTATAAATGTATAGGGAGGGGGGGATGATTGTTTGCTGGTAGAATGGCCTGCTTTGACGAAGAAGTGCTCTCTAAGATGGAGTAGCAGAGTAGCATTTTTTTTAAAAACAATAATATACTCGTTAATCTGTTCAACTGGCCTCTTAATGACGTTGTATATAATATATGTCACAATCAAAACGGTTAATTGGTCTAATTCACTTTTAACTACAAAAACTATATTACTGAATAAGTACGTTGTTGAAACCTCTACGGTCCGGACTAAGCGTAAGCCTTTCGCGTCTTCGTTTATACCGCGTGCATCTCAGGGCTGGAACAATTTGTCTACTGCGGTCTTCCCGTCCGATCATAATTTAGGTGTCTTCAAGGCTAGAGTGAATAGGCTCTTAATAAACTAGTGCGCCTCGCCATCAACGTTTGCATCACTGTTTACAATCAGGTGGGGTTTACAGTCAAGCACTAGTTTATATATATATATAAAAAAAAAGAATTTGATGTCCTGGTAAGCCCAGTGGTTGAGTGATTAGCTGCTGTGCTGTGTGTCACGTATTAGATTCCCGTACGGATTAAATATTTGTATGGCTTAGATAGTTGTTCCGGATCCGTTGTTGTCTTGGGTATGGAAATTTACATGTTTCAAAGATTCAAAGCCTTTAATTTCAAATAAATCATTTACAGGCACTTTTGAAATGTCAAGAAGTCAGTCAGTCAGAAAAAATTGATGATATTTGCACATTCCAAAGCGTAGATCACTATGGATAAGAATGTGCAAAAAAACATCAATGACTGCATCACTGCTTACCATCAGGTGGGATCGCAGTCAAGCACTGGTTTATATCAATTAAAAAATAAACTCTATGGACACTCTTTTCAATCATGTTATGTATTAAATGTTTGTGAACGTACCCACGAAATAGGACTAATTTCTAGTGTAGGAAAACGTTTTTTTAAATAAAAATTGGTTAGAAGTACTTTTGACCAATTAAAAATATTTTAAAATGATCAACATTTACTCAAAAACCCTAATACGTTAGATTACGTTGACGGTTACCAAAGAAACTTATCTTTTTGAGGTGCGGAATTATCAATAGACGACTTTTCTCGCTCTATGGTGCAGCGAGAGGGCGTATTCGACTTTTACAGACTAAAACCCATTTTTTTTCTGGTGATCGTTTTAAAGACATTTTTGTTATGATTCGAAGTACCTTCTAGGTATATGAAACGTTTCCCTACAGATAAATAAAATGTTTAGTATTATTTCAAAGGCCCAAAAGGCCGCGTTTGTTTTATGATTTTTCAATTCATAAAACAAACACGTTTTGACTCAATAATAGTTTTAATTTAAGCCAGTTAAAACTAGTTTTAAATAATTTAAAATACTGACTACAATACTATATTTATCAGTGGATTCCATGTTTATAGAGCAGTGGTGGCCAAGTGGTAATGGCCCCGACTTATGAATTGTAGATCGCGAGTTCAAACCCAGCCGGCCGCATTACTTTGTGTAATTTATTTTCATCACCACTGCTCACAAAACGGTAAAGGAAAACATCGTGAGGAAACCGGCATGTCCTAAAACCAAAAATTCGTAAACATGTGACATCCACCAATCCGCACTGGGCCTGCATGGTGGATTACGGCTCATTCCCTTTCCTGGAGCGGAGGCCTGAGTCCCAGCCGTGGGAACATTATAAGGTTGTTTATATTTATCAAAATATGCACCAAAATAAAAATTCAAATAGAGCAAACTGCACCAACAAAAATATCAAAACGACAACTCTAAATAAAACAAATGTCTTATTAATTGTCTAATTAAACTTGATGATATCCGTGGCAGGATGCAGGCGGCGCTAAAGGGTCATTAGTAGGAATTAACAGCAATACTTAATAACTTCTTCAATTTGATGACATGTGGGTCTTTAAACAAAGTTCAACTTCCAAAAAGGTCATTGACTTGGCAGGGTTATTCTGAAATATTTATGTGGACATTTTTTTTTTCGGTGGGTAAATCATCTTATGATATCCCTCGCTCTTAGGCGGAGCGGGAGATAGTGTAAGACTTTGACTGACTAAAAACCCACTCCTGTTCCTTCGTAGCCTTTCGTGTGGGCATACAGTAGCTATTTCATTATCGAAAGTATTAAATAAACATCTGAACTTGGCAAGCTCCTTTTTTGAGGTAGGAAATCATCAAATGACTGACCTGTTGGTCTAGTAGTTGCCCTGACTGCTATGCCGGAGGTTGTGGGTTCGATTCCAACAAAAGACAAATGGTATAAATGCTCATCAGAGCACGATAATTTGTTCTGCGTCTGGGTGTAATTTATCTACGTAACGTATTTAGAAATATATAAGTATGTTTATCAGTTGTCTAGTAATCATCTAGTCTCAAGCTCTGCTGAGTTTGGGACTAGATGACGTTGTGTGAAAGTTGTGGGATATTATCTACACTAATATTATAATATACCTACTACATAAAGGTAAAGTTTGTTTTATTGTTTGTAGGAGGTAATCTCTGGAAGTACTGGTCCGATTGCTAAAATTTTTTCATCGATGGAAAGCTGCTTTATTCGCGGGCGAAGTCGCGGGCAATAGATAGTTATATTACATTAATATTAATGATTTCTGTCGCCATAGGGTGAAGCGAGAGGACGTACCAGACTTTTACTGATTAGGCCCGCCTATGTTTCTTCATTTTCTTTTTGCGTTCTAGGGTCACAGCAACTTTTTCATATGTTCCCGCAGAGCTTGGACAGCACATTAAAAAAAAGAACTTAATATGATTTATTTCTAATGTTATATACTTGAAACACATCTAAATTGAACGTTCTCAGCGAAGAAATAATATACTATTATTTATATTGTTTCTTCGCTGAGAACGTTCAAGTGCCAGACACAGTGATAAAATAAATAAATAGCAATATACATTTATGAAAGTACTCGATTTGATTGCCATTATATTAATTATCTACGCATTACAAATAATAACAAAAATTGGTTTATTTCTATTCTTAGAAACAAAATTCTTCGAACAAAACGAAGCTTCTAAGTGTCAATTAGCACCGTCGTAATAACACCTTATCCGACTTTTAACAATCGAATTATCGACTTTACTAACGTACAAAATACGGATACAGATAAAAAGAAAAGAAAAGAAACTCACTAAACGCCCTCTCTTTTGTTACAGATGAAAATCGCTGTGATGTGAAAAGAAATAAAGATGGACCTTAAATATCTGATCCTAATGATTGCCTTCGCGACAGTCGAAATAAACGTAACGGAGAGCCGACAGAATGACAAAAGGCGATGGAAGAACGACAAGATTTACTCACACTACGTTAATATTTGTGATATACAGGACCGAGGGTCCAAAGTTCATTGTTACTGCGAAAGCATAAAGATAAAAACCGCTACAAAGGCCGATTGTTGGGTATTCAACGGCGGTATAGCTGAAGACGATCCGTTCTGGTCCAATTTTTATTCACAACCAAAAATAGAAAAGTTAACATTCAACGTCAGAGCCGACGGCGGACTGACGTATATACCCGCAAAAGTGATCGTTAGACTGGAACGATTACAATACCTCAACATACAGTACGCCAACATCTATAGTATACCATCGTTCGCGTTCACCAACTCGACCACGCTCCGCGAAATAACACTGCCCAAGAACAAAATAGCGAAACTGGAAAAAATGTCATTCGCCCATCTAATAATGCTGTCAAACGTCAGCTTAGTAGAAAATCAGCTATCTGAATTGAAACGGGACGTGTTCTACGTCCTCCCCAATTTGCAGAGGCTGTATCTGTCGAAGAACATAATTAGCGTCCTTCACGATGGATGTTTCAAACATCTGAACAATCTTATCAAATTGGACCTCGACAACAATCAGTTGACAGTTGTCATTAGAGAGAACTTCCAAGGTCTGTCTAATCTGATCACGTTGGATATGAGAAACAATAAATTAACGATGATAGGGGACCTTGCGTTCGCGGAACTTTGGAGCCTTCAAGAACTTTACCTGGATGGCAACGAAATAGAATTTATATCCGAGAGGGGTTTCGGTGGATTGACTCAGCTGCGAAAACTTTCGTTGGCCGATAATAAGTTGGGGACATTAGACGACGGCGTGCTCGATGATATTCAAAAGTTGAATGTTTTGGATTTGAGGAACAATAACTTAGAAACGTTGAAACAAGAAGCAGTTCAAAATGTTTTGGAAAACATGAAGTCCAATTATGCGTTAATATCTCTAGACGGTGAGTTGAATTTTGACAACTTTGTTCGCCATTTATCTTTGTACTTACAATTTTGTGTAATCCCTAACAAATGTCGATATTACTTTGTAACTGCTGACATTTGTTAAGATAAATACGAATTTTGTTCTTTGTTTCTGGCGCTTTTGAAATGTAGGAAACGAGGAAAACAAATGGGAATATCGTAATAACTCGACCTGTTTTCACATCCTTGCACAAAAGTTGGTTAGCGAAAACCGAAAGCAATTAAGTCTAATTTTTAATGAGATTTAGAGGATATTCTTAAATGGTATATTAAGTTTAGTACTTCATAAAATCAGAACTATATTTTACATAGAGCTTGTATACATATTGTCCAAGGATTCAATTTAAAATGCAAACTACCAATATAAGAGCCCATTAAGCGGTAAAAAAACTATCATTAATAACATCTGTGTGGCCGGTTAATTACCCGACCGCAGTGATGTATGCTCCTTCAGTAACCCGTTGGGTAATATATCCGTGTTGAAAATTAACCGGAATGGTTCAATTAACCGCACGATTAGCTGCCTCGGCTATTATGTCACGGTTCTTTGGTTATCTTGATGTGTTATTAGTGTTTTGTAGGTGTTGGGTATTTTGTAGAGCAGAAAAAGAGTAGGTAGTGCAGTTTTTATTTATTGATATCCTATTTTTTTCTTGCACGTGTCAGAATTTATGGAGGAGGAAGGATAACTACATTGATTTAATATATTTATATGTACCTACATATTATGCTAAGTTGTCATGATGGATAACGGTTATTTACTGTGTATCAAAGTTCCTATGACTGGTGTGTAGGGAAAGGGTTTTATGAAGAAAAGCACAGAAAGACAAGACCAAGTATTTATTTAAAATAGGCTTGTCAATTAATCGAATAACTAGTTGCTTGTTCCAAAACTAGGTCGTCATGGGAAAGAACAAGCAAGAAAACCCATGGTAGCTTCAATTATAGTATTAAAAAAAATTTATATTCAATTGTTTATATATAACACACGTAAAATTTTGATGATATTTGAAATTTATTATTTATTTATTTATTATGCACATCTACCACAGTATATTATTTTTTTAACCCTAAAGTTGGTTGGTAGAGAATGCCTTATTGCATTAAGTCCGCCTATGTACCATTATTGTACATAAATTTTAAATAACATTTTCGGACTGATCCATAAATATGATACTAGGATCTGCCAGTGGCTTTGCCTGCATAGTAGGTTTCTCCTTACATACTTTGAACCACTTTTTGAAAAATCGTCTCTTAGTACCCGCATAGGTCATAAAAAAAAAACATTGTGCAAAATTTCACACTCCTAGTCTAAGTAGTTTTGGCTTTACGTTGATATGTCAGTTAAAGAGATGACATTAAAAATATAGGTTGTATATTGTTTATTTGTATGTTTAAACAATCGTAAGATATCCTATCCCAATAAACATTCTCAACAAAGCAGAATCTCGTAAACCAGCACCAGCTAACATTAATCTTCTTGTAAAATCTACTTACTACTAACTAACCACCCAAAAAACGCATGGCACAGTCTACCGCACACTTAAACAATCCTGGGACATTACTGCCCCGTACTACAATGAATCAGGCCTTGAAATACTGTGTTTAAGTGCTCTGTGACAATTTAATAGCGTCTATATTTCGCTGCAGACTAGATGTTATATTTTCCGCACTGGTCGAGCATTGCTGTTAGCTATGATTTAATACTCTTTGTCCACTGTTAATTTGGTTTCGTGGCTTGTTTATTGTAGAGATGATCCTAGTTCAACATGTCGGGAATTTTGTTAGCATTTGTTTTGTCGGTTTGTTTTGAAAGTTTCGGATTACTGTTATTATTGATTAACTTCATTCCTTTGTGATTTTTATTTTATGCGATACGTATCTGGCCTCAAAATAGAATATATGGGTTTTAATGGTTAGCCGGATTAATAAGGTGGCTGGAACAAGAATTTTTATTTTTACTTTATGGATGGATTGTGAAATTAATACTTTATCACCGAACTTTATGAAAAATGTAACCTTGTAATTTTTTCACAGGCAACAAGCTGACCTGTGACTGCCGTCTCTCCTGGCTACACAAACTCCGAAACGAAACAAAAAGCAAACGCGTAAAAGCCTCGTTGTCCCGCCTCAACTGCATCATGGACACAAAAATCAACATAGGTACTGTTAAAATTGAAAAACCACCAAAAACTATTCCAAACTTTCAAAGCGCATACAAAAAAGACATTGACTACGAAGAAGAAGAATTCGAAGAGAAGCATTATGATGACGCAATGCAGGATCAAGAAACGGAAAATGATAATACTAAAATTGAATATAAGAGAAAACTGCTCGAAATACCAGCGGAGATGCTCCCGTGTCCGAACCGTTTAATTTACGAGGCGTCGTATTCGCCACCGACGCAAGATGAGGTCAAATACTACAAGACTTCATCTAGTCAAATGCTGGTAGCAACGACGGTGAATTTGTTACTAGTAGTAGTAGCAATATTGTAGCAAATGAATTGAATTGTATATAATTCTGTGATTTCATTAAGCATTTATCGTTCAGCTCTAAATTTTGATTAAATTAAATATATATTCTGCGAAGTATCTTTATTGATATTTTTGGTATTCTCGCCTATTCATTCAGTTTAGTTAGAAATACATTTATTTGGGAATATCTAGATTTATCAGTAAATTATTTTAAATAACAAATAATTAAAAAATAACGTGACCTGAGTTAAAGGGTAGTAAATATTAATTATATGCTGATTTTCGTAAATATAAGAATACTTTATTAATAAATTATTGTAATCATCTTTTTCACTGCTTTCATTAATTCTTAGACTGTAGGTTATTTATAGGAATTGATAAATTTAGGTGAATTTGGACCCAAAGAGCTAATGCTGTAAATATTCTACACTCTTATAAGTAACAATTTTTCTATGTAAATGTCATTTAAGTATGTTTTACATAGACTAAGAACGTTGATCATAATTATATTTCATTTTGTTAAAGATTGAAGCAAACCCTAAGTTTTGAAAGAGCACTAGATATGGTTTAGATCTATTATAATTTTAAGACAACAATTTGAAAAATATTTACATTTTATTTTGCAAATTGAAAACACTCTCATAAATAAAACTTAAATATTAACTAAACTATTTATACTAAAACCAAATTTGAAAAACAAAGCATTATTTTTTCTATTATTGTTGAGAGCGAGCTTGTGGTTGTGATGGTTTTTAGATACATTTTGAATTAAAAAATGATTAAATTCCATACATAATATGTTGGTGTACTGTTGCGTTTCCGATTCTTGCAAACAAATGTATGATAAATTCCTTTTGTGAGTTAATATTAACATAATAAATGTGTAGTTCGAATTTTTGTGGTCCTTTGTTCTAAAACATCACTTTGTTGCTACCACAACGATTTCATAAGTTATTCATATTTTTGATTTTATTGTTCGTACCTATCGAGTATAAAAAAAAATAATGTTTTAGTCTCATTACTATTATGTGGTTTACTCGTATATAAAATACGCCAGTTGATTTTTTGTATTATTTAATGCTTTTTTTAATACATTGAACTATCTTCAATAGTCTATATTGTGCTAATCACTGAAATAGAAACTGAATGTATTCCATCACTGAAATTATATTATGTAGTAGTATTCTATGTTACTCTTAATTAATTTTGTAAGACTGTATTAGAACTAAGACTTAGTTATTTAAAGAGTAATATCGTCCCTTAGCTTACAACACCGCTCAAGTCGAAAATTGGCGGTTTTCACATTTTAATGTCTTTAGATGGAGCTGCTCATTGCGCGTCTAAACATTGGTCACATGATATAGATTTCAGCCAATCAGAAGCCATAATTTGAAAAGTAGTGATAGCGTGCAAGTCGACTGGCCTCTTAACACCGCACAGTTTTTTTCGTTTCCTGTAAAGTTGGTAAAAATTACTTATGCGGTGCTGTTAGCTTAGCGACGATATTCAGAATAGAGATTGTCAGAAGATTCAGTCATACAAAGTATTATTTAAAATAGTACCTTGTGTAACACCAGCTTGGCGAATTTAGACTCTAAAAATTGAATTGAAACGATCAATTTTATTATACTGTTGAAAGTGTGAAGATAATAAAGAATTTACAAGCTCATTTCAATTTGGATCAATATGACTCGTAATCACACCTGTCAGTATGTATGTCGCCTTTTCTTTGTCATCTGTGTGTTTGTATCTTATTATATTCTTTTGTACCACCGTGACCTAGATTCCACGCATCTCGTGATATGGATCTTTTGCAACCAATCTCTTTTCTCGTCCTAGTGATTTAAAAACCAAAGATTTTACTTTACCACGTGTTTATTATTCAGCTTTGGTCTCAGATAGTTTCTTCTCCACGTTGTAAATAAACACATCAAAATTAATAATTATATATCTATCTTATCTATTCAGAGTGTGGAAACAATAAATTGATACTTTTCCAATTTCGCCGTTTTATTTATTTAATCAGAACTATTGGTAGATGGAATAATATATTGATAGCTAGTCAACATAATTTTGTACGTATTTGTATAAATAATAAACCAGCCACTGTTTGTCTAGGCCTTGTACTTATCGATTGAGCTAAACACTTAATTTCTCGAGGGCCTTGTAGATAGCAACAAAATCCTCTATTTTAGGACGTAAGTACATATTTGATACTGACAAAATCACTGCCATGCTACGATATCGTGCGACGGACATTTGTTTTTATTGTTATGTTTTACGTGTTATGTTAGTTCCAGTAACGATACTATATCTATTTTCTGGGCTTATCTAAGTATCCGAAGACACTTGATTAGGTGTTAAAGGTAATCTAAACAAGGAGATAGTGTCACTATTCTTTGTTCAATACAGATAGCCAATTTACAAAAAAAACTAAATTCAATCGCAGCTACAATGGCCATATCGTAAGTATGTAGAAAACAATATCACTTTGTTCGATATTGCCGTTAGCACATTACCATCGTTGAAGTGTATTCGCTCAATAGCAGAAGAAGTTTCATGTTCCGTACTAGATTTCTATGACCTAAATGTGTAGATACAAGAAAATCTCGCACTACTTTTACACAAAGCAAGTAGAGGACTTGAGTACAAAAAACAATTAAAAATGTAATTTAAATTTAAAATACAAAGCACTTAAGAGCATACGGTTTTTTTTTTAATAAAAAATGATAACGAACAAGAACATTATTTTTTCTCTTATTTATATTTTTGATACAGAAATACAGGTAGCCACGCCAAAAGAAACGGGTAAAATCTCGTTTCATATAATTGTCTTCAGAATATCTCAAAAAGGTAAAAACGTACGAAATGAATTGTGGCCGGAATACATAATTAATGTTTGTGGCCATCAAAGAAAAAAAAAATTAAAAAAAAAAAAACACAGAACATGAAATCAGGTCTTACCTTTGTCGTGTGTTGCTTTTGACAGTTGCTAAAGTAGGTCTGGGAAGATGGTTTTGATAAGATCTGACTGGCTTGGTAGGTAAGACGTTTTTGTGGACTGCATAAGTAGCCTGAGATGAATAATAATAATAATACTTTATTTGTTTCTCTTAAAAAGGTACAACGGCTAAAAAGTAACTAGTAATTACAACCTTTATCCTCTGTGAGAGCTTTTTTTTAGGTGGGAAATCATTCAATAATATCCATTGGCGAAGGAAGCGAGAGGGCGCATCAGACTTTTGCTAACTATAACCCACTCCTGTTCCTTCTTTGCCTTCGTTCTAGGGCCCCGGGATTCTCTTTCGCCCAACCCATGACCCCAGTAGGCTTCGACCCAGCTGGGCCCCTACGGTTTTGCTGACATCTCCTTGAGGCGCGCGTGGAACACTACACGCCGTCAACGACTTGGGCTCGATCCGGACGGTTATCCGACGGTCGGACGGCAAGCTACCCATCGCTCACCATTCACAAGCCCGCGCCTACGGTGGCTGGAAATTAGGATCGGGATACCGGCGGCTGGGGCGTTAGGGTCGTTCCTTCGCGCGTGTGGCCTTGCTAGCATTACTGCTTCGCAGAAGGAGGTGTCCACCTGCCGCTCCTCCTCACATCCTTTGTGAGTGTTTGTGGTTGTTACTGGCTCACACCTTCAAAATTAAAATTATGATTGCACTACAGACATTAAGGTAGTTCCATGTATTGAGAGGTGAAGACTTACATGTCTTCACCTCTCAATACATGGAACTAACATACAAATAAAATCATAATTTTAAAACTAAAATTTGAACAATACAGGGTATTGTGTCCGTGAGTGCAATATGAATGAAACTTAGATATCCTATTCAAATGTGTTTACAGGTTGACACTGAAATGAAGAACTAAGCCGGAAAAGCATGTTTTTAATGAAATGATTCCATAATGTCAAAATATTTGAATAACGAAAAAAAAAATGTTGTGGGCCGGATCTTGGTTATTTTTGCAGTTATCATCACCACCCGCCGTTGGACATAGGCCTCCCCCAAGTGTCACCAAAACGAAGGATTACCAAAATGAAGGAGAACCACTTCAGAACCTTTCGGCTCCAATGACCATCTGCTTTGTGCGAGCGATGTGTCCTTCCCACTGCCGCTTTAGTTTGGCGATGTTTCGGGCTATGTTTGTAACCTTAGCTCTAGCTCTTCGGCGGATATCTTTATTTATTTATTTATTAAATGCTTTATGCACACAAAAGTACAGAGGCGGACTTGATGCGCTAGGAAACTTCAAGCATAGCTCTTTCCATTGCCCTTTGGGTGACTTTCAGCCTTCTGTAGAGGCTAATTGTAACCCGAACACGTTTCAGAGTCATAAGTGATGACTCCATGAAATTATATGATCAGTGCTGGTTGCCAATAATGAACCAGCACTGATCATAGACTTTTTCAGAAGTCATGAGAAAATATGGTGAGTATATGAAATGGGACTGATATTATGATGATAATAATAAAAAAAATATAACAAGGTTTATTAGGTACCTTGAAGATTAAAACTAAATTAACTTTTCTTGTAATAATCTATCATTTTCAGTTTAATGTCAAATGGCAATAAGAACCGGTCAAATTCGAGCTGAGCTCAAACACCGAAGGTTCCGTACTAGCTTATCTATAGTTCACTTTTTCCCGAATCGAGTCTCGAAGATTTTTCCAAATACCAAAAACGTAATTTTCTTGTGACGTAACTACAAATTTACAGTTTTTTTTTAATTTTTCCTTAACTTGTGCTATAAGATCTTGCTTCATTCAGGATTCTAGGTCAACGGAAATACCGTATAATTAGGTTTTGATTTCCTAGCGAATGTCAAAATAAGCGCCAAAATGGAGAATAAACGGCTTTATCTTTTGATTGCGTTGCCTTAGAAGTTCGATTTTCTCACTGCTTCAAGAGATGGCAAACTTGAGTATTTGAAACTAATTTCAGTTGTATACCTCTACGCGTTTTTGAGAAAAAGGGTCTTGACAGACAGACAGACAGACAGACGGGCAACAAAGTGATCCTATAAGGGTTCCATTTTTTTCCTTTTAAGGTACGGAACTCTAAAAAGGAACTGCCTTTAATGATTTTAATATAAATTAAAAAGTAGACGGCACTGTCTAACCTTTCAGGCAATAAGTAGGTACAGACGGATGATGTAGACTCATAATATTGTCTTTTTATACCCGCCATCATCTGTCCAAGTTGAGATTACGCTTAAGTCACGTCACGCCGCAATTTCTTTGATATAGTATTCTGTAAGCTGAGGTGAAATGGCGTGAGCACTAAAACTGACAGTGCTAGAGAAACTAGGTATTATGAAAGTGTTGTAGACATAAGACAGATTAGGTATATTTTTAACTGACTTCAAGAAAAGGAGGTGATTCTCAAGGTTTGTTTTTATTTATCTTGGTAAGGGATACATAAGCATAATCAGCCTTTTAATGTTCCCACTGCCGGGACTCAGGCCTCCTCTCTAGGAGAGGGAATGGGCTGTAATCCACCACGCGGGCCCTGTGCAGGTTGGTGAATGTGTGCTTCGAATTTTTGGTTCTAGGACATGCCGGTTTCCTCACGATGTTTTCCTTCACCATTTTGAGAGCAGTGGTAATGAAATAAAAGGTGAGATAATGGTAAGGGATATCTTCACAAATTTTAGTCGAGTGCACCAATCCATACTAATATTATAAATGCAAAAAAATCTCTGTCTGTCGGTTTGTTACCTCTTCACTTCTTAACGGCTGAACGGATTTAGATCAAATTTGATGCATGAGTAGACCATGTCCTGGAATAGCACATACAATACTTTTTATCCCAGAACTATGTTCTCTTAGTACAAATTTTGCCTCTTATGCGGGCGAAGCGGCTACCAGGAACTAGTCTTCAGTAAATGGCCAAAACTGGGAAGAAACCAACAATAACAACACTTTGTTAATTGACTTTCTTCAATTGTTTTTAACATAAATATTGTTTAATAGATGAACTGTTGTTTAATTACGATAACAAGAATTTGGTATCCAGGAAATGGT
The DNA here is from genome assembly GCA_905147345.3 of Mythimna impura. NCBI lineage: Eukaryota > Metazoa > Arthropoda > Insecta > Lepidoptera > Noctuidae > Mythimna > Mythimna impura. The sequence continues at coordinate 6,858,822 of LR990349.1, forward strand.
TTAGAAATAATTTTATTTACAAAAGAAGTTTGTTTCCAAGAAAAGTTGGTAGATGTATACCTTTATCTTCTTTAAGATCTTGAATACGTAACGGTAGTGAGGTACGCCCACAGCTACTGGTTGTTGAGCTGATTGGGGACCTAGGGTAGATTGAAAGGAGAAATCGGATTGCGTTCGGTCACGCATTGAAGTAGCTCACGACATACACTAAACCATTATAAATATAGAGAAAGTGCAACTGTGATCCTTCTTTATTCTTTATTGTACACAAAAACATAATATAGTACATGGTGATACAGACAATTCATATAAAAAGGCGAACTTCACTTAACAATGAGTTTTCTCCTAGCAAACCTTTGAGTTATAGGGAGAAAACATATTCGAAGGTAAGATCCAGTACAATGTAAACCTACATAACAAAGTCTAATATATAATTATATTATACATACTAATATTATGTCCATAATGAAAGGAAGCGCTTTTTAAATTTCCTCTTGAAGATATTCAGAGAAGAGCTGTCGCGAAGGGAGTTTCTTTTGATATAATCATCTAATGACATCTCCCGCCCTTTCATGTCAGACTTTTACTGACGAAAACACTACGCGCCGTCGACAACTTGGGCTCGGTCCGGACGGTCGCAAGTCGCAAGCCAGCGCCTACTGTGGCTGGAGATCAGGATCCCGGCGGCTGGGGCATAAGGGCCGTTCACTCACGCGTGCAGCCGCCTCCTTCGCTAGCATTACTGCTTCACAGAAGGAGGCGATCGCCATCTATTCCTCCTCGCTCCGGACTATAGCCTGTAGCTGTGAAGTGCTTTTTAAGTTTCCTCTTGAAGACTTTCAGAGAAGGGTTGTCGCGAAGGGAGTATGGCAGAGAGTTCCAGAGACGAACTGCCTGATTCTTTCGTCAAGGTGCTAACTGATAATCCTCTACTATGATGATGGGATAGTTTGCGCAGTAGTTGTGCGACCAGCTCCTACGCTGCGTGTTGCCGGTTCGATTTTCGCACGAAACAAATATTTAGTACAGCCTACAGATAGATTTTTCGGGTCTGGGTGTCTTGTCTATGTAATTTTTCATGTTTGTGTGTTTGTCTGACTCTCTCTGTCTGTTCGCAATAAAATAAAATACCTACTGCTGAACAATTTTTCGATATTGACAAATAGACAGTGATTTATTAAAATAGTTTATATTTTTTTTTTGTTTTAAAATATCTGTATACACTTTCTTACATAAAAAAACTTAAATATTAACTAAACTATAATAAAACCTAATTATGTACATAAATATAATACAAAAACACAAAGTACACTCAAGCGTCGAAGTACTCCTCCACATCGCTGTCATCCGGAAATGTGCCCAGAAGACTGGCAGCATTGCCATTCATCATGGCAATGCTGCCAGTCTTGCGCGATAATTCTTTGTGCGAAGAATGAGCCAGCTCTCTGGTCACGCAAAGTGTCGATCAGTCGGCGTGAAATTTCCTTAAAAAGGAGACGCGCACTCGGACCCCATGACCCAAGCGTTTCGACCCCAAACGGCTCAAACCAATAAGGTTTAAGGGTCTCAGCAGCCGCAGTGGCAGTGCTAGCACTGCCCGCCGTACTTGGAACTTGGGATGGCGCAATTTTGTCAACACAGGTTGCGTCCCACACCAGAGGCCTGTGTTAAAAAGGTTCAGCCCCCCTAGCCAAATTACGATCATTTGTTTTGCGAGTAGGCCACGCCTCCGATTCCTTTGTTCTGACGTCATCTCAACGCTCAGTCACGTGGTCAGAACAAAGGAATCGGAGGCGTGGCCTACTCGAGGCGTTCGACGCTAACGAAACGATCGTAACTTGGCTAGGGGGGCTGGTGTATAGACATACAAATTATAGTAGACAAAAGCCAAGAATTTTAAACATTTGTAACACCGTACGAATCTGGAGCGGGTTAATTCTATACAAACTCAATTTTAAAACGCCTACTCGTTTAGATTGGAAGGCACCTAGCATTTCCATTCAAACTTATAACAACCCTTATGAAATGTTGGATTGTGTTGTTATAAGCTAACTTACAAGGACTTTGTTACTTACCTGTTATCATTAAAATAAGTTTATACCTGCCTACTCGTTGAAAAGTTTCTGACAATTCAGCCACAAAACAAAGTAATTTATGAGATCAGGTGTTAATTTGCGGATAACAAAATTTTGAATTTTATAGAAAAAACAAATTAATATTTCATTTATAATACTAATGAAATCTCAACTTTTTTCTTTATTATTGACTAGCCTGTGCCAGCGGCTTCACTCGCGTAAAATTAGGTTTCTCTATACAAACTTTGAATCGCCGTTTCATCCCCTTAGGGGGTGTTTCGTATTCTTAGCAAGTCCTATCATTTGACACCCATATTACTTAAATGAATGCATAAAAAACTGAGCCCGCCGTCTTTAGAAGTCCGCCATATTGGATTTAGAGTGACAACACTTTATTTTTCGTGTTATTCTCAGCAAGCCCTTTCATACATATTATTAGAGAAGTGCATTAAAAATAACTAGTCCGCCATTTTGAGTGTTTCGCCATGTTAGATATAAAATGACGTCACACAACCATACATTGTCATCCAAACTAAACGTGTATACAAAATTTCAGCTCAATCGGTTGAAGATATCTGCTTCAAAATTGAGTTGCAAGATTCCGCCCGACGAAACATAGTTAAATACATACATACAAACTTAAATAAAAACTTGTAAAATCAAATGATATTGCGGACCTCTAAAGTACCTTAAACAATAGATTAATGAAAAAAAAAGTTGTACAGTCTCAGCCCTATAAAAACCGCAGAACGGCCTTCTCGCACTACTAAACACACTAAACCCAAAATAAAAACAGTTAACAGCAAAAACTTCACCAAAATCTACTGTCAAGTCCCTCCATAACTCCGGATAACTACCTCCATTTCAATTTCAAGTACCACCACATAATATATACAGGTGGAGGCCCCATTAACACTAACGGATTGACTTGGCGGCGATCCAGTTTGTCATGATCCAGTGTTGCCGTGTCGATGGGATCACCTCGGAATTACTACTGCAGATATATAGGCGGCTATGTGGTGAAAATTTGTGGTGGGAATAAACTATTTGTAATTGTATCAGCTTGAATTTGTAAACTTCATGTACAGTAGTGGAACATAGGCGGACTTAATGCGACAAGGCATTTTCTATCTCTAGGTTAAAAAAGACAACACTGACGTAGGTGTGCACATTATAGAAATAATATATATTTCAAATAGAATGAAGTATCAATAAATTAAGTTGCTTATAAAATACATGTACCTATATAGGTATGTTAAAATTATAAACTAATAAATACTATGATAAATATCAAATCATAAGACAATTTAAAATATTTATATTATTATGACGAAGACCGAACTAACGTTTTTTTTTTTTTTTTTTTCCGGTGGGAAAATCATCTTATGACATCCGCTCTTGGGCGAGGCGGGAGATAGTGTCAGACTTTTACTGACTAAAAACCCACTCCTGTTCCTTCGTTGCCTTTCGTATCAGGGCCGAGTCTTCCTTTCAGAATCAGACCCTTGGCCCCGGTAGGCTTCGACCCTGCTGGGCCCCTACAATTGCTGACAACTCCTTGAGGCGCGCGTGGAACAACACGCGCCGTCGACAACTTGGGCTCGGTCCAGACGGTTACCGAACGGTCGGACGGCGAGCCACCCATTGCTCGCCGTCCGCAAGCCCGCGCCTACGGTGGCCGGAAATCGGGATCGGAATCCCGGCGGCGGTTGGGGCGTGAGGACCGTTGCCTCACGCGATCGGCCGCCTCCTTCGCTAGCATTACTGCTTCGCAGAAGGAGGCGACCGCCTGCCACTCCTCCTCGCTCCGGACCATGGCCTGTACCAAGGCCCGGCGCGAGAGATCGCCGCTGCCGATCGCCCCCACGAGGACACGGCGTTGCTCTGCCCAAGCGGGGCACACCTCCACCGTATGCTCCACCGTGTCCTCCGGGCGGTCCACACAGTGGCGACACCCGGGCGTCGCTTCCGCACGAATTCGGTGCAGGAACTTCCCGAACTTACCGTGTCCGGTGAGGACCTGCGTCATACGGAAGGTAATGACGCCGTGTTGCCTTTCCAGCCACTCCTCAAAGAGGGGACTTACCGCCATAATTACGGCGTGCCCAGCACTGGGTTGCGATAGTCGCTGTCGCCATTCCGCCATGAGATCCCGCCGGAACTCTTTCCGCCATGCCGCGACTTGTCGCGGCAGCGGGGTTTCGCCCCGGCGTTGCAACTCCACGCGCAGATCGTGCATGCGTGCAAGGCCTGTTGCCTCCAGATCCCATGGTGGCTGGCCAGCAAGGAGGCTAGCCGCTTCGCGGGAAACCGTGCGGTATCCCCGCACCATCCGAATGGCCATGACCCTCTGGCACGCGTTCAGCTGGGCCGCCGGTCGCTTTCGCAGTGACGGCGCCCACACCGGCGTCCCATAAAGGGCCATGGACTGGACGATGCCTGCGTAGAGCCTCCGGCAGGAGGCGTCAGGACCCCCAAGGTTGGGCAGGAGCCGCTTGAGGGCAGCCCCAGTCCGATTCAGTTTGGGAGCCAGAAGTCGGAAGTGCTCCTCGAAATTCCACCGGCTGTCGAGGACGAGTCCCAGGTACTTCATCGTCGACCCGACGCCGATGTGAACTCCTCCTACCGTTAATTGGGAACGCCGAGGCGGCGCGCTCCGAGGGCCGTGAAAACACATGGCCTCGGACTTGTGAAGCGCCACCTCGAGTCCCAAATGCTGGATCCTATCAACGACTATCGCAATCCCGCGTGTCGCTAATTCGACCGCCGCCTGGTATGACTCTCCCTGCGCCAGGACCAGCGTGTCGTCTGCGTAGCAGACCACGCTGACCCCGTCAGGGAGGTCGCCGCGCAGCACGTAGTCGTAGCCGATGTTCCACAAGGGCGGTCCTAGTACCGATCCCTGCGGAACACCGCACGACATCTCTCGCCGTTTCCACTCTCCCTGGTGACCAGGGTAGATGATGTACCTGTCCGACAGATAGGCCTCGATCTCACGACAGAGGTAGTCGGGCACCCTGTGATACCGGAGTGCCCTCTTAATGCTACTCCAAGGCAGGGAGTTGAAGGCGTTGGCGATGTCCAAAGACACCGCCACGACACACCTGCCCTGGGACACGGCATCCTCCGTCGTGAGAGCTCGCACGCGCATGATGGCGTCCACCGTGGAGCGCCTCCTGCGAAAGCCAAACTGGCCGTCCGCCAGATCCGGCCCCACCCGTGTTAGGTGCGCGACGAGGCGGTCTGCAATTACTCTTTCAAAGAGCTTGCCCACCTCGTCGAGCAGCACAATGGGCCGGTACCCGGACGGAGAGTCCGCAGGACGCCCTGGCTTCGCGATAAGGACCAGGTTTCCCGTCTTCCATCGAAGTGGGAACTGGCCCCTCTCCATGCATGCGCTGAAGAGCCCTCTTAATCGAGACCCGAGAGCCTCCATGGCCAGGACCCAGGCTTTACCAGGCAAGCCGTCGGGTCCTGGGGCGGTATTTTTGGCACTCAACCTTCGTACCGCCACATTCATCTCTACCTCGGTCACCTCTGGAGCAATGTCGTCGTCGTCGCCATCGTAATCCGCGTTAGACACTGCTGGTGGCGGAGCCATGAGCGGGGGAGAGTGTTCTCCTCGCGCAGGGAACAAAGTGCTCACCACACCCTCCACAATCTGGGGCCGGAGACTCTGCGTGAGTGGGGGAGCCCAGGGGAGGAGTTTTTCCCGCACCACCTTGTAGGGGCGTCCCCACGGGTCTCCGTTCAGAGTCCCCAGCCACACGTTGCGGGCCTCCAACTTGGCCCGCTTTATTTCCGCTCGGAGGGTGCGCTTCGCCACTCTGTATCCCTCATACAGCTCCGCCTCTCTGGCCTCCGCATCCGGCGGGCGGATGCGGCGACTGCAGTGTCTGGCGTACCGGCGCCGCGCGGCATTGCACGCATTGCGCAGTGCCGGAATCTCCGGCGACCACCAGTACACCTGGCGCCGGGCACGTCCTGGCCGGACTCACCGAACTAAGGTTGAGAGTCGAATTAGTTACGAATTGAAGGAAAAATTGCTTTCATATTTTTATGTCACATTGCAGAGTTTTATAGTAGAGACAGCATAACAATTAGACATAAATCCAGTACGATGAGAAGGAATATGAAGATATCTCTTAGTTGCCAGTTGCTATTTTAATATCTATATTTAGTTCTTATTTTTACTTTATTTACATTGTTCTCACATGATAGTAGCGACAAGAAACATGTAACCGAGATATTTGTAATACATATCATGATTGAAAAGAGTGTCCATTTTTTATTTTTGTTGGGTGGGAAAATCATCTTATGACAAATCCCGCTCTTGGGCGAAGCGAGAGATAGTGTCAGACTTTTACTGACTAAAAACCCACTCCTGTTCCTTTGTTGCCTTCGTTCCAGGGCCGCGGGTTTCGTTTTCACACTACCCATGGCCCCAGTAGGCTTCGACCCTGCTGGCTCCTACGATTTGCTGACATCTCCCTGAGACGCGCGTGGAACAGTAAGCGCCGGTCGACGACTTGGGCTCGGTCCGGACGGTTACCGGACGGTCGGACGGCGAGCCACCCATTGCTCGCCGTCCGCAAGCCCGCACCTACGGTGGCCGGAAATCGGGATCGGAATCCCGGCGGCGGTTGGGGCGTGAGGACCGTTGCCTCACGCGATCGGCCGCCTCCTTTGCTAGCATTACTGCTTCGCAGAAGGAGGCGACGGCCTGCCACTCCTCCTCGCTCCGGACCATGGCCTGTACCAAGGCCTGATGGAGTTTCTTACACATTCTTCTCCATGTGCAATTAGCATTTTTTTTTCTGACTGACTGACTTCTTGACATTTCAAAAATGCCAGTAAATGGTTCATTTGAAATAAAATACTTTGAATCTTTGAAGAAGTATGTTTTTGGATGCACGAAGGTTAAGATTATAAGAACTGCTCAATAGTTTAAAATAACCTTTGTTAGTTTTGCCTGCCATTGCTACTAAGTGTTACAATCTGTCACTAAGTTCACTCCATTGCTAGTTAAGTCCAGGCTTTTTCTATTGGGTAAGGGAATTAATTGGTTACCTTTTTTCTAAATGACCTACCTCTAGGCTTGAGGGATAGAGAACCAATATATAAAAGCAATTCATGGTGATTAGCTCTCTATACCTGGCTTAGTATCGAAATAATTTAAATTATATATTTTTGTTTAATTTTATTGTGTTATGATATGTGGCAGTTTATGAGTGGATATAAGAAGAACAATCATAAACTGCCACATATCACACTCATTCTCAACTATACACACGGGTATGTGTGCGTTGTGTGTGTGAGAGGGTTCTCACTCTCTCTCATTCATCTAGCATAACATACAAAGAGAAGAACCGAGCTATAACAACACTATACTATAGTACCCCATATTCATACGTATTGTATTATGCAAGTATTTAAGATATACACCACAAAATTTTAATTAGTACAAATACTTAAAGGGCTTATTAGAAAAGGTCTTGTTATTATTTAAGTAAACTCCGTTTTTAGTGTTTAAAGTGCGTTTGTTTATATCCCAAAATGTCACTCAATTCATGGAAATATTGTATAGGCTATTGGTTATGAATGAAAAACAATGGAAAAACACTGCACGTAGTAATAGCGGTTAAAGTATGACATTGTGTTTTTTTGAAACGGGTTTATTGAAGTGTTATATCTTTGGATTGACTTGGAATTATAAGTTCAAATAAACTTTATATTAAAGGTAAGTTATTCTTTTTTCAAAATTAGGTATTTATTGGTTTCTTTGTAACCCCTAATATTTTCTAGTAGCTATTGTTATGAATAATTGATTCAATTCCGAATTTACCAATTATGACAAATTTTCGTGGACAGTTTTGGGATTTTTTTTTTTTACTTTTGACTGCACAAATATGATCAGTAACAAGTACGGATAGAGTCCCATTTTTTTTTGTACTGATTAAAAAATTTGGGTTGGCGCTGTAAGCCGAAATAAGGTTTCTTCCTAGTTCGGTTCCAGCTGCTAAAAGTTTTGTATACATGTATATTATTGTTTAGAGCATTTATTTGTAAAATACAATAAGTGCCTACTTTTTGCGAAAGCAAAAAAAAAAAGAAATGTAACTATTAATTGTGTAGTTTAGAACTGAAAAAATATGGGAATAGTTGTTCAGTCTTACTAAGGCGGATTGGTCTTTTTCTCTGAGTACGTAATGTTAGTACGCTCTATAATGGACATGCGGATGGCGAGCAACGGATAAATCACTGTCCACCAGGCATGAGTCATCAGTGCAATGTAAACTGCGAGTGAATCAAAGAGCAATCGGCATTGTTTGAAAGTGTGATCGTTACCTTGGAACGTAAAGGCAAATGAAGGAACACGGAAGGGTTTTAGTCAAAAAAAGTCTGATACTCCCTTTTGATTTACCCAGAGCGATAGATTTTCTACCCTATAAAAAGGTCAGTGTCATAGAAAATAGCTTAGAGTGTTTTTAATATCGGAGTTTGCTTCGCATGCGGAAAATTTCAAAATGCAAAAAAAACGCGTCCTGCGTGCGTATTACACGCATTACAATAAACACTTGTATGAAATGGACATTTGCGGGGGTTACGCGTGCGGGGCAACCTCGCATGCGTGATTAAAACCGCACGATATTACAAACACTTATGCACATCAGAAATTGAAAGTTTTATCAATCCGTCTTCGTGAAAAAGAATAATCTACTCTTTTATCTTTACCCTATTTCATTCTGTATAGTATAGTACTAATTTATTTCCCACCAGTTAAGCATTCATGTAGACTCACGAATGGCCGCTTCTGACCCTAACGAAGACTGCCGAATAAAAACTCAAAACCGGCAACAAATTCCGTTTTCCAATTTAGAACGCGTATAATTCACATCCCCAACGCTGACCAATTCCAAAATCCAAGGGATTGATAAAAAAAAGGTGGAATTTGTTGAGTAACTTTCGTACAGTTTGATTTAATCCGTTGCACGTTTCCCTTGGCAAATTGGTCCAGTATAACGATGATATACACCGGTTATATTTTGCAAAGCCACTTTCGACATCCTTAGCGAAGTACTGTATTAGGGTACCGCAAGTGTTGTGCACGAAACTTTGCTGCAGACATGCACAAAGCAAGCAATTTATGAATATATAAAGACATGAAAACTTTAAGGTTTCTAAGACTCGTTGCAACTGTGGCCTCGTAAGGATGCTGTCGTTAATTGTGTCGCTCAATTAACTGTTTGTTCTAGGTATTTACTTATTTGATGCTCATTGGTGTCCTTTTGAAAATAATACGGCGGTTTTTGTCTACAGGTTTTATTACAGAAAGATGGAGGGCAAGTTAGTACGAGAGTCTACAATTCAGTGTTGCCACAGATAATGTAAATTAACAACAGATATATAAAGAATCCATGACGGATGCATCATGGTTTTTAAGCAGCAAAGTTATGGTTATAATATTGAAGTCAGAAATCATTTAGCAACTTTATTATTAAAAGTTAATCAAAAAATGTATTCAAATTCAATAAAGCACATGTTTAAATATCTGTAATATTTGATAATAAAGGAAGGGAACCCTATAAAGTTGTTTGCTAAGTTCATTTACAAAATAAATATGAATGGGTATAGAACCTTTTTCGATCGCATTCAATTTTCGATTGCCCTTAACTTAGAAAGAGTCCATGATAATTGATGAAAACATAATGAAAAACAATTGAAACTTGTAGCTATTCTATTTTGGCCGTAAATATTTGGAATTGTATCTTGTAGAAGGAAAATGTTTAATTTCGTGCGATGTGGCAACGCATAAATTATAAAAAACAATTGTTGATTCTAGGGAATTTATTTCAATTTGAAGAATCCAAGAAGAGAATAAATCTTTCACACTACTGTTTCCAATTCTTTGACAAAATTTAGACTTTTGAGAAAGCTTAGAAAGTACATATTGTTCCTATACATTTACATTTCATCAGTTAGGTTAGGTAAAATGTATATGTGTAGGCTCTATATACTACTAGACGTAGTCTTATGGTTTGTCTTGGCAGTCATGTGAAGAGGAGGGATAAAACGCATGTTACTAAAGAGTTATGAGTATAGAGGTGGAGGGCTGGAGAGGAAGGCAAAAGAAAAGATAAATAGATTACGAGAGGATATGAAAGAAAAGGATGTCAGTGATAGCGTGACGGTTGGTAGCATAGAATGTAAGAAAAAAAAACGTTTTACGTCGACCCTAAGCAACATGGGACAAGGACAAGAATATCATGTAATATGGGGCGAGGCAATTTATCAGGCATATATTAACAGGGCATAAAGACAGACTACGAGCTGCTACTAAGAAGTTTTAGATATAAAATATTTTTTGACGAAAAAAAATACAACCAGCTACAATATCAAAAATTAATAAAAAGTTTCTACTTTTGTTTTCTCGTTATTTAACACCGATTTTTTTTGTAAAAAAAAATATTTTACACTTTTTAGTTGTAGTAACTAAGGAATAATTTGAGTTTCTTATTGTCGCTAAATTGTTATAATCCCCAACATGTATAATTTAACGCGTAAAGCCAGAGCGCGTAGCAATGAATAATTTAATCTAAGAAAATAATAAGAACAAAAGGCAATTAGTTTTAAACCAAAACAAGTAGCCATAAGCGTCTTTACTTTAACAGGCACCCATCAAACCGGAATTTAGCAATATTACTTACATCAAAAATATATTTCATAACGAGGTGTCCAACACCTTAAAGTCAAACCTATTTACTTTATTTAATTAAAATACGTCAATGTCATCGGTGTATAATTGGAAGTTTAACATGAACAAAGAGGCGATCGAGGTGCGTAGTCGTAAAATTAATTTATTAGACAATTAAATTATTGATATTAATTAAAATCCCAGTATTTCAGCCCCCCCAGCCAAGTTACACCCGTTTTCGTTTCTCTTTTCGTTGATCACCTCGAGTCAGCCACGCCTTCTATTCCTTTGTTCTGACCACGTGACTGAGCGTTGAGAGAACAAAGTAATCGGAGGCGTGGCCTACTCGATCGACGAAAACAGAATCGAAACGAAACGGTTGTAACTTGGCTAGGGGGTCAGAAATGCAAGATCGATTCAGTACCAAAGTGTGATCTTCAAGGTGTTCTCAGTGTCTTTTGAAAGACATTTTATACATTTATTTTATATTTACAGAGAGTCAATAATTATATTATTATTAAATATTATAATTCAAGTAGGAAAGATAAAGACATTACAATTCATAAAAAAATAAATAGTTACAGATTCATTCACAATAATATAAATATGTATTTTTAATTAAGTCTAATTAACAGCGAAAACATTATTTACATTACTTCCCTAAACGAACATTCGAATAGAATGTGCGAATATTGACGGCATATTTATAAGATCTACAAATAGCTGTTGTACTTTTGTGTCTGGGTGTCTTTTGAACGATACAGGATAAATACTGATTATGCAAGCAATACCCCAGTAACTGGAAGAAAAAGTACACGGTGATATAATGTTTCATAGATATAGCTCAATATTTGCCCGAGGATGAAGGTTATACTCGAGAAAGAAATTTTCCACAGGAAAAATACTTTAGAATATTTTCTTATTTTATTTTATTATTGATAGGGTCGTGTTTTAATACTATCTCACCTAAAGGTAAGCGATGATGTGGCCGACGATAAAGCATAATTGCCTAAAAGTAAGTTTTAGAGCAGTGGGGGCCAAGTAGTAACGGCTCCGACTTCAAACTGAGTTCAAAAACTGCTCTCAAAACGGTGAAGGAAAACATCGTGAGGAAGCCGGCATGTTCTAGAACCAAAAATTCGAAGACGTGACATTCACCAACCCGCACTAGGCCCGCGTGGTGCATTACGGCCCATTCCCTGTCCTAGAGAAGAAGCCTGAGTCCCAGCAGTGGGAACATTAAAAAGCTGATTATGCTAACCTTTATTTTACATTTAAAAACCTCAAATAATAACAACGTTCATAATTATGTTCTAAACATGACCACAAGTCGGTGGCACCCTAAATTCATAACATGCATTTCTATCTAAGTCTAATTTCTTCATATCATAGAAAAAGTCGTCTGATAATGTACCTAAGTAATGCTATAATAATTATATTCCAATCCCATTACCATTTTCAATTTACATTGATTGTGTTACGAATTAAACTCTCGTATGCACTATAGTGCAGCAATCTCAAAACACGGTATACCATACCGTACTCAATGTTCTACTAAAATAGTGTATTCCAAACTTCCCCGTATACCGGTATATATTCCTCATTAAGTCTTAAAGTATTTTACCACAGCTTGCACGAACACCTGGGCTCGCATTAATATCAGAATTGGAATAAGATGCATAGGTATGCACCGGTACGGTGGTGTTATTTGCGTGGAGAGTACCGTACTTTATCAGTTAGAGAAGTTACTTCAAGTGCCTTGAGTTAGATAAAATACTTTAATTCATAATAATTCCTAAGCTTATCTATAAGCATAATCAACCTTTTTAATGTTCCCACAGCTGGGACTCAGGCCTCCTCTCTAGGGGAGGGAATGGGCCGTAATCCACAACGTGGGCCCAGTGCGGGTTGGTGTATGTAACATGTCTTCGATTTTTTTGGTTCTAGGACATGCCGGTTTTCTCACGATGTTTTCCTTCATCGTTTTGAGAGCAGTGGTGATGAAATTAATTACACAAAGTAATGCGCCTGGCTGCTCTCAAAACGGTGAAGGAAAACGTCGTGAGGAAACCGGCATGTCCTAGAATAAAAAATTGCAGCAGTGGTGATGAAATAAATTACACAAAGTAATGCGCCTGGCTGCTCTCAAAACGGTGAAGGAAAACGTCGTGAGGAAACCGGCATGTCCTAGAATCAAAAATTGCAGCAGTGGTGATGAAATAAATTACACATAGTAATGCGCCTGGCTGCTCTCAAAACGGTGAAGGAAAACGTCGTGAGGAAACCGGCACGTCCTAGAATCAAAAATTGCAGCAGTGGTGATGAAATAAATTACACAAAGTAATGCGCCTGGCTGCTCTCAAAACGGTGAAGGAAAACGTCGTGAGGAAACGGGCATGTCCTAGAATCAAAAATTCGAAGACATGTGACATCCACCAACCCGCACTAGGCCCGCGTGAGACTCTCCTAGAGAGGAGGCCTGAGTCCCAACAGTAGGAACATTATAAGGCCGACTATGCTATGCTATGCGCCTGGCTGGGTTTGAACCCGCGATCTTTAACTCGTAAGTCAGGGCTGTTACCACTCGGCCACAACTGCTCTAAGTTTATCTAGCACAATATATATCCGTCGGTTCTGGTTATCATTCGCAGATTTTGGACAGTAGTTGCCGCCGTAGTCAGACACCGAAAAGTCTGGCCATCAGTCTATTCAAGTAGTATCTGGTTTCCTTGTAACTGGGTTCTGGAGGTCTTATGAGAAGTCGCTCGTTGTACAACACGGGTATTCAGTCTCATCTGGTATATGTATATACTGAAAGTCATAAGTCATTTAATTTCATAACAATGGAACATTGTGTTGAAAATAAAATATATAAAAAAAAAAAACAAAAACTCTTTTTTTCTAATTGATAAAAACTAGTGCTTGACTGCAATTTCACCTGATGGTAAGTAGTAATGCAATCGTTGATGGCGAGGCGCACTAATTTATTGAGAGCCTATTAACTCTAGCCTTGAAGACATCTAAATTATAATTGGACGGGAAGACTGCAGCAGGCAAATTGTTCCAGTCCCTCGATGTACGCGGTGTAAACGACTCCTAAAACAAACAAATAACTTCTAAATTCCTCCGCATCGCTGTTGACTGGAAGAGTGCCCAAAAGACTGGCGGCACTGCCACATTGTATGGCAATGTTTAATCTTTGACCAAGATAAAGGCTAGCCCTTGGGTCACGCCAAGTGTCAAGTGTGATTAGGTTACAAACTAAAAAAAATATTATAGCACAATCTGCCTTATAATGTTCCCACTGCTAGGACTCAGGCCTCCTCTCTAGGAGAGGGAATGGACCGTGATCCACCACGCGAGCCTAGTGCGGGTTGGTCAGGATAATATAAATTTTGTAAATATTTATAACACAAAAAAAAAAAATAGACATATAATATTAGTAACAGACACAATAAATTTTTATTCATATATTGGTTGCACTCATCTGATAATAATTATCTGTAAAATAATTGAAGTGGAAAATCATCAAATGACTTCTCCCGCTTTAGACTGAAGCAAAAGCTAGTTTCAGACTTTTATAGACTAAAATCCAGCTATTTTCCTTCATTTGCTCTTTGCATTCTAGGGCCACAGCAACTCTTTCCTTTATAAAATTATGTTCTCGCAGCCTTAGCAGTAGCTTTTGGCCAAATGGCATTCACAAGCCCACGCCTACGGTGGCCGGAAATCGGGATCGAAATCCCGGCGGCAGTTGGGGCGTGAGGATCGTTGCCTCAGGCGATCGGCCGCCTCCTTTGCTAGCATTACTGCTACGCATAAGGAGGCGATCGCCTGCCACTCCTCGCTCCAGACCATGGCTTGTACCAAGGCCCGGCGCGAGAGATCGCCACCACCGATCGCCCCCACGAGGACACGGCGTTGGTCTGCCCAAGTGGGGCACACCTCCACCGTGTCCTCCAGGCGGTCCACACAGTGGCGACACCCTGGCGTCGCTTCCACATGAATCCGGTGCAAGAACTTCCCGAACTTACCGTGTTTGGTGAGAACCTGCGTTATGCGAAAGGTGAGGACGCCGTGAAGTCTTTCCAATCACGCCTCAAAGAGGGGACTTACTGCTATAATTGTGGCGTGCCCACAAGTCTAAGGGTTGAAGAATTTTACAATTGTAATAGGTAGGTACCTAAAAATGGATGGACATATTCAGTCTTATTACTGTATCGAAGCCTGCCTGTTGTAATGCCAAGTATCGATATCTACGTTTTTCCCGCGGCTTTGCTCTCGTGATTTATCCCACAACATGGAATCGTGAATAAAAAGTAGCTTTTGGCTAAATGGCACTTAGCAATAGTGAGCCTACCAGTGAAAGCATTTTCGAAATCAAATCTGTACTTCTAGTTCTTTTATGTTCTTTTACAAAGACAAATCAATAGCACTCACACACAATTTGGTATTATGTTATTAATTTAGTCAATCTAACTTAACCTACTCTCGAGTTGTGACTAATGGTTTTGATGCAGAATTGGAAATCTTAATGGCTTAAATAGATCACGGAGTACCTACACCTGCATAAGGTGTAGATTTGTATGCTAAGGACGTGAATAAATGTTGTTTTTTAGGGCTGCGTACCTCAAAAGGAAAAATCGGAACCCTAATGGGATCACTTTGTTATCCGTCCGTTTGTCTGTCTGTTTGTCTGTCTCTCTGTCAAGACCCTTTATCTCGAGAACGCGTGGAGGAATCGAGTTGAAATTAAAACTACATACTCGAATCTGCGGTTCCTTGAAGCTGTGAAAAAGTCAAACTTTTGAGTTATTGAAAAAAAAAGATACGGCCGTTTATAGCGCAAAAAACGTATATTTCGACACTCTCAAGGAAATCAAAATTGATAAGGTACTTCCCGTTGACCCAGAATCCTGAAATTTGGCATGAATGAAGGTCTTATAGAACAGCTATAGGAATAAATCTGAAAACTGTAAATTTGTAGTTACGTCACAAAAAAAAAAACTTATTTTACTATTCGAAAAAATCTTCGTAACTCAATTCGGGAATTAAACTTTTTTCATAGGTAAGTTTGTACGGAACCCCCAGTGCGTGAGTCCGACTCGCACTTGCTCAGTTTTTTACTATGTATTGATAGGCCTGCGCTTGAC
The DNA here is from genome assembly GCA_905147345.3 of Mythimna impura. Taxonomy (NCBI): domain Eukaryota; kingdom Metazoa; phylum Arthropoda; class Insecta; order Lepidoptera; family Noctuidae; genus Mythimna; species Mythimna impura. Next base: position 6,874,745 of record LR990349.1, read on the forward strand.
CATTATCTCACTGGGGGAAAGCCACGATGTGGTCGAAGGTGGAGCACGCTTGCCTAGAAGTAACCTGTTGTAAAGTAACTCTTGATTTAAATACCCCCAGGTTATGTTTTATAATTCCAGTCCTTAGCTGTACGCACAATAAATGTGTTCCCAAAACATTTTGTGCATACGGGTGGGATGTCAGCCATGTCGCCCGGTAGTCAAATGACGAAATGGGTTTGGCGGAGCAATTCCGATGTATATTCCCCAAAATGCAACCGGATTGCAGATTATATACAAGTATCATAAGCTTTATAATGTTCCCTCGGCTAGGACTCAGGCCCCCTCTCTAAAAGAGGGAATAGGCAGTAACTGTAGTCAACTAAGCGAGTCCATTGCGTCCAGTCTTTGATTTTTTTTCTATGAAATACCTCCTCGCTATGTTTTCCTTCACCGTTTTGGGTGCAGTATTGATGACATAAATTATACAAAATAAAGCGTTTTCCTGGGTTTGAACCCACGATTCGTAAGTCAGGGCCATTATTACTTCGGTTCGAATTAACTATACATACTATAGTTAAATACTGCCTAATAATTCATTTACAAATTACTACAATAACCAATAAAAACCCTTGCCACTAGAGACGTTCACACACCCCTTCTAAGAAAATGTAATATGAAAATATCATTTAATTTATAGAGTTCCTTTGACAGTGAAATTGGACGTTTAGAATATTCCCCTATAATAGCGACACTTACGAAATATTATATTTGTAGGTGTGACATACTATTTCTCGAGAAAGCGGGCTGCAGGCGACGTGCAACGAATATTGTTACTACAAATGTATAGTTTAAGGCGAAGCGCTATTGTGCCAGCGAAAATATTTTGACTTTCATCTCCGAGATAAGAAGGTCAGTGAAAATAAAGTTTGTAAATGGTTTTATTTTTTGTAGAAAGTGAGGTAATACTGTGAAATTGATTCTATGTAAATGTCTTTTTACCCGACTACGGCAAAGCCAAAGGAGGGTTATGATTTTGACAGGCTATGTATGTATGTATGTATGTGAGTATGTTCATCTGTGGGCTCCTAATCTCCTTATCGGAACTCGACGTATGAGGTATCTTTAGAACCGTCTTAATTGTCCGCTGAACAAAAACAAGAATAGAACAAAAAGAAAAGCCGTAGTCACACGTTATAGGTAGGTGATAATCGAAACACTTTTTCTATTCTTGTTTTTCCAGTTACCTTGTTTATTTTAGCATCTTGAAAATCTTATTTCATACTTTTTCAGCGTCGTTTTTTTTGTCGTAGTCGGATTTTAGTTTTTTACTTTTGTTTTGTGTGTAATGTTCAAATTCAAAAAGTATTTATTTCACATAGGCCTACATGGGCACTTATAAAACGTCAGAACCTAGTGCACCGCATTGATCTATTGTTTCTTTAAAGAAGGAAAAATGAAAAAAAAAAAGATTGTTCATAGTTCTATTTTTAATAGAACGTGGAATTGATTCTATGCAAATATTTTTTTTTGTGTGTAGGAAAAACGCAAATAAATGTTTGTTAATTGAAAATTTAATGGATTTATTTATTATAGAATGTAAGTTTACTATGTAAAATTGTGTTTCATGATAATAATGATTTTTTTGTGCATTTGAATGCTGTTTATCTTTTAATTGTTTGGGTTATATAATTAAATTAATAATCGATACTGATATTAATTATTAATAGTAAAAAGTTTTACTACGAATCTATATGTTAGGTCTTTAACTATGAAATTGCCGATTTTTAAAACGGGTTAATTTGAAGTATTATATCTTTGGATTGGACTTTGAAATGCATAGTTTCTACGTTAGAACTCTTAATATGAAAAAAAAAACTTTTTTTATTAGCTTTCATGTTTATAAGAACTGCGATATTACAGAAAATACAAAACACAGAGAAACCAATAAATACCTAATTTTGAAAAAAAAAAATAACGTACCTTTAATATAAAGTTTATTTGAACTTATAATTCCAAGTCAATCCGAATATATAACACTTCAAAGCAACCCGTTTAAAAACGGCAATTTCATACTTTAACTCCTATTATTTAAAAGCGAAATACCACTCATTGATTAATCACAAAATTTCAGAAACTATAACACCTACAAACTTAAAATTTGGCTGGTAAGTTCCTTATAGGGTGTAGACATCCACTAAGAACGAATTTTACGAAACTTCACCCCTAAGGGGTAAAACGGGGGTTGGAATTTTGTATGGAGAAATCGACTTTTACGCGGGCAAAGTCGCTGGCAGAAGTTAGTAATAAAATAAAATTGTGATAATAATAGGTATTTACCTATGTAATTGGAGATTCTATAACCAGCATTTTCAGAATTAATTATCTGCGGATTGGCGCGCAATTCGAAATTCAAGTAAATTTTATTCGAAAGACGTGTTAATTTAATTTCAATTTCAGTCATTTGTTTTTAGATAGTTTTTTGTTTTTGTGACATTGTGGTAGTTTTTGGCGCTATGGATAAACTGAAAATTCGTACAATTTTCGAATATGAGTTCCTACGTTTAAACACCACTGCGCAAACAACACGAAACATTAACGACGTGTACGGGCATAACACTGCTTGCATAAACACAGTCCATTATTGGTTCAATCGTTATAAATCTGGAAATTTTGAGTTGAAGAACGAGCCTCGCGGTCGGCCGGTAACTATTGTCGACAACGACGAATTGAAGGCGATAGTGGAAGCGGATCCATCTCAATCTACGGCTGCGCTTGCTGCGGGCCTTGGAGTTAGTGTCAAAAGAACATTGAAGCACTTGCATCAAATCGGAAAGATAAAAAAGCTAGATAAGTGGGTGCCACACGAACTAAGCGACCGACAGCGAGATTTACGTGTCGAAGCATGCATAGCACTACTGAATCGGCATAGAAACGAGGGAATTCTTAATCGAATTGTTACCAGCGATAAAAAGTGGATCCTGTACGACAACCGTAAGCGTTCGTCTCAGTGGGTGGACCCGGGTACAGCACCTAATCAGTGCGCTAAAAAAAAGATTACTCATAGGAAGATGATGGTGACTGTCTGGTGGACCAGTGCCGGACTTGTACATCACAGCTTCTTACCGAATGGCACAACAGTGACGGCAGATGTCTATTGCCAAGAATTGCAAACAATGATGGAGAAGCTCGCAATTCAACAACCAAGACTAGTCAATAGCTCTTCCCCATTGCTTCTCCACGACAACGCGCGAGCTCACACTTCACGACAGACCATCGCAAAGCTACAAGAGTTACAGCTGGAAGCTCTCCGTCACCCACCGTACTCACCGGACCTTGCCCCAACAGATTTATACTTTTTTCAAAATTTAGACAATTTTTTAAGTGGGAAAAAATTCAACACCCGTGATGCAGTACAAAACGCTTTCGCTGACTTCATCGCCTCCCGTCCGGCAGACTTCTACAGTAAAGGGATAAACAAACTGCCATCAAAATGGCAAAATTGTATAGATAATTTGGGCCAGTACTTTGATTAGCTGAAATAAAAAAATTACCAAATTTTTTATATTTTAGAATTATCATACAAATCTCCAATTTCATAGGTAAAGACCTAATATTATATAAATAAACTAGGACATTGAGTTCAGTTATACAAAAGGATTTATCTGAATATTTATAAAATTGTTCTCATTCAATTAACAGAAATCATTTACCGGTATCGAATAAAATCACCACAATCGTTTTAATGTAGCAATGTTTTATTTAAAGCTGCTTTGTTTAATTTACTTTGGAAAATTTCAATTACTCTGATATTTTCCAACTGTTTACGACCAAATTGGGCTTTTGTTTGCACTTTGTAATACGCCCATTAGGTCAGATTTTCCACTGTGATAGTAATTATAAATACCATTCTACTAATTATTTAACTGATGTTTAATTAACGCTAATAACAGTGTGATTCAGAGGTTTATTTAGAAATGTTTAATATATATTTAAATAAAACACAGGAACGGCAATAACTGTAAAAAAATTTAGAAATTATTTTATTAAATCATCCTTATCTCCTTAGCCTTACCGCCCGGAGGACACGGTGGAGCATACGGTAGAGGTGTGCCCCGCCACAGAGCACCGCCGTGTCCCCGTGGGGGCGATCGGCGGCAGCGATCTCTCGCGCCGAGCCTTGGTGCAGGCCATGGTCCGGAGCGAGGATTAGTGGCAGGCGGTCGCCTCCTTTTGCGAAGCAGTAATGCTAGCAAAGGAGGAGGCTGCACGTGCATGAACGAGGCAATGGCCCTCGCGCCCTAGCCACCGGGATTCCGATCCCAATTTCCGGCCACCGTAGGCGCGGGTTTGCGGACCGCGAGCAATGGGTAGCTCGCCGCTCGCTTCGGTAACCGTTCGGACCGAGCCCAAGTCGTCGATGGCGCGTGGTGTTCCATGCGCGCCTCAAGAAGATGTCAGCAACCGTAGGGGCCCAGCAGGGTTGAAGCCTACTGGGGCCAAGGGTCTACTTCTGAAAGGAAGACTTGGCCCTGGTATGAAAGGCAACGAAGGAACAGGAGTATGTTTTTAGTCAGTAAAAGTCTGACACTATCTCCCGCTCCGACCAAGAGCGGGGGATGTCATTGGATGATTTTCCACCGAAAAAAAAATCTCCTTAGCCTTTTTCCAACTGGCTTGGGGTCGGCTTCCAGTCTAACTGGATGCGGATGAATACCCATGTTTTACATGGAGCTACTAAATAAACAGACTTCCACAATCCAGTTAATGTGCAACACGATACTCATTGGATAGTCTGATGGTCAGACTTCCTGGCATCTAATTACCTGTAATAATTGTCAAAGATCTACGAAAGCCAATCGGGAACAACAGGGTGTCAGTAATTTCCTAGATAAACTAAAAAAGTACACATGAATTGAAAAAATCACATTGGTACCCAGTTCTGAAAATTTGAACCCACAATCTCAAGCAAGAAAGGTACGCCTTTACACCTGGCCAAATCAGGAAATTTTACTAAATAAAAGATAAAACAGTTACCAGGTATGCTGGAAGAGATTTCTTTAGAAATAAGCATCACCTTTGTACCTATTTTTCTGTTTCCTTCTTCTTATCTTTTATTTTTTTGTGTGTACATAAATAATTAAATTATTTATTTATTTGACTATTGTACACACATAAAAAAAGTTCATAATATTTGTTTCAAACGAACCGCAAATGATTTTACTGTAAGACTATTAAATTGGCTTCCCCTTAACAAGACTCATTATTTAAAGGGCAAAGAATGGCTCGCGTTAGTCTCGCTCGATTATCATCACGCTAGCGACGAATGAGGGGCGCCAGATGTTCTACACATAAACACTGATATTGGCTCTAACTTAAGCAGTAGTGTTAAGAGATTTGTAACTTAACGGCAGTATTTTGTGAACGTAATTAGAGGGGAAAAAAGGGAGAGGGGGATGATGATAAATATGAGAATGAGACGAGAATATTAATTTGATCATTGAACTGTTTTGAGTCTCCCTCAATTCTTAGTATAAATGCCCAAGTTACAAATTGAGTCCATGGATTTCTGGACCTTTATTTCCTTTGAATTTTTCAAAACGCAAACCTTTATATTTTAAGTCATGCCCTCCAAGATGAGTCCATCTCGAATCATGAGATTAAAAGTTTTATCTTTTTTATTATTGATATGCTTTTTATTATTGTGGCGACATCTATGGCTTCACATAAGAACTAATCTTGCATCGCGAAATTAAAATTCTCCGCACGATTTGAACAGCCCGAAATTATCGGGCAGTTGCCCACCAGACATAACACCCGTCGGATCGGTCGGAGGATCCTCCCTTTTTAACGCAAATTTGCGGGACTTTACTCTCTGTTCCGCCTACCTCCAAATTATTGACATGCTCGCACTTGACCACTAGAAGTAACCTATTCACTTTTGACTTAAAAACCCCTAGGTTGTAGGTAACAGGAAACATAGACTCCAGCAGGGAGCTTCTGCTCCCTATACACACAATGAATATGTTCTTAAAACGTTTTGGGCGTACCTATGAGTATCCCTTTCACGTACTCAAAGACGCGGGTGAAACCGCTAGCGACAGCTAATACAATTTAGAAAAAAAAGAAAACAAATTTGCCATAAAGTAGGAATATACCTGTATCGTAGATTCTGATGCGTCCACTAACATTAAAACTCGCATTCAAAAACACCCAGACATAGAACCACCATCTGTGGGCCATATTTTTTTTAAATAATATACACTAGTACTTGACTGCGATCCCCGCTGATGGTAAGCATCTCTCGCGCCGGGCCTTGGTACAGGCCATGGTCCGGAGCGAGGAGGAGTTGCAGTCGATCGCGTCCTTCTGCGAAGCAGCAATTCTAGCAAAAGAGGCGGCCGCACGCGGGAGGGCACGCCCCTTATGCTCCAGCCGCCGGGATTCTGATCCCGATTTCCAACTACCGTAGTCGCGGGCGGACCGTCGGGTAACCGTCCGAACTGAGCACAAGTCGTCGACGGCGCGTAGTGTTCCACGCGCGCCTACAGGAGATGTCATTAAACCGTAGGGGCCTAGCAGATGGCTTACACACTTTGAACAGGAGTGGGTTTTAGTCAGTAAAAGTCTGACACGCCCAAGGGCGGGAGATGTCATTAGATGATTTCCAACCTAAAAAAATAAATAATGGTAAGCAGTGATATTAATATTTTTCCATGTTGGAATCAAACAAACATAGCAGTTGTCAATTGCTCAAAAACTACGCCAACCATGCATACGTATAAACTAATTACTTTTTTCATAAATTGAAATTCTTAATAATTGAAACGGACAAAATACAAACATAAAAATATTGGCAAGCACATGTGTAACCAGGATTGCCATATCAGTTCTAAACTGGCCGTTGGCAAGCAAAGTATTCTATAACTGACAATGTTATAAGCTGGTATATAGCTCCAAGCTTCCCATTATGTTTGAAATTGAAAAATACATATTTACTGCTCACTCAGATGCCGTAATAGTGCTAGTGTATCGAGTTTCGCATCGGCTTGCATTGTTCTGATGTTTATATGACGTAATAACATGTATACTACGACTGTGTTGTTTGATTTGTGAGGTTATATTAAGCTAAAAATAATGATAAATAAAAACAACGTTTTGAGATCCTAGCATTAAAAGTGGAACAAGATTATAAAACTTTTTTTTTTTAATTTTCTCATATTTCTACATGGGTACTTTAAAAACGTCGGAAACTATTGCATAGTTCTAATTGGTTGCCAGAAACCAGAAAATCTGACACCAGTCATGCCGAGGAGTGTAATGTTTATTGGTTAGTGGCTTGGCAAGTTCAGCTATGTTAGGTGTAAGTTACATTAGGTGAGACCGGAAGCAAACCCTAACGTAGTTAGGAATAAAAAATTCTTCATCATCATCATCATTTCACCCGAAAGACGTCCACTGTTGGACATAGGCCTCCACCAAGTATCGCCACAATGAACAGTCCTGTGCGTCTCGCATTCATCGGATTCCCGCAACCCTTACCAGGTCAGCAGTGGTGGCCGAGTGGTAACTGCCCCGACTTACGACCTCCTACATGGTGGAACGATGACCTGGTAAGCATAGTTATAGTCTTCCTTATAATGTTCCCACTGCTGGGACTCAGGCCTCCTCTGTAGGAGAGAGTATGGGCCGTAAACCACCACGCGGGCCCAGTGCGGGTTGGTGGATGTCACATGTCTTCGAATTTTTGATTCTAGGACATGCCGGTGTCCTCACGATGTTTTCTTTCACCGTTTTGAGAGCAGTGGCGATGAAATAAATTACACAATGTAATGCGCCTGGCTGGGTTTGAACCCGTGACCTACAACCCGTAAGTCACGGCCGTTTACACTGGGCTACCACTGCTCAAGCTAGCTACACCCCTAAAGCTAAAATTCAACGAACCGTTTAGGTTCTAGGGCATACCAAAGAAATATACATACATATTACATACACTTGAAAAAGGGCAGAGCATATTGCTCGCAGAACAGATGGTCAATGGGGACGAAAGGTTCTGTAGTGGCGACCACGCATTGAAAGACGCAGCGTTGGAAAGCCTACCACAAGGTGGACCGATCACCTGGTGAGGGTCACGGAAATCCGATGAACGCGAGACGCAAAGGATCGGTTGTTATAGCGACACTTGGGGGAGACCTATGTCCAACAGTGGACGTCTTTCAGTTGAAATGATGATGATGATGTCACTTGAAAAACATAACTGTTCTTTTGGCGCAGTGGGGTAAAAAGCCGGGCAGATTTATTTTTTCCTGCAGTACTAATGCGCAAAATTCATCCGCTTATTGCCACTAAGGAAGTTAATAAGAGTATGCAATAATAACAAATCAAGTTGCGGCACAAATTAACTTCGGTACCGCTGGCCTCATTAGACACTACTTGTTTAATACACCCAAATTACTTACGGAAGTGTGCCTCAACTTAGTAGGGCGCTTAAGATGGCGCTGGCTTATGCTTGTCTAAGTTATAATTAGGCTCTATAAGTACTGCATTTGTTTATATAATTTAGAAAAATAGAAACAAAATTTGGCTTAACTTGAACACTTTTTACTTTCATTTATCTGAAAAAAAAAATAGGCGGTATACTTTTACCATATATATGTAATGTCTTTGCTTTTACCGAAATTATAATTAATTTCGGTAAAAGTAAATAAAAAAAGCCGTTTTTTTTTGTGAATTTTAAGAAATATTTCATACTTTAGACGATCCTCATAATATATCTCAAATAATGATACTTTTATGATTAATTTCAGTAATAATGGAAAAGCCGTAGGTTTTGTGAATTTAAAGAAATATTTCATACTTCAGTCGATCCTCACAATCCAATATCTGATTGGTAGCTTCTGTGGGATAGTACCAATTATACCTAACCACACACAGCTCCTACTGAACTACAGGACTGTGTCTCTTTTGAACAATCCGTGGCCCTAAGATGCATATTATATAATATTTCATAAACACACAATTAGTGAATAGTCTGAAGCCGAGCCAATTAACAACATACAAGGAAATCATTGCAATCCTTTGTACAAGCAATTCTTGCATTGAGGTCGCTCTTCACTCTAGTTTAATTGTAGGGTAAACCAGGCATACGTGCCCCAGTCGGCAACATGCCCCACTTGCAAAACTAAGACACGCATTTAAAATTACATAAACTATACAATTCAAGTTAAAGTTGCATTGCATATTTATGCGAAGACACTGCCTCCTAAGATACAAGATCTTCCTAGTTTAGGAGTCAGGGTTCAATCTTTTAATTTGACTGTTGTATTACAAGTTTTTTGGTATTTTACATTTTGTGTCAAATATGTATTTGATCTTAAAACTTATTAAGTACATTTTTAAATATTTCTTAAAAAAAATAAAAAAAAATATTTAAAATATAAATAGAAAAATAGTATTCCACTGGTATCGGGAACAGGGTTCAAGCTACTAGGTCAGGGCTCCAGAGAAAGGAACCTCTTAACAATACGAGGTATTGTTATTATTATTATTGTATAGTTTACATCGCTGTCATACTTATAAAAAAACCAAATAAACACCAAATTTTAAATACGTGTCTTAGTTTTGGGAGTGGGGCAGTTGGTAACATTGACTGGGGAATGTATGCCCAGTTTACCATAATGGTAACACAATCGTAGCTTCACGACCACAGAGTAAACTACAGGTTATTTAGGTATAATATATTATTGAACCTTAGAGGCTCCCATAGAGCTTCGAAGAACGCAAAAGGCGACTGAAGGAACATAGTGGGTTTAGTCAGTAATAGTCTGACACGTTGTCTCGCTTCACCCAAAAGCGGGAGAAGTTATTTGATGATTTCCCACCAAGGTTCCTACTAAAGGTTTTTTTTTTAATAAATATATTGTAATTGCAGCTATGCTTTAGCGGTTTGGAGTGTGACGCTCTCTCAAACATTGATCATTCGGTTGCAGGTGACACTGGATCATTCGGTTTTCTTCATAATGTTTTAGCTGAATGGTTTCAGCGCGTGATTCATGTTCTTGAACAGGTGCCGTCATTTGGGACTGATCATCTTTCAAATATCATGGTATTATATTTATAGTTATCTATATATATAAAAAAACTTTTTACAAAAAAAAATATAACCGACTTCAATGTAAAAAAACACTGAAAAGTGCAAAATAACTTTAATTTCGGAAGTCGGTGTTTCTATAATAGTTTTGTCTCTTCGTTATTTAACACCGACTTCCGAAATTAAAGTTATTTTGCACTTTTCAGTGTTTTTTTACATTGAAGTCGGTTATATTTTTTTTTGTAAAAAGTTTTTTATTTTTCACTTTTTAGTTATGGTACCACCACTAAAAAGTACCCCTCAGCCATACTTAAATACCTTATAGCCAGAGTGCATCTTATGACAATTCTAATAATACCAAACACGGTTAGATTAAATTAATTTATTACAGAGTTCCGGTGCCTAATTTCAGGCTTCATCATCAGATCAGTTCGATATATTACCCCTCTTCTTTCAGTCAGTCATCGACTACACGTATAAACAAAGCAATTTTACTTGTTACGACAGTTCTGCTGTGATCCCATGAGGAGTTCTGTTCCATATCTACGAAGTTCATGATCAGATCATAACATTGTTTCTATGGGACCAACTTTGAAGCATAACCTTTCAATCAAAAAAAAAAATTTCAAAATCGGTCCACAATTGACCGAGAAATCGGTGAACATACAAAAAAAAAAAAAAAAAAAAACATACATTCAACCGAACATATAACCTCCTCCTTTTTGAAGTCGGTTAAAAAGGAGAAACTGACTGACTGACATATCAACGCACAGCCGAAACTACTGGGACTAGGAATGTGAAATTTTGCACAAGGTTTCCTTTTATGACGTAGGTGAGCACTAAGAGAGGATTTTCCAAAATTCACCCCCAAAAGGGATGAAACGGGGGTCCAAAGTTTGTATGGAAAAGCCGCTGGCAGAAGCTAGTTTAAAATATAAGTTATAGATGAACAATTTTATTGACATAAAAAATCTAGTATTTAAACACAAAAAAAATAAATCAAAATAGACATTGCTTTTCTCAGTTGGTCTCATACTATCTATATTATATAAAAAGAAAATCTGACTGACTGACATAGTTATCAACACAAAACCGAAACTACTGAGACTTAGCGTGAGAAATTTTGCAAAATTCGCCCCCTAAGGGCATGCAACAAGGGTCGAAAATTTGTATGGAGAAGCCTAGTTTCTACTACGCTTCTCCATACAAATTATATATATATATATATATATATATATATAGTCTGCAATATAAGTTTTAAACATTTAAAACCTAAAATCTAAAGTATAAATGGAATAAGACGAGTGAGAGACAAAAAGACGAGGACGCCCTTAAGTTGTGTCCAGTCAGACTGAAAAAGATTAATAAGATAATGTTAAAGAAAACATATAAAAGAAATACTCACAGAAATTACATACAGATATATATCTAAAAGACTAAATAATTGCAGACAAAGATGAGATGGTATTAAATATTTTTATGAAATATTATCAATTTAATCTGAGTGGCTTTGGGAAAGGTCATCGGACTGGCTAGTGAGAGGTCAAAAGTTCGAAGCAAGCTCTTTGCGTTATTGAATTTTTATTTCAAAATATGTATAAAAATTGTAATTGTATTTTTAGATATTACTTTTTCGAAATAGTATGGACATTGAAAAAATGAAATATAAATGTGATTGCGTAACGTTTGTAAATACGTAAATTACTAGTTGTAGTCAAAAAGCGTACGTAAGCGCGTAACATAAAAAAAATATAAAATACAATATATATATATATATATATATATATATATATATATATATATATATATATACACATTCAGTTCCACGGTTAGTGTGAAAGTGAAACCCGGGGCCCTGGGATGAAGGCAAAGAAGGAACAGGAGTGAGTTTTTAGCCAGTAAAAGTCTGACACTATCTCTCGCTCCGCCCAAGAGCGCGATTTGTCATTAGATGATTTTCCCACCTAAAAAAAAATCACTTCAAATTATTGTGTAAATTAATGCAGCAATTACAATCAATATAACCCATAGATGCAATTAAGATCTCAAAAAGAAAACTTATTAAAAATAAACAAGTATTTTCAATTTTAAAATCGTTCTTTGCATTACTATTACTACGCGCGTACATGCTAGCCCTACAAGTCTCCCGCCAATCTGAGGTAATTTATCACTGTATATTTAATCGGTAAATAAAACAATATTTCCAGTCAGCCCCAAACATTGTAAGTGTAGTGCTTGGCCAAGCACACGAGTTCTAATCGACTCAACAATGTGTTAGTAGCTATTAATCACATGTAAAGCTCAAATTCAGTTCGTAAATCTAGTGAAACTACCTAAAATGGCCAGCCAAGTGGGTCAAAACTTATTTGTATAGTAAATAACACGGTTATCGAGTGTTGAAACATTATGAAGAATAAACAAGGGATTTTTTGGTTATGTTTTCATAATGGATGGAGCGGCAGAGGGAGGCAAAAGAAAAGATGGATGGATTGTGCGAGAAGTGATATAAAGAAAAGGGAGTTAGTGATAGCGTGACGGGTGACGGAACTGACTGAAAAAAACGTGTAACGTGAAAGAAAATAACGTGTTGCGCTGACCCCAAATAACATACACGTATATTACGTTAATAATTTATAATTATTGTAAACAGGAAAAATGTATTCTGACACTAAAAGCAGACCAAGAATTTATAATTATGGTTGCAGCGGGAGATGGGTGGCCAAAGAAAAGATGCAAGGTTTGTATGAGAAGTGATATGAAAGAAACGGGAGTTAATGATAGCGTAACAGGTGACAGAAGAGAATGGAAGAAAAAACGTGTTGCGCCGACCCTAAATAACATAGGACCAAGAGGAAGGAAGATGACGATGTTATAATATGAAAATAACTCGGTGAGTAAAATACTGTAGCTACTTTTGACGACCGATCAGTGTCTAAGGGTGCCACACCCGGGCCACCGGCCACAGCCACAAAACGCCGCCACCGGCATATTTCCTGTAGGTTTCATACATTTTATATGTATTAGTCGCACACGGTTGACGCTGGTGGCCACCACACGCTACTAATCACCGTTACTCGCTTCTTGTAGCCCACGCTGGCCACTAAACACCGATGCAAAACGCCGTCACACTCCACTCGCGCATTTAAACCTTCTTCATCAGAGTCCATTATCATACTGCGCGTATGGGTTAAAAAAAGTAGCAGCGTAGCAAGTGGCTGTCGCGCGCTTCAGCTTCCTTTGTGGCCGCTTCTAGCTTCTCGTGGTGGCGTTTGTGGCTGTGGCATGTGGACCGTTCAATATTTATAAGAATAAGAATAATGTTTATTGCTCATTGTTACTAATGTTTATATTTTAAGTATTGGGTCAAAATTATATAGGCTGCGAGAGAGAGAGAGACTGCGGAGAGGGAGAGGGAGGCCGTGGCCACTCTCCCGTGCCGCAGTTGGCGAACCGGACGTCGGCGGAGGGCAGACAACGCCCTCTTCCAGCCCCCATAAAGAGGTCCAGAGGGACGGCGGACTCGGGGTCGTCCGCCGTCCCCCATCCAGCAAGACCCGAGGAGGCAGCGCGTAGTGTTCCACGCGCGCCCCTATTGGACGTCGCGAGGGGAGGACACATCATACTCCCCCCAGCTTGAGGTCATGGATGGCGTATCAGCTCCCACGATCCCCGGTCCAAGTGTGGGAGGGAACACCGAGGTGGTTTTTAGTCAGTAAGAGTCTGAGAGACCCCTTCGCCTGCCCCAGGCGAAGGACATCCATGAGGATTTTCCACCCCGGCAACAACAAAAAAAAAATGGTCCGGACGGTTACCGGACGGTCGGACGGCGTGCTACCCATTGCTCGCCATCCACAAGCCCGCGCCTATGGTGGCCGGAATTGTGGTAGGTTTTCGTCAGTAAAAGTGTTACACGCCTTCTTTGTCACCCTAGAGTGGGAGAAGTCTTTTTTGTTTTTTTTTTTGTCGATACACCACAGGCTACCCCTTTTTTGTTTAAATCCTTACAGTCCATCCTAACTTTATCTGGTACATATCGCTGTCCTTAAGACCGCCATTGAACTCATAGAGTTTAATCTTTGTAAAATAGTGTTACTGTTTTGGTTATTCTATTCTATTCTATTCTATTCTATTCTATTCTATTCTATTCTATTCTATTCTATTCTATTCTATTCTATTGTATTCTATTCTATTGTATTCTATTCTATTCTATTCTATTCTATTCTATTCTATTCCATTCTATTCCATTCTATTCCATTCTATTCCATTCTATTTCTTTCTATTCCATTCTATTCCATTCTATTCCATTCTATTCCATTCTATTCCATTCTATTCCATTCTATTCTATTCTATTCCATTCTATTCTATTCTATTCTATTCTATTCTATTCTATTCTATTCTATTCTATTCTATTCTATTCTATTCTATTCTATTCTATTCTATTCTATTCTATTCTATTCTATTCTATTCTATTCTATTCTATTCTATTCTATTCTATTCTATTCTATTCTATTCTATTCTATTCTATTCTATTCTATTCTATTCTATTCTATTCTATTCCACTTCATTTTCAGGTGATAAATAAGACTTCTAAAATCTCATAACCCATTCAGTTAGCAATAATTTCTTGATCTACAATATCTGGACAGATAGACATAAATTCAAGAGCAGCTTTTCCGCGCAAACTGCCAAAGTGGGGGACCATATTTCTCCGTGTCGCCTTACTGGTTACATGCATTTTGCTCAGCAATGCAGTTTCAGAACTGAATTCGTCAGATTTGCAGTTTAGTGAGGTGCTTACTGTGCTATTTGGATAGAAATTGTTACGTAAAGTTGGGAAAAATATTCTTATTTAATAAACAAGGCAATAGGATTATTTAAGAGAACATTTTCCGGTCTGTCTATTGTCAAAATTCAACGCAGTGTATGATAAAGAGGCAATGCGAAAAAAGAGAGAGCGCTTGAACTCTCGGTTAATAAGTAGTTTTCCGGTGTGAAAATCATCCATTGACATTCCCCGCCTTAGACCGGGAGGGTGTGTCAGACTTTTACTGACTAAAATCCCACTCCTGTTCCTTCGTTGCCTTTCATACCAGGGCCGAGTCTTCCGTTCAGAAGCAGACCCTTGGCCCCATTAAACTTCGACCCTGCTGGGCCCCTACAGTTTGCTGACATCTCCTTGAGGAGCGCGTGGGACAGTGCGCGCCGTCGACGACTTGGGGTCGGTCCAGACGGTTAACGGACGACCCGCGACTTAGGTGAACGGAAATCGTGATCGGGATCCCGGCGACTGGGGCATGAGGGCCGCTCCCACGCGCGTGCACTTGCGGTCTCCTCCTTGCTAGTATTACTGCTTTGCAGAAGGAGGCGACCGCCTGCCACTCCTTCTTGCTTCGAACCATGGCCTGTACCAAGGTATACTTGGCTCGCGTGGTAGTTTACAGCTCATTCCCTCTCCTATAGAGGAGGCCTGAGTCCCAGCAGTTGTGTTCAAACATTATAAGGCAAATTATGCAAATTATGCTTATGCTTAGGTACCCTAGTAACAATCTACAAACTTTTCTACTATAACCTAAAAAAAGTTAGCAAGTATGAAGGCATTTTATTAAAATTATCAACATTTTAACGAACCAGACTACTTCGCAGGTACTAAGGCTTTGGGACCTATTGGGACTTCTTTAGTATATAACGTAATCGAAGTTGAAATTACATTAACGTGAAATGGAATTTACATTACTGGATTCCTAATAGCAATCATTTTTAAGAAGTTTTTTTTTTTGGTTCAAATAGCTTTTAAGTTACTTTTCTTTACTTTTTTTTTATTATCTAACTTTAAATATGTACACCTTTTTATATGGCTTACAATGTGCCTCATCAGAAGACTTAAAGTCACTCAAAGGGCGATGGAAAGGGCTCTATGCCCAGAGTTTCCTTGCGTGATCGCGTCAGAAATGAAGATATCCGCAGGAGAACCAAGGTTACAGACATAGCCCGAAGAATCGTCAAACTTGACCTTTCGTATGCCGAAATTATAGACACAATTAAAAAGCGATTGTGTCTCGCGTGGATCCGCGCACCGGGCATTCAATGAGTTAAGTGGCAGTGGGCAGGGTGCGAGCAATGTGCCCTGAACAGATGGTCGATGGGGATGAAAGGTTCTGGAATGGCGACCACGTACCGGAAGACGCAGCGTTGGAAACCTTCCCACAAGGTGGACCAATGACATGGTGAGGGCCACGGGAACCCGATGGATGCGAGACGCATAGGACCGGTCATTATGGCGACATTTGGGGAAGTCTATGTCCAACAGTGGACGTCTTTCGGCTGAAATGATGATGATGATGATGACCTTTTTATATTAACTCTAGTTCGGTTTCATCCACATTTTTTGTAACTGCTTGGGTCCTATTAGTAGTGACGGTGATGATGCCATCAAACCGATTTTCGCCATAGCGACCACATTCCTAACATCCGCATTTCTTTTCTTGATAAACGAGCTATCCAACACTAATAGAATCTCAATTTGAACCAGTAGTTCTTGAGGTTGGGGCGTTCAACCAAACAAACTGTTCTGCTTTGCGTTATTAGTAAAAAAAATTGGCATAATGGTATGCTTTCAAAATTCTTGTGTTATTGTAATATCTAAAACACTGACATTTTAAACAACCATTATATATTATGTTCAAAAGAGTTTTATGACGCCATATTTTAGGTAGGAATAGCCTTTAGTGTATATATATAGTTTTAATTAGTTAAGTGTTTTTGTATATAATTTTGTATATATATATATATATATATATATATATATATAAATATAATATACGACAACGATTTTTAAAATATGTATTTGTAAATCATTAACTATATACCATTTTTACACAACAAAAATAAAAAAAAACGTGTTCAAGACATTAGATTTACACATAAACTGCGCCATTTTATGTGCCCTAAATTGCTAGCTATCATTAATATATGTGTATTTTATAACACTAGAAATTAACCAACGTCTACAAGGTATATCCTTCCGATCGTAAGTATTGAGCTTTAAAACCAAACTTTTAGCCATGTGTAGGATTACATAGATGATTATTTCTAACTAGCATTTGCTAGAGACTTGACCCGCATGTATATCGGAAATCATACGGATAAAAACTTAAAATCTCTTGTCCTACCGCAAGTGATCCCGTTTTTCAAAACCATTCAGCTGATGATAAGTCTTTTTTTGCCTTAAATATGGTAAAAAGTTGTTATAATCAGGTATTAATCTTCAGTCTACATGTTAAACTATTTGTATCAATTGCATGCATAACTACAATATTAGTTAATTGTTCTGAAACCAAATTGCATGAAGCGGAGATGAGAATGTTGAGATGGATGTGACGGATATAATGAGAAATGAGAATATTAGAGGAAGTTTTAAAGTGGCGCCAGTGACTGAAAAGATTAAGGGGAATCGTTTATCTTGGCATAGTCATGTAAAGAGGAGCAATAACATGCATGTTAGTAAAAGAATTATAAGTATACATGTGGATGAATGAAGTGGGAGAGCGAGGACAAAGAAAAGATGAATGGATTGTGTGAGAAGTGATATGAATAAAAAGGGAATTAATCAGTGATGAAAAAACGTGTTGCACCGACCTCAAATAACACGGGACAAGGGCAGAAAAATTATGATGATAGTAATGTTGTTCAATGTCATAGATATAAAGTCAATACAATAGTTTTATCTCAGTACCCGTACACTGGCAAGCCGTAATGACGTATGATAAAAAAAAGATAGACGAGACACGTTTGTATTTATAGATAAGACAAGACTAATCTAATATGCTTTTTTCAACTTGTAGTCACCCAATACTGAGTGTAGGTCTCTTCCATTGCGCGATACCGTATCCAAGCGGAAGCAAGAGGTCCAAAGCTGTATGGAGTTAAGATTTTGTCAATAGCATTAAATTACAGTAGCAAGTAGGTTGACCTGTATTTCGCCGTCCGGTAAGGCCTAAGGCCAGGTCGACAGCGCGTTATGCTCCGCGCGGCCTCAAAGATATTTCAGAAAGATTGACGGGGCTAGTTAGGGCTCATTGGCCCTATGGTTTGCTGACATCTCTTTGAGGAACGCTTGGATCACTACGCGCTGTTTACGACTGGGCTCGGTCCGGTCAATTAGCGGACGGCCAGACGTCGAGCTACCCATTGATCGACGTCCGCAAGCCCGCGTCTACCGTGGCTAGTATTTGGAACCTCGGTGGCTGGGGCCTTCACTTGCACGACTGCTTCGTGTTAACTACATACTTGAAACTTACCATAAATAGTAACCCAAGTAAATAAAGAAGATTATCATTATTTATATTTTTAAAACCTGGTTTGAGGTCTGTCTATGTGGCTAGTCCAACGTACGATGACAAAAAGTTTCCTCGCAATCTCTTCCGAAATTCAAGTGACTTCTAGTACTCGAAAGTTCGTGCTACTGAAACTCGTACTTCGACATAGCAATTAACGAGTAAAGCAATCGAAAGTCGAAACAAGAGTGTTCGGAACACACATGCCAGTTGTATCTCCTTTTAATTACATTAATTACTTAGAATTTTGTGAAGGAAAGTTTGGAAGGAGCTAATTAATGCATCTTATTTTTATTATACTGGGGAAGCAGAGGAAGTAAAAAACGCGTATATTAGAAGCTTCAGAAGTTTTTTGTACGAAGTAACAGTTGATTAAGGTTCAGTCTATTTACTGAGAAATTAATATCTACCCAATAAATTAAAATAGGAAAATCAAGAAATAATTTGGAGGTCGAAGTTTTATTTATTTATTTATATGCATTCTTTACCGAAGAACCTAGGGTGGTAAAGAGAAAACATGGCAGCAGTAAAGCTTATTAAAATAAATATGGTTGTCAAAACAGAATGAACCAATAAATTGTATTGTATTCAGGGTAAAAACATTGTACAAGGGCAGAAAAATGATAATAAAACAACGGAATATTGGTTTCAAGCTAATCTAAATCCAATCAATAATAATTAACAAGTGCTATTCGTAAATATATTTTTTCAACACAGTTGGTCCGAAATTGACTATAATTGCACTAGACTTAGGTATATAATGGAACTTGTAACCAAACTGTGCCTTTTTGATTACCATTATGCATTAGTGCGATAATTTAGATAAAACCTTTTTGTTAAACCTCTATTATCAAAACAAATTATTAATACAATTCTTTTTTATTGACGTGACAACGTCTTATAAATTGGTTTGCCGGGTGACACTTCAAGAAACTGCGTTACGCTCCGCTCACGTTATGCGCTCACAATGAGAGCGAGTGAGAGGCACGAGTCCCTCTCACTCAAAGTCGTTGTCACGTAAAACTTTCGCCCGTATACCGACTTTACAGGCAACCAATTTTTTTTTTATAAAGTCCTTTAAGCCATGTCTTCGTATGAATAGTTAAGGTTCTAGGACATGCTGGTTTCCCTACGATGCTTTCCTTTATTGTTTTGAAATCAGTGGTGATGAAATAAATTACACAAAGTAATGCGCCTGGCTGGGTTTGAAACCGCGACCTACAACTCGTAAGTCGGGGCCGTTACCACTCGGCCACCACTGCTCTCTGTTGGCCAATACCGTTCCCTCTCTTTGAGACCTTGCTTCACGCCAACATTCAGGATTCTGGGTCAACGGGATTCTGGGTACCCTATGAATTTTTATTCCCTTGAGGGTGACGAAATATATGTTTTTTGCGACATAAACGGCGGTATCTCTATTTTTTTTCGTTAATTTTTTCACAGCTTCAAGGGACCGCAGACCTGAGTATATGGTTTCTCTTTAACCTTTTGAGTATCGTAATTAGAGACAATAAGCGAGCGAACGCCGGGCGTTCGCTTGGGGTTTAATGAATTCATTTCAACTTGATACTTCCACGCGTTCCCAAGATAAAGGGTCTCAACAGACAGACAGACAGACCGACAGACAGACCGACAGCAAAGTGATCCTATAAGGGTTTCGTTTTTTCCTTTTGAGGTACGGAACCCTAAAAATCAGCATTCATTAAAAGAGTCACATGTGAAAATATTTTTAAAGAAAAACAAAAACTCATCAACCCATAATATCATGTTCCATATTTAAAATGAGACCCGAGCGATACTTTAGGTATATATTACGATAAGAGCAAAAAAGTAGAGCAACTTGTACGACGGCACACTTAACTAAGGACTACTTATGATATCATACACATTAAATTAGGATTATTAGGATGACAGTATATAATAAATAACTTTTTCTTGTTCTTAAGGGTCCCCGAAACGGTCAATTGCGATTGACATTGTTTACATAAAAACTGATCGATTATTTTAAACGGTTGAAGAAATTCACGTAAATATCATCATCATCATCATCATCATTTCAACCGAAAGAGATCCACTGTTGGACGTATGCAACCCAGGAATCTTTAAGTCAAGAGTGAATAAGTTGCTTCTAGGTAAGCGCGCTCCATCGTCAACCGCATCGTCGCTTTCTATCAGGTGAGATAGCGGTCAAGCGCGAACCTATAAGGAATTAAAAAAAAATGCCTCCCATAATAGTGTCGCCACAGTAAATGGTTCTGTGCGTTTCGTATCCATCGGATTCCCGCACGTAAATATGGTCAATTGCAAATGACCGTTTCAGGGATACTTTATAAAAAAAGGTTTGTCTCAAAAGCTTGCTTTAACTTACATGTTAGAGTGCATTTGAGGCCTATCGCGTATATCAGTGTTTTAATATGAGAAGCCAGACCTACTCTCAATATTTTTGCTTAATTAAGCTTATCACCAGCGGTCCATGAGAGGAATAGTGAAAATATAAACAATATACTCTTAGAAATCAGTTCATAAATGACGAAAATCTGAGGTAACAAATAAAACAAAAAAATGCAACCACATCGGAATGGTGGCTCTGTCTTACGTGCACGCGTAGTCAGCGCTTTAGCCACCATTTATATAAAACAAGTCACCGCATCGAAAGAATTCGTGAAAAAAAAAAACAAATCAACAAATCGCGGCCGCTTCGCTTCACTCATATACTATACTACTCATACGCTATACTCATATTCGCCGCACCGCATCCACGTGTGTTTGGTCACGTATGCTTCTGCAATAGAGTATCAATTGTTTATTCATCGTCTTTTTGTTTTTAAGTCGGTTAAAAAAGCTTAAGCTCACTACTCCATATCTTGTTCCATATTTAAAACGAAACCCAAGCGATACATTATACGTGACAAGAGTAAAAAAGCAAAGCAACTTGTACGGCGGTACACTTAACTAAGGAGTTCGCACGCTAACCGACAATTAGTCTGACTTGTTACTGGTATTAGCTGCAAACTTATTGTTTAACTAGTTTTGTCCTGTGGCGCTGGCTGCGTTTATCTGCACGACTTTTTGATGTTCGGGGAAATTTAATTTATGGTGACATGGTTTGCCAAAAAAAATAAATATGTGTAGTTAGTTTAACTTTTTAAATTTCGTAATTCCGACTAGACAAAATTCTATTAAAAAAAAAAAAAACACTTTTCTTCATTTTTGCAATGCAATCGACTAAAAATTGTTGGTTAAAAAAATTATTATGAGTATATTAGTTTTTTTTTATCTATGACTGAAAAAAAATATTTATTCAAATTTTGTATACAATAGTGGTACATAGGTGGACTTAATGTCTAAACACACTATGCCGAAGGTACACGACCGAAGTTCCGTGGCTGATTTTACGTTCCGACGTATTCAGCTGACATGACACACCATAAGTGCCAAACTTATGCGGCAGAAATTCAGTTGCAACTTTGTGTGTATTCAGTGTTTCGAGCGCTGTCGTGGCGTCATGTCGTGTTATATAAACAGCCGGACAGGCAGATGCAAAACAAAGTGATCCTGTTAGGGTTCAATTATTATTTTAATAAACACAACGAGCGGACACGTGGGGCGTGGGCAGGCCTGCCTCCCGCTGCTCCCCGCCCCGGATCTTCACCGGCAATTGAACCGAACTTCGGTCGCGTATAATGTATAGAATACGTTGCCGCCGAATCGCCGCTGAACTTACGCCGGTCCGAAGTTCGGCTGTATGCTATAACGCAACGTAATTTCGGCATAATGTGTCGTCAGTAATTCAAATAGCATTTCATGCTGAACTTCGGTCGCGTACCTTCGGCATAATGTGTTTAGACACTTAATCCAACAAGACATTCAAAACAACACAAAACATTAAAAAAACAACATTTGTCTACATAAAGTTACTGAAATTCATTTGAAGTATAATTTCAAATTTATTGTAATCAAGAGTATTAAACTTTTTGTAACAGCTTAAGGCTTGATAAATTACATGGTAAATTATACCTACATCAAAGCTACAGTGGATTTAAAATATATATGATGAGATAATTTAATGATCTAGTTATTTTCCACGTCTAAAATAGAAAAAGATTGAAAAATATTTAAAAGCCGATAGAAGATATTTTCAGCTCAGACCGAGAGCAAAAAACATTATAATAATATTAAATCCATATGTCGAGCATTTTTGTGGGCCGATATGAAAGATAGGTAAAAATTTAAACACGATATTTTTTTGTAAAGAGATGATATTTATTTTCGTGTATCTCAGTATTAATATTTGCAATGGTGCTACAATGCTACGAAAGTGTAGAACCGTAGCACTTCGTAGCACAGTACTACGAAAAGCGTAGCAAGCTAATCACAGTATCGTGTTTAGAGAAATTCTGGTTTCTTTTCTCAATTTGGCTATAATTATGTCATCAACTTCATCTACCCACATTAAGTAATTTCTTAATGTATGTTATTCTTTATAAACGATAAATAATAATAATAATAAAAGTCATGCTCAGACTGTGGGACGCAGTGACTCATACATCATTTTTCAGAACCACATGGGATTCTAGAAAAAAAAACACCTTTAAGAGTATAAATATTATCTTGAACCCGCAGTTTTGTTTCGGAATGATAGAATAAAGATATTCTGTCATCCCACAGGAACTACACGCAGCGGTAGAACTCAAAGAATCGAAATATGAAATTCAAGTCAACATCTTTGAGATATTTCTGATAAAATATTTTTCCATTTTCCATATGTTTATCTTTGCTGATTGTCAGACAGGAAATGGCTAGGTTTTATTTTTGGCACTCGGAAATCTTTTCGGAGAATAATGTTAGTAGAAAATTGTATTTTGATTAAAAGTTTTAGATGATGGATGAGTTTAATAATAACCTTACTTTTCCTTATTCTTGTTACTAAAGAAAACTCAATATCTCATTATTATATATTATTTTAGCTTTCAACAATTTTTTTTTTGCGGGTGCGGGTGTTATGTCTGGTGGGCAGCTGCCCACCAGACATAACACCCGTCTGGCCGGAGGATCCTCCCTTTTCAACGGAGGTTTGCGGGACTTTACACTCTCAGTGTATTCCAAACTACTCACATAGTTTCTCCCACTTTTTTGTTTTTGGTATATCTATATATATAAAAAAATCAATAGCTGTTCGTTAGTCTCGCTAAAACTCGAGAATGGCTGGACCGATTTGGCTAATTTTGGTCTTGAAATATTTGTGATAGTCCAGGAAAGGTTTAAACGGTGAGAAAAAAATGATAAAACTCACGAAAAAAAAATCGAATACTACGCCATCTCTAATTAAACCGTCATTTTAAAATTAATTATGCTGTTATGGTAATACCAGTAGATGGCGTTATCCTTTGACAGTTTAGCCAACACAATAGGCGGTACGAAGTTTGCCGGGTCAGCTAGTATTGTTATAAAAGTATTTACTAATATTTAAATTATATGTGTTATTTGTTACTTTAATTTAAGATTTCACAAACTCTTCTTTTCTTCTTTCTACACATTATTGTATACATTTCTTTTAATATCTCCTTTCACAGGTCTGCTGGAAGAAATTTATTTTGAAAGAAGTAGCACCTTTGTAAAAAAATGTATAATAATATATCTTCTTCTGTGATATGTGTGTACATCCTATTATTATTCGCCTCTGGGAGATGTCAGGTACCGTAGGGGCACAGCAGGGTCGAGGCCTACTGGGGCCATGGGTGATGCGAAAGTGATCCCCGGGGCCCTGGAAAAATGGCAAAGAAGGAACAGGAGTGGGTTTTTAGTCAGTAAAAGTCTGACACTATCTCGCGCTCCGCCCAAGAACGGGGGATGTCATTAGATGATTTTCCCACACGAAGAAAAAAAAAACTATTATTATAAACACGAAAGTTTGTATGTATGGATGTTTGTTACTCTTTCACATAAAAACTACTGAATGGATTTCGATGAAACTTGGTACACAGGTAGACCATGTCAAATTTTATCCCGGGAGTATGTTCCCTTGTAATAATTTTGTACTATCAAGCGGGTGAAGCTTCTGGTAGCAGCTAGTAAATTATAAGAAATACTAATAAAAAAATAGTTACTTAAAATCAGAAGTAAGTATCTCATTTATTCCATTCATTATAAATTGATGCGAACGCTTTCATGTTTTCACGAAGAGCCAGCTTTAAACGAATTACCACCAATAATTTCGCTCTGGACGGACAGAAAGAAAAATTTATCCGAACGTAATGCACTGGAAAATTTATGAGTCCATTTAAAATAAAAAACAAGTACACACATGAGTTTGAAAAAGTGAAATAAATAAATGAAATAATGTTTTTCGGTTTCGATAAAATGACAGAATGTCATGCAAACACTATTATTTATTATTATGATAAAGTGCGAATTTCAACTTGAATGTTTTATTCAGAAAAGTCGATTCAATGTCGGTGAGTTTTGTTTTTTTCAAAGTTATGCGTGTTATGTGCTTAAAAATATTACTTGTTCGACCTATAGAAGGTATAATGGGTAGGTTTGATTTAAAGGTCAAGTAAAGACTATAATTCTTAAATACCTTTAATATTTAACCAAAGTAGGCCGATATGTTTTATATTATTAGTTGGTAATTAAAGGTTGATGATAAGATAGTATGGACATGTAATGAAGTGTAACAAAGACCATGTGGTAAAGACAGCCCTAAATTTACCCGAACAAAAGAGAAGGAGGGGCCGGTTGCCATTAGATTCCGATATTAGGACCGGGTGGTCTAACATCGGAAGAGGCCTCAAGAAAGCCCAACTGCCAAAATCGACAACCCAGGAAGGACTGTCCTGTGAGGAGACTCGACCCCAGATAATGGGAGCTGGGACGGACAAAGAAGAAGTTGGTAATTAAAGGTTTTTTTTTTTCGGTGGGAAAATCATCTTATGACATCCCCCGCTCTTGGGCGGAGCGAGAGATAGTGTCAGACTTTTACTGACTAGTCTACACTATCTTTACATACCTATTAATATTGTATTATGGAAATTTTGTAAAATATTTTTTTAAAGAGTAACCATGAAGTATCTTGCCGGTTCCTCTCCATATAAAACGACCAATTGGAATCATGCACTAGCTTATGACGTTTCGTAAGTGTTCATGTAGGCCTATGTGAAATAAATACCAATTTTTTTTCAGTTATCTCTTATGGTGCAACAATAACATAATCTATAACATTGTGGGAACTGTTATTCGGTATTTTTCATTTCCTAATCAGTGGCATCTTTATAATCATTTCAAATTAAACAGAGAACTGACTGAAAATAATTTTTAAAATAAAGCACAGACTCCTATTTTTTTAATTCTTGATAGGTTCGCGCTTGACCACTATATATATATCTCAGATGAGCTAAACGCTTGTCCACCGACCACTGTATTAAATTTTATTTGAAATAAAAAGAACACTCGATGTAACATCACCGTCGCTCCCAGTCCAATCGTAAATAAAATAAAAAAAATATTATATAGATTTTTACGGCCTTACATATTCAAAGCATGTACAGAAGGTTGACTTCATACAACGAACGAAAACACACGTACACATGGACATGCATGAAAACGTACAGCGAGTGTTACGCGGCATCCTACGTGAAGTGAAGTTGTGAAGCGGTCACATGCGGTGCACAAGAATTTAGCACGAGGCGACGGCTCTATCCTACCTAAGCGCGAAGTCACAGCTTTAGCCACTATTTATATAAAACAAGTCACCGTACTGCAAGAGTTAGCTCAAAAATATTAAACCAACTGATCGCGACCGCTTCGCTTCACTCATTGCCGCGCCACACCCACGTGTGATTGTTTGTTCTATCGCGCCGCTATGGAAAATGGTAGAACAAGCGCATATCAAAAATGCTTTTTACGAATATCATAATTTGGATAATATGGCTATTTTATTAGGTTCTCTAATAGTTAAATTATAATATTCATTAGGATTTTTTCACTTAATACGCGAAATTATTATTATTTTCATAGATAGAAATACATAGAAGACAGAAGTGCCAAACTCAAGTCTTTGCGTATACATGTTTCAATACCATATTGTGAAAAAATACTTGGTACAGATATGCAGTATTTTACATTTTTAGAAAGGTTATTTTATGCTTTTTGCGATACAGCTTAATGATTTTAAAAGTAAAGAAAAAAAATTCAGTAATTACTTAAAAAGTGACATACCTTATTTTTCACTTATATTTTTTTTCGTCGAAGGTTTTCAATGTTACCCACGTTTGCCCAACCGCTACTTTTTGTGTTGACTAGTAGTCTAACTATTCATAAATAGAATGCAAAAAAAATCAGCTGCGGATATTTGCGGTTTTAGAAGATATGAGAAAAAAACTGATAAAAGTCAGTACCCGAAAATTGGTATCTTTTGCGGTTTACCACTGACACCATTCACATGAACAATATGGAACTTTTTGGCTATTTTCTTCATTATTTCGTGATAACAAAGGGACCTTATCAAATTTGCACTCGGTTTGCATGGGAAATTACAAGATAATGATAATGTAGGTACCAATTCGATATTGTAAAATGAGTATATAAAGGGAAGCAAAAACTATTCGAACCATCTACATCAGTGTAACTTCAAGTGAAGCAAATCTCATCTACGCCTATTAATTCTGCAGATTGTGAAGTGTTAAAATGTCTTCCTTCAGCTGTACCAAACGAGACTTCATAATCCCCTATATCGAGGGTGGCAAGACCATGGAATCATTATCCAAAGTTTTAGTGGAAAAGCTCAGTGTTTCTGAAAACAACTTGTGTTTTATAATTAGTGACATACAAAGGCACATTCTTCCTATTTTCAACAAGCGCTGGGCCCTGGCATCTCGGAAAAAAGAAACATTTTTACAGAAGAATTGTACTTGGTTGGACTCAACGTATTCGTTAAATTTACCGGATTCTGAACAATATTCTACGCCATCAACATCTGGCCAACGAGGAAGAGCATGCGTGACTTATGGAGACTCCTCAGAATCTACCAAGAAGAGGAAAAACACTCTTCTACTCCAAGAATATGGCTTCGAGCATATAAAAAACGCCTATGTGCAGGGACTACGGGCTTTACGTGAGTACACAGAAGCTCATCTTGTCGAAGAATTAAGAACCGCTGACACTCAAAAGAAATTAGATATCTCAAGTAAGTGGAACGACTTAGAGCAGATGAAGATTCTTTCCGATACGGAAGCATTGAGTGCTTTTATAGATTTGGATCTAACAAAAGCACAATATATGTACCTGAAAAACTTAACCAACGAACGAAAGTGTTGTATATTCCCGCCTTACTACAAAATACAAGAAATAAAAAGATCCTGTTATCCACCATCTTCATACTTATGCTAAAGTGATTAATATCCAAGATTTATTGGATCATACTGCTGCTAGAATTTTAAAAATCGATTCTGTTTTCCAAGAACAATATAGAACATTGATCCTTTATTGTAAATGGGGATGTGATGGTTCATCTGGTCAAAGCCAATACAAGCAAATACTTGCATAAGAGTTGGAACAATTTCAGATGCCAATTTGTTCATCACTTCATTAGTCCCCATCAGATTAGTTGATGTGCAATCGGGATCCGTTGTTTGGCAAAATCCGGTACCTTCATCTGTCCGTTTTTGCAGACCCATTTCTATTGAGTTTTGTAAGAAAACTCCAGAAAAAACCAAGGCAGTTGTCGATGATATTAAAAATCAAATTAGGGCTGCACAAGCATCACTTATAAACAAAGATGGTATTGCAGTAAATGTGAAGCATAAACTATTTACCTCCTCATAAATCCAGCTACTACTCCTACTCTTTCTCTGTCCATGCAGTAAGGTTGTGGAATTCTCTTCCGCCTAGCATTCGTGATTTAAAAACTATTTCGCTCTTCAAAGCTAAAGTAAAAGAGCACTATCTTTCCTCTCTAGTGTGATAATTATATATGTATATATATATTATTTGTTTATTTATAGTATAAGGTATATATAGTTATATAAGTATTTATTAGTTTAAGATTTCACAAACTCTTCTTTTCTTATTTCTACACACTATTGTCTACATTTCTTTTTTTATCTCTCCTTTCGCAGGTCTGCTGGAAGAAATTTCTTTTAGAAATAAGCAGTACCTTTGTACATTTTGTTTTTATTACTGTATTTTCTGCAATATATTGTGTGTACAAAAATGATAAAATAAATAAATAAATATTTCTAACGATGATCGATGGAAAGGTGGCTCAGGTCCTTACAGATACTCCATCTGGTTCCACATGCACGATATGTGGGGCTACTCCACGGCTAATGAATGACCTATCGAAAGTAACTACCAGACCTGAAAACGAAAACGCCTACCAATACGGATTGTCCACCTTACATGCCTGGATTCGCTGCATGTAAATGATATTGCATATTTCCTATAATCTTTCGTTTAAGACTTGGGCTGCTTCAACTGAGGAAAATAAGAGATTAAAAAAAGAAAAGAAAGAACTTGTTCAAAAACGTTTCAGGGAGGAGTTGGGATTAATCGTCGACAAACCTCGGCAAGTTAGCGGGAATACGAACGATGGCAATACCGCACGAAGATTCTTCTATAATAGCAGTTGCTCATCGGAAATAACAGGTGTAGATGAGGCATTGATTAAACGCCTATACATTATCTTGAAAGTTCTTTCTTCTGGAATGATGATCGACCCTGAAAAATTTGGGGAATATGCAATAGAAACTGCAAGAATCTATGTAAGTAGTTACGATTGGTATTATATGCCATCCTCCGTTCATAAAATACTCATACACGGAGAAAACGTTATCAAACATTTTGCGGTGCTTCCTATTGGACAGCTATCGGAAGACGCACAAGAGTCTCGCAACAAAGACTACAGAAACATACGACTTTATCATGCCAGAAAATGTTCCCGATCTGCTACAAATGAAGATGTCTTTAAGACGCTTTTATACACGTCAGATCCATATATAACAAGTTTGAGAAAACCGTACGTAAGAAATGTGAAAGAACTTGAAGAAGAGGCACTAAGTCTTTTAAACGTGGCACCTGAAAGTGAACCCACATTTACTAATCCTGATCCTGAAGTGGTATAAGTTAAAAATAATATTTATATTTAGTTATTACTTATATTTGTACCTAGCTACATCATTTCCTGAAGCCAGAGTATAGGATGTACCTATTAGTAATATGATTTTAATTTAGTAAATTGTTTTCATATATATATATTACTTTGCTTGTTGTAATTAACCATGGTTTAATCTTTTTAGTCATTATAAACTTGTATTCTACTTTAAATAAATTTTTAACTATTTTTTTTTCGTGATTTTTTCCCATTTCTTTCATTCTATGCACAAAAACATACATCGATATACAAGAAAACACTATAAACTACACATCATTCGAATTTCCAAACTTTACTGCATATTTGTGCCAAATTTCATCACGATACGACAAAAATTCATGAAGTTACAGATTTTTGATCCGATACCGACCTATATTTTCCATAGTGCGCTGGCGTAATCGCATCTGTCATTTCTTTGAGATTGCCGTAAACGCCTATGTTTGCGTGCGACTACTTCTGTAATTTTTTACTGACTAGCCTGATACTGTATTCCAAGTCACTGATACCTAAAGTCTTTTCTACAAAGCATTGGTAGGATGACAGCAGGACGAAAATATGCATCTTTAACATGAGAGAAAATGATAATTGATTGCATGAATCCGACAGTTGTCGCTCGCACCATCCTATAGCAATTGTAGTGTACAACATTCTGAAAGCCAGAAACCAGTCAATGAAGCTCGACGAATCACTAAAAATAAAAAAATAAAAATCACTTGAAACTTAAAATGCCAATGCATTCAACTACTTTCTTGGATAAGTCTTTTACTGTCAGGCCGCTCGTCTATGGAATGCATTGCCTGTGGCAATAAATAGTGTGCAAACACTACCTGTATTTAAAAGGCGTGATCATGTCTTCGTTTCATCACTTATTCTCTTGCTTATATATTTATATTTTGTATGTATGTATATGTGTATCTATTTTAGTATTAAGTATCAATCAAGTTTTGTTTACTTTTATATTTGCACTAAGTGCAACCCCATTTTGTGTCCAGGCAATCTCTATCCATTCCGAGTTGCCTGGAAGAAATAGCCGAGTGCGATAAGGCCGACAATTGTATGTTTTTTTTTTGTATTAGCCAATTGTATGTATTGGTTTTAATTTGTAATCTTGGTATGCAATAAAGTAAGAAAAAAAGATCTTGGATCAATTAAATTAATCAAAAAAAGAACAGCAGAGAAGTTAGAAACAGCATAATGTTCCCGTCCCTTCTCATCAAGTAGGAGATAGAACAAAGCTTGGCATTTAGGTACAAAAGGATGTTAACAACTGGGGTAAGCCCAGTTACCAAGCATCACGGATTAAAATTTACACGTATTTTGTGAGCGCTTATTTTCGCTCGGTTTAAGGAATCGAGCTGTTGAAGTAGCTACCTTAAGAACTATAATAGCTTCTGCTAGCGTAAAAATGGAAAATATATCTATGCCTAAGTCACTCAGTGATAAAGTAGCATTCTACTGATGAAAGAATTTTTAAAAGTGGTCCAGTAGTTTTTGAGTTTATGATATGACAAAATGTTGGGGTCTAGACTTGGACTTAAATAAAAAAGCAGTGGACTGTAAAACTGACAAACGTATATCCAGAGAAATGTGAGGAATGAGGAATTTAAAACGCGCGCGTGTATCGTCGGTCGTTCTCGCTAGTGAAGTGTGGCGGGCCTGCGGCCCCGCATGTCTCGCGCGACGTCGCCCTTGCTGCAGCCCGACGAGTGACGAAGATAGCCGACGGCGCCCGAACACATTATAAACAAAAATACTAATATCTAGCAGGCAGTGGCTTCGCCCTCGTGATAGTAGAAAATTATACCAAGGGAATATATACCCGGGATAAATCCTATGTGTTATTCCAGGACACGTTCTACTTGTATACCAAGTTTCATCGAAATCCGTTCAGTCATTCCAGCTTGAAGAAGTAACAACCATAACACAAACACTCACAAACTTTCACCTTCATAATATTAGTGTGATAGTATATAGAATAGAATAGAATAAACTACCTTAAACACCTACATGTACCTACCTGTATATATTACCTTCTGCGGTATTATCTACTTTATAGTGATGTG
Organism: Mythimna impura; assembly: GCA_905147345.3. NCBI lineage: Eukaryota > Metazoa > Arthropoda > Insecta > Lepidoptera > Noctuidae > Mythimna > Mythimna impura. The sequence goes on from LR990349.1 coordinate 6,906,359, forward strand.
TTTTTTGACATTGTGAGGGCAATGACCGACCGCTTCGTCATGAAATGGATAGCTGCCATAATATTGTTAAATTAAATTCGTTAAATTATAATAAAGCTAGGTCAGATTATAGATTAAGATAGCCTTTGAACATGTTACAAAACACTAAGGTTCAAGAAGCGTTGATAAAACCTTTATAACGTGATTTACGGTATTATTTAAAAAGGTTATTTATAGAAATTTTTAAAAAACCAACTTCAACGACGATCAGTTGATGTTGGGAGAAGTTTGATTAATTATTACTAGCTGTAATTAGCCCTTATTGAGTGAAGATCGAGTCTAGTTCCTGCATTGGGACACATATTAAGTAATAGTACAACTACAGAAACACTGTAAGTCAAAGTCAAAGTCAAAAGTTTTTATTTCACATAGGCCTACATGGGCACTTATAAAAAGTCAGAAGCTACTGCACTCTGTGAAAGCAAACATGCGTATTTATACCTACCAACAATGCATTACTAATGTTCATAATACATTGCACGACACGGACGTGATCTTTATTATATTAGCCTACAGGGGCTAGTCGCGCTCGTAAAGAATCAAAATGCACCTTAAGTTCACGTATCGAGAGTCTCTTTTATAACGCCTGTTATGCACTTTTGAACAGGCCACTCTTGTTATAGGGTTAGAAGTTGTGTTTTTGAAAACTGTGAAATAGGTAACCTAAGTTTTATAACATAAAATGTATTCAGATTTTCTAAAATTATATGCTAGATAGGTAACTAATAATTTTATTTATGTACAATTTGTTTTACAGGATTATTTCAAAAACACTTAACTAATTAAAAGGATATATACACTAATTGATTTGTACCTATGTACTTTAGACGTCTGGCTCCCAAACTGAATCGGACTGGGGCTGCCCTCAAGCGGCTCCTGCCCAACCTTGGGGGTCCAGACGCCTCCTGCCGGAGGCTCTACGCAGGCATCGTACAGTCCATGGCCCTTTATGGGGCGCCGGTGTGGGCGCCGGCGCTGCGAAAGCGACCGGCGGCCCAGCTGAACGCGTGCCAAAGGGTCATGGCCATACGGATGGTGCGGGGATACCGCACGGTTTCCCGCGAAGCGGCGAGCCTCCTTGCTGGCCAGCCACCATGGGATCTGGTGGCAACAAGCCTTGCACGCATGCACGATCTGCGCGTGGAGATGCAACGTCGGGGCGAAACTCCGCTGCCACGACAAGTCGCGGCATGGCGGACAGAGCTCCGGCGGGGTCTCATGGCGGAATGGCGACAGCGACTATCGCAACCCAGTGCTGGGCACGCCATAATTATGGCGGTAAGTCCCCTCTTTGAGGAGTGGCTGGAAAGGCAACACGGCGTCCTTACCTTCCGCATGACGCAGGTCCTCACCGGACATGGTAAGTTCGGGAGGTTCCTGTACCGGATTCGTGCGGAAGAAACGCCCGGGTGTCACCATTGTGTGGACCACCCGGAGGACACGGTGGAGCACACGGTGGAGGTGTGTCCCGCTTGGGCAGAGCAACGCCGTGTCCTCGTGGGGGCTATCGGCGGCGGCGATCTCTCGCGCCAGGCCTTGGTACAGGCCATGGTCCGGAGCGAGGAGGAGTGGCAGGCGGTCGCCTCCTTCTGCGAAGCAGTAATGCTAGCAAAGGAGGCGGCCGATCGCGTGAGGCAACGGTCCTCACGCCCCAATCGCCACCGGGATTCCGATCCCGATTTCCGGCCATCGTAGGCGCGGGCTTGCGGACGGCGAGCAGTGGGTGGCTCGCCTACCGACCGTCCGGTAACCGTCCGGACCGAGCCCAAGTCGTCGACGGCGCGTGCTGTTCCACGCGCGCCTCAAGGAGATGTCAGCAACTGTAGGGGCCTAGCAGGGTCGAAGCCTACTGGAGCCAAGGGTCTGATTCTGAAAGGAAGACTCTGCCCTGGTACGAGAGGCAATGAAGGAACAGGAGTGGGTTTTTAGTCAGTAAAGGTCTGAAACTATCCTTGGATGTCATAAGATGATTTTCCCACCGAAAAAAAAAGACCTATGTACTTTAAAATGTATTTTTAGAAAGTCATCTCATATATGTGTCAAGAGTTGGTTTACATTTAGTTAGGTATCTAAACAAATGAAATCAAAATGAAGTTGATATAACTTGTTCGGTTTTGTGTGTGCGTTAGCTTTGCGTTCATATGTAATTTTTAAAAGGTTTTAGGTCATTTAACATCTTATTATACATAATAATTAACATTTTGTAAGATGTGGTTCCAGTAAATGTTGACCTTGCATTAGTAAGGTCATAGTACTGGGGTTCTACTTATATTGAATAATCTTTAAGGTTATTGATTTTTTATGCGAAAAATGTCGCAGATATTTGTAATAAAAACTTGACAGAATATTCAATAAAGAATTCGAAAATAATTTTTGTTAGCACGCGTCAAGCGGCAGGTCGAACACACATGTGACACTCAACTGAATTAGCCTTGCAAGAAAGGCCGCACGGCGTAGGTACATTTTTATGCCTAGAGTGCGGAGTGCGCCAGGCCTGATTCGGAGAAAACATGTAAAATTGAAATTGGTCCTCAAAGGATTGACCATTGAAGTAGATATTTAAAACAACTCGAAACATTTTCAGGCAACATGCGAATTTAAAAAAATACTGTACAAATTAGCAAGTGGTGATAGCTTAAATGTGTTCTTCATAGCTTACGATTTTCTGTTTGTAGCCATACATAAGATAACTGATGCTATCCTGTATCCTACCTTCTAGTATAAAACTTTCAGCTTCATTCTAGAAGAGATTTTTAGCTGGTTTTTTTTTTGGAGGGTTTTGGAGGGAGATCAGATAATACGTGGAGTATATCGCTCCACTCTGGGTGGAGCAATAGACAAGGTTAGAGGAAAAGTTTGTGTTTCTTCAGTTTCCTGTTGCATTAAAGGATCGGTAACTCTTTCAAACGAATTTGCAGCACAAGAGATTTTAGTACTAGCTTTGTCTAGCTAATGGCCTTGCCCGCGTATTTTCAATTCAATTCTTTATTGCTATATCATATGTGTTACATAAGATCTAAACAATTGCACACGAACCCTGTCGGGCACAGCAACTTCATAAAGCAGGTAGAAGTACAATTTTAAGAGAACAAAGTTATAATTAGAAAAAAAAATCGGATATAGAACTCAAATTAAATGAAATACAAATGTCACTAACATAGTAGATAAAAATGTCAAAATTGATTCATTATAAATGTCAAAAACACATTCATTACAAATACCAAAAAAAATCATTACAAATTTCAAAATAAATTCATTACAAATGTCAAAATAAATGTGTAACTGTGAAGGGCTTACAAAGTACGTACACAGACACACGCATAAATATGCAAACTTTAGCGTTTCAATATAAGTCTATTTATAAGTCAGACCTGAGAGGAAGGACATACAATACGTACAGATCTTCATCTCATATTGCATGAGTATCAGACCAGATGAATAAACACAATAAACCAATAGAAGTACGTAGGAATAGCAGCCGGTGGCATTTTAGTGTGTGCCTACCTCCATGACAAAAAGCATGTTTTAAGTATCACTCATCATCATCATCATCATTTCAGCCGAAAGACGTCCACTGTTGGACATAGGCCTCCCCCAAGCGTCGCCACAATGACCGATCCTGTGCTTCTCGCATCCACCGAAGTAAGTATCACTATTTATTATTATTAGTAGTAGTAAGTATTTTTAATTTTATATACGAGTATATAATTATTCTGTACGTGTGTTTAGCACCTAACTCTTCTTAAACGGCTTTACCGGCTTAGATGAAATTTTCTAACTCGGTAGGTGGCGCTGCACACGGACTCTCAATTTTTTCTAACAAAATCTAGTTTTTGGTCAGGACAACATCTGCCGGGGCCGCTAGAATTATATTACGGTATGTTTTATTTTGTTTTTTGATTTAATAGTTTATGTTTATTATTTGTTGTTTATTTGTATAAATTGAATACAAATATATAGCTGGTAATAGCATCGCATTGGTGTTAATAGCTGTGATGGTGTTATTTACATAATTTTAAATAAATATTATGTATAAGGTGACAAAACATGGTGGTGGTGGTGGTGGTGTACATGCGTTGGTGATAGATTTTTTATCTCTTTGTAATGATCCGATTACGGAAATTCTCATTATTTTAAAAAAAACTACAATGTTTACTGAGGGATACAATATGCCTTAGTTTTATTCGACTTCAACGAAGTCACGGTCAAAAGCCAGTCTTGGTATAAAAATGAAGTATAATTAAATTAACAACCTAGCAGTAGGCAATAAAACAATTTTCCCCACGATAACCTGAACATTTTATTGTGGTCTTTTAATTCACAGAAAAACCCTTTATAACATAATTTACTGTTTTTAGGGTTCCGTACCTCAAAAAGATAAAACGGAAACCTTATAGGATCACTTTGTTGTCCGTCCGTCTGTCTGTCTGTTAAGACTCTTTATCTCGGGAACGCGTAAAGGTATGGAGTTGAAATTAAAACCGTATACTCAAGTTTGTGGTCCCTTGGAGCTGTGAAAAAATCAAACTTCTGAGTTAACGAAAAAAAAATGATACGACCGTTTTTGTCGCAAAAAACGTGTATTTTGACACTCAAGGGAATCAAAATTCATAGGGTACATCCCGTTGACCTAGAATCCTAAAATTTGACATGAAGCTAGGTCATATAAAACAAGTATAAGAAAAAATCTGAAAACTGGAAATTTTAATTACGTCACAAAAAAGAAACTTATGCAATTCGGAAAAATCTTCGTAACTCAATTCGGGAAATGAACTGTTTTCATAGGTAAGTTTGTACGGAACCCTCAGCGCGCGAGTCCGACTCGCACTTGTTTTCAATTCATACATATTAGTTTTCGTGTCGTGATGGCCCAGTAGTTAAGGCACCCGCCACTTATGCATGAGGTTGCACGTTCGAAACCGGGCAAGTGCCAATATGAATTTTTCAATTCATATGTAGATACTTTTCTAAGTTTATCTAAGACATTACTAAAGTCGTTGGTCCCGGTTGTCATTTGATAATTTTTGACAGTCGATACAGATAATCAAACACCAGAAAACCTAACCATCAGTCTATCCAAAGAGTATCATGTTGCCCAGTTACCGGGTCGCAGAGGTTAGATAGGCAGTCCGTTCATGAAAAACACGGGTATTCAGCCGCATCTTGTTAGAGGCCGACCCCAAACTAGTTCGGAATCCGAAGCGAGGAGGAGTGGCAAGCGGTTGCCTCGTTCTGCGAAGCAGTAATGCTAGCAATGGAGGAGGCCGCACGTACACGCGCGAGGGAGCGGCTCTCATGCCTCACGACCTATTGCTGCCGACGGCAAGCAATGGGTAGCTCGCTGTCCGGACGTCTGGTAACTGTTCGGACCGAGCCCAAGTCGTTGACGGTGCGTATTGTTCCACGTGCGCCTCAAAGAGATGTCAGCAAACCGTAGGGTCCTAGCAGGGTCGAAGCCTACTGGGCCCACGGGTAGTGTGAAAGTGAAACCCGGGGCCCTGGGACAAAGGCTAATAAGGAACAAGAGTGGGTTTTAAGTCAGTAGAAGTTTGATACACCCTGTTGCTCCGCCCAAGAGCGGAAGATGTCATTGGATGACTTTCCCACCTAAACAAAAGCTAGTTCGGAAAAGACTAGGCAGATGAAGATGACCTATTAGATATTTTCTCGTTGAAGAGTCATTTGTCATTGCGACCGAAGCACAATTCACCCGAGCCGCAGGCGAAGGGGTTATGGAGCCGAGCCTGATAATTATGATAAATACAATAAATTGTAGCGAGGGCGCGCTCGCGCTCGCGCATTTTTTCGCACTAGTGCGGAAAACAGCAAATTGCGTGCCTAAAAGCAGTAAAGATAAGAGCGGGCTTTCGAGTAAGTATAATGAAAATTAAATTTTATAACTTAATAATCTACATTGAAATTCACAACTGTAAAACTGGAAACAAATGCATCCACTTCGTGCGCATGCAACCGAATGCTTTCCATCAATTAGAACAATTGCTAGGAAACCTACTAATGCTAGCAAATGTTTATAAATATATGAGTATCGCTAATGTGGGCAATTATATTGTGAATGGAAACACGTGAAGTTTATGGTTTTATCGCAGTGCCTGTAATTATGTAATTAGAATTAGAATTTACGCGCTTTGGTCGATATCTTGAATTTTACTGTAAGGCCAATTTATTGCTGGGGTATTAATGTTTGGGTTTATATGCAGAAGTGAATTTAAACGATCGAGAATACAAGTTTTTTTTTTAACTTATGATTAAAACAAAAAAAAACTTTCATTTGTTTTGTTATTTAGTTTATAAATAAAACAAAATCAAATACAATTTATCAATTAACTAAAACCCTAATATGGCCTAAAAGTTTACATTTTTGGAGTAAAAAAATAAGGGGCCATCCATAAATGGGGTGGGATGAGTCATAATGACGTCGGATTTTTTAAATTATATCTAAGTATTAAAACAGGATATTTTAAGTATTAACTAAATATTTACAACACTTTTTATGATGATTATTATGGTGATTGACAAATGATATTTATTTTGAATGTATTATCAATTTTCAAAACGAGATTTGATGTTAATTTCATTTAATTTTTGTTTTTTCTAAAAAAACAGTGAAAATAAAAATAATTACGAAACTACTGATTTAATTTTAAATAATAAATTGCAAAATACGTTACGTTATATAAGGGAGTCCCACAAAAGTAACCAACGACGACAAGGAGGTAAAGAAGCATGAAATTCGTGTAGCATAATTAATGAATGGCTCTTTGCTATTGTTCGTGTCAATTGTCGTAAAAACCATTATATGAATGTGTTGAAGATATAAATTGAATGGTATCACAATTTTATGTAGGTACGAAACATATATTTGTGACCTCTATAAAGTTGTATTTGATAGCCTTATCTTCCCTTTTGCCGGTTTTCCTTGATCAGTGCTTTTTTGCGGTTGGAAAATCATCTTTTGACATCCCCCGCTCTTGAGCGGAGCGGGAGATAGTGTCACACTTTTACTGACTAAAAACTCACTCCTGTTCCTTCTTTGCCTTCGTCCCAGGGCCCCGGGTTTCACTTTCACACTACCCGTGGCCCCAGTAGGCTTCGACCCTGCTGGGCCCCTATAGTTGCTGACATCTCCTTGAGGCGCACGTGGAACAGTGCGCGCCGTCGACGACTTGGGCTCGGTCCGGACGGTTACCGGACGGTCGGGCTGTAATTTCGATGATCTTGTGAACTAATCCAACTAAATATAAGTTTACTTCTCTTCTCTATTTTCATCTAATCATCATAATTTTAGCAGAAAGATATTCACTGTTGGACATAAGCCTCCCCCAAGCGTCGCCACAACAAACAGTCCTGTGCATCTCGCATCTATCGGACTCCCGCAACCGTCGCCAGATCATTGGTCTACTTTGTGTCAGGCCTTCCATGGCGTCTACCGGTGCACGGTAGCCAGTCCAACATTTTTCGTTCCCATCGGCCATCTGTACAACGAGCGATGTGCCCTGCCCACTGCCACTTAAGTTCGGTGATTCTTCGGGCTACGTCAGTGACCCTGGTTCTCCTGCGGATATCTTCATTCCTGTTGCGATCACTCTTCTGTCTTCTATCAAATAACACAAAATAGTTGACATGTTAAGGGTACCATTTGACTTTATCAACATGACCTAGAAATGGTCTAATTAAACCAGTGGTTTCCAACCTTTTTTAAGAACTAGGACCACTTTAGATTCTTAGTTGTTATAAAGTATTACAACTTTATACCACTAGGTTGTAGCTATCAGGAAACACAGATTCCGGCAAGGAATTTCACTCCTCAGCTGTACTCACAATAAATGGGACTTCAAAACTGTTTTGTACTTAAAAGTGGGATGTCCACCATATACTGGTGCTGCAACGCGATACGTCTAGTAGTCCGATGATGGAACGGGCTTAGTGGAATTCAATTCTGCAATAATTTTGCCCTTTGCGGACCCTATTTTAGCTCTAGCGGAGTGGTTCGCGGACCACAGTTTGAGAACTACTGAACCAAACCCGCATCTATTTATTCAGTCTCAGACCGTGTCATGTTAGACCTCCCCAAGCCAAGATATGCATCATATCAAGATTCTAATCAATAAACACACAACTGAATAATTAATATCGAAACCCCAGCTTATTTACTTTACCTATGCGAAGTAAACATATTACATATTCACTCACAGGGGTCATTGTTTGAGGAGCCTGTGGCTAAGTAACAGAGGAGCTCGAGGTTATTAAGTAATCACAGCCTCACGGGTCGTTCTTCAAGCTTGAGCAACGTTTGTCTTGGTCGGTCCGTGGATAAGTAACTCCTTTCTATACCGAGATTCCTCCGTGTCTTGGAAAGCACTTTAAACCGTTGAGGTTTCCGTTTATAGTCATACTAAGCAGTCAAAAGTAAAAAAAAAACTAGGCAAGTGCGAGTCGGATTCGCGCACTGAGGGTTCCGTACAAACTTAACTATAGATGTAAATAGTTCAATTCCCGAATGGAGTCTCCAAGATTTTTCCGAATCGCAAAAAAGTTTTTTTTTGTGACGTAACAACAAATTTACTGTTTTCAGATTTATTCCTATATCTGTACTATAATACCTTGCTTTATGCCAAATTTCAGGATTCTGGGTCAACGGGAAGTATGCCGTATGAATTTTGATTCCTTCGAGAGTGTCGATGTAGGATTTTTGCTTTTTAATACGGGCATATCTTTATTTTCTTTAAATCAGGAATTTGATTTTTTTCACAGCTTCAAGGGACCGCAGACTTGAGTAAATAGTATTAATTTCAACTCGATACCTCCACGCGTTCCCGAGATAAAAGGTCTTGACAGACAGACAGACAGACAGAAAAACAGACGGACGGACAAATAATTGATCCTATAAGGGTTCCGTTTTTTCCTTTTGAGGTACGGAACCCTAAAGAAACTGACATTCAACTGGCAACTGAAGGGACACAGATGGGTTTTGGGCACGCCATAATTATGGCGATAAGTCCCCTCTTTGAGGAGTGGCTGGAAAGACCTCACGGCGTCCTTACCTACCGCATGACGCAGGTCCTCACCGGACATGGTAAGTTCGGGAGGTTCCTGCATCGGATTCGTGCAGAAGAGACGCCCGGGTGCCAACATTGTGTGGACCGCCCGGAGGACACGGTGGAGCATACGGTAGAGGTGTGCCCCGCTTGGGCAGACCACCGCCGTGTCCTCGTGGGGGCGATCGGTGGCAGCGATCTCTCGCGCCGGGCCTTGGTACAGGCCATGGTCCGGAGCGAGGAGGAGTGGCAGGCAGTTGCCTCCTTCTGCGAAGCAGTAATGCTAGCAAAGGAGGCGGCCGATCGCGTGAGGCAACGGTCCTCACGCCCCAACCGCCGCCGGGATTCCGATCCCGATTTCCGGCCACCGTAGGCGCGGGCTTGTGGACGGTGAGCAATGGGTGGCTCGCCGTCCGATCGTCCGGTAACCGTCCGGATCGAGCCCAAGTCGTCGACGGCGCGTAGTGTTCCACGCGCGCCTCAAGGAGATGTCAGCCACCGTAGGGGCCCAGCAGGGTCGAAGCCTACTGGGGCCATGGGTGATGCGAAAGTGACCCCCGGGGCCCTGGAAAAAAATGGCAAAGAAGGAACAGGAGTGGGTTTTTAGTCAGTAAAAGTCTGAGACTATCTCACGCTCCGCCCAAGAGCGGGGGATGTCATTAGATGATTTTCCCACCCGAAAAAAAAAAAAAAAAAAAACAGATGGGTTTTAGACAGTAAAAGTCTGACACTGCCACTCATTCACCCAGAGACAATGACGAAGGAGATGACGTTCCACCTCAAAAAAAAGATACACAATCGCTCCATGTAAATACTGGTACATACATCTGAGACTGGACGCCGACCCCAACACAATTGGGACAGGTTCGGCGATTCATCATCACATCATTTCTGCCGAAAAACTGCTGGACATAGGCTTTCGCAAGTGTCGCCACAATAATCGGTCCTGTGGTGTCTCGCATTCATCGGATTATTGCCCCTAACCAGTTTGCAGGTCCACCGGAGGCCTTACAACGCTGCGTTTTTCGTTGCGTGGTCGCCACTCTAGAACATTACCCGCAGATGATATTGCAGAATAACGTATCGATTTTCTTGTAGTTGTGTTGTTTACATTATTAACTTCAAACATAATAAATTCATTGCTGCTGCCTATTACACTATACTGCACTTCGGGGAGCAGGACTTGAGGAGCAATAGTGGCCGAGTGGTAATGGCCCCGACTTATGAGTTGTACGTCGCGGGTTCAAACCCAGCCAGGCGCATTACTTTGTGTAATTTATTTCATCACCACTGCTCTCAGAAAAACATCGTGAGGAAACCAAAAATTCGAAGACATGTGACATTCACCAATCCGCACTGGGCCCGCGTGGTGGATTACGGCCCATTCCCTCTCCTAGAGAGGAGGACTGAGTCCCAGCAGTGGGAACATTAAAAAGGCTGATTATGCTGATTATATACTTCGGGGTCTCAGCTTAAGCATAACTGGGCTGGACATATCTACCACTAGTGAATCGAGCGGTGAGCCAGTAAACTACAAAATTGGTGACCTGAAATCGCAATACGGAGTCACAGCGGACCGGAGATTTAGATTTCTTCCTTAGGAATTGGCAAGGATTGACTCAGAGCCAGAAGCAATAGAAGGAATGGAGAAAACCTTCGCTCAACAGTGGGAGTAAGGATATATCCATACTAATATTATCAATGTCAAAGTAACTTCGTCTGCATGCTTTCACGGTTAAACTACTGAAACGATTTTGATGACAATTGATATGGAGTAAGCTTGAACCCCAAAGAGGCTACTTTTTATCTGGCTTCTATTTGTACTTCGTGTCTGCTATAAGCGACCGTTAAAAGCTGGTGTAATACAATAAAATGCTACTGCCTACTATTTTAACTTGCTTGTTCACTTACTTTTACTAGTCACTATCAAATCCAAAACTTCACACTTCTCATTAATAATAAATAATAGTAAATGATACGTGAATAACATAAATAAAGATAATAATAAAATTGATTTGGATCGCAAGGTTGTCGACATGGGGGATGTAAACTCGGCGATCATTGTACCGATAGTCATGTCAGCCAACGGCTTAATAGCCAAGAGCCTCGACCAACATCTTAGGAGGCACGCGTTAGGTGGCTGGATCAAGGGCTTGATTCAGATAGCGGTATTCCTGGACACGGCTCGTATTGTTAGGAGGTTCCTGTCTCTGGAGCCCTGACCTTGGACCCTGTTCCCGATACTGGTGGGACACAATTTTTTATATTTTTAAATGTTTATTTTTATTTTTTTATTGATTTATTTAAAAATATAATTTATATGTATATACTAATGAATAAACGAAATAATAGTATTCCATAACTTTCATACAACGCCATCAATCCCAAACTAAGGAAAGCTTGTGCCAAGAGTACTAGACAACTGATAGACTGATAAGTACTTATATATTTCTAAATACATACACATTATAGATAAATTACACCCAGACACAGAACAAATGATCGTGCTCATCACACAAACATTTGTCTTGGGTGGGAATCGAACCATCTCCAGCATAGCAGTTAGGGCCACTAACCGGAGGCCAGTCAAGTCAGTAAACGGACATCAGTTTCAAGTTGACATATTAACAACGCTGTTAGCATGGTGGTTGACAGTCTATTATATCAAAAATTACATCCCGGTAACGTGTTTGTTTTCTAAGAACCCATCATTGTTTTACGCGATGCTTTGTTGAGCCATCTCATTGTTAAACTAGATTATATGGCTTTATTTCGACAGCAATCCCGAATGGGTTATTTCGTGTGGAATTAATGTTTTGTTTATCGTCGTCATTTTGAGCGGAAAATTTAAAGGATGACGCGTTTATGAATGGCAGGTCAATCATATATTTTTTTAAACATTGTTACAATGTGAGTTTTAGGTGAGATACTTAGGTGTTATAGTTGGTAAACACTATAATTAAATATAATAATCGTATGACTAAATAGTAAGTTTATGAAATATCACGTTATTTCTGATTAAGTATGTTGAAAAAAGTCGTTTGATACAAGTGGGTAATTGCAATTATTCGGTTCCATAATTGCCTCGCCTTCGGCTCTAGAATATTTTCTGCTTCAGCTGCAATACCCAAATTAGCTCACTTTGCTTAAAAATGTACTATTACAAAACTACTGTGTTATTATTATTGATAGGCTCACGTTTGACTTCTGTCTCAACTAACGATATTATGGTGGTCGACGATGGAGCACGCTTACCAGGAAGTAACCTATTCACTCTTAACTACCTCCAGATTGTAGTAACCACACCTATTTCTTTCAGTTGCCCTTTGCGTTCCCCTATGGTTTTGCTGAAATCTTTTTGAGGAACTTGTAGTATATGACTCGCTATCGACTATTTGGGCTTGGTCCGGACTACGAGCTACACATTGCACGTCGTCCGAAACTCGTCGTTGATGTTAGAAGAAGTAATATGGTCTAGTTTTCACTTTAACGGTACTTAATTTCCAGGGGGGGATATAAAAAGGGGAGTAACGAAGTCTCGAGCAACAGTTAGTAGATAATAAATAACATGTTTCCTATTGAATATTTTTCAATATGATCATGATATACCATTTTGAAATCCTCATGATGAGCTCTTTAATTTGATACCCATATTGCAGTATAAAAAAAAATATGGCGTCTGATAGTCGTTATCTTGGTTTTTTTTTTAACGTCACCTATCTATGAACACTTGGGTTATCAAGACAAATCTAACAATATCTTAATTATAAAAATCCGTTCAGTGGTTTGGAAGATATGAGGTAATAAAGAATATTACATACATACATACAAGATATGCGCGAAAAATATAACCCTTCTTGCAGTCGGGTAATAAAATTCTCTAGACGTTTACAGTTCATTCCAGAAACAGGTCAGTTAAACGCTAGTAAACAAAGAATTAGCAACGACATTCACGAATACACTCACATATTCAACGGCAAGGGACACAGTATTCTAAGCCTACATAATGCCGCGCGGATTCTAAACTAATTGCTTAATTCATTTAAACTCTGCCCTACCGACTTCTGAATTATTAATACTGAAATTGGTAGCTGTTTGTGTAATTATTTTAATTTCAATGTGATTCTGTTACGGTGTACTATTTACTTAAACTTTGGGTGAATTAAGGAAAACATACTTTTGAAAAACTCTATGCGATAATAGCAATATTTTTAAGTATATTAAAAGGCGGCAAGTATAGTAAGAACTATGGTGCCCACTTACGAGTTGTAGGTCACGGGTTCATAGTCAACCAGGCTGATTACTTTGTATTATTTATTTCATCACCACTGCTCTCAAAACTGTGAAAGAAAACATCGTTAGGAAACCGGCATATCCCAGAACCAAAAATTCGAAGACATGCGACATCCACCAACTCGTACTGGGCCCGCGTGGTGGATTACGGTCCATTCCCCCTCCTAGAGAGGAGGCTTGAGTCCCAGCAATGGGAAAATTTTGAGGCCGTTTATGTTATGTTATGTTATGTTATATTCAAGGGCATACTTTTTTTTCCAGAAATTCAAGCCATAGAATCAAATAATCTTTCGACCGGATTTCGATATAGTGCTCAAGCGTGTGCGCAAACACGGGTGCACACTCTATCCTTTTACTCTCATAGTCCGATGAAACGGTAATCCGATACGACTGGGGAGAGATCAGGCCCAGATCCAACGGCTTTACGTGCTTTCCGAGAGGGGCTTCACACTAGGGTTTGGAACTTTGGATCTCGGTACGTCTCGTGTCTCGAGTCCCGGAACTTTCGGGTCGAGACTCGAGACAAGATTGTCGAAATTGTTACTCACAATTTCAAAACACAGAGTGGTTCGTAATGGGAAAACCGCAATAGTACTTTTTGCCCGACCTTGGAATCGAAACCTTGAGATAAACGAGGTAGTCGAATTCTTAAATCGGAAACTAGTTATGATACATTGAAACATGCAGCAAGATTGATCATTACGTAAAAGTGTTACTACGTTTAGTGACCGATCCCCAAGTCAAACGAAAAACCCACCAAACTCAGCTCAGTAACGCAATAATTTAATTAGAAATACCAATATATCCAATAGTAAAGAGCGCTCTTTTAGCCCCAGACCACACTCGAGCTAAGCCCAACACAATACGACGCGGATTCTAAACTAATTGGATAATTCATTTAATAAATATCCCGTTGGCACAGAATATATAAATGTGCAGAAGGCCGGCTCCATACAACGAACGAAAACAGCGCACGCATACAAAAACGCGACGAAAGGTGATCTCAAATAATACAGTCGCGAGTGCGTGTGCAAACGCTGTACGTGAATTGTTTCTATGAGTGCGTACCACAGAATACCAGTGGTGCTATTCGGTAAAATGTCAGCGACAAAAATAAGATGATGAGCATCAACCCACTGTTGCATGAGTTTTAGGACGAATGACAGTTCATTTTACGCTATCACCAAATTATTTTACGGTGTGATGTTTACAGAATAGATAGACTGGAGTCCTCAGTAATCACTTCTAGAGACGGTATTGTCAAAACTTTCCCTGTCTGAAAAGTTTTGACCAAGCGTCTCAGTAATTATCACCGTTTCCTCATTAAAAGTTGACGGATTGTGACAATTTTGACTACAGCTACGAGTATTGTTGTCAAAATGTATGTTGCTTTCATTGTGTATTTTTTTATTGTATGGTATTCTTTTTATTATCTAAGAATGTATTTATTACTGTATTTTATTCTGTTTGTTCCCTTGAGTTGCATCTGCTATGTTCCAGCTGTGCCATGTTCCGTCTGTTGCATGTTCTACCCTAAGGTTTATTGATAGAAACTCAAGCAATAAGTCCACCTATGTACAATGTTTTACTTGTCTATAAAGTTATAATAAATATAATTGCCACAAAAAGCTGCTCTTAATGTTTTCTCTTGCTTTCGACGTGGCAATTCTGTGTTCTATGGTCTGCATGCATTTCTTTCTCGTAGTAATGAGCCTTCGCCTCTATTACCTTTTTATTCTGTGGCATTTTCTTCTGAATAATAAATGAAATAACACTACCAATTGCATTTACTAACAAAAACTTGTCTAAACTCAAAGTTAGAATGTTAGGACTAACTTCACTAATTGTATTTCTAATGGAATTAACTTTTATTAAACTGTGTTTTAAAAAGTTTTGTTAATTATCTTTTGTTAGATTGAAAGGCTGCTGTGTTAAAGTTAAGAAACGAAGTTGTTGGTACTTTTCTGTTATTTGGATGATTGTGTGATGTATGTATGATTGCTTCTTAGGTAATCAACAACACTAGAAGTAAAAACAAGCTCACCCACGTACTGACAACGGCAAAAAAATAGAAAAAGCAGTTCTTGTTGGAAGAATTATGGAAGTGTGATAATATTCATGAATATGATGATGACTTTATTAAGTCCGCCAATGTACCACTACTGTCCATGAAGTTTAAATAAATAAATAAATAATATGTTTAAACTTTAACTTAAAATAACATGTTCTTTTCTTTTTAGTTATTATAAACTAGTGCTTGACTGCAATATGCGACCTATACATGCCCTGTGGCTTCGCCAACACACCAGATGCGAACATACTTATATAATAAGCTCTTTCCATCTCATTCTAAGTGAACAGTACTGTAATGGTTTGTACGAGAAATAAAATTCTTTAATCCTAAAGAGATTTGTCTAAAACTTGTGCAAAACTAGCTACCAAGCAAATGGATTACCAATCTGCATCGTTATATTAATTAAGTGATATGGTTTTTTTTAGAATTTGTCCACTTTTCAGAATATTATTTGTATGTTAATTGCATTTAAAGGCCTAGATTCAATACAATGAAAATTTATATTTATCAAGAAATAAAATATGTGATCATATTTTATTTCTTGATAAATATAAATTTGGTGCTGTTATAAACCCTCAAACAAACAAAGAATATAAGTATAGTATAGTGTAGTGTTACAGATAAACTTTTAAATAATTGGTTAGATGAGCAATTTCACACCAAACTAAACTCCATATTATATTCTCACACATATTTTTCTACGATCTGACTATAAATCATAAAAAAATATTACTCTTATATTTAAACGTTTTAAACCGTCATAAATATGAAATGAGATTAGATGTCAATGAATTTAAGTATGCCTCTATTACAGTACTACAGGGAATGGCAACGCGTAATGTCGGTCGAGCCAAATGTGCACAATGACTCCGATATTAAACCGTTGTGATTCTGCCCGGGATTTGGGCATGCATTTTATAGGCACACTATTTTATAGCCACTTATATCTATTTATACGGCTGGATTGAAATATGAAAACAGTCGGTTTGGGATCTCTTTGTTGTGTTTGTATATGTGTGAGTAAAGGAGTGTGGCTTTAGAGTTTAATGGAGTATTAAAACGATTTACTGTCTGTACCTAAGTTTGGGTGGTGCTTTTTTAAATTTATTTATGTTATCTTTTACGAGGTAATTTTACTAAGAAATCATCATCGTCACCTTCCTGACCGTTTTTTCTTTCATCTTGTTTTGTCACCCGTCACACTATCACTATCTCTCTTTTCTTTCATATCACTCTTCACACAATCCATCCATCTTTTCTTTCGTGACCTCTCCATTTACATCAATACACTTTTATTATGACTTCAAAAACGAAAAGTTGGCCGTGAAGAAAAGTTTTTATTTTTATGCTAACTGTATTGTCTCACAGAAACTTCTACTCGACCTTTCGACCAATTTGTAGTCAGCGCCTCTGAATCACCATACCAGCATATTCTTGGTGTTACTCCGCAAATGAATACTATGTTTGCATAATAATTATTTTTTTACTTTGTATTTTTCGTGATTTCTGGAATGTTCCATAGGGTTGGAAAATTTGTATTTCAACCTTTTGGTTAAAATAATAATGCGGCTGAACCGATTTCATGAAATTTGGCACACGAACGATGTATGATTTAGTATGTTCACTTGGGATATTTCTGCTATCACACGGGTGAAGCCACTGGCAGCTGCTGGTAAGAAACATAATATATTCCATGAACTCAAATTACAAGTTCTAAGTATGACGACCTGTGTAAGCGCTACCGCTAAGGCTGCCCTCAAACGATGCAAGAACGGTAACGGTAACGATGCGGTCTAATTACAGTTTCGAGCCTTTGGAGTCAAACACTTGGGACATTTATGTAATACAACTTCAAAATTTTGCTAAAATCAGTAATGCATTTAAGCCTGGATCCGGTTTTTGTGGAAGAAAACAAAAACCTTGGACATTTTTGCTGACTATACGTGACCAGAGGGCTGGCTCTTTGTTTAGTCAAGGAATTAGCAGTACCTACCTATGAACGTGGCAATGCCACCAGTCTTCTGGAATGTAGAGTAAAACTTCAATAGGTATGGGTATTTGAGGTATTTGTGGTATTTGTTTTTGCGTTTACATTATATTATGTTCCTAGCCAGGTTATAAATATTTGAAGTTGGTTAATATGTAACTCATATCTTATGTACATCATCTTTATATATTTTTGTCAACTAACTCCTCCTAAACGGCTAGACCGATCTGGATGTAATTTTGTGTGTATATTAGAGTAAGCTTCTGGATGGTTTGAAAATACAATTGAACCCGATAGGTGACGAAGCAGGCGAGTTTTAATTTTTTTTCTGACCTAATGCCAGCTTCCGAGCAGGACAACGTCTGCTGGGACCGCTAGTACTATATAAAGTAATATACAAAATTATTTTTAGTATATGCGAAACCCGAAACACGTGTGTAGTATCTTTATGTAAAAAATCTATGTACAAAATTTCATAACTTTATCATGAAAAATCACAAAGTTATAAGCTTGTTAAGTTACCTGGTTGTCCGCACAAATAAATGTTCACCGGGCTATCCGAGCGACTGAGGAGTTTTGCTCCCGCACCTAGGTGTGCGCTGGTACCTAATTCCCGCTATGACCTACCGTGACCTGTGTTGTACAGTGTCAGTGGTGACCAACTTGTGGCCTTTTTTAAAATATTTTTGGGAAAAATATCTAACATGGTGTAAAAATTATTGGAATCGATACAGTTACTGATTCTGAACAAACTATATTCAGGTTTCGAATATATGTTGTAAATATAATGTTGTATATGTTTGATAGAACTCTGTAGAGATCGGGGCCCAATATTTTAATATGATGAGAAAATAACTCAATCTCATTTCGAAAGAGTACTTAAAACTACTACTACTCACACTTTTATGGTAAGCACAAAACACCTCTTACACTAAAATTTTAAAAGCTTTTACCACCCCATAGACTGAATTAATGACACACTCATTACCATAAGCTCTGCATCACGGCGACATAAAATACTCCATGGCGAAACAGCATGGTAATAAATCATGGTACAATTTTTATCGCCGAGCTAAAATTTTTTAAACACTTATGAATAAAACATTTAATTTTCAATGGTGTTACATCTTTAGGGGAAAGTTTAAACGATTTACGAAATTGAATGACTTTGTAATTTCTTATTGGAGATAATTAGATTTTAGGCTCAAAGGTTTCAGTCTGTTACAATGGGGTCATCGAAACAATATAGTGGGGTAAAGATGTTTTGGAGGCTGTTTTTAGATGTTTGGTTATTGGAGTTTTGTTTTTGAGCTTATTTTTTTAACTATTAATACTTTGTGCACTTGTAAATAATAATAACAATTCCTCTCTCAGGAGCCCTGACCACCGGTAGCTTGGACCCTGTTCCCGACGCCGCGCCGGTGGGCTTCTATTTTTTATATTTTTAAATGTTTTTATTTTTTATTTTTTATTGAAATATTTAAAAATATAATTTATATGATATATTAATGAATAAATGGAATACTAATATATTCCTCAACTTTCACACAACGCAATGTAGTCCCAAACTAAGCAGAGCTTGTGTTATGAGTTCTAGACAACTAATAAACATACATATAAATACGAGTATATATATTTCTAAATACACACATATTATAGATAAATTACACCCAGACACAGAATAATTAATGATTCAAAATTTGTTTTGTTAGGGCTTCTTTAATAGTTTTGCCTCTTCGTTATTTAACACAGACTTCCGAAATAAAAGTTATTTTGCACTTTTTAGTGTTTTTTTTTTACATTGAAGTTGGTTGTATTTTTTTTTGTAAAAAGTTTTTTTAATTTACACTTTTTAGTTATGGTATCACCACTCAAAAGTTCCCCTCAGCCAAACTTAAATACCTTATAGCCAGAATGCATCTCATGACAATTCTAATAATCCAGCCATATATTTGGCATGAAGCCAGGTCTCATAGCACAAGTATAGGAAAAATAAAAAAAAAACTCTTTTTTTTTGCGAATCGGAAAAATCTTCGCAACTCAATTCGGGAATTGAACTGTTTTCATACTTAGGTAAGTTTATATGGAACCCTCAGTGCGTGAGTCCTCTCGCACCTGCCTGGGTTTTTTTTTTTGATAGTGTACTTAGCAAAAATAATGACCAATAATAGAATAAAACATATTTATGTAGTTATAACTTGAATAAAATAATGAACGTTATGATATTTATGCATAATATCACACTTTAGTTCAGATTTTCATAAAACAAAAATATTTTTCGCTCTATTTGAATTTTTTCACGCCAAAGTGAAATTTTTCATATTTTTACATATTTTACATTTCAATGGAAATGAAAAAAAAATATGCCCATCCCTATTTACAATATGTATAATCTTGTATTTATTTATGATACATAGTAAAAAGTACTAAATTTTGTTACAAGATAGCGTTGTTAGATGAGGCGACTTTCTGAATCGTGCTATAGTTTCGTTACCGAGCATTCATAGGTTTTCAACCGAATTTTGATGAAATGTCTTTGTCACAGTAACAATGGTTTTTAGTGTTCCGTACCCAAGGGTAAAAATGAGACCCTATTACTAAGACTTGTCTGTCTCACAGAGACGATGTAGTTCTATTGCCACTATAATAGCAAACACTAAAAACAGAATAAAATAAATATTTAAGAGGCCCTCATATAACAAACGTGATTTTTCAACAAACAAACACAGGGACAGGTAAAACTAGAAGCGGGTCCGACTCGCACTTGGCCGTTTTTTTTCCACAAGAGTTATCGCAGCTGGAACACAAAGAGTAACTGAAAGAACAAGGGTGGGTTTTGGTTAGTAAAAATCTGCCATTCCCGGTCGCTCCACACAGAGCGAGAGAAGTTATTTTGATTTTCTACCCCAAAAAACAAAACTTTCAAAGTCGGGACTAATTTGGTCATGAAAGTATGTTCAAAAGCTTTACAAAGGACCTGAATGCAACGATTGTTCCGTTTTCGGAATGAAACTATAAACTTTTGTTCTGTTACTTTTGTAGTTTTTGGTGTAAAATTTAAAAAAAAATCGCCCAGAGAGTTCCCGACGTAACAAACTCAGATTCTCTTGTGGCCTTTTATAAAAACGCATATTTTCTTATTTTTAGGGTTCCGTATCTCAAAATGAACATGAACACTTTGTTGTCCGTCCGTCAGTCTATCTGTCTGTCTGGCTGTCAAGACTCTTTATCTCGGGAAGGCGTAGAGGTATCGAGTTGAAATTAAAACCATGTTTTCAAATCTGCGGTCCCTTGAAGCTGTGAAAAAATTAAATTTCTGAGTTAACGAAAAAAAAACATACGGCCAGTTAAAACGTGTATTTCGACACTCTCAAGGGAATCAAAATTCATAGTATACTTCCCGTTGACACTGTTACTGAAATTTCAAGGTCCTTTATCATAACTATAGGAAAAGTCTAAAAACTGTAAATTTGTAGTTACGTCACAAAACAAATATTTTTGCTGTTCGGAAAAATCTTCGTAACTCAATTCGGGAATCGATCGGAAAAATCTTCGTAACTCAATTCGATAATCGATCGGAAAAATCTTCGTAACTCAATTCGGGAATCGAACTGTTTTCATAGGTAAGTTTATACGGAACCCTCAGTGCGCGAGTCTGACTCGCACTTGCCCTGTTTTTTTAAAACTCACATTGCAAAAGTTTGTTTGTTGAAACGGGTACAGTCACCTAGAAAGTTTTTCCTACAAACTAAAATTTCATGGAGATGCGACGACAATGGAATCTGCGTTCTCTAAAACTCGTTTTCTAGAAACTTCCTAATAACAGCTATGGAACATTTTCTGTGAAAGAGTATGCGCGACTGACGTCTTTGTTATAAAAAAAGTATACAAAATCTGTCGTATCGATTTGGTTGTTGCATTTTTGTTGCCCGTACGAACAGTCCTGCTCAATTGTTCGAAAGATTTACTATGACATTAAGATAAACTGAAGAAACACAGGTAGCTTTTATTCAGTATAAGTCTGACATCCCTTCTCGCTCCCCAAAAAATGGTATATAGATATTAGCGACCCTCACCAAGTCATCGGTTCACCTTGTTAGCTCTTCCAACGCCGCGATTCGCTGCTTTGCTACCTGCATGTTATTGCCAATAAACAGTAATATATTCCAGTGGCGCCAGTGACTGAAAAATTTAAAAGGAATCGTTTGTCTTGGTATGGTCTTGTGAAGAGGAGGCCAAAAAAAGGGTGTATGAATTGTGTGAGGGTTGATATGAAAGAAAAGAGAGTTAGTAACAGCGTGATTGGCAACAACCCCAAATGACACGGGACAAGGGTAGGAAGATGGCGTCTACTATCATAGTTGTTAATTTATTGTTACTAACATCTGGCTGTGTATGTGTGAAAAAAATGTTGGTGTATTTGTACACCAACATTTTTTTCTTTTTTGGGTTGGAAAATCAACCAATGACATCCCCCGCTTTTGGGCGGAGCGCGAAGGTGTGTCAGACTTTTATTGACTAAAAACCCACTCCTGTTCCTTCGTTGCTTTTCATACCAGGGCCGAGTCTTCCTTTCAGAAGCAGACCCTTGGCCCCAGTAGGCTTCGACCCTGCTGGGTAGGGGCCCAGCAGGGTCGAAGCCTACTGGGGCCAAGGGTTTGCTGAAATCTCCTTGAGGCGCGCGTGGAACAGTACGCGCCGTCGTCGACTTGGGCTCGGTCTGGACGGTTACCGGACGGTCAGACGGCGAGCTACCCATTGCTCGCCGTATTTGTACACTAAAATAGTTTTAAAAGTTGTAATAATACTATAAAAAGTATATTGGATCGTTTTAGAATTTAGCAGATATTTTTTAACGTCAAATAAATTACTCTCCTTTCAGATTTACCGTAGTCGGGTAAAACATGTACGACTACAGGTAAAGTAAGAGGATCCGTGGATGGTATTTCTATCCGACACCTGGTTCAACTTTACATAAACTTAGTCTTAGCCAGGAATAAGATCGCGCCATAACTCCACTATAAGATATTGTAATAACTATACATGGATAGTTTGCATCGATACTATACATAACCAACATGATATATTGCTTCAAAAAGTTATTATCATTATGTGCCCATGTAGGCCTATGTGAAATAAAATAAAATGAATTGAATTTATGACGCAATTTTTTAGGATTTCGTATCTTTTTTTTTTCGGGGGGGGGGGGGGGGAATCATCTAATGACATCCCCCGCTCTTTTATTGACTAAAAACCCACTCCTGTTCCTTCGTTGCTTCATTCATACCAGGGCGAGTCTTCCTTTCAGAAGCAGACCCTTGGCCCCGGTAGGCTTCGAACCTGCTGGGCCCCTACGGTTGCCTGATATCTCATTGAGGCGCGCGTGGAAGGAGATGTCACCTGCCACTCCTCCTCGCTTTAGACCATGGCCTGTACAAAGGCCCGCCGATTTCGTATCCAAGCCGGCAAAAACAGAATCCGTATAGGATCACTTTGTTGTCCATCTGTCAAGACCCTTTTTCTCCGGAACACGTGGAGGTATGATCGTACACGTACTCATACTTTACCGATTGTTAGTCATTGTTGATCATCATTATCAACGTCATTTCAGCCGAAAGACCATGTCCATTAGGACATAGAGTTCCTTGATTATGTAGCTGTAGCGACATCTATGGCGTTACATAAGAACTATTCCTGCATAACGCAATTAAAGTTCTGCGCGCGATTTGAACATATAAAACAGCCCGAAATCATCTATCGGGCAGTTGCCCACCAGACAAGACCCGTCTGGTCGGAAGATCCTCCCTGTCCAACGGAGGTATGCGGGACTTTACTTTCTGTTCCGCATACCTCCAAACTGGTGACCCCGATGGTACATTTTTGCAGACGTCACCAAAATTGTTATTATTTTATCAGTTTTAAATTGCTAGTCTTTTATATTTAGTAAGAACTCGCAAGTAGCATCAGACGTTCAGAAATCTCCCAACAGCATCCAATTTCTAAACACTGGAATACGCTACTAACTGCATCCTACAATGTGTTAAATCTTAGTCAGTGACAGGCCGTAAGCCTCGCCTTCCGGCTCGGTAACCAACAATGTATTGAAGCTTATGGGCTAAACATTTCAACGATATGAAGCTTGGACACAATAGACGAAGCTAGTGCATCCTAAAACTAGGATTGGGTTTCATGTTAGAAGTACAAAAGATCTTCAGAGATCCTCTTGGATGTTAACGTGGCTTGATCCTTCAAAATATTGAAGGATTACTTGGAAACCGGTTTCTGGAAAGTCATTAATCGATGCGTAAATGCAAGTCAAGTTATGCAATTAATTGGCTATTAAAAATAATCCGATCGAATTTCGATCATGGTGGCCAATCTCAATAGAATTTTGCCAAGTTTGCATGAAAAACCCAATAGTACTTTTTGTCCAACCTGGGGATCAAACCCAAGACCATCAGTTCCATCAGAACCCACGCTCATCAGTCGCAACTGTAACAAAAAAATATTTTTATTTAATTCTTTCTTTATTTCTATCTTTCTTTCTTCTTTATATCTATATTGGTCTCATGAAAGATAGAAAGAAATAAATAATATTTCTTTCTATCTTTCATGAGACCAACGAAACAGTTAAAATATATATATATGTATGTAACTCATGCTTTAACGATTGCTTTACTATATTTTATAGCTTATTTTATCTGCGTTACTTTTCTTCAAAAAACGTGGCCTAAGTCTCATACAATGTTTGTCTGTCAACTTTCCTAATCTGCCCATCAAATTGGTGTATAGTTGACCTTATTTTTATTATTATTGAAAGGCTTACATTTACACTATCTCATCTGATGGTAAGCGATGATGTGGTCGACGATGGATCACTCTTGCCTAGATCCAGATCTTTTCGCTCTTGACTTACAAAGACCACAAAGTTGTAACTATCAGGACACGCAGACTCCAGTATTTTCTATTTTACTTCAGAATTCCACCCTATAGCTGTAAGCACAATAAATGTGTTCCCAAAACGCTTTCTACGTATAGGTAGGATTTCCACCATGTACTGGTGGCGCAACGCCGTAAATCGGCTGGTTTTATGATAAAACAGACTTGGTTGATCAACACTTTGCATGACAAGAGGGCTGGCCCGTTCTTTGCCTAAAGAATAAGCATTGCCATTTAACGTGTTATTACTGCCAGTCTTCTGGGCACATTTCCGGATGACAGCGATGTGGAGGAGTACTTCGATGCCTGAGTATACTTTGTTTTTTAACCGACTTCAAAAAAAAGGAGGAGGTTATCAATTCGGTTGTATTTTTTTTTTTTTTTTTTTTTTTTTATCATCATTATTTTTTTTTTTTTTTTTTATGTTTGTTACCTCAGAACTCCGTCGTTTATGGACCGATTTGCAAAATTTTTTTTTCCCTTTATAGGATATGCTTCCAGATTGGTCCCATTTTTTTCAAAATCCAGTTCTGATGATGGAATCCATGAGGAATCGAGGGAACTCCTCAAAAATTATAGGCAACCCTATGGTAATTTTAGTATTTTCATCAAGAACTTAAGCATTTACAGTCAAAAAGTAACATTTGATGAAGTGGAACTGATGAAGAAGACCAGAAATGGTCAACGGAACTTCATACTCAAATAGATATCACAATGAAGATATAGTTAAGCGACTATGACAATACAAATAAATGAATGATTCTGAATAGTTACGTTGAAAATGGTATCATCGAAGTGATCTGATGATGATGATGGAGCCGGAAGGTAGGCACTGGAACTCCGTAATTAATCAATGTAACCTAGCCGTGTTTGGACTTATTAGAATTGTCATGGTTAGCACTTTGGCTATAAGGTACTATCGAACTGATCTGATGATGGAGCCGGAAGGTAGGCACAGGAACTCCGTAATTAATCAATGTATCCTAGCCGTGTTTGGGCTTATTAGAATTGTCGTGAGATGCTCTTTGGCTATAAGGTATTATCGAACTGATCTGATGATGGAGCCGGAAGGAGGAAGGTAGACACAGGAACTTTATAATAAAACAATGTAACCTAGCAGTATTTGGGTTAATTGGAATTGTCATGAGAAATAGGCACTCTGTTTATAAGTGTATCGCAACTAAAAAGTGTGAAATAAAAACTTTTTAGAAAAAAAAAATAACCGACTTCACTAAAAAAAACACTAAAAGGATCAAAATAACTTTAATTTCGGAAGTCGGTGTTAAATAAGAAACAAACAATACCGAGAAACACCGACTTCCGAAATTAAAGTTATTTTGATCCTTTTAGTGTTTTTTTTAGTGAAGTCGGTTATTTTTTTTTTCTAAAAAGTTTTTTGTATATATGTAAACAAAATTAGATTCAAAATTAATAGTTAATATTTTAGTTTCTTGTGTATCTTGTATACGTAATAAATCTACGCTTAAAAGTAGAGTTCAAAATTCATTGCAAAATAGTTATGTTAAATTTTCTTGAAATGTTTTATGTACAACAAAACAATCACAACTGTTGTTCAATTAATTAAAATGAGTTGAAATTAATACGACAATAGATTTGACAGCAATTGAGTAACTTACTGACTTCGAATAACTTGATCACTTCGATTCAGTGAAGTTGATCCAGCTTGAACCGATCTACGCAAACTTAGTTTGTAACTGAGCCATATGCTTCACGACGAGTTATTTAATGGAGACTGTAAACCGGAAAGTGTTTGCTTGGAATGGTTCTGAGTAAAATACACATAGTTTTTCTCCTATTTTCAAATCAATGAGAATGAGAAGGATTTTTGCCGGTGTAAAAGTACAAAATTGTTCTAAGCAAATTTATCCGTGTGCCAAATTTTATCTAAATCCGTTCAGCCATTTAAACGTGAAGCAGGAACAAATATACTTTCACCTTTATAACATTAGTGTGATTATACTATTCACTTGATTATATAGGGTGACTGGCAATTAGTGTACGATACTTAAACACGTGATTGTGCTCATGATAACAAACAATTTTTATTTTGGGAGCAAAGCCCAAATCACGAAAAAAATATCAGCTGTTCAGTACATTAGGCAAACATAAATGTACTGAACAGCTGATTTTTTTTTGCGATTTCAGGTTTGTTCCCATAGTAAAAGTTGTTGGTTATCATGAGCACAATCACGTGTTTAAGTATCGTACACTAATTTCCAGTCACCTTATATACACTACCTGACTATAAAATTATTTGCATTCTTTTTCCAACGTCTTGTCACTAACAATAATACGACGGTAGCTAGCGAGCTTCCGTCGTATTATTGTTAGTGACAAGATACGCGATGGTCGGATGTTGGGCGGGAGTCACAGGGCAATCCTTGACCAATTAGTGTCAGAGTAGGGAGTGTCAGTTTACTGATGAAAATCCACTCGTGTTCCTTCATTTGTCCTTTACGTTTCCCGCAACCTGTGCTCAGTCCACTATCACCTTAATTTTCCTGCGAATATCTTCATTTCTCATTGGATCATGCAAGGAAACTCCAAGCATAGCCCTCTGCATTGCCCTTTGGGTGACTTTAAGCCTTCTGATGAGGGCCATTGCCTTACTTTTTAACGGACTTCATTACCAGATGAAAACTAAAACTTAATAGTTTTCAAGTCATCATGTACCATCATTTTATCATCGTGTAGACGGACTACCGAGAAACATAGTGGCAATTCACAAGCTACCAATTTAGAAATTAAAATACGTACGCCCATTTAACTGAAAAAATAAAAAAACATATTGCTTACGTTAAAGTATCAAGTATCTGTAACGGGGGAGCACATCGCTTGTAAAGGCTTTCGCGACGTCAATGATACGGAAAGTAGGTTGGTTCGAACTGTATCTATTTGAAACGGGTTCCGTTTAATACTGATTTTTTTTAGCAGTCGTTTTATCTGCAAAACGAAGATACCAGCTTGATACGCTTGAGCCAAATAAGAAGCCAACGAAGAACACAATGATGCACTTGTTAAATATAATGACGAATGTCATTATATATGACGTAGTTAATTCACGAATTTTAATATTTCACGATTATTGTTTGTTGTATTTTATACATTGGCAACATATAAGAAGTTCAAATCAAATGTAAAAGTACCTACCAAGATTAATATGGTTGTGTGTACAAATATAAAACTCGAAACTTATAAAAAGACGTGTTGATGATAATTCTCTAAATTATTACGTAATTATTAACCTATCTAATAGCGTAATTAGAGACACAATAGAAAGACAATGGCGCGTTAACGCCGGCGTTATTGCGGGGATCAACAGCTTAATGATCATTAAGCTGTATCTTGAAATTCATATTGCTACTTTATTGTAGTTTGAGTTGATTAGTACAGAACTGTCAGTTACCTCCAAATATCTAACACATTCGTCGAGTCGAAGCTTCAAAATCTTGAGCATCGACGCCGAATTGCTACCTAGTCGGTTTTCTACCGGTGGCTTTTCAGGGATTGTCAGTTGACAGTCGTACTCATAATTTTATTCCGCCAACTCCGTTCCATCATCGAACCACCAGAAGTACGACAATGCGGTACACTGGTACATGGTTATAGACATCCCACCCAAACGAACAAAGCGTTTTTGACACACATTCATCGTGCGTCCAGAAACGAAGTGAATTTCCTGCCAGAGTTTGTGTTCTCTGATAGCTACAACCTGAGGGTCTTTAAGTCAAGAGTGAATAGATTGCATTACATCGCCACGTAAAGTATATCTATATATTGTGATAGGGAAGACGCAAATGAAAGGCTTCTGGTTCAATTATATTGTTATTATATTGTATGAAGCACTTTCTAATACATTTTATATATAGAATTGCGTCTTGATTTTATTGACATCCCCCTAACTCTTGTTTTTTCATCTATTAATCCTAAACTTTTTAAAACATAAACCTTAAAAGTATATTTTGCCAGTTTACAAGTTAGTAGTATTATGACCTCCGTGGTCGCCACAATATCTATCTATCTTATGTAGTCAAGCGTGAGGCTATCAATGCCAGATCTCATCAGCTCGTAGTAACATTTCAGAATTTCGGTTCGTAACTGCAGACACAAGGGACAGTTTTACATTAAAACTTTTCAAACAAGAGCCGTGGTTACTGTTGGAAACCATACAGCTCGTGCAACTCCGTCAACTGAATAAAAGCTTTTGGAGAAAATGTAGGTATTTTTTTCTGTAATTAAAATGTTTTCGAGAAAATTCTATCCTTACCAAAAACTTGTATGTGAGATAGACACGTTACAAGCTTGATCGAAGGAGTTACCGTAGCCCTGGAACGCAACACCGTGAGAAAACCGTGTTTCTTTGGAAGCCACAAAAAAATTGACACTGCTTCTCGCTCCGCCCAGAACAAGAGAAGTCATTTGATATTGTTTTACCAAAAAAAAAACTGGGCAAGTGCGAGTCGGACTCGCGCACTAAGGGTTAAGTACAAACTTACCTAAGTAAATAGTTCAATTTCCCAATGGATTCGCGAAGATTTTTCCGAATCGCAAAAAGATTTTTTTTTGTGCCGTAACAACAAATTTTCTGTTTTCTGATTTATTCCTAAACTTGAGCTATAAGACCTTGCTTCATGCCAAATTTCAGGGTTCTGGGTCAACGGAAAGTACCCTAAGAATTCTGATTCCCTTAAAAGTGTCGAAATATACGTTTTTTGTCGTTTACTTAGAAGTTTAATTTTTTAACGGCTTCAAGGGACTGCAGATTTGAGTATATTATTATGGTTTTAATTTCAACTTCATACCTCCGCGCGTTCAAACATACCGACAGACGGACAACAAAGTGATCCTATAAAGGTTCCGTTTTTTCCTTTTGAGGTAAGGAACCATAAAAACACATAAACTTTATCAAAAATGTAGTAGGTAAATTATTCAGCAAAATATTAAAAAATCCTTACTTAATTTAATTATTATCGATTAAAAAAACCTGGTTATTAAATTTGTTTATTGACAGAGGTATACGTACTAGCATTAGTTTGTAAGTTGTATATGTCTTTACAAACAATAATGGATTTTATTATATTATTATTGTTTATAAATTATTATTATTAATAAAATTCAATTTTCTTACTTAAAACAAGATTTTTTGTATGAAATAAAAAAAATAAAAAAAATTAGATACAGACGAAATCTATGTGTTCCGCTGGAACGCTTTGTAATTTTATTGTTAGGTACCTATTATATTCCTTTCTCAGACTTTCTACAGAAATTCATTAATCTGGCTTCTTTAGGAGTGTCTGTTTGAATAATTTATATGATAATCATTAATATTACCCTTCTCATGTTCCCAATGTGTACGTCAAATGTTAATTAAGGTACGTGTGTAATATTCAGTGGATTGTTTAGCCTGCTACGGTACTATTTAATTTACCTGAAAATCTATTATTTTGTCCTACTTCAGTGCCCGGACAACACAGTCAGAGGAGTGATTTGGAAAACCAAGAAGTTCCTGACTCGGCAATGTTAATTTTCATTTTCAACGACTCGCAAGCTCTTCGGCGTTACGAACGTGTGGACCATGGACGGCAACATCAATGTCAAACTTCCGGACGGCAAGTGACGCCGTGTCTTCAGTCTCAAGAGGAGGTCGTCGCACATGGAGCAGAGCATGGCAGACAGCTGGATCAGGAAACACTTTCGGTATCTAATAGCGCGTCGGCGCAGGCTTCGACTCGATCTAGACGGATTGTTAAGAAGAAGTGATAGGATTCGGTATTTGTGTTATGTATTCTCATTGTTTTGTGCGTGTGTCCTAACTGTGAGGTAGCCTTTTCTTGCATTTGTTTCTTAAAACCAGTTTTCTAAAGAGTTTTTGTTCGATATACCGACTGTTTTGTTATTTTATTTTTGTAGTGATTGTGAACTGTCAGTATCACTTGTTTTTTTTTGTATTGTAAATTACGTTTGCGTTCACAAACATGCACTAGTTATACTTTGTTGTGTTTCTGAATTCTGTGAACAGTCTGCCGGCTATGCATTTGATTAGTGAACTTTATTTCGCATAATTTAGTTTTAATTTTTATCATATTTTATATATTATATTTTTGTTTCTATTTATTTTACTTTTTAATAATTATATCTGTCGACGACTCATTATATTCCTACCTACGTCTTTTTCGTCTTTAGACGATTCTTTTTCCGTCAATTCTTTTTTGAGTAGCGAGTTCCAGAGATTTAATCATATGTAAACGCACAGAGTATTCCTCAACATCACTCTGATATGTAAGATTTATTTTGTGATGTTGCTTTACATTCTGTTCTAGTTTCAGAAAATTGGCTCAAGCCCAAACTTCCATCTACGTTTTACAGCCTACCCGGCTTCGTCCCAATACGCAATGATCAGAAAAAGAGCCGGTGGTGTTGCCATTTACATACGCAGTGACATCCCTTACAAGATCCTTTTCTCTTCGCCAACAGTTGCAAACGGCAACCCTGAGTACTTACTCCTTGAAATTGATGTCAAAGGGGTTAAGGCTATTCTTGAAGTAGTATACTGCCCACCTGCCATTGATATTCCTCCTTCCTTGAATCTCTCTTAGATTCTGTTTCCTCAGAGTAAAAATATCTCATAGTCGTGGGTAATTTTAACACCGATCTTGTGAAGGATAACTCCAGATCGCGCAAGCTGCGAGCAATCCTGGAATCGTCGAGTCTATCACTCCTCTCACTCAATCCGACTCATCTCAATCTCGACTCAGACGATTCCTGGCTTGATCTCATGCTCGCGTCTTCTGTGAATTTGGTTGCTAATCATGGCCTGATCGTGGTCCCCGAGTTATCGAGGCATGATTTGGTTTGTTTATCTTATGAAATTAAGCCACCAGACGGATCGGGAAGGACCCACGTAAGTTTCGTGGTGTGAGCAGCTGTTGATCCCCGCATTAACGCCGGCGTTCACGCGCCATTGTCTTACTATTGTGTCTCTAATTACGCACTCAAAAGGTTAATGCTGCAACTGAAAATATCAAATATAATACCGAATTTGGTACACTTGAAACGCAGGGACTCATGCTCAGTAGGCGTTTGCGACCGATGGATCAACGAGACAATCATTAAAAATCATACTTACAACATCATTACATTACATAACGCAAACTGTAGAATTTGAGTAACCGTTTTTCCAGTAGGTAATACGCAATGCTTTTGTTTCGCAATAACACCGTTTACGTCTTAAATTGCAGGAAACGCGTTGATCCCAAGATTTCGAAACGAAGGAGGGTGCGAAGTTAAAAATCGTTTGTTCTGCGGTCCACTTTAGAAACTCTTAATTTGAATGTTTTCCTGCTTCGTACTTTTGAAAGTAGTTCGAAGGGTTTCTCCTTGTTTCGTAACGGTACCCTAGAAATACCGTCTCCTTGGATACTAATACAATTTTCTGCTTGACTGCTCACAGTTAACGAGAAGTTCTTAATTTGACGTGCTCGATATTTTTTTATTGTTAGTTGTTTACCGGTAGTTCAACAAGTTCGTGAAGTTATTGAATATTATTTTTTTTAAATCGATTGCTTTATACTGGTGACGTTGTATACTGCAATAGCAAAAAGATATAAAATTGAAATTTAAGTAAATATAAAGAAATAGCATAGCATAGCATAGCATAGTCGATCTTATAATGTTCCCACTGCTGGGACTCAGGCCTCCTCTCTACGAGAGGGAATGGGCTGTAATCCACCACGCGGGCCCAGTGCGGGTTGGTGGATGTCACATGTCCAAAAGATGACATGAAGACATGATGTTAATTTATTAATATAAAGAAATAAAAATAATTAAATATTTATGTATGTTTATTTTATATATATGCAATTGATCCCTTGTTTTCCTATTAATATTTTCTTTTTTTTATGTACCTACCTACCATGTTTTCTCTTCAGTACCCTTGGTTGACTGGTAGAGAATGCCTAAGGCATTAAGTCCGCCTTTGTACCTTTGTGTTGCATGAAGTTTTAATAAATAAATAAATGAATATCAAAATTGGTAGGAAAACAAACGAGATACTATAATTTTATACAAATAAATCATACCGTTTTCTATGGCGCCCTTGACGTCACAGACCATGTCTCCTTTTTAACCGACTTCAAAAAAAAGGAGGAGGTTATCAATTCGGTTGCATTTTTTTTTTTTTTTTTTATCATCATTTTTTTTTATGTTTGTTACCTCAGAACTCCGTCGTTTATGGACCAATTTGCAAATTTTTTTTTTCTCTTTATAGGATATGCTTCCAGATTGGTCCCATTTTTTTCAAAATCCAGTTCTGATGATGGATTCCATGAGGAATCGAGGGAACTCCTCAAAAATTATAGGCAACCCTATGGTAATTTTAGTATTTTCATCAAGGACTTAAGCATTTACAGTCAAAAAGTAACATTTGATGAAGTGGAACTGATGAAGAAGACCAGAAATGGTCAACGGAACTTCATACTCAAATAGATATCACAATGAAGATATAGTTAAGCGACTATGACAATACAAAAAAAATTAATGATTCTGAATAGTTACGTTGAAAATGGTATCATCGAAGTGATCTGATGATGATGATGGAGCCGGAAGGTAGGCACTGGAACTCCGTAATTAATCAATGTAACCTAGCCGTGTTTGGACTTATTAGAATTGTCATGAGATGCACTTTGGCTATAAGGTACTATCGAACTGATCTGATGATGGAGCCGGAAGGTAGGCACAGGAACTCCGTAATTAATCAATGTATCCTAGCCGTGTTTGGGCTTATTAGAATTGTCGTGAGATGCTCTTTGGCTATAAGGTACTATCGAACTGATCTGATGATGGAGCCGGAAGGAGGAAGGTAGACACAGGAACTTTATAATAAAACAATGTAACCTAGCAGTATTTGGGTTAATTGGAATTGTCATGAGAAATAGGCACTCTGTTTATAAGTGTATCGTAACTAAAAAGTGTGAAATAAAAACTTTTTAGAAAAAAAAAAATAACCGACTTCACTAAAACAAAAACACTAAAAGGATCAAAATAATTTCGGAAGTCGGTGTTAAATAAGAAACAAACAATACCGAGAAACACCGACATCCGAAATTAAAGTTATTTTGATCCTTTTAGTGTTTTTGTTTTAGTGAAGTCGGTTATTTTTTTTTTCTAAAAAGTTTTCTTATTAGCAGCTTTGAAGCTTTATAACTTTGTAGTTGATGAAAAAAAAATTTTTTTACATTAGTTTACCAGAGCTAAAAATAATTTATTTAGTTTAGCATAAAAAAATGCAAATAAAAAAATTGCATGCATTTTCCCTATTGTGAATATTTTGTAGTTGAAAATTGCCAATGGTAGGATATGAGATAGAATGGGCCATGCTATGGACGAATGATTGCCAAAAGTTGAAAAATGTACCTATTGTTGACAGATTATAAGCAATTTAATTTAATGTATTAAACATCTGTCATTTACTTATTATACACAACTACCACAGTGTTATTTTTTTTAACCCAAAAGTTGACTGGTAGATAATGCCTTGTTGCATTAAGTTTGCCGTACCACTACTGTACATGAAGTTTAAATAAATTAGATAGAACAGATTATTTGTAAAAGATTGTGAGTAGGAATTTGTTCTTAAGAGCACTAACCAGGTGTCTTCAAGGCTAGACTGAATAGGCTCTTAATAAACTAGTGCGCCTCACCATCTACGATTGCATCGCTGCTTACCATCAGGTGGGATCGCAGTCAAGCACTAATTTATGGCAACAAAAAAATATCAGGAAAGCATAACCAAGAAGAAAGGTGGTGTGGTAAAAAGATGATGTTTGTTAAGAGTGTGTTCCGGCCACCGTAGGGGCGGGTTTGCGGACGGCGAGCAATAGGTAGCTCGCCGTCCAACCATCCGGTAACCGTCCGGACCAAGCCCAAGTCGTCGACGGCGCGTAGTGTTCCACGCGTGCCTCAAGCAGATGTCAGCAAACCGTAAGGGCCCAGCAGGGTCGAAGCCTACTGGGGCCGTGGGTGATGCGAAAGAGAACCCCGGGGCCCTGGAACGAAAGCAAAGAGAGAAAGGAGTGGGTTTTAGTCAGTGAAAGTCTGACAGCCCTCTCGCCCTGCCCAAGGGCGAGAGATGTCATTAAAAATAATATAATAATAATATTCCACAACTATCACACAACGCCGTCTAGTCCCAAGCTAAGCAGAGCTTGTGTTATGGGTACTAGACAACTGATAAACATACTTATATATTTCTAAATACATACATGTTATAGATAAATTACACCCAGACACAGAACAAATGATCGTGCTCATCACACAAACATTTGTCCTGGGTGGGAATCGAACCCACGACCTCCGGCTTAGCAGTCAGGGCCACTAACCACTAGACCAATAGGCCAGTCATTAGATGATTTCTCACATAAAAATAGAATTTTTGAAATAAATTAAACTTTTGAGAAAAATTCGAGGTATTAATGTAGATACTCATGAACTGATGAAATGATGATGTTGATGATGACTCATGTACTCGGACGTCTGTTTTTCATTGAAATATACGTCCATAAAAGAATATTAACGCTACAAAATCGAAGTTAAAATACATTGTACAGAAAAAAACTGTACATCAAAAATCAAAAATATGATATTGTAATCACCGAATTTAAAATTTATTATATTCATGAATATTCATTGAATGAATTTTCATATCTACTCTAATAATGATGAGAGTGCATATTGTTTGTAACGAGTACATTCTTTTTTTTTGCGATACGTGAAACGCAAATATGTCCAACACTTTAGCTCTGGTTCGTTTTGAGCTGTGTTTGAACGTTTGTGTTGACTTTTAGTGCAAATATACGTGCTCTGTGTTTGATCAATGGATAGGCACCTTTTTTGAATTCATCTTATTTTATACACATCACTGTGTTTCAGGTAACCTTATTGGAAATTGAACATGTTCCGGGAATTTACTGTTCATTGTAAAGTGGTTTACAGACTTCGTGCCGCCTCGGAAAGTACCTAAAGCCGTTTTTACCGTTAGTCTTACATCTTAGACAGTCGTTACAGGTAGGTAGACACTAGAAAGTCTGACCATCAGTCAATACAAAGAGTATCGTGTTGCACAGTAACTGGGTTGTGGAGGTCTGATATGCAATTAGCATAGCATAGCATAGTCGGCCTTACAATGTTCCCACTGCTGGTACTCAGGCCTCCTCTCTCACCACTCGGGCCCAGTGCGGGTTGGTGAATGTCACGTGTCTTCGAATTTTTGGTTCTAGGACATGCCGGTTTCCTCACGATGTTTTCCTTCACCGTTTTGAGAGCAGTGGTGTTGAAATAAATTACACAAAGTAATGCGCCTGGCTGGGTTTGAACCCGCGACCTACAACTCGTAAGTCGGGGCCGTTACCACTCGGCTACCACTGCTCTCAATATATTCTCTTGATATGCAATTGCTCCATGTAAATTACGTGTATACAGCCACATCTGGTTAAACTGCAAGCCAATTCCAAGCTAGTTGCGACAAGGCTAGGAGATGATGAAGATTATTTTGATTTTGTTTGATTTTGAAACACATTCATAATGCCTACAGCTAAGGAGTGGATTTCCCTGCCGGAGTCTTTGTTTCCTGATAGCTACAACCTAGGGGTCTTTAAGTCAAGAGTGAATAGGTTACTTCTAGGCAAGCTTGCTCCATCGTCGGCCACATCATTGCTTACCATCAGGTGAGATAGTGGTCAAACGCAAGCCCATCAAAAATAAAAAAAATATTGATAATCCGGATGAAATTTCTCAGTAGCAACTAGACATTTGGAAGTCATTGTTATGACATCATTGTGATTCGGATAGCATGTAAATCACTGGTTCTGCGCTTGGTCTTACTTTAGTTCAATGTTACATTTAACAGCCATTGCTGTCCTTTCGGATTTTGAGAGTAAGAAAAAAGAGAGCATCTCTGTGCATAGATTTGTAAACTAGGTACTTGTATTCTTTTCTTCAAATAACTTCTCAAACTCTGGGTATGAGTTTGTGCATAGTCATCTTCTCCATGAGTTTCGCTTCATACAGACGCTGCCTATATAAACAGTGCGAATAATGTACGTCTTTGTATTTCTGTGTGTTTTTGTCTTTGTAGTGTTCTAGATTTAGGTATTCTGGACACACTTTTTATTATGTGTTTGTCTCTAATGTTCATTTGGTAAATGTCATGCATACCTGTTATTTGCATGGTTACTGAAATGCCAATTCTAGATGTAAGTTTTTTTGAATTGTAAGTGACTGTGCTGTTCGTGTGCTTATTATAAATAAATAAATAGCATAATCAGCCTTTTTTAATGTTCCCACTACTGGGACTCAGGCCTCCTCTCTGTAGGAGAGGGAATGGGCCGTAATCCAACACGCGGGCCCAGTGCAGATTGGTGAATGTCACACGTCTTCAAATTTTTGGTTCTAGGACATGCAGGTTTCCTCACGAAGTTTTCCTACACCGTTTTGAAAGCAATGATGATGAAATAAATTACACAAAGTAATTCGCCTGGCTGTGTTTGAACCCGCGGCCTACAACTCGTAAGTCGGGGCCGTTACCACTCGGTCACCAGTGCTCTCTAAACGCAAAGGGCAACTTTGCATGTTTTGTTAGTACGAGAAGTCATCGGATCACCCACCTCAAATAAAAAAAAAAAACATTGTGGACTCGAGTCAACGAATCACATGACGTCATCATGATAAGGAAAGCCGATCGCGTGTAATGGGATCATCATCTCACTAGCCAACTAGCTTGAGGTTGGTTTCCAGTCTAACCAGGTCATCTGAATATCTATTATACCTTTACAACCCAGTTACTGAGCAACATGAAACTCCTTGGATACACTGATGGTCAGACTTTCTGGCGTCTAACTACCTGTAACGACTATCAAAGATCTACGAATAACAAATCGACACCCGCAACGAACAAGCCCCCCTAGCCAAGTTACAAACGATAAACGTGAACGCTTAGTAATCTCCAATAGATTTTCAACTTTATACCTAAGAGCATAAAGTTGAAAATCTATTAAAGACTACTGAGCGATAGCGACCGGAACGAACGAAAACACTATGTAATCTTCAATAGATTTTCAACTTTATATCCAATAACATAAAGTTGAAAATCTATTAAAGACTACTGAGAGTTTACGTTTATCGTTTGTGACTTGGCTAGGGGGGAAGGTTGTAACATTAATTCAGACCATTTTTTTAAATGAACCTAAAAGTGACAGCGCTATGTTTGAATTTTGTTTGAACTATAATCCGAAATACTGTCTTGTTCCATGCTGGTGTCGAAATTTGACCAACGGCTTTTACGTGTTTCCTGAGGCACGGGCTATCAGTCTGTATTGGCCTGAACAAACTTAGAAACTTACTTACTTGCCTGGTTTCAAACCAGCAACCTCAGGCATGAGAAGCGGTGCCTTAACCACTGAATGATGGTTCACGCCACGTCAATAAGATTTTTATTAAAGGAAAACCGATCCCGTATAACGGGAGAAGGTGAGGTTAAGGAAAAAGAAAACGCGCGTTTTCTTTTCCTTAATCTCACCGATGATAGTAAGAACCTCCGTACAAATGAAGTAAATTCATACTTTATCCTTCAATATACATTCTAACAGGAAATATAAGAATCATTCACCTACTTTAGCCGTACCTGAAGCCACATGATATCAATAAACATGCAATTTCTGTGTCAGAGAGTGATATTCGACATAGCGTGCAGCGCGAGCCTTCCGGATTGGGTATCTGAATCAGTATTGTGCGTTTGTGGGCCTTATTTACGTAAATAGAATGTAAAAATCCATTAATAATTTTATGGCATTGTTTGAGGTTGTTTTCGGTTGGGTTTGTATTTCAATGTTAGTTATTGTTTTCATGCTGTACTTATCATTATACAAGGTGACTGGTAATTAGTGTACGATACTTAAACACGTGATTGTGCTCATGATAACCAACAACTTTTACTATAGGAATAACCTAAAATTGCGAAAAAAAAATCAGCTGTTCAGTACATTTGTTTACCTAATGTACTGAACAGCTGATATTTTTTTCGCGATTTCGGCTTTGCTCCCATAATACAAATTGTTTGTTATCATGAGCACAATCACGTGTTTAAGTATCGTACACTAATTGCCAGTCACCCTACATACAGTGTAGAAAAATAAGTCGGGCTCTGGAGGGAAACTACCTTACATCCTTATGTTGGCTTATCTTACTTAAAGTAGACATTCCTTTATTTTTAAAAAGAAACAAAACTGCATTAAAAGATTTTCTAAAACTCGCTTGCCTCACCTAGAACTCGAACCAACTAAAATTAATAAAAAAACAAACACTCTCTTTTATTATATTAATCGATAGGATTATTATTCAGAATAAAATTTGTCTTACAAACATTTGGTCTTAAAAATAACAATGATCGTAAAATCTAACATCTGTTACAAAAACGTGCAAGAGCTAAGGGTTGCGGTAGAAAACATATTATACAAGACCCTATTACAAATACTCCGCTGTCTGTCTGTCCGTCTGTCACCAGGCTGTATCTCATGAACCGTGATAGCTAGACAGTTTAACAACAAATGATTTCTAAAAACAGAATAAAATAAATATTTAAGTGGGGCTTCCATACCACAAACGTGGTTTTTTTGCCGTTTTTTCCTACGGACGGTACGGAACCGTTCGAGTGCGAGTCCGAATCGCACTTGGTCACCGTAGGCTTTTAAGGTAATATCAGAATTTACAAGAATAATGTTTCAGAAATAATGAGTGTGAATTGGTCAAAAATATGTAGGATCGGCATACCCTAATATGTATTTTGTTATTCAGTAGAAAATCATCAAATAACCTCTTCCACCGATATAAGGACGATTATGCTATGCTATGCTATGCTAACCTCGTCCGATCTGAGTGGAGTAACAAACTGGGTGTCAGATTTTTACCGACTAAGGGCTATATTTCACCGGGACACCATGGCAGCGCGACCAGTTGCGCCACCATGGTGTCCGTAAGCTACCAAACTAGACACCATACAGACACCAGAGTCGCTACACCATACTGAGACAGTATCAAAATGCACGCTTCCGAGTTGGTCGCTTGGTTGCGAAATCAAACGGACACCAGGTGAGTAACTCTCTATAGAGCTGTATACATTTTGTTGGTACCGGCGACTGGTCGCGCCACCATGGTGTCCTGGTGAAATATATTCCTTAAACCCATCACTACTTCAGTTGTCTTTTGCTTTTCAGGCCCACGGTAACTCTTTTTAACAATCCCGCGACATACCGTAATATAATTGTGGTCAGTTCCAAACAATTAGAACATTTAACAATCATCATCTCTGATACAATACCCCTTGGTTTAGAGACGCACTATTAACAGGAAACATTGAAGTCGATTTTGGAGCTTGTCTTTTGTCACCAAGGCACCCACTTAGGTCCACTTTGAATAAATGAATATTGAAGAGACTTGATCAGTATTATACTGTCGTTCACTGACCCAATTAACGACCAAATATTCTGTTGTCAGAATTTCGTGAGTATCAAAATGTACAACAATAATATTTTGATTCTATGAATATTAACAAAACTATACCCCTATTCAGTAATTGACAAAGGAGTCTGTTGTCTGTCTCTGTCTGATGTATAATGAATTCATCCTTAAAAATGTGTTAAAAACACTGATCATCATTTCAGTCGAAAGATGATGACTGATGAAGATGATTCCACTGTTGGATGTCGAATAGTGAACGTCTATGAAGGTCTATGTAGGCCTCTCCCAAGTGTCGCCATAACGACTGTCCTGAGTGTCTCGCATCCATCGGATTACTACAACCCTTACCAGGTCGTCGCCAAACTTAAGTTGCAGTGGGCAGGGCACAATGCTATAGTCTAAAGTTGCAACCACATACCGAAAGACGGAGCGTTGAAAGGCCTCCCACAAGGTGGACCGATAACCTGGTGAACGTCGCAGGAATCCGATGGATGCGAGAAAAACAGACTATACGAGTACAAATTTAAACTCGTACATACGTCTGTTCAAATGTAAAATTGATGCCTCAGGCATTTTCTACCAGTCAACTTTTTTTTATAGGTAGGAAAATCATCCAATAACATCCCGCACTCTTGGGCGGAGCGCGTGGGTGTGTCAGACTTTTACTGACTAAAACCCCACTCTTGTTCCTTCGTTGCCTTTCATACGAGGGCCGAGTTTTCCTTTCAGAAATAAACCCTTGGCCCCATTAGGCTTCGACCCTGCTAGGCCTCTATGGTTTGCTGACATCTCTTTGAGGTGCGTGTGGAAAAGTACGCGCCGTTGACGACTTGGGCTCGGTCCGGATGGTTTGCTAGCATTACTGCTTCGCAGAAGGAGGCGACCGCCTGCCACTCCTCCTCGCTTCGGACCATGGCCTGTACCAAGGCCCGGTGCGAGAGATCGTTGCCACCAATCGCCCCTACGATGACACGGCGGTGCTCTGCCCAAGCGGGGTATACCTCTACCGTATATTCCACCGTGTCCTCCGGAGGATCCACACAGTGGTGACACGCGGGCGTTACTTCTGCACGATTTCGGTGCAGGAACTTCCCGAACTGACCATGCTCGGTAAGAACCTGCGTCATGCGTAAGGTGAGGACGCCGTGAGGTCTTTACAGCCACTCCTCAAAGAAGGGACTTACCGCCATAACTATAGCGTGTCCAGCACTGGGTTGCGACAGTCGCTGTCGCTATTTCACCATGAGATCCCACCGGATCTCTGTCCGCCATACCGCGACTTGTTGCAGCAGCCCCGGCGTCGCATCTCTACGTGCAAATCGTGCATGCGTGCAAGGACTGTTGCCTACAGATCCCATGGTGGCAGGCCAATAAGGAGGCTCGCCGCTTCGCGGAAAACCGTGCGGTATCCCCGCACCATCCGTATGGCTATGACCATCTGGCATGCGTTCAGCTGGGCAGCCGGTCGCTTTCGCAGCGACGGCGCCCACACCGGCGCTCCATAAACGGCCATGGACCGAACAATGCCTGCAAAGAGCCTCCGGCAGGAAGCGTCTGGACCCCCTAGGTTAGGCAGGAGCCGCTTGAGGGCAGCCCCAGTCCGATTCAGTTTGGGAGCCAGACGTCGGAAATGCTTCTTGAAATTCCACCAGCTGTTGAGGACGAGTCCAAGGTACTTCATTATCGACCCGATGCAGATGTGAACTCGTCCTACCATTCATTAGGAACGGTACGACTCTCCCTGTGCCAAGACCAGCCTGTCATCTGCTTAACAGACCACGCTGACCCCATCAGGGTGGTCGCCGCTGCACGGCGACAAACAGAAAAGAAATAAGTATTACATTAATAAAAACATACTTACTTACATTTTAATTTTATAAGAGAAGAAATACAAAAACACTTTTGCAAGTAACGTATGCGTTCAAGATTAAGTGTCATTTTATCTGCAATAACGATGGTCCAAAGCTCAAAATTCTAACTTCGGGAGAGAGGAAACTCCGGTCGAGGGACCGATCATTGTGGCAACACTTAGAGGAGGTCTTTGTCCAGCAGTGGACGTCTTTCGCCTTAAATGATGAAGATAAAGAAGAAAGTTCAAAATCATATGGTAATATGTTAAAACTCGTAGAATCTGAGCTTGTTTAGGACCTTTTAACATTTAAAACGAGACAAAAACATACTGCACCAAATACTTGTCTCCAATAATAGATCTTTATCAATATGTGGTGTGCGTTTCCCAACGTTCGGTCTACCGAACTTTCGAGGAAGGACATTTCTGTTAGCGTACGTGCGTAAAGATGGTCCCAACGACGCAGCGTCTTTGATTTTGTTCTGCATTTACACCGGAATTTTGATCGAATTGCCGGGCTGTATGAGAAAGAATTTATTGTCCTTAAAGTTTTCCTCATCTTTGTTTATTGGGGTCGCTATTATTATTTTAGTTTAGTTTTACTGGAATAAACGATGAGTTTTAGTCATTTCTGTTTTCGGAAACGACTTACTGAACAAAAATTATTATAAGAAATTATAAGTGTTTAGATAGTAAAAAAGTCATCATAATTTTAGTGTTGGACGTAGGTCTCTCCCAAGCGTCGCCATAACGACCGGTCCTATGCATCTCACATCCATCGGATTCCCGCAATCCTCACCAGCTCATCGGTCCACCTTGTGGGAGGCCTTCGAACGTTGCATCTTCTGGTACGTGGTTGCCACGCCAAAACCTTTCGGCCCCATCGACAATCTGTTTTGCGAGCAATATTCTGCCCATTGCCACTTTTTTTGTCAGATAGCGCGAGTGTCAGATTTTTACTGACTAAAAACGCACTCCTGTTCCTTCTTTGCCATTTTTTTCAGGGCCCCGAGATCTCTTTCGCATAACCCATGGCCCCAGTAGGCTTCGACCCTGCTGGGCCACGGTTGCTGATATCTCCTTGAGGCGCGCGTGGAATACTACGCGCCTTATTATTATTATTGCCACTTAAGTTTGGCAATTCTTCGGGCTATGTTGGTAATCTTTTAACCTAATTAAAAAAACGAAACACCGAAACTGCTTAATAAAACTCAACCACATCACACACATTTCCCTACGTCTGTACAAGCGTACTCTGTCAAAAGTTTCAGCATATTATAATTTAAGTATATAATAATAAAAACACAGCGTCTGAAACACGGCTTCAGTACAGTATAACTTGAAACATTTTCTATGAACTTTATAAGTAATTCTGCTAAGAAACGCGAGCAACGGTGGAGAAAATAAGCAAGCAATCTATGCAAGTACTGTAAATTCCGCTGGGTTGAGCAATAGAGATAACTTTTGAAATGGTGCAAGTAAACGTGACTACTTATGACTTTAGCTAGTTTTCGATGGGGTTGCGGGAAATGGTAGATTTTTTATTGTTGAAGGGGAAAAATCATCCCTCTTTCCTATAAAGTAGGGAAATAAAGTGAGGTAAAATATTGTTTTTACCACTTTTGGCATCAATAATATAACCAGTTTATTGAACTTTATTCAGGTATAAACTATATAACATTATGTTTTTAGGGTTCCGTACCTCAAAAGAAAAAACGGAACCCTTATAGGATCACTTTGTTGTCCGTCCGTCTGTCTGTCTGTCTGTCTGTCTGTATGTGTGGCTGAGCTGAAATTAAAACCATATTCTTAGGTCTGCGGTCTCTTGAAGCTGTGAAAAAATCAAACTTGTAAGTTAACGAAAAAAAAAGATACGGCCGTTTATGTCTCAAAAAACATATATTTCGACACTCTCGAGTAAATCAAAATTCATAGGGTACTTCCCGTTTAACCAGAATCCTGCAATTTTGCATAAAGCAAGGTCTTATAGCACAGGTATAGGAATAAATCTGAAAAATGTGAATTTGTTGTTACGTCACAACAAAAAAAAAAAGCGATTCGAAAAATCTTCGAGATTCCATTCGGGAATTAAACTGTTTACATAGGTAAGTTTGTACGGAACCCTCAGGGCGCGAATCCGATTCGCACTTGCCCAGTTTTTTTATAAGGTGGGAAATCATTCAATGACTTCTCCCACTCTGGGTCGAGCGAAAAGGCATACCAGACTTTTATTAAAACCACATCTGTATCCTTCAGGTGCCCTTTGCGTTCTGAGACCACGGATTTATTTTTCAGAAAATCTCCGTGGCCTTAGCGGATATCGGCTCTGCTGGGCCCTTACGGTTTGCTGACATATTTTATATCTATTTTTTAAAGTGAAAATATATATATAAAATACAAGCTTTGTTTTTAATCAGTCTGTTTTTGTAGTACTTATTTTAAAATTATCATGTTTCTACGATTATCAATACCAATGTTTTTAAATGTGTTTCGCCAAATTCAAACTTCGAATTTTGAAGTGGAATATTGTGTAGTTCATGATTCAAAATATAAAGTTTTTGAAACAGCTGTGAATGGATGTCGATGTCTCCACTTTTAGATTTGTTAATTGTTTCATTTGTTTTATTTTTAGAAATAATTTTCAACGTTTAATTTTATAATGATAATGCTAAAACTGATTTTAAGAAGCATTAAAAATACTGAAATCGACAGTAAATAGACCGTAAGCTTGATGAAGTTTTCTTCTTGAGACGCCTATTATAAGCTC
The DNA here is from genome assembly GCA_905147345.3 of Mythimna impura. Classification (NCBI taxonomy): domain Eukaryota; kingdom Metazoa; phylum Arthropoda; class Insecta; order Lepidoptera; family Noctuidae; genus Mythimna; species Mythimna impura. Next base: position 6,950,891 of record LR990349.1, read on the forward strand.
AAAGACATGACTAACGAATGGATGGGCCATTCGTTTGTCATGTATATTACACTGAAAAATATTATTATTAATATTGTATAATTGTATTATAATATGGTTTAATAGTATATTATTTCTTGTATCAGGTTCTCTCTTTTATTGCACCTACCACTATTTTTCTCTGCATGACCTAAAGGTTGACCCGTAGAATATGCCTAAGGCATTAAGTCCGCTTCTGTATTTTAATGTGCATAAAGAATTTAATAAATAAATAAATTAGAAGAGAAAAATAAATATTTCGACCGAAGAGTTTGAACTCGGAATTCAGAGCGAATATTCTCTTACTTATTATTTGTTAGCGTTATCATACTTCTACCAAGCACGCCTTTCGATATAATCTAAACCTAAATCCGAACTACACTTCGCATGTCTAACCGAAATAAACACGAAACATTACGGCATGGTGTAAAGGATGATATTTAAGGAGCGTTTCACACTTGACACGCACGAACTGACGAATCTAAAATAGTAACACTATAGAACAGGGATGTTGAACCTAACTTGGATACCATATAACCATTTTTACTTATGATGTGCCAGTTCTTTTTTTTTCATGTTTGCTATATGGCGATCTGTGTTCAACAAAATGAGCCACTCTATGGCTTTACCATAGTACTGGAAATTCGGAAGGTAGCTCAAAAAAGATTTCAATGCGTGCTCATTCTATTATTGGGTCCCCTATTCAGTTGAATCAGCTGGTTAGAGAGGAGACACTGTGTTTTCTGAGCCTTGTGTATACTACACACCATTAATACCTGCCACACCTACATACCTGCTGTGTCACAAACAACGCGGCAAGCAGGTAAAACGAAAGGGGGCAAGCAGAGCAGCTTAGAGTCTCAAAATGTGGACTTGAAACAACGAGGTCCAGTTAAGAGCTCGTGCGATGAGGATGGTTTCACAAAGGTGGAGAAGAAGAAGAAGAAGAAACCTCCTTGTCAGAACCAGTGCGGTACCGCGCTGGCAGGACCCAACATGCTGCTGCGTCCAGCTATACCCACGACGCAGATGTATGTATCGAGACTACATCACACCACGAAGGTTGAGGAGATCGTGGAGTATGTACGTGTAAAAACAAACTGGACTTTGAGAGTCGTGCAGTTGGAGTCGCGCCATAACACTAATTTCAAGTCGTTTGTGGTGCGGGTGCCGACTCAACACTTGGAGACCTTCCTCAAAGGAGAGTTTTGGCCGAAGGGTGTCGTGTATCGACGATTTCGTGGAAGAATACCGACCTCGCAGCGAAACACGACGCCGTCATTTCGTGTGCAATAGTGCAAAGTAGAAAAATAGATTAGTTATTGTATGTTGTTAATATGTATTAGTTTATTATTTTTAAGATTATTCTATGTATTCTGTCTATGGGCCTTAGTTGCCTGAAAATAAAGAATTATTAATATATTATTAATTAATTAATTAATATACTCAATCAATTTCCTTAACCTTTTCCTAACTAATTTGAGGTGGTTTTTCAATATAATCAAATGCAGTTGAATACGAGTGTTCTATATGAAAAGACTGACCGTTTGACTTTTATAACCCAGTCACTAATATAATATCCAACAGCAAGACTGGTTGTCAGATTTCCAAAAGGCAAATCGAAATCAAAGTTACACACTCCAATTTAGTGTTAAGACTCATAATAAATAAATAAATGAGTGAAGGAAGGAAGGTTATAAAATGAGTCCTAACATCAATAGGTAATACATACATTTATCAGCCCTGTAATGTTCCCACGGCTGGCCTTCTCTCTAGCAGAGATAATGGGCGGTAATCCACCACGCGGGCCCATTGCATGTTAGTCTATTAGATAGATAATACTATAAAAAAATATTATCGGTATAATTTTAAACGTAAATAATAACAATATCATCTTTTAGAGTTTTATGTATAATACCATAGGTTCAACATCTCTGCCAGAAGACGTGAATTCTTTAGCCATTCGGTTATTGTTTGCTCAAATTCCCTAATTTTTTTTATCAATCTTTGCCTCCATTTCTGAAGACGTTGTTGTCAGGTTGGTACAACGACTTTGTCAAGTGATTTTGTAAAGAAGATTTCAATTTATGCTTTAAAAAGTTCAATTTAACTTAGAAGTAATGATAATAGAACACAGTTCAAGTTTATTCTTTAACTAAATATTGTATGACTTTGAGGTCATCAATAGATTTTTTATTTTTTTATTTTGAAAATTTTGAAAATAGAATTCGAATTCGTCATTAGTTCTTAGGTTACGCAATGTTTAAGTAAACATTTAAATAGGTTCTATCTAAACTTAATTTGAAATTCTTGTATTTATGTACCTAAGCAAAATATTTAGGTACATAAATGCAAGAATTCAAAATAAATGTAAATTATACAGTCAGGAGTATTCCAATTATCTCTTCTATCAAATCATTTGAGCTAGAAATACCTAGAAATACAGGCAAAACAGACAGCCGGGGCGATTCCATAAATATTTCGTATCTATTTAAGCATGGAACCCCAAACGAACCCTTCATATTGAATTCGTTACGCACTGGACATATTTGTCATACCGAAAATTTTGGGGCAAGTGAACCCTTTTGACCGGTTCCCGTCATTCCCGTGCCACTTTGCTGAATGAATAATTAATTATGTACGTGTGTATTGCCCTTAACTCTAGCTGGATCAATATTTATGCATTTTGACGCGTGGTTATCGGAATTAGTAAGTCTGTATATGTGTTACAGTTAAAACTAGTTTTGAGTAGCTGTAGTTAAAACTCATAATAAGTTAAAACACTTCATCTTCGTCTTACTATTTTAAAATACAAAATGTTTCAGTTATCTATAAGTACCTAGTACACTACAATGTTTTTAAAATGGTCAAAAAAAAATCAATCAGTTCAGTTAGTAAATTTAAAGTAATTTGGTTACCGCCTGCCATTCCTCCAGATCATGGCCTGAACCAGGACCCACCGCGAGTAAACGCCACCACCGATAGCTTCCTCGAGGAAACGGTAGTGCTCCGCCCAAGCGGGGTACACCTCCACCGTATGTTCCACCGTGTCTTCCCGGCAGTACACACAGTGGTGACTCCCGGGCGTTTCTTCCACCTGTGTAGGAACCTCCCGAACACCATGTCCGGTGAGGACCTGCGTCATGCGGAAGGTGAGGACGCCGTGACGCCTCTCCAGCCTTTCCTTAAAGAGGGGACTTACCTCCATGATTATGGCGTGCCCAATACAGATTGGTCATATGGTGGTTCAATTAGAGGATGATTCATTGAGACGTATCGTTGGTTCCAGTTTTTAAACATAATTTTGGGCAATTTTTTTTTCAAGCGAGCGTTGTTGTTTGCGTTTGTTTAAAAAAAAGTAAAACAGAAGGTATCTATTTATAATTTTAGATATTTTGTTCCATTGTCAGTGACATATATTTCAGCGGAACTTTACGCAGGTTGGTAAGTCTTTTTTTTCATGCGGTTTAATCGTCCTGCTGTCGCATGATGCTACAAGTCCGTTGGGTGTTGTAAATTTTAAGTCATGATACTCGTACCAAAGAAAAGTGTAGAGAATTATTTTTATAAAATAAAAACTTTATCTTTGTTATGCTTTTCATGTAGGGGTTTTTTTTTGGTGCGAATATAATGACGGAACGGCGAAGCGGGAGATAGTGTCAGACTTTTACTGACTAAAAACCCAGTCCTGTTCCTTCGTTGCCCTTCATACCAGGGCCGAGTCTTCCTTTCAGAATCAGACCCTTGGCCCCAGTAGGCTTCGACCCAGCTAGGCTCCTATGGTTGCTGACATCTCCTTGAGGCGTGCGTAGAACACTACGCGCCGTCGACGACTTGGACAGGATCCGGATGGTTACCGGACGGTCGCAAGCCCACGCCTACGGTAGATGTAGGGGTTTGCTATAATCGCCACGCTTGGCAAGCGGGTTGGCGTTCATTGTGGCGACACTTGGACTTTGGACTGTCTTCCAACCGTGCACGTCTTTCGGGTGAAATGATGATGATCATGAAAAGCGTTATATAAAAGGTAATATCTAATCGTCTTTTTTTGAAAAAATTAGGCAATATTAAGAAACGTTACGGGCCTTATTATCCATACTACCATACTTTTAATATTATAAATATAAATGTAACTCTCTCCATCTGTTACGCTTTCACGGTTAGTCTACTGAACCAATTTTGATGAACTTTAGTAAGGAGAAAGCTTGAATCCAAGGAAGGCATAGGCTACCTTTTATCAACCGACATTCACGCGTACAAGTCCACTGGCGGAAGTGTTGTATTAATCCTTGTTATGTGCGTATTACCTATTTATAAAATTTTATGGTTTGTACTCTTTGCTCTATTCTTGTCAATGACTTTCTATTTAGCTGTTCGGTTCTAATAAATGAAATTCAGGACTTCTAACATTAAGACGATTGCTCTCTCAACAAGAAGCTAGTAATTTATTAGACAAATAACCATTTGATAAGTTTAAAACATTGGTTAGAAGATTCCTTATTCAAAATGTTCTACCTGGAAGAAGTATAGATGGAGTAGGATTACTATCCTACTCCATCTATACTTCTTTTTAATCATTTGAAGGATATTTTCCCTGAAATTTTGGATTGCCCCAAATATAAAATAAATTCAATGCCAAAAATTAGTGTTGCAACTCATAAATACTTGCAACACATAAATAAATTAAATAGTCAATTATTTAGAATGCTATAATTTTTTATGTTTAGTTCAAATCTTGCCTTACTATAAACCTTTTCCTCTAAACTTCTTTCGATTACCGTAATTAGAGACAAAATAGAAAGATAATGAGAGAGCGAACGCCGGCGTTCGCTTGAGGTTCAATTAAGGGCCTATAACACCACTCGATATTCAGACAGTCTTAGTCTATGTTTATCTATTTATCTCATTGTTCTGTTTCATTCTTTTACACAACATTGGCGTAAGTTGCTCTTTTTCTTGTGTGACGCTACATAGACTAAGACTATCTGAATATCGAGTGGTGTAATAGGCGCTTTAAGACTTTTTTAGTCTACTGCTGCTCACTTGACTGGGTGTTGTCGAAGTTTGCTAATAAAAGCTGACTCAAATGTATATATTAGTCTATGGAGTATATAATTTAGTTATTCACTGGGATCACCTTGCTGTGATATCACAATAGAATGGCCCTTCATATATCACAAGATGGTCTTCCCGTCCAACTATAATTTAGGTGTCTTCAAGGCTAGAGTGAATAGGCTCTTAATAAACTAGTGCGCCTCACCATCAATGATTGCATCGCTGCTTACCATCAGGTGGGATCGCCGTCAAGCACTGGTTTATATGAATTAAAAAAAAAAAAAAAAAGATATGTCATCTGACCCAAAAATCGTAAACATGACATTAAAAAATTTCGAACACCGCCTCGATATTTCAAAACTGTCTATCCGACGATTTTGTTTAATTATTTCTACCGGGAGATTTATGTGCCGTTAAGTGTCAACGTCAATATGGTCGGCGACGGAGTGGAAAATAACTTGCAATTTATTCCCGGCCAAACTAGTGGCCCTATTCTGTTGAGCGAGTGCCCGTCAAAGTCGCTGATGTGGTAAAAATGTATGGATCTGAATGTCGACGCGACGCGAACAACAGTTTATCTTTATGAATGATTGCTTGCTGTGTACTGAATTTGTATTTGTTGTTCAATCTAGATGTGTGACAAAAATCCCAGTTTGAATTGTATTATTTTTGGTAAAGTTTGGTTATATAATATGCAGCAGTTTTGGAAAATTTAAGCCTAAATAATAATAATAATTGTGTCAGGCAACGGCTTAATAGCCAAGAGCCTCGACCAACACCTTAGGAGGCTCGCGTTAGGCGGCTGGATCAAGGGCTTGATTCAGAAAGCAGTTCTCCTGGAGATGTATTGTTAGGAGGTTCCTTTCTCTGGAGCCCTGACCGCCGGTAGCTTGGACCCTGTTCCCGATACCGGTGGGACACTATTTTTTATATTTTTAAATTTATTTTATTGAAATATTTAAAAATATAATTCATATGTATTTACTAATGAATAAACGAAATAATAATTAATAGTTTAATTGGCAATGCTTCTAACCAGTACATTTTATCGAGCCGTCAGAGAGCCTCTCGCCTGGACACGAGTTACCATAGTCAACCAGGAAAACTGTGAACAGACTTCGCACCCAGGTTGGGCGCCTTTGCTGCGCAATCACCACAGGTGGGGTGTTCTAGAACAGTTCCAATCTTCAGTATTTGTACGGCGTCTCTCCATAGACCATGTCTCACCTTACATTCTACATCACGTGCCCTGCTACATGTTCACGTAGGGATCTAATAAAAGCGTCAGCGCACGCCATTGCCGTGGCCGAATACTGGGCCAGCCAAAGAATTCTCTTAAAAAAAATAAAACTAATTTTGCCATCGCCACACTAAGATAAAGACAAGACATGTACATTTCTGTACAAATTTTTCAATTTTATTTATTTATCCTTACCCCGGGTATTACCCGGGGGAAGGATAAATAAATAGCTAAATAAAAGCTAGAAATTTACAACAGTAGATCAAATCTTGAAAAACCATATTGAAAATTAGATTCAGCCTTATCTGCTGCTCGTTTTTTGCTCATGCGCTTGTTCACATTACCATTCAAAGTGGCAAAGCCTGGGCACGTTTTCATCACACTCATATGACCACGATGTGGAGTACTTCGAAGCCTAAGTGTATTTGTATTTGCATAAACATATGTATTCGTAGTTAGTTATTTATGTTCAGTTGGCCTTTGCGTTTCAGGGACATGGGAAGTCTTTCGAACAATCCCGCAATACCTTCATCCTTATGTATTATAAAACAAAATCCCTCATCGCGTCTCTCTGTCTGTCTGTTTGCGATAAACTCAAAAACTATGGAACGAATTTACATGCATACGGTTCTCACCAATGGACCGAGTAATTCATAAGAAATGTTTGAGTGTGTGTGTGTGTCTGTATTATGATAGAGAAAACCTGAGAATTTAATAGAATTCTAATAACCATGCAAAGCTGTGGCGGTTGGTCTACAAATATAGAAAGATGAAGCTTACCTATTTCAATACACGAGTCATCATCATCGCCATAATAATTTCAGGCGAAAGACGTCCACTGTTGGACATATGTAAGCCTCCCCCTAGTGTCACCACAACGAAATGGTCCTGTGCATCTCGCATCTATCGGATTCTCGCGATTATTACCAGGTCATCGGTCCAACTTGTGCAAAGCCTTTCACGTTGCGTCTTCCGGTGCACGGTCGCCAGTCCAGAATCTTTCGGCCCCATCACCTATCTGCTCTGCAGTTTGGCAATTCTTCGGGCTATGCCGACAACCTTTGTTCTTCTGCGGATATCTATTCATATTCACACATTCTGATGCGATCATACACTCAAGTACATACAAGTATATACAGTACGAGTATACACCCCTATTTTTTTATTAGTACAAAAAAATAGGGCTCCATCTGTACCCGTTACTGATCATATTTTTGTAGTCAAAAGTAAAAAAAAATGAAATCCCAAAATTGTCCACGAAAATTTGTCATAATTGGTAAATTCATAACAATTGCTACTAAAAAATACTACGCGCAGTATCTTTCCATTTTGATCGTCATTTATTCATTCATTATCAATAGCCTGTAAAATATTTCCATAAATTGAGTGACATTTTGGGATATAAACAAACGCTAATAACTTTGTTGTTTATGAATATTATTTATTGAGACTTTACTTAAATAATAACAAGATGTTTTCTCATAAGCTCTTTAAATATTTGTACTAATTAAAAATTTGTGGTGTATATTATTAGTAACCATAGTAGCAATTATCTTAAACTTAACATCTATCTCTAACTATCATCAATATAATTATCATAACTATCATGACTATCATCACCAATATCTTCCAGAATAGTGCCACAGGTAGTCCGGAGGCAACAACCCTTATTGTGCAGTGTCCGGACTAACTTTTGTATTGGTGTCAACTTTTTTTATTACTGAAAACTTCACTTTGCTTCCGCGGTTCCGAACTTTTGTGCTTTTAATTTTGTATGCATTATTTTTCCATGTAACTAATGGAAAAACCAATATGACAAGGTTTAGTTTTTTTTGTAGAGATTGTTAACAGATATTATATTAGCTAATGGAAAGTTAGTGAATCAAATAACTATATCCGTATTCAGTGGAGTGAGAGGCTGTGTAAGCCTTATGATGATTCTTGATTTTTAATGCTACAAGGTATTCTCTACCAGTCAACTTTTTTTTAATAATATAGACTAGCTTGACAGCGATCCCACCTGATCGTAAGCAGTGATGCAATCGTTGATGGTGAGGCGCACTAGTTTATTATGAGCCTATTCAGTCTAGCCTTGAAGACACCAAAATTATAATCGGGCGGGAAGACCGCAGCGGGCAATTTGTTCTAGTCCTTTAATGTACACTGTATATACGAAGAGGAAAAACGCTTAGTTCGGACCGTAGAGGTATTAAGAATGTAAGGATCTCGTCGACTCGTCGTACGCGTGATGGGTTGTCCGATGGTAGAAAGGTGATGGCGGAATCAAGTCGTGCAATTCCCGCGCACACTCTCCAAAATGCCAAAATGTCTTTCGGCTTAAAAATAATACACTGTGATAGGTGTGTACAATAAATTAATTATAAGAAACATTTGGGAAAGAATGAAGTATCAACATTTTACATAACTATACAACGTTGTAACATAATAAACGCTCATACTGAAAGTATTATCTTCAGAACCTATTTCAGCTATTTTAAAAATAGTTTTTTAACGTTTTTTATTATTTAATTTTGGTTCTAGGACATGCCGGTATCCTCACGATGTTTTCCTTCACCGTTTTGAGAGCAGTTGTGATGAAGTAAATAACACAAAGTAGTTCGCCTGGCTGGGTTTGAACCCGCGACCTACAACTCGTAAGTCGGGGCCGTTACCACTCGGCCACCACTGCTCATTGCTGCTGTTTGCCTAAATTAGGATAAGTAGTATTTTCAAAGAACACTAAACAGTGGTTAAATTATGATTGTTACGTAATTTTCTGGTCAGTGTGTACAAGAGTGTGCATTATTCCATTTTCATGTTATATACTCGTAATTATGCTAAAATAATAAACTAATAAATACTGTGATAAATATCAAATCACTCTATCTCTATAAAAAAAATCTGCTAATCTGGAATGGATAGACTGCACTTGTTAGACGAGTTTTAAAAAATAGTATTGGCATCTTGGTTGAAAAAAGATCAACATGTACTCAAAAGAAACTACAAAGGGATTCTTACATAAAATGAGTAGGAATTTTCACTATGTAAGCAATAGACAAAGAAGTTACAGAAAAAACAAGTCTATGAAGAACAATTTAATTTAAGTACATTTTACTTTTTTAGTCCCTCATTTTCAAAATGAGTACTGCATTCACTATTCTCATTTTTATTACGACACTTGCGATGCAAACATTTAAAATTTCACACTAAAACTTGATACATCCCCAAGTGGCTATAAACCAGAATTTCATATTCAGAGCCGAGCCAACGAGAAAAGAATAAAATTGCAAGAGGGAAGTCCATAATTTTAATATTTTTAACGTCATAAAAAACGTCATTCGAACTAAAATCCTTCTCCATAGTTGAGTGGATCAAACTTTGTGTAATTTGAAACTATAGTTTAAGCCCAGCTTAAACGGTTGATTAACGAGGTGATTTACGAGAAAGTTCGCAAGTTTTACCAACTAACTATCACTACTAAAATCGTCGAGGACTTTTAAAACCAGTTTTTGAGACCGGTTTTCAATATTCTTCTTTCAAGTTTTGAGTTGAGAGTTTTTAATTAGGACGCGTGATTAAAACGCTTTATTAATTTTTAATAAGGCTTTGTGCTGATTTTGGAATAAAGATGGAGTTGAAGTGTTGGGGCGTCAGCTGTTTGTAATACGGCGGGAATAATAGTAGCCAAGAAAATCATATTAAGTTAAGGGTTGGCAACTTACTGAGAAACCAAGTTTTATTGTAACCTGTTGTAGTATTTTACAACCCATAATTCTTTATTTATTGACCATTGATCACTACTAAAAAGTTTGGTGGAGGCGTATTTCGTACACTCTGTCATGCAATTCAAAAAAAGTAAAAATATTATTCAATTACCTAATTTAAAGTGTGTATTTTAATCAAGATGATCATCATTTTAGCCGAAAGACACCCTCTGTTGGACAAACGTTTCCCTCAAGTGTCGTCACAATATCTGGGGTCCAAGGCTGTTATTTTTATAAATTCGTCATTCCAACACGATCCCATTGTTATTTTGCTAAAAGTGCGTAGTTTGCTAAATTCATAATGGTCGATCATTGGTCAGTCATTGGTCTCGTAATAGGATTGTTGTAAAATGACAATATTGAGCTGTCTCGTAACAAATTAAAAGCAATGACTGCACAACGACGTTCTAATAGTAGGACACTGATCAAAAGAACTGTCAAAATTTTAGCAGATTACCGCAAAAGTGCGTCAGACATACATTTGTCATTATACGAGATTACCGTTCTATGCCATTTCTTTCAATGGAGTGTCAGTGGTTGACCATTGGAAAGTCATAATGATGCCATTATATTAATAGATTACCAAACATGTCAAAATCAACAATTATGAAGTCAATGATAGACCATTCTGACACTATTGTAATAGCAGACTTGAGGCCCAGGGGCCTAAATCTGCTATTTTTATAAATTCGTCATTCCGACACGATTCCATTGCCACTTTGCTAAAAATTCGTAATCTGCTAATTGATAATGATCGATTATTGATCGGTCAATGGTCTCGGAATAGAGTTGTCTACCACAACTTTGAAATGACAATATCGAGCTTGTTAAAAACAATGACTGCACAATGACGTTCTAATGGTAGGTCACTGATCAAAGGAACTGTTAAAATTTTTGCAGGTTACCGCTTACGTCAGATATTCATTTGTCAATATGTATGTGATTACCATTCTATACCACTTCTTTCAATTGAGTGTCAGTGGTTGACCATTGGAAAGTCATAATGACGCCATTATATTAGTAGATTACCAATCTTGTCAAAATCAACAATTACGAAATCAATGATAGACTATTCTGACACTATTGTAATAGCAGACTTGTGGCCCAGGTCTTGTGCGTCTCGCATCCATCGGATACCCGCGACTCTCATCAGGTCATCGGTCCACCTTGTAAGATGCTTACCAACGAGGCGACTTCCAGCACGCGATCACCACTCTAGAACCTCTGCCTCATCAACCATTTGTCCTGCGAGCAATATGCCCACTGCCACCTAAGTTTGGCGATTCTTCGGGCTATTTTGATAACCTAGGTTTTCCTGCGGATATCTTCATTTCTGATTCAATCACTAAAGGAAACTCCAAGAATAGCCCTTTCCATTGGCTTTTGAATGACTCTGTATTTCACTAATAAACTTAAAATAACAGAATATTGAGAAACTAAAAAAATTCAAGTGTAAATTTATTTATGTATCGTTTATTTCAGGCATTAATTAACCCATATTCATATTATAGAATTAAAAAATAAAATTGTTATAACATAATAAAATAAAATTAAAGTAAATACATTAGATTTTATAAATTATTAAAACATTGATATTATTATTGATTGTAAATACGATATTTACATTAATTATTGATCGATTTTCAGTAAAACATACCAAATAACTGGCGATCTTATGGCAGTTAGTCGTTAAAGAAACTTTGTTATCGCCGTATTGGCAAAATAAATTCACAAAAAAAAAACTACTATACTGAAAAGCGAACCAACCTTTTCATCTACATAGAGGTACCAACTTAACAGGAAATTAATTCCAAAACATTGTACCGTATGTAAAGTGACAGTCAACCAGTTAGTATACACAGTGATTAATTAAACTCTTCATTGTTAACACGTCGACTTGCCACGACAAAGGCTGTATCGTTCATACGATTTGTTACCTGTCAGATCATTTTTTTTTTCTGTACATTAAATGCGGGCAGAAATGGTAGGGTACGGTGATTAGACAGAACGATGTGTGATTTTGGAGTTCCTTAGTGTGGTTCCTTATTTGCGGTTTTTCAGTTGTAAAACACCCTTTTTATTTTATGCTTTTATGTGCAAAATCGGCACGACTTTCCTCATAAAAACATGGCTGTCGTCCTTAAGAATTGGAATGAAAAAGCAGGGAACCGTGATCGTTGGAAAGAATGGAGCTCCCTCCATTCTTTGTCCAGCAATGGGACAATACGGGCTAGCTATAATGATAATAATGTGGAAAATCATCAAATAACTGCTCTCACTCTTAGTGGAGCGTGATGGAGTGTCAGCCTTTTAATCATTAAAATCCACCTATGGTCTTCTAGTTGACTTTTGCGTTTCAGGCCGCAGTAACTCTATTAACAATACCATAGCTTAGTTGGAAAATTGCTGAAGGTGTAATATTGAGGGCTCTGTTTGTATCTCTCCCTGATGTGATCAAATCAGAAATAAAGAGATCCAGAAGAGAATCATGTAATTAATATAGCCATAGGGCTGAAGGATTGCCACACTAGAGTAACCAGGGTACATTGCTCGCATAACTGCTGCCGATGTAGCTAAAAAGTTCAGGAGTAGCGATGGCGTACAAGAAGACGCATCGTTGGAAAGTGTTCTACAAAGTTAGCTCATAACTTAGTAAGAGTCGTGAGATCACTTTGGACACATAAAACATGCTACCGTTTGGCTTGGCATAGTTCAGGTGAAACCTGTATTCAGCAGTGGATGTTTTGCAACTTAACATCTAACCAAAAATCAGGCTTTGAGATCGTTGTTTACTTCATTTAAAATGAGAATAATTATTTTGTTATTATCAATAGCAATCTTGAAAAGAAAAAAGAAAATATTTATTTATTAAGTACAGCAAAATAGCCATTAATACTAAAATTCGATAATCCTTTCACTCTTTCTTCTCACAGAATCGCAAACTTTCTAATAATATTTTCTTCCATTCATCAGCAAAAAAATCTATTCCAGGGTTGGCCTCCACGAGCGCGTTGAGCATCGTTAGCATACGCGGTATAGGGGAGGTGGATCGAGCTACAGTGCGACAAAATAGGACATTAAATTTATGCTTTCTAGAGCGATTGTAATTATTTGGAACAAATAATTGACACAACTGTGCATGTAAGTCGGACGCATCAGTGTAACCATTAATAATTTTATAGGCTGTTGTAATTTGGTCAACAGCCCGCATTTAAGCATTCTAATATAAACATAGTGGGATACATATATGGATAGTATCCGAATAATCCGTACTGGGTTTATGGCTAATTCTTAGGTTGTCTCTACCATAAAACTCTGGAATTAGCTTCCCCTTGAAATCAAAAAAGCCGAAAGTAAATTTTCCTTCAAGCGTAAAATTCGGAACTACTACTTGAAGTCCTCTCAACCTTAGATTGGTCTTCGTCAAAATTGTTATTTTTAAGTTTTCCTAATTATAATGTATTCATTAGTTTATAATGTTAGCATATGTAAGTATTTTATTATTATAACTTAATTTAATGATACTACATTCCACTTGATATTTGTCTTGGTATTCTGTCAACAGACAACACTGTGGTAGAGTGTTGTCTCTTTTAACCCAAAGGTTGACTGGTAGAGAATGCCTTGTTGCATTAAGTCCGCCTATGTATCACTACTGTACATGAAGTTTAAATAAATAAATAAATAATCGCTTATATAGGTACCTGAGAAAAGATTACTCATTAGTGCCAGATTTTTTAAAAACTTGTTTTGAATTTATATTGTAGCAACGTTTATGTATCAATATCACAGTTTTTCACGCGATTAGATCATGAACAACAATTCAAAATCAAATATCGGGTAGTTGCTCGAACCATACATAACACCCGTCAGGTCGGAAGATCCTCCCTTTTCAACGAAAATTACGAGACTTTATACTCTGTTTCACATATATGTAAAACATTAAAGTAACTTTTCCAATATTTGTAAAGATCAGCATTATCAGGTGGTGTTTGTAAATTGTCGCATTTATCAGTTAAGAACGGATTCTCCATTACAAAGCATGTGCCAATTGGAATTAATAACGAACAAATCATTCAATTCAATCACATTCACTGATTCTCATACAAAACGTGAAGATCTATTGTATTTTGTCATTCATTATCAGCCAGTAATTGTCCAATTGAATGGCTTCGGCCTCTTCCCGAGCGGAGAGGAAAAAGCATTGAAAAAATTAATGATCATCTAGATACCTCCATGCTCTTTGGCGATTTCAACAAATTGGTGGTTGCACGTGATGTTTTCCTTCACAGTTAGAGAAAATTAAAATGAACGTATGGCACCTGTTAATTGGTAATTTAACGCTAATTGTGAATTGGTATTTGAAAGACTTCTTAAGGTACATAGTTACTCATAGTTTTGTGTCAAGTTTCGTGAACTTTCTTGTCCATACAAAACTGCTTTTTAACCGACTTCAAAAAGGAGGAGGTTCCACGTTCCAGGCTGAATGTATTTTTTTTTATGTATGTTCACCGATTTCTCGATTAATTACGGACCGATTTTTAATTTTTTTTTTTTGATTGAAATGTTATGCTTCCGAGTTGGTTCCATAGAAATATTGTTATGATCTGATCATGAACTTTAAAGATATGGAACAGAACTCCTCATATGATCACAGTAGAACTGTCGTAACAAGTAAAATTGCTTAATTTATACGTGTAGTCGATGACTGACTGAAAGAAGAGGGGGAATATATCGAACTGATCTGATGATGAAGCCTGAAGTTAGGTACCGGAACTCTGTAATAAATTAATGTAATGTAACCGTGTTTGGGATTATTAGAATTGTCATGAGATGCACTTTAGCTTAAGGTATTTAAGTTTAGCTGAGGGGTACTTTTTAATGGTGGTACCATAACTAAAATAGTAAAATAAAAAACTTATTACAAAAAAAAAAGAATATACAACCGACTTCAATGTAAAAAATAAACACTGAAAAGTGCAAAATAATTTTAATTTCGGAAGTCGGTGTTAAATAACGAAGAGACAAAATTATTACAGAAACACCGACTTCCGAAATTAAACTTATTTTGCACTTTTCTGTTTTTTTTTTATTTTTTATTTTTAAGTATAATACTACAATAAATTATTTGATATCCGATTGATAGCCTAATTAAAATAAATACTAAAAACCAAGAATAGCACCGAATTGCACTGGACCGAAATATCTGCATGGAGTGGCCAAACTTAAAAAAAAAATATGCGGGGACGAACTAGGACCATGCGTTAGACAATGCTCCAGCAACCTTATTTAAATGAAAGACAAATGTCGCTTACCTTCAGGTGGGATAGTGGTAAAGGGCACACCTATCAATAACAAAAAAACTGTGCAAGTGCGAGTCGGACTCGCGCATAGAGGGTTCCGTACAAAATTACATATGAAAACATTTCAATTCCCAAATTGAGTTACGAAGATTTTTCCGAATCGCAAAAAACGTTTTTTTTTTGTGACGTAACTACAAATTTATAACTTTTAGATTTTTTATTATACTTGTGCTATGAGACCTTGCTTCATTCCAAATTTCAGGATTCTAGGTCAACGGGAATATTGGTTCACTTATGAATTTTGGTTCACTTGAGAGTGTCCAAATATACGTTTTTTATGACATAAACGGCCGTATCTTTTTTTTGTTAACCCTAGATAGCTAACCTTCTTGTGTACCCTATTTAAGCTAACCATCCGTCGATACGACGGGTATTTGAAAAACTATTTTTTTACCATAAAATGCAAACTTAATCATCCCGTTGTTTTAATTGAAAGTTAATGAAAAAATTTCTGCATAGTTACAAGTGGACATGTCAAAATCCTGAACCAAATGTTGGGGATGTAGTAGTAGTGAAGGAAGATAACTTACCTCCTTGTAAATGGCTTTTGGCTAGAGTTGTAGAGAAACACCCAGGTCTAGACAAAATTACGCGGGTTGTCACTTTGCGCACCTCAAAGGCTTTAATAAAAAGGCCTACTTCAAAAATATGCATGTTACCTATCACACAGTAGTGATATAAGATACAGATAGTTTTCTTTTTGTATATTCTTTTGTGTATTGTAAAACAATAAATTTGTTAATTTAGTTCTTGATATTTTCATGGTGGGCGGTGCCCGTGTAAAAGTAGTTAGTATAAGGACTTAGCAATAAAAATACGTTATCCAAATTAACCTTATTTATTTATTTTTATTACTACAGTAACTTTTCATAGAACTGAAAAAAGGAACATTTTATAATTAAAAACTTTAACATGCAAAATCAATAAAAAAATATAACAACGTTCAGTCTAATTGTTATATATATGGCACTTAGGAACATAATAAGTAATTACAATATAAAAATAATTATTGGTCTTTGGCACATGTGACACAAAAATCAACTTTATGTTCACCACATATCGCTACCTTACAATTTCCGCAAATACTTTTAGTCATACGCTTTTTCTTGTAGTGGCACTTCCCACACGTCTTTCTTTTCCGATTTTATCCTCTTGAAGAAGTTGATGACTCTTCTTCATCAAGAGAGGCTTGGCCTGATGGCTGCTGGTCTTGACTGGTAGTTGGTGGCTGCAATGAGAGAACGCTCCTGATTTTTTCTTTTACTTGCGTTGGCATCGTTGTTTTGGCTAGCCTTGTCTTTAGCCAAGGATCGAAGCCTAGTTGAAAATGAAGTGTTTTCATAAAATTCCTCCGTGGAACTACTTTTCGCCCTGCCGTTAATAAATTCTGAGACTGTATAATGTAGCTATTGATTGAAGCTATGTTTCTTTGGGGTAGTTGTATGATACAGTTTTGTGAGGTTTCTGGAGGGGCAGTATCTGAGCTACTTGACATAACTCGTTCCATGGTTAACGGTACGTCATGTGGTGGACTTACATTTCTTTCTTCGGTATCCGATGGTTCATAATTTTCATCACTTTGGACATCATCTTCCACCACAAAATCTTCAGTCTTACTGGCAGAACCATCATCAACAACATCGTCACTAAGCTCTTGGTTTAGCAGGTATAATATTCTATCTTCATTTACTAAAGACATGGTTCTACAATCTACAAAGAAACACAACACACGTCAAAAATATAAATGCACACTCAAATCAAAAAGCTAACGGTAAAGCTAACCATCCGTCGAAACGACGGGTAAAAGTTACATATCTCAAAAACTGCGGTACTTACCAGTTTGGTGCGTGCGCCACTGCAACGAACTCACCGGCGACTGAGTTGACTAAAAGAGCCAAGGCGCTCGGACACATCGTTAAAAAGAGACAACGATATTTCTTTGCGCTACCCGTCGATTCGACGGAGGTTAGCTATCTAGGGTGAAGTTTGATTTTCTCACAACTTCAACGAACCTCAAACTTGAGTATATGGTTTTGGTTTCAATTCGATACCTCTACGCATTCCCGAGATAAAGGGTCTTGACAGACAGACAGACAGATGGACAACAAAGTGATCCTATAAGGGTTCCTTTTTTCCTTTTGAGGTACGACACCCTAAAAAAGTACTAAATAATCAGCAGCGTTACTATTTTCTTTGCCCACGTAATACAGTTTTAGTCTCATGTTAGTAGTCAGAAGCAATTCTAATTAACTGTAAGTCACTTTGTTCGTTTACTTCGTTCACTTAGTCAACTCCTCTTCCAAACTTGGAAAGCCTACAACTTAGTTTTTAGAAGTACTCTCCATGTCTAAGCAAGCATATACGTACAATGTTTGCAAGTGTCAAATGGGAGCTGGTGTAATAAAATTTTGATTAAAGAACCTTTCATTTTAGGATTCCGTACCCTATAAGGAAAAAAACGGAACCCTTATAGGATCACTTTGTTGTCCGTCCGTCTGTCTTTCTGACTGTCTGTCTGTCTGTCAAAACCCTTTATCTCGGGAACGTGTGAAGTTATCGAGTTGAAATTATACAAATCATATACTAAGGTATGCGGTCCCTTGAAGCTGTGAAAAATCAAAATACTGAGTTAATGAAAAAAAAAGATACGTCCGTTTATGTCACAGAAAATATGTATATCGACACTCTTAAGGGAATCAAAATTCATAGGATACTTCCCGTTCTCCTATAATCCTAAAATTTGTCATGAAGCAAGGTCTCACAGCATACGTATAGGAAAGAACCTGAAAACTGTAAATTTGTAGGCATGTCACAAAAAAAAAAAAAAACTTCTTTGTGATTCGTAAAAATCTTTGAGACTCGATTAGGAAATTGAACTGTTTTCTAAGGTAAGTTTGTACGGAACCCTCAGTGCGCGAGTCCGACTCGCACTTGCCCAGTTTTTTTTTAATATATTTAGCTTTTTCCATAGTTTTTATTATCTGCCAGGAGTTGAAATTGAAAGAGTTATCCCTACGCAGAAGGTACCGTTGTCCTCGCAAAAAGTGTAATTGAAGGAACACTGTCGTTTTGGTCAGTAAAAATATGACATTTCTTCCCGCTCCACCCAGAGCGCGAGAAGTCATTTGATAATTTCCCACGAAAAAAAAACGGATAAGCAATTCAGTGCTTCTACAGAAGCGCCAAGATAAATGGTAAGTTAACAACAAAATATTATATCTCTTTCATAAAAAAAGTATGTTTACAAAATGGTATTTTATAAACACGATTATAAATGTTGTTTTAAAATATCTTCTCAACTGTCAAAACACGGTTTCCCATTATAAAAGAGATACGGTATCGGTTCATTATTAAATGAAAACAACATTTACCTTTTGTGATATCAGTTAAAGAAAGGATTATTTTCAAACAATTACACTAATATTATAAAGGCGATTTTTTGTGTTAATGTTTGTTACTTCTTCACGCGCGAACGGCTGGACGGATTTCGATATTACTTGGTACATAGTTAGACCATATCCTGGAATAGCATATAGAATATTTTTTACCTTGAAAATATGATCCGTTTCTTAATATAACGCGGGCAAAGCCGGTAGCAGCGGCTAATACTAGCCAAAATATCATATATAAATTGCTTCAGGTGAGAATTAACGCACAAAGGTTGTATATAGCTGACAGATTATTCCTTTGAAGTTATTAAAATTGATTCTTATATTTGGGCTGTTGTCCGCAAATCCACATACAATCGTATAAATGAATTTATTGTACGGAAATTGATACGTTACTTATTGGGTAAAGAAAGTAATTACCAGTTTGCTTGTGAATAATATTGTGTATATACTTGTATTTAAGAGGGTCCTTTTCCACTCGCCTATCGTCAACATCGAGCATGGTTTAAAAGTTTGTTACTTCACCTAACGCAATCCAACGCGATGTTTGACGAATAGGCAACGTATATAAAAAAAGAGAGATAACGCCTGAAAACTCTGTTAGCATTCGGTAATTTACTCGAATATAAATCTAAAAACTTATTCCAGGACATACGTGTTTTTTTTAAACCATTAAAAGTTTCTGAAAAAAAAAATGTCGTTATTTAGAATCTTGACTAGATTTGCAAGGCTTCTATTCTTATATTTTTTTTTTACTTTTTTAATTTTTGAGTAAATTATGAAGTGTCAAAATTTATGCAAAATAGCACATTTTCAGAGGTCTTTACTGAATTAATTTTACACAAATTTATAAATTGATTTCAATAGAAGCCTAGATAATATCCACAAGATACTGTGTTTTTCAAATATTTAGTGAAACATTCAAACACAACAACAACATAATCTTGTAAGAGCGGTACATACATACATTTTTACTGATATGTAGAATTTGTGAAGTTAGGGTCGGTAGAGTTGGGCCGTGTAGATTCAGAAGCTTGGCTCTACATGAGATCTGATATCTTTTTCATAGGGCAAACCTTATGTGGTCGTCTTGGCAACATTTTACATGAAATGTTTTTGGTGGGATTCATTTGTTGCGAAACATTACAAAAACACTACTATGTGTCACAACAGCATTCAAGAAAACAAAATTGTATTTAAATTCTTGTTATTGGAAATTAATACACAAAAAGCATTCATTTGTAATTTATTAAGGTTTCACTTAATATTTTACAATAATGAAATTTTAAATTGACTACATTTCTGCACAAAAATATAATTATGTATGAAATAAAATTACGAAGGTGTATGTATAATTACACAACAGCTGGTATTTATCAACCTTCGATATAGGTAGTACCGTTTCATTTATTAATTTTACTTCAAAATATTACACTGGTTAACAAAGACCCCAATACATTTATGAAGGTAGAAAAGCCTGCATAGTCCAAAATTAATTAATAAAGTATAACTAATTAATTAAAAGTTAATTAATAATATTTTTTTAACACTGTTTCGTATGCCTTTTGATCAATTTCCGAGTGTTCTTATTGTCTTTCTGTGGCCTTATGCGACTTTATTTTAACGTATTTTCATCATGTAATCTAATAAACGCATATGCTGAAAATAGTAGATATGTTCAAAATCTGCTATTTCAGCTATTTTAAAATAGGAATTTTTTTGCCCTATTTTTATTGATTACGTCACCGTTAGTGTGTGCGTGCGTAGATACCAATACCGATGCACTACCAATATCATATATCGTTTATGATTGATTCCTATTTTACTTGCCAGCAATTTGGTAACTGATTTCTTAAAAAATACGAACTAAATAAAATGTCAGTGCTGAAAAATTCGGGTAGGTATTCATTTAAGTATTTCAATACGACATGGCGGTGCTCTGCCAAGGTGGGGCACACCTCCACCGTATGCTCCACCGTGTCCTCCGGGTGGTCCACATAATGGTGACCTCGTTTCTTCCGCACGAATCTGGTGCAGGAATCTCCCGAACTTACCATGTTCGGTGAGGACCTGCGTCATGCGGAAAGTCAGGATGCCGTGAGGTCTTTCCAGCCACGCCTCAAAGAGGGGACTTACCGCCATAATTATGGCGTGCCCTTTCGATTGGGGTATGTAAGAGTGTTCATTGTTCTACTTACATGTTGTATAAACGCCGTCTGGTGGACTGTAACGAAAACCCTTTTTAGGGGTCCGTACCCAAAGGGTAAAAACGGGACCCAAATACTAAGACTTCACTGTCCGTTTATCTGTCACCAGGCTGTATCTCATGAGCCGTGATAGCTAGACAGTTGAATTTTTCACAAATGGTGTATTCTGTTGCCACTATAATAACAAACGTGATTTTTTTTTGCCGTTTTTTTGCTCATTATCAATAACGCAACTGGTTTGACGCTTGAAATATTCACAGAATATAAAGTTGTATATTCAATTTAAAAAAATATAGTTAAATTAAAATAATTATTTAAGAGAGACGGGCTCCCATACAACAAACGTGATTTGTTTCTCCTATATAGTGTCTAATGATTTTAGAAAATGGTATTTTTATATGATTTTACATATGCGAACGATTACGAGTATGTTAGAAACTCACACAATGCTCTCTGTACGAGTTACATTATCGTTACGTAAAACCATTTTTCAAAAATATTTTTACAATGAAAAGTACCGGGTTCTCCGATTTTATTAAAACCTTTATGACAAAACCTATTGTGAGGCAGACAATAGACTAAAGCCATGTTATGCTAGAGGACAAAACAAGGGCAAATAACAAACTAAAGGCTAGCGTTGTTAATAAAGGCACTAACGAGAACAAAGCTGCTAGCTTAGCTTAAAGATAGACCCTAAACAACTGTGTTGTGCTTTATTTACTAAAGAACACCAAACTAAAGGGGACATTCTGCCAAAAACTATGTGTTTTTAGGGTACCGTACCTCAAAAGGAAAAAGCGGAACCATTATAGGATCCTTTTGTTGTCCGGCTGTCTGTCTGTCAAGACCCTTTATGTCAGGAACGCGTGGAGGATTTGAGTTGAAATTAAAACCATATACTCAGGTCTGCGATCCCTTGAAGCTCAAAAAAAATCAAACTTCTAAGTTAACGAAAAATAAAGATACGGCCGTTTATGTAGCAAAAAAAACGTATATTTCGACATTCTCAAGGGAATCAAAATTCATAGGGTACTTCCCGTTGACCTAGAATCCTGAAATTTGTGGCATTAAGCAAGGTCTTATAGCATATGTATAGCAAAAAATCTGAAAACTGTAAATTTGTAATTCTTTTTTTGCGATTTGAAAAAATCTTCGTAACTCAATTCGGGAATGGAACTGTTTTTAGAGGTAAGTTTGTACGAAACCCTCAGTGAGCGAGACCGACACGCACTTGTCGAGTTTTTTTTATTAAAAATATTTTATTTATTTCTTATTTTTTTTTATTTATTGTTATTATAATCCAACTTATACTAACAGTTTACACCACACATATAAATTATAGGCACACATTAATATCGATAATACAACAAAAATAAAAAAAAAACATCAACATAACAATAATGAAAATAATATCAAAAATAATAATAATAATTAAAGTCATGTCAAAATAATAAAAATAATGTCAGAATGAAAGATTAAAAAAATAAAGTTAGTAAGTAATTAATATTACTAATACTGAAGACTAATATAAAAAAAAGAAAATTGAAACTTACAATAATATGTCAAAAAATGAAGTAGAATTTAAACGGTATTTATTGTACAGTCTCTTTCATCAGAACTTGTTATGAGGATTTAGAACTAATGGCACATTATGAAAAAGACAATCACTTATTCGACTTTTAAAATATAATAAAAATCAGAAAGATTATAGAATGGTTGTCAGAACGATAGACGCGAGTGAATTTTGATAATAATGTAAAAAAAAGTAATTTAGTGAGAATTCATCCATTTTCTATTCTGAAAATTGGTATCTTTCGAAAAACAAGTTTTAACAATATTACGTTAAGTTCAATTAGAGCAAGCAGGTTCGTCTATTCAATCGAAAACTCAGTCATTTTTGGCTATATTGGCTTACTAATTATACAATTAATTAAGAAGTAAACGAAAGTGATATTATTCACACTGAATGAACAAAATTTCCGTATTTATGAGACGCTGTCTAGAACATATAAAAACAAATTATTTGTGCAAAATAAACTCCGAGCACGGCCAGTTCATAGCGTCTAGTTCCATAAATAAGCGTATAATTTATATAGCAGTCCGTACACCAACGGGACACAAATCCTTCAAAGCTTATTACATTAAATAGGAAAATTGAGAAGGTCGGTTGCATACAAAATGCACGTACACATATACAAGCTTCACGTACAAGGAGTACAAGCGCACTCAAGACTGGCATTTGTTTGAAATCATCCTACATACGTGATTGTGCGTGCGTGCACTGATTTTAGGTGGTTGTATGTAGCTTACCTTCTGTACTTATCGTTTTATGCTCATTACCTAGATAGACTGCGTCCCAGGTGGAAATTCTAGGCACAGGGCTCTACGATAATAAGGTCAAGGAAAAATAAACACTGAAATGAATTCGTGTTTCCATCAAGCTTGAAGTTAATTTATGTTTTAAGTGTTTCTATTTTTGGATCACTAAAATTTTACAGGATCATATACTATTTAAGATTCTTTTATTGAGTTATCAGTGGAATATTTAAAGAAAGAAGACACACGTAACAATAAATAATAATAGTAATTTATTTGTCCATAAAATAGAAGGAATTGAAACAAAAATAATAAGTGTCGATATATTTATTTATACCTTTTTTTTAGGTGGGAAATCATCTAATGACATCTCCCGCCCTTGGGTGGGGCGAGAGGGCGTGTCAGACTTTTACTGACTAAAACCCATTCCTGTTCCTTTTTTGCCTTCGTTCCAGGGCCCCGGGGTTCTCTTTCGCATCATCAATGGCCCCAATATTTATTTATACCTAAGAAGAAAAAATGAGCAATGGTACCTGAGCTATGCCGAGACTGTACTCCAGGATATGGGTTTCATTCCTAAAAAAATTTTCAATGTTAGCAACAAATAGGTTGATTGTGTGAGGACATTCATGAAACAAAAGGCAAATCAATAATAACGTCATAAGATCCTTACGTGAACAGGTTACATGAAGCAAGATAGAAAGTGGGACATGGCCTTAGGAGAGACCCCACGCAAATACTGAAGATCGAAACTGTCCGCAAACCTCCACTTGGGAAGAGTATATTTGCTGTGGCTAAGGATCTAATAACAGCTTTAGCGTATAACATTGCCGTGGCCAAATACTAGACCAGGTAAGAAATATAATTTAGAAAACTTATTGTTTTACCATATACGCTAAAAAGGGGAAAAATGTTAAGGTGATGGTTGACAAGCGAGGATGAAACATGAAAACACGTTACCTACTTTGATCGCAAGTAGTAACCGGGAAAGTAAAAAACTGGGCAAGTGCGAGTTTGACCCTCGCCCTGAGGGTTCCGTACAAACTTACGTATGTAAAGAGTCCAATTCCTGATTGAAGTATCAAAGTTATTTCCAAATTCCAAAAAAAAAATTGTGACATAACAACAAATTTTCTGTTTTCAGATTTATTCCTATACTTGTGTTATAAGACCTTGCTCTATGCAAAATTTCAGGATTCTGGGTCAACAGGATATACTCTAAAATTTTGGTTCCATTAAGTGTCTAAATATACGTTTTTTGCGGCATAAACGGCCATAACTTTTCTTTCCGTTAACTTAGAAGTTTTACACATTTTTTCACAGCTTCAAGGGACCGTAGACTTAAGTATATAGTTTTAATTTCAACTCGATACGTCCACGCGTTCCCGAGATAAAGGGTATTGACAGACAGACAGACAGACGGACGACAAAGTGATCCTATAAGGGTTCCGTTTTTTCCTTTTGAGGTACGGAACTCTAAAAAAGTAAAAGAAAAATAAAAACTGAAAAGAAAACATGATTATTTGACACCCAATAAAAAACAAGTACCTACGCATAATACAATGGTTAAGAAAAGATGATGACCGGTATATTCTAACACAATTAATTTAAAACCACCATTGCACCATTAAGACCCCATCGTATTCATAATTATTATAAGGTATAATAATTTGTGATAAATTCTAGCGGCACTTGAACTCGTAATGAGCTACTTATGTTCTCCACTTTCATAATTAATTGCCTCCTGATAAATTATTCAGAACCGAAAGCCAGAGCCATCACTGGGAGGTATATTCTGTATCGATCTATAAGAATGATTTTGCTTTTGCGAAAATTATGGTCAGTCATTCTTTACCTCTCATTCTTTATTCGATGCCTCATACTTGGTTCTAAAATGTCATCATCATTATCATTTCAGCCGAAAGACGTCCGCTGTTGGACATAGGCCTCCCCAAGGCGTCGCCACAATGACCGGTCCTGTGCGTCTTGCATCCATCGGATTCCCGCGACCCTCACCAGGTCATCGTTCCACTTTGTAGGAGGCCTTCAACGCTGCGTCTTCCGGTACGGGGTCGCCACTCAAAAACCTTTCGTCCTCATCTGTTCTGCGTGAAATGTGCCCTGCCCATTGCCACTTAAGTTTGGCGATTCTTCGAGCAATGTCAATAACTTTGGTTCTCTTGCGGATATCTTCATTTGTGATGTGATCACGTAAGAAAACTCCGAACCTGCAATGGTCATGTCGCATACAATGGGCCTTTTAGGCCCATTGTATGCGACCACTTTGTGGAGCCATATGTCATCAATATTGTCATGTCTAAAATATTGGTATTGATTATTTCTATTCTCTTAAATTTTTACTTCGACAAGACGTATGCTACGAGTATAGACCAAGATCCCAGAGCTGTCAGACATAACTTATTTTCACATGGATGAAACCTTAGGTTCTCAGTAGCGTCTAATGTGCTTTGAATATCTGTGTACTTGTTGAGCTCCCCCTTGGGGAACTTTGGCAGATACGAGGTGAGAAAGGGAACTAAAAATAACGAGTTACTTAACTTAATGTTTTATGGCTGATTTTTATATATGTTTTGTAGAATATTATTCTAAAGTAGTATCATAAGTGTCAGACACTTTCCATGGATCAAAACTTTCTCACCCCGTACCTGCCAAAGTTCACCGCGGGGGAGCTCCACAAGTACACAGGTATTCAAAGTACATGAGGCGCTACTGAGAATCTAAGGTTTCATCCATGTGAAAATAAGTTATGTCTGACAGCTCTGGGATCTTAGTATAGTAGCACCAACGTGAAAATGATCCTTCGTGTTCAATCCAACTTTACCGAGTGTAATAGTTTGCTTATTATGTCATAAAAAGGTCCATTTACACTTACACTTATAAACTTTAAGCCTAGATAAGGACTGTCAAGATTGTCCATAAAGCTGAATTTCAATGAACAAATCCACAACAACAAAACTGTTTATTAATCCATCATAGTCTAAATTGTCAAATGTATAAGTGAAGTAACTAGCTGGAAATGATATGTTGTAGCATATAATAGCATAATCAGCCTTTTAATGTTCCCACTGCAGAGACTCAGGCCTCCTCTTTAGGAGAAGGAATGGGCCGTAAACCACAACGCGGTCCCAGTGCGAGTTAGTAGATGTCACATGTCTTCGAATTTTTTGTTCTTAGACAAACCGGTTTCCTTACGATGTTTTCCTTCACCGTTTAGAGAGTAGTGGTGATGAAATATGTAAATTACACAAAGTAATGCACCTGGCTGGGTTTGAATTGAACCCACGACCTAAAACTCGTAAGTCGAGGCCGTTACCACTGGGTCACCCACTGCTCATAAAACTTTGGAGTATTTGTTTCCTTAGGACAATTTTCGACCTAGTGTGTAATAATACCTTCAAAGAATATTTTTATCGTAATATATTGTAAATTTCTCATGTGAACATCGAGACACTTCTTCAGAATAAGGACACAAAACGTCTCAAAGTACGTGAATATTTATAGGTAATCTAATTTGTTTCATAATAACCGCGTAATTCATTTCTCTGCGGGAAATTCGTAATAATTGTTACCGTTGTTATTGAGATGTTTCGAGTTATTTCTCAAAATGCTGCAACATCAATTAGGTGTACTAAAGTCTCTTCCTCATCAATTCTGTTTATAGCTAATATGCGAAGGTTTTTAATAAATGTTATTACATATAACCTAGATGCTATTAATATTACGAGTACGTGTTATCATGTTTAAGTAATGAATGGTAATTTTTTTTTTAATATGTTTATTTAGATGTTCACGCATCAATGCTTAAACGGATTTGTTTGATGTTTAGAACATCGTGTATACCTACTGTAATGCTGATTATGCCATTGGATACTTTCTATCCTGCCCCCCTAGCCAAGTTACAACCGTTTCGTTTCGATTCTCTTTTCGTTGATCGCCTCGAGTCGGCCACGCCTCTTATTCCTTTGTTCTGACCACGTGACTGAGCGTTAAGATGACGTCAGAACAAAGGAATCGGAGGCGTGGTCAACTCGATGCGGTCGACGAAAAGAGAATCGAAACGAAAGGGTTGTAACTTGGTTAGGGGGGCTGTTGTATATATTTTTTTTATTAATGATAGGCTCGCGTTTGACCACCATCTCACCTGATGGTAAGCGATGATGTGGCCGACGATGGAGCACGCTTGCCTAGTAGTAACCTATTCACTCTTGAGTTAAAGACCCCTAAGTTGTAGCTATCAGGAAACACAGACTCCGGCAAGGAATTCCACTCCTTGGTTGTACGCACAATAGTGTTCTCAAAACGCATTGTACGTATGGGTGGGATGTCCACCATGTACCGACGGCGCAACGCCGTACGTCTAGTGGTCCGATGATGGAACGGACTTGGCGCAATTAGATTGTGCAATTCCAGTGCACACTCCCCGAAATGTAAACGATAAAAAACCGACAGGCTAGCAACTCGGCTGCGATGCCCAAGGCTTTGGAGTAACAAGTGCATCATTGCCGATGATTCTCTTGGCCCGCCTCTCAATCGACTCTAGCGCATCAAGCTGGTATTTGGCAGACCCGTCCCAAAGATGAGAACAGTACTCCATACACGATCGTACTTGCTATACCTTCCCGTGGTTTAGATAATTTTTGCATACCAGTTAGGCAAAGTCGCTGTCAGAAGATGCTCAATTTTTTTTTTGTAATGTTTTATAGCAACAAAAACAATTGGTTATCACTGAAGATTCCGTACAAATTTACCTATGTAAATAGTTCAATTCCTGGGCACGCCATAATTATGGTGGTAAGTCCCCTCTTTGAGGAGTGGCTGGAAAGGCAACACGGCGTCCTTACCTTCCGCATGACGCAGGTCCTCACCGGACATGGTAAGTTCGGGAGGTTCCTGCACCGGATTCGTGCGGAAGAAACGCCCGGGTGTCATCATTGTGTGGACCACCCGGAGGACACGGTGGAGCACACGGTGGAGGTGTGTCCCGCTTGGGCAGAGCAACGCCGTGTCCTCATGGGGGCGATCGGCGGCGGCGATCTCTCGCGCCGGGCCTTGGTACAGGCCATGGTCCGGAGCGAGGAGGAGTGGCAGGCGGTCGCCTCCTTCTGCGAAGCAGTAATGCTAGCAAAGGAGGCTGCCGATCGCGTGAGGCAACGGTCCTCACGCCCCAATCGCCGCCGGGATTCCGATCCCGATTTCCGGCCATCGTAGGCGCAGGCTTGCGGACGGCGAGCAATGGGTGGCTCGCCGTCCGACCGTCCGGTAACCGTCCGGACCGAGCCCAAGTCGTCGACGGCGCGTGCTGTTCCACGCGCGCCTCAAGGAGATGTCAGCAACTGTAGGGGCCTAGCAGGGTCGAAGCCTACTGGGGCCAAGGGTCTGATTCTGAAAGGAAGACTCGGCCCTGGTACGAAAGGCAACGAAGGAACAGGCGTGGGTTTTTAGTCAGTAAAAGTCTGACACTATCTCCCGCCCCGCCCAAGGGCGGGGGATGTCATAAGATGATTTTCCCACCGAAAAAAAAAATAGTTCAATTCCCGAATGGAGTCTCAAGGATTTTTCTGAATCGCAAGAACAGATTTTTTTGACGTGTGACGTAACAACAAGTTTACTGTTTTCAGATTTATTCCAATATCTGTGCTATAAGACTTTGCTTTCTGTCAAATTTCAGGATTATGGGTCAACGGGGAATATGATGAATGACTATTGATTATGATTCCCTTGAGAGTGTCGAAATATACGTTTTTTGCGACCTAAACAACCATATCTTTTTTTCGTCAACTTACAAGTTTGATTTTTTCTTAGCTTCAAAGGATCGCAGACTTGAATAAATGGTTTTAATTTCAACTTGACACCTTCACGCGTTTCCGAGATAAAGGATTTTGATAGACAGACAGACAGAAGGACAATAAAGTGATCCTATAAGGGTTCATATTTTTTTCCTTTTGAGGTATGGAACCCTAAAACATGGATATATGGTTATGGAATGCCTTGTTGCATTAAATCCGCCTATGTACCACTACTGTACATGAAGTTTAAGTAAATAAATAAATACAGTGTATATTGGGTAATGGGTATTGACATACAACATGAGAAAGCCTACATCAAAATGACAGAAGATGAAATCGAAAACAAATGAACTTATACTTCTATAGTCAGAAACAAAAGAAAAGGTTTTATTTACTAATGTACCTAATATACGAGTAATATGACGGTTAATGTGTGTGCTTTTTCATTTTATATTATTAAGGGCCGATTTTTCAATCATCAGTTAACTTCTATCTCGGGAATAAATATGGCGGTTTGATATATTTTCTATACAAAAGCTGTCAAAACGTCAAACATATTCTTCAGATAAAAGTTATCTGGCGATTGAAAAATCGGCCCTTAGTGTATTATGTTGTCATTTTTTCATACTGTGACCAAATGCAACCCCATTTCGTGTCTAGACAATTTCAGTTCATTCCATTTGGCTTGGAATAGCTCGCGATGAGACATAAGGTCGACAACTGTATGCTTTTAGTTTAAGTTTTCCTTTATGTAAGTTATTTTCTTAGTGTACTATAAAGTACATATAAACAAATAATAATGTCTCCTTTGTTGTCACACCTGATAATACCCTCTCTCAATTTATAAGCCAAGGAAACCTTTTTACTTGAAGATCCGACTTAGTATGGAACACATCTTCACCTCTCCTCTTATATTTTTAGGTTGTCTGATTTTTTCTATAACATGTAAGATTAGAGATTACTCTAATCTTACATGTTATAGAAAAAAATCAGACTAAGCCAGTCTTATGTTTTCACATTTCTAGGTCACTGAGAATATTAAATGGAGTTCCGTTTCAAGAGCAAATATTATTTAACTGTCTTGTACCACTAGACGGTTTCGATCAAATGGAGTTCAATACTTCTTTCTATTATAAATTAAAGCGTATATGTTATTCTGATTTATCTATATAATATAAAAGGAGAAACTGACTGACTGACATATCAACGCACAACCGATACTACTTGACTTAGGAACTTGTTTTGCACAAGACTTATTTTATGATATAGGTGAGCAATAAGAAGGGGGTAATTAGACATATAAAATGTATATTTTTAATTTGTTTCTTTTCAATCTGGTGATAAATTAAAATTTATCACCAGATTGCAATCCATCTCGGTTTTATAATCAATACCTTCATAACTCCTGTTTCCTAACAACAATATTCATTCAGGATCAACGAAGATCTATTTGTTTGGCTAACAGTAAACTTGTGTGGCGTTTAATCGATAAATCACTTTGGCCATTAACTGGCTTCTAGTCGGGAGTACTTTAACACAAAATAAGATATTAACAGAAGGCTAACTTAATACTACGACTGAAAACAAGTACACGCATACATAAACACAAAGAGAATTAAACCACTAGAGAGCTGATAGACGGATTTCGACTAGGCACACGATTTACCATTGCGGGCCGGAGGACGGGGGAAAATGCAGCGGTTGTGATTGGCTGATGCAACAATGTCAGCAAACATAGTGATGCACTAGTCAGTTTGCAACATTAATATCGATATCGAAAAAATCGACTTCGATTTATTCAGCTTTTTTGGTTGTTTAGTCATTGCATATACATGTAAGTACGTCAATATAGAACAATTAATTGAACCATTGGTGTCTACAAATCTACAAACCTCTGCAAATACTACTGCGTGTGTGTACAAATTGGTGTCTACAAATCTCTTTTTTCCAACTTCCCTTTTGCAGGTATACTGTTATTATTGTAGATACAAAGGGATTTATTTTTCCTTTTTCTTTTTATGATATATGTATACATTATTTAATTTGATTGAATGCAATTGATTTGATTTAATTTAATGTTGTTTTTTTTTTGATTTTATGCTATTTTACTGTATTGTTTGATTGACTTTATTTTTTATTTTTTTGAACCGAAATACGTTCGCTGTTCGACTTAGGCCTGTCCCAAGCGCCCAAGTGGTTTCTATATCTTCGTTTTTCCTAGAAAAATCCAAAAAAGTATTTTTTTGTTATTTCTTTTTTTTTGGTGATTTTACGTAAGAACGCGCAATTACGTAATAATAATACCTCTATACGCGCGAGGGGTTAAAAGTGTGTGAAGTATTGTGAAGCGCTTCCATGTGTGCGTGCGTTTTCACTAATTGTATAGAACCAACCTTCTGTCTCATCTCATGGCTAAGCTACGGATGGTTTCAAGGCTTGTAGACGACGGCTCGTAATTGGCAACGCTTGCACTTCTTGCAATGCAAAGTTAGCGTTATCGTTGCAATATTTTTCCCTGGAAAGAGGATTTAATTCTGGAAATGGGTTTAAAGTCACGTCTGGGACGTGTAATTTGGTGAGCTAGATAAGACTGGGTCAGAGGTGATCGGTTTAAGAATCGACGTCCCATTTTAATCACGTTTACAGTAAGTCTTTTTACGAAAGGCGAATGAGATGTTCCTTCTCAATTATTGTTATATGACTATTGTGTGATTGTAATTATGTCAGTGTCATTTTCAGTGTATTATTCTTTTGTCTTCCATCTTCATGAATGTAAGGATTAAGTCAAATTTACATACAATACAATAACATCAGCCATAATGTTCTTACTGCTAGGACTCAGGCTTTCTCTCTAGGTGAGAATATATATAGGTCGTAATCCTCGATGCAAGCTCAGTGCGGGTTGATGGATGTCACGTATTTTCGCATTTTTATGTTCTATAATATGTCGGTTTCCTAACGATGATATTCTTTGCAGTTTTAAAAGCAAAAATAAAAAACATTTCAACCCATGACCTACAATCATAAGTCGGGGCCGTTACGAATGAACAATTGGTGGCTCAGTTGTAACAGTACACAGTAGCATATATACATAAGTAACCTCCCTAGGTTCAGGCTTCAGCCCCAGTGGACTGTTGAAATCCCTATTTCAACAGTCCACTGGCGCTGAAGCCTTTGCTAAGCAGTATTACGATTATTAAATTCTGTGGAGACTGTAAACTAACAAAAAATGTGTACACAAGTACTTGGACACGTACAATCTAAAAACTGTCACTTCATCCTCAACCAATAAAAAAAGTGAC
The DNA here is from genome assembly GCA_905147345.3 of Mythimna impura. Taxonomy (NCBI): domain Eukaryota; kingdom Metazoa; phylum Arthropoda; class Insecta; order Lepidoptera; family Noctuidae; genus Mythimna; species Mythimna impura. The sequence goes on from LR990349.1 coordinate 6,983,352, forward strand.
AAGCGAAAAATTTGAATTGCAAATGTCTCTTCAATCATAATTTAGTGCACCGCCATCTATCCCTACCAGGGTCCGTACAACCCGGCTCAAGACTCTAGTTGCTGTTTGGTGTGAAGACATTTCCTGACCCGTTTATAATGTATGAGTAGAGGTGACTGATATTATACAAGTCATTATGTGGAACTGTTCCCAGTGTATCTGTTACACAAAACATTTAAAAAATACATAAAACATTTCGTAAGGATGTTTTTCAAACTAAAAGCAAGTTGGGTCCAATCTGTTTGCAGAATAGTCGACTCCTACGATGGAACTTTTGAACATAGCTTCTTCTATATATAAAAGGAGAAACTAACTGACTGACATACCAACACACAGGCAAAACTGCTGAGACTACGAACATGAACGCCTACCCCTGCCTACGCCTACGCCTGTGTATTGCACAAGGCTTTCATTCATAATTCATTCTTTCTAAACAAGCTTGGAGCAAGAGGTGCGGACTTATGGTGAATCCCATAAAGGCGCAGGTTATTGTGGTGGCCAGTTCTAGAACGGTCTCAAAGATCGACTGGACGACTCTTCCTCAAGTTTCTTTCGACAATTCAGTGATTCCCATTAGTGAGAAAGTTAAGAACTTGGAGATATTATCGATACGAACTTCTCGTGGACTGCCCTGCTACAGGATGTCAGTTGCAAGTTATTCGCATCTGCTTCATCATTGCGAAGACTGTATAATTATCTGCCGACTGCTACCAAGATTGCGTTTGCTCAATCTCTTTTTCTTACCATCCTTGATTATGCTGATGCCAACTATCTTGACCTCACTGAAGTACAATTGGATAAACTTGAGCGTCTTTAAAATTTTTGTATAAAGTCTATAATCGGTTTACACAAATATGATCATCTTTCCAAGTTCCGTGTTAAACTCAAGTGGTTGCCAATTCGCCTTCGCTGTAATGCTCATATTCGTTCCCACTTGTATAAGTTTTTAAAAACTACCCTCAAAATACAGTTTAAGGGTAATCTCTTTATTAATTCTAATTTGACATTTATACATGAAAAATAAAAACACTTAACTAATTAAAATTACATAATATATACACAATAACTCCTATCTAAAATATGGCGTCAAAAAATTCCTCCGCATCGCTGTCGACTGGAAGTGTGCCCAAAAGACTGGCGGCATTGCCACGTTGTATGGCAATGTTTAATCTCTGACCGAGGCAAAAGCCAGCCCTTTGGTCACGCGAAGTGTCAACTAGCCGTTTGGATAATTCTTTAAAAAGGGCATGAGCACTCGGACCCCACGGCCCAAGAGTCTCAACCCCAAGCGGCTCAAAAATATAACTACCGACGAGGTTGTTATATTTCCGCCGCTTGAGGTTCTCCGCAGCCGCCGCGGCAGCACCAGCACAGCGCGACGAGCTAGGAAGATGGGATGGAGCAAGAGTGTCGACACAGGTAGCGTCCCATACTAAAGGCCTACCCATCTTCCATGGAAATAAAGACATACCGTCCGGTCTCTTACCATCGTCGCGTGCCAGGCCATGAGGTTCCAAAACAGCCGGAACGCCGACGGTGACAAGGGCTCGTCGAATGATGTCATTAATATTCGCGTGCCGCGCTATACGTCCCGCGCTTCGACTGCATGACAGGCCGTGGTGACCGAGGCTGTTGACAACTTCGCCACAGTGGCAGCGATGAGGCGAACAGCAAGGAGCGCTTAGGCGTAGGGAAACAGCTAGGCGGAAAATTGTATCGTCGAACAAGGTGCCTATGTTGGACGATGGTAGTGCGTGGAGCCAAAGGCCCGACTCCCACTCTCCCACAGCCAGTAGGCGCGCACGCTCTGCAGTAGTAGCAGATGTCAAGATTAGGTTTTAGGGTTGTTAAAGGTTAGTATGAAAACATTCTCGCGAACGAAGTCGCTGGCAAAATGCTGACTAAAACCCACTCCTGTTCCTTCTTTGCCTTTGTTCCAGGGCAGGGTTCTCTTTCGCATCACCCATGGCCCCAATAGGCTTCGACGCTGCTGGGCCCCTACGGTTGCTGACATCTCCTTGAGAGGCGCCTGGAACACTACGCGCTGTCGACGACTTGGGCTCAGTCCGGAAGGTTACCGGACAGTCGGACAGCGAGCTACCGAGCTATAGTGGCTGGAAATCGGGATCGGGATCCCGGCGACTGGGGCGTGAGAGCCATTCCCTTTTGCTAGCATTACTGCTTCGCAGAAGGAGGCGACCGATCGCCCCCACGAGAACACGGCCGTGCTCTGCCCAGATGGGACACACCTCTACCGTGTGCTCCATCGTGTCCTCCGGGCGGTCAACACAATGGTGTTACCCGGGCGTTTCTTCCGCACGAATCCGGTGCAGGAACCTCCCGAACTTACCATGTCCTGTGAGAACCTGCGTCATGCGGAAGGTAAGGACGCCGTGAGGTCTTTCCAACTACTCCTCAAAGAGGGGACTTACCGCCATAATTGTGACATGCCCATGCAATTGTCTACCCTGTTATTTTATATCTAATTGTTTCTTTATTTTTTTCATTCTCTATTCATTCAACGTTGTTGTATTACTTTTACATTTTTCATTCTTTATAGTTTGGGGGTTTTTATCCACAAGGGTATGTCAAATCTATTGTACCTTAAACAATATAAATACGTTTTACAATATTTTTAACCGACTTCAAAAAAAGGAGGAGGTTATCAAATCGATTGTATTTTTTTTATGTGTGTTACCTCAGAACTCCGTCGTTTATGGACCGATTTGCAAAATTTCACGGGAACTTCATAATAATACAATGTAGCCTAGTAACCTAGCAGTGTTTTGGTTAATTGGCATTGTCATGAGAAATATGCACTCTGGTTATATTTAAGTGTATCGCAACTAAAAAGTGTGAAATAAAAAACTTTTTACAAAAAAAAATCGACTTCACTAAAAACAAAACACTAAAAGGATCAAAATAACTTTACTTTCGGAAGTCGTTGTTATATAAGAAACAAAAAATACCGAGAAACACCGACTTCCGACATTAAAGTTATTTTGTTTTTTTAGTGGTTTATTTTTAGTGAAGTCGGTTATTTTTTTTTGTTTAAAGTTTTTTTTTAAATTTGACGGTTGACAGGATAGAATGGAAGAAAAAAACATGTTGTGCCGACCCCAAATAAGATGGGACAAGGGCAGGAAGATGATGATGAGTTTTTTTTAATATTATGAATTAAATGAATTTACTATGAATTAAATATAACATTAAGGATTCGAGATTAGTGCCAGGCTACAAAGTTGTTTTGCTAGATCAGACTTAGGGTATGATAATATCGTCTTTAGCCCGATAGTTAAAGTATATTTCTTCATTACTTGTTATCTTTTATTTTATTTATGTATCTCAAAGCTTATCTGTGATCATTGTGGGCTACAATATTGTTGCATGTTTTGTGTACAACTTGTTATCAATGTTTTATATTGTAGCTGTTAGTTGTTCCTTGTTATAAATATAAAACTAAATTAGTGGCTATATTAGTGTAGGTAAGATGTTTATTAACTCGATCATACATTGTATAATTGTATTAAATTTATGGTTTATTAGTATACGTATTCTTGTATTTGCTTTTTTCTGTGTTTCTTATTACACCTACTACTATTTTTCTCTACATCACCGAAAGGTTGACTGGTAGAAAATTCTTAAGGCATTAACTCCACGTCTGTACTTTTGTTTGCATAAAGTATTTGTATCGACATCGATGGCGCCACATATGAACTAAAGTACGAAATTATGCATCGCACAATTAGAATTTTCCGCGCGATTTGAACACAATAAAATTACAACAGCCCGAAATCATCTCTGGTCACACCCGTATGGTCGGAGGATTCTCCGTTTTTAACGAAGTTATTTGGGACTTTACACCTTATTCCACATACCTCTAAATATTTAATCTATATATATAAAAGGAGAAACTGGCTGACTGACATATCAACGCACAGCTGAAACTACTGGGACTAGGAATGTGAAATTTTGCAAAAGGTTTCCTCTTATGACGTAAGCGAGCATTAAGAGAGGGTTTCCCAAAATTCACCCCCTAAAGGGATCAAACGGGGGTCCAAAGTTTGTTTAGAGAAACCTACTATCACGCGGGCGAAGCCACTGGCAAAAGCCAGTCTGATATATTCTGATATATCTATATATTATAAAAGGAGAAACTGACTAACTGACATATCAACGCACAGCCGAAACTACTGGGACTAGGATTGTGAAATTTTGCACAAGGTTTCCTCTTATGACGTAGGCGAGCATTAAGAGAGGGTTTCCCAAAATTCACTCCGTAAGGAGATGAAACGGTGTTCCAAAGTTTTTATGGAGAAACCCACTTTTATTCGGGCGAAGCCGCTGGCGAAAGCTAGTAAATAAATAAATAAATGTAAAAGAAACAAAACCTTCTCCAAATCTCTATTAAATCAAAATGGTCCCAGATCCATTGTTGGGTACAATTTTGCCAGTGCACGTCAAATTGTTGTAGCCGTATAATTTGCACGGTCCTTAATAGTTTTCTGTGGTGTAATCGATGTGTATTATGGGGTAATGACGCCATGCGATATGCTTATCGTAATGAACACTTCCCCGAAGTAATTTTAAGTTGTACTTGCTTCAGAAAAGAGAAATGAAAATGCAGTGTTGTTGCATGTTGTGCGGTTGTGTTTTGTTTCAGAGTGATTTTTAAATTGCGTAATTTGGAATGTTGAAATTTTATTCTTACACTAGCTTCTGCCAGCGGCTTCGCTCGCAGGAAAGAAGGTTTTTCCATATAAACTTTGGACCCCCGTTTCATGCCCTTAGGAGGTGAATTTTGAAAAATCCGCTCTTAGTGCTCGCTTAGGTACGCCATAAAAGGAAACCTTGTTCAAGATTTCACGCCCCTAGTCCCGGTAGTTTCGGCTGTGTGTTGATATGCCAGTCAGTCTGTTTCTCCTTTTATATATATAGATGGAATGCCATGTTCATCTCTTGCTTTCAAGTGTTTTTTTTTTTTTTTTCGGTGGGAAAATCATCTTATGATATACCCCGCTCTTGGGCGAGGCGGGAGATAGTGTCAGACTTTTACTGACTAAAAACCCACTCCTGTTCCTTCGTTGCCTTTCGTACCAGGGCCGAGTCTTCCTTTCAGAATCAGACCCTTGGCCCCGGCAGGCTTCGACCCTGCTGGGCCCCTACTGTTGCTGACATCTGTGACTGTTTTGTTTCAATTAGATTAATACTGGTTTGTTCCATTTTATTACATAAAAGTTCTTAATGTTTCTTTTTTATGGGAAATTATCATTTCACAATCGTTACAGGTAGTCAGACGCTAGAAAGTCTGACCATCAGTCTATCCAAGGAGTATAGTGTTGCCCAGTAACTGAGTTGTGGAGGTCTGATAGGCAGTCCCTTCATGAAAAACACGGGTATTCAGCCGCATCTGGTTTGTTTGAAAGCCGACCCCAATCATTTTTTTTTTTTGATAGACTGTCGTTTGACCACTATCTCTCCTAATAGTAAGCGATGATGTGGTCGACGATTGGGAAAAGGCTAGGGAGATATTCTGGGTGGAGTAAGAGAGAGTGTCAGAATGTTACTGACTAAAACCCACCTGTGTACCTTCATTTACCTTTTACGGTCTTTTTTTTAGGTAGGAAATCATCTAATGACATCTCCCACCCTTGGGTGGGGCGTGAGGGCGTGTCACACTTTTACTGACTAAAACCCACTCCTGTTTCTTTTGAACACTACGCGCCGTCGACAACTTGGGCTCGGTCCGGATGGTTACCGGGCGGCCCATTGCTACCCATTGCTCGCCGTCCGCAAGCCAGTGCCTACGGTGGCTGGAAATTGGGATCGGGATCCCGGCTGCTGGGGCGTGAGGGCCGTTCCCTCGCACGTGTGCCAGCCTCCTTTGCTAGCATTACTACTTCGCAGAAGGAGACGACCGCCTGCCATTTCTCCTTGCTCCGGACCATGGCCTGTTCCAAGGCCCGGTACCTTTTACGGCCTAAGGTCACAGTAACTTTTCGAACATTTGCGCAGCCCTGGCAGGTATCAGTACTATTGGATCTCCTCCATTTTGCGATGACGCGACGTGGACCTAGCTCTGGTCTTTATTGGACAACGAGCTACCCGTGATATTATATCTGACGCCTAGGGCGTATCCGACGATTTTGTTATCAAAGCTTGAAGTATTTGTTATGCTGTGCCTCGGTGTGTTCGTAAGAGTTTCGCTTCTATTACATTATAATATAACGTAACTGGAGTGCTATTGGAGTGCACCTCTTCCTACTGTCTTCAAAATGCATGTGGCCAGCTTTGTTTCTGCCAGCTTCTTCGTTGATTGGATACTAGGCTTCATCTTGATAGAGCAGTATTGTATGGTCACTGATAACATTTGAGATTCGTAAAGGTCCCACAAAAGCAGCAGCTAACTTGAGGCAATGTTTGTCGAGCCTATTGGCATTGTGGCTAAGTGCTTGACTTTGTGTTGGCCTAGTTTGGATCCCCAGCACAGAACAAATATTTATATTTTGGCCTACAGACAATGTTCCAAATTTGCGTGTACGTCAGATTTGTGGATAAATAGAAACAATCCAGAAACCGTTTTATTGGGAAACATTATTGAACATCACATTTCACACACTTTTAAAGCTGTTTTGTCGAATACGATTAAAAAGGAAGAAGAAGAATGAAACAATAATAAATTATCACTTTTTATTTCATTTTAGGGTTCCATAACTATGGAACCCTAAAAATGACCAGACCAAAATATTCCAATATGGCATGCACTGGATTGTAAATTCATTAAAATGTTTCTATTCAGCTATCAACATATTTAGATTCATGTCAATTCTATGCGTACATGATATTGATGTAGTTCCAGTTGAATAATTGAACGCTCGCTGCATTGATGTGGGCTGACTGACGGCCCAGAAAATGGATTTTCGAGTCCACTGTATTATTGAGAAGCTTTGAAATTAAATCCCACTATGGAGCGAATTTTTGTACGAAATAAAGAGGATTTTACCAGTTTCGTTTTCCGGGAAATTGTGGTGTGTGAAAATTGTGGGCGTATAATTTCACTTTGTGAATTACTTCATTTATTTTTTAAATACTTTCTTCGTAAATTATGTTTTTATATTGGAGGATTGTTTCGTGGGAGTCGATTAAATAACCATCTTTTGTAGTTTGATTTGAACCCAGTGTTTCTTCTCAGGGTAGCTAGGAAACACCGGCCTCATCTAGTTTAAACAGAAGAAAAAACGAAAAAACGTTTTGGGAACACATTCATTGTGCGTATAGCTAAGGAGTGGAATTCCTTGCCGGAATCTGTGTTTCCTGATGGCTACAACCCGGGAACCTTTAAGTCAAGAGTGAATAGGTTACTTCTAGGTAAGCGCGCTACATCGTCGACCGCATCGTCGCTTTCCATCAGGTGAGATAGCGGTAGAGCGCGAACTTATCAAGAATAAAAAAAAATTGACGAGTAAAAGTGTTTTTTAAAACCTATACCTAAAATAAATATCATTTATCATTCGACATAGAAAAACAAATAATGCAACTCAAATGGTGCAGGGCGGGACATTTGTCACACCAATGAAAGACATTTGATAGCATTAGGTAGGTTACCACAGTGATGGCTTTTTTAAAGATGGGAAATCATCTAATGAATTCTCCTGCTCTAGGCCAGAGCGAGAGGGCGTGTCAGACTTTTAGTGACAAAAAGCCACACCTATGTTCTTTCTTTGCCTAGCATTCCAGGACCCCGGGTTTCCCTTTCGGAAGTCAACTCATGGCCCAAGTAGGTTTCAGTCCTGTTGGGCCCCTACGGTTTTGCTGACATCTCTTTAAACGGTGATGGCTGGAAACCTGAATAGTACTTGGATACAATCACATTAATATCATAAAGGCAAGTTTGTGTATGTTTGTGTGCTTATTAATTCTTCACGATCGAATGCCTGAACTGGATTTGGATGTTTGGCACATGGAAGGACTATGTCCTGGAATGGCATAATAAAGGGTGTCTCAGAATGTTTTTCGTTTTTAGATGTTAAATAAAAAACAACAATATCAATTGAAACTCGTTTTATTTATTGTTAAATTAAAGAGCAGTTCTTGAAATTTTGTTATGAAAAACAACCGTTTGCAAATGCGCACCGTTCACTTGTTCACACTCATTTAACCTGGAGCTAAAATTTTCAATCACTCGCTGGAGCATCTCTCTTGGAATAGAGTTGATTTCTTCAGTGATTCTTTGCTTCAAAACATTCAGGTTAGGTGGCAATGGATTATAAACTTTGCTTTTTAGGTAGCCTCATAGGAAAAAATCAGCAGGCGTTAAATCAGGGCTCCTCGGTGGCCAGTTGATGTCTCCACGGCAACTTATCACTCTTCCAGGGAATAAATCGTGAAGAGCAGCAAATGAGTCATTTGTAACATGAGAAGTGGCTCCATCTTGCTGAAAAAAGGTGTTGCGGTTGTACCCATACTGGTTTTGCATTTCTGTAGCCAAAAAAATCCGGATCATATGGCAATATCGATCAGAATTAACGGTCTGAGTTCGACCTCGGTCATCTTCAAAAAAATAAGGACCGATAATTCCTTGACTTGATATGGCAGCCCAAACAACAACTTTTGGCGAGTGCAAGGGCTTTTGATGCAGTTCTAGCGGATTCTTGGAAGTCCAGTATCTGCAATTTTGTTTATTCACGTGACCATTGATGTGAAAATTTGATTCGTCGGAGAACCAGATGTTATTGAAACTTCTAAAACGGTTTTTTATTGTCCTGCAGAATTCGACTCGTTTATCAGGATCATCAGGCTTCATTTCTTGAACAATAACAATTTCATTGGGGTGAAAATGTAAGTCTTTTGAAATAATGCGATGAACCGTAGATTTGTTCAAATTAAGAGAAGTTGCGCGCAATCTCAACGACTGGCGTGGGTCGTCCATAACAGACTGGCGAACGCGGTCTACGTTCATGCTCGTTCTTGATGTCCTTTTGCGGCCAGACGATTTGTCCGGCATTGTATTCCCAGTCTCTTCAAACTTGCACACCCAATGCTTAATTAAATTGGCACTTGGCACATGTTTTAAGCTTGTTAAATTAAAATGTGTCCTGTAGAGACGACGAACAATAGTGTAGGAATCGTTGTTTTTATAAAACGCTCGCACGCAAAACGCGCTCTGCGGTCCCGTGAAACGATTCATGGCTAATGACCTTAACAAGCCGACCAAGCGTTTGAGACCACTCCCCTCCCCCTGCTACCTGCGATTGGCGCGTATTGGTCAATTCAAAAACGAAAAACATTCTGAGACACCCTTATAACATATATATCTCTTTTTAGGGTTCTGTACCTCAAAAGGAAAAGACGGAAACCTTATAGGATCACTTTGTTGTCCGTCCGTCTGCCTGTCTGTCTATCTGTCAAGACCCTTTATTTCGGTAACGCGTGAAGGTATCGAGTTGAAATTAAAACCATATACTCAAATCTGCGGTCCCTTGAAGCTGTAAAAAAAATCAAAATTCTGAGTTGACAAAAAAAAAGATGCGGTCGTATAAGTAGCAAAAAACGTATATTTCAACATTCTCAAAGGAATCAAAATTCAAAGGAATCAAAATTTCAGGATTCTGGGTCTAAGGGAAGTACCCTTTGACCCAGAATCCTGAAATTTTGCATAAAGCAAGGTCTTATAGCACAGGTATAAATCTGAAAACTGTAAATTTGTTGTTACGTCGCAACAATTTTGCTGTTCAGAAAAATCTTCGAGACTCCATTCGGGATTTGAACTGTTTACATAGGTAAGTATGTACGGAACCCTCAGGGTGCGAGTCCGACTCGCACTTGCCCTGTTTTTTTTTAAATTTAAGTAGTGTTCCCTAGCGACAATATTCTACATTGACGCGGTCGAAGCCCCTAGCAGCAGCAGCTCATTTGGTTATAAACATTTCTTAGACTTTTCTTCAAGTCCCATTCATCATATAAGTGGATAAGTACTAATATATTGAAATAACTCTAATTAATATTAAAATTCTTCGTTAATTGTATAAGGACCCTTAACCTTTACTGAACCTTTATTTAATTAAATATTGGCTCTAATATTACTCTCTGAGAATAGATGAAAAGTTGCATAAAGGGAGGTAACATTTTAAAACTAATATTATTTTAATTTTAGCATTGAAGTCCAAGAAAAGTTAAAATACGCTAGTTCAGTAAAATTACGTAACAGAGAATAATGCATGAAAAATATATTTGTTATGTAACTTAAATTTATCATTAACAAAAATAGAATACTAATAGTAAAAATAATATAAGAATGGGTAAAAAAACAAACGAGTTATAACAATATAAAATAAATGTCTCTCTCGTCAAAATGTCGTTTTCTATGGCGGCCGTTTATGCGTGATGAACTTAACGTCAAAGACCACGCTAGACTTTTCTTTCTTATTAGAAGCTTTGAAGCTTTAATAACTTTGTTGAGTTGCAATGCTGAGCAGAGTGCGGACCAGTCGTAACATCGCTTTAAGTATGATAGCTAGTAGAGTGGACTGCCTGTACATGAATCGTTGTATTAGTGCTCAAATGCGTATTGATACCTCGTTTCATGGGCCAAGCACGGGGTGAGTAGATTAAGTTGTATTACAAACACTAATTTTAAGTTTTTATACTACTAACAAATTGAATCCTAGTTATCTTTAATATACGTTTATTATTATTCTATTTATTCATTAATATACCCTATAAATTATATTTTTAAATATTTCAATAAAAAATATATTTACAAAAATATAAAAAATAGTAGCCCACCGGCATCGGGAACAGGGTCCAAGCTACCAGTGGTCAGGGCTCCAGAGAGAGGAAACTCCACGAGCCGTGCATTATTATTATTATATTGGCCTGAGTCTTAACAGTGGGAACATTATAGATCTGATTATGTTACATTTTTTTATATAAAATAGGTATATTTTAGTCATGGAACTGCAATTAAATAACTCGCGTCATAGTTTAGAAAAAGAAAAAAATGGTTTAGCCTCAAAATGAAAGATAATAAGCAGCACTCAGAGGAGGTAGGTAATATTATTAAATAAATATGTTAACTGAGCAGTTGTGGCCGAGTGGTAACGGCCCCGACTTACGAATTGTAGGTCGCGGGTTCAAACCCAGCCAGGCGCATTACTTTGTGTAATTTATTTCATCACCACTGCTCTCAAAACGGTGAAGGAAAACATCGTGAGGAAACCGGCATGTCCTAGAACCAAAATTTTGAAGACATGTGACATCCACCAACCCGCACTGGGCCCGCGTGGTGGATTACGGCCCATTCCCTCTCCTAGAGAGAGGAGGCCTGAGTCCCAACAGTGGGAACATTAAAAGGCTGAATATGCTATATATGTTAACTGATACGAATGTGAAATGTAAAAATATAAGTATGTTTATTAATTGTCTAGTACTCATACCACAAACTCTACTTGGTTTGGGACTAGATGGCGTTGTGTGAAAGTTGTGGAATATTATTAGTTCCTTTATTAATTGTACACATAAATTACATTTTTAAATATTTTTTAAACCTAATAACAAAAAAAAAACATTTAAAAATATAAAAAATTGTATCTCACCGGTATCGGGAACAGGGTCCAAGCTACCGGTAGTCAGGGCTCCAGAGAAAGGAACCTCCAGTCCTAACAATACGAGCCGTGTCCAGGAGTACCGCTTTCTGAATCAAGCCTTTGATCCAGAAAGCGGTACTTGAAATTATTATTACACTTCTGGACACATCTATTGGCCCACCTTGTATTTTCAGTTTCGTTTGGTCCTAGCTAAAATTTTATATTAGGTCGAGCAAAAAGTTTTTATGCAGTTTTGAACCTGGCACATTCACAATTTCATTCAATAGTCTTTTTTTGAATTTCGAACACAGAATTTAAAGAAACAAAAGACAATATGGAGCCTGTTTGTTGATATCAAACAATCGAATACCAAGAAAACTTGGTTTTATTGGTTTACTTGGATTTAATTCTTGAAAAAGTGATTGATATCTTTGGTTTTGCAACAAACATTACTTATTCTTAACATTAAGGTGAGGTTCTATCAATAATCTATGGATACTTCACCTGAAGTCGCCGCCCAAGCTGTGGCACTTATTCAGGCCGGACACAGCCAAAGAAACGTGAGTGCTCAACTTAATTTAAGTCGATCTGCGGTCCGAAATGTTTATCGGAGGTACCTAGAGACTGGTGGCTTTGTTCGTCGCCAAGGAAAGCCACGATCTCGGGTCACAACTGAAAGGCAGGATCGATTCATCGTGACGACCAGCTTGAGAAATCGTCACCTTACCTCCATTGAGATACAAAACCAACTTCGCGACTTCCACGGAGTATCTGTGAGCGCTCGAACTGTTCGGAGAAGGTTAAAAGAACGCGATATGGTACCACACAAGCCAGCTAATGGGCCCAAACTAACGCGAGCCCACCGAACAACGCGCCTTCATTTCGCACGCAGTCATTTAAATTGGACACAGCAAGATTGGAGCCGTGTACTCTTTTCTGATGAGTCTAAAATTGTGTTACATGGCAATGATGGAAGGAAGAAGGTCTACCGACGTAAGGGAGAGCGTTTCGCACAATGCTGCTTTGAAGAGAGGGTTGCTTATGGCGGTGGCTCATGGACTGTCTGGGGCGGTATATCCGCGAGCGGCAAAACTCAACTTGAGGTTGTTACAGGACCACGGCTGCCAACATTAAATGCTGAAAGGTACATTCGTGAGTGCTTAGAACCTCACGTGATACCATACGCGGACTATGTGGGCCCAAATTTCCTTTTTAAGCATGATAATGCAAGAGCCCATGCGGCCGGCATCGTCAGGGAATATCTTCGGGATGTGAACATCACAGTTATGGACTGGCCAGCCAGAAGCCCAGACATGAACCCCATTGAGCACATGTGGGACGAGCTAAAAAGACGTGTTAGGGCTCGTCAGCCAGTTGCCCAGACGATGCAGGAGTTGAAAACTGCCATAGAAGAGGAATGGGAGATGATCCCTCAAAATTTCATAGAGCGGTTGATAAACTCTATGCCTAATCGTATGAGAGCTGTGGTAGATGCCCATGGAGGCAACACGCGTTATTAAATTAAACCTTTATTAAAACATGTTTTTTATTCAAAAATCAATTGCCTTTAACAAGGCGCATATCCGACTTGTTAGGCGTAGCTCCATGTCGTATGGTATTCTGAATTCAAATTTAAAACAATACGATCGAAAAAGATGGTAAAATGTATCAGGTTTAAAACTGCATCAACAGTTTTTGTTCAATCTAGCAATCATATTTCGGTAGGGGCCATCGAAACCTAAACTCTAAGGTGGGCCAATAGATGTGTCCAGAAGTGTATAAACTCAAAACCTACTGGACCAATTTTAAAAATCCTTTCATCAGTAGTATGCTATTTTATCGCTGAGTAACATAGGCTTTATATTTTCAACTTTTACGTGGGCAAAGGCGCTAATAGAAGCTATAGTCGAATAATAAACGTAAATCAGCATCTTAAATCAATATATAATAACCTACAATGCTATAAAACGTCCGAATCAAAACACGGAGTCCATTTAACCCTTCAGTGTCGTGAGTTGGTAGCAATTTGTGCTATTGCCAGGGGTCTCTTGGACCCCACTTGTAAACTTGCACGATTTGTCCGGGCATTAACCGAATTTAATACTCCTTCATGTAGACCCTACGTGTGACTTGCTATTTTGTTACTGTGACCATGAAAATGGCTGCCAGTTGATGATTTATTACTTACTATTTTCTTTATGTTTCCATGAATTGGAAGATGGATAGGTTGTGCGATTATATTAATATACTGTTAAGGAAGGAAGTAAACGCTTCTATATAATAGTTACAATAAAAGTTTCAAAGAATCATTTTAATTTTGATAAGAGTAAAATGTTCAGTATTTAAAAACAACTAATGAGTGACAGGGCGCTTTAGACTATAATTAACTAAAACCCACCTATCGATACCAAAAGTATGAATTAACATTCGGAACTTTTACCAAAAATGTAAAAATGTTCCTTACGATGATTGCTTGGGTATTTTACGCAAAACGTAAAAATGTCCCTTACGTTAATTCATACATCTGGTATCACTATGTTCGTTCCTCTTTCGAAGAATCCCGCAGCCCTGACAGGTATCTACCCTGCCGGTTCCTTTCAATTTTGATGACATCACTTTGAGGCGCGCGTGGAACACTACGCGCCGTTTGGTCACAGTATAGATATATGGAACAGTACGGAAACTACCTACAAATATTCGAAACGGCACACTCACACAAACATACGCATCGACGAGATTCCTAAGCGTTTCTCGCGGTCCTGTCAGTAGCGAATGCCGCTTAGGAGTCTCGTCGATGCGTATGTTTGTGTGAGTGAGCCGTTTCGAACATTTGTAGGTAGTTTCCGTACTGTTCCATATATCTACACTGTGGTTGGGTCCTTACCAAACGACCGGATGGTGAGCTACCCATGGCTCGTCGTCTGCAAGCCCACGCCTATGATGGCGGGTAATCGCCCTGTGATTTTCCGGGGCGTCTCCTGCGGTGGCTGAGGCATGGGGATGTCCTCTCCATCACGGTTTTAGCCGCCTCCTTCCCTCGTATTACTGCTTCGCAGAAAGAGGTAGCTGTTTCCTATTCCATATCGCCCGGCACCATGGCCTGAACCAGAGCAAGACACGAGAGGTCACCACCACCACGCCAAAAACTGTGTACATTATTATTAACACCTTGCTTCTGCCAGCGATCTCGCCCGCGTGATATTAGTATTTATCAGCTTTGAAAATTATAGCTTTTGCGTTAACCTGAGATAAAAGCTATCTTGCTGCCATATAACTAAATGTATTTTGATGTGTAAGTGTGAAGAAGTAACAAACATACACGCACATATACGTTAAAATTTTCACTACTGTGACATATTAGCAGCTTACGCTACCTAACGTACCATCCCCTTTTTTTTCTTATCTTTGCGATGCAATGCTGCATTAGCACAGGATGGAATTCCTACATCAGTCTTCAATTGGTGGTCCCCCTAACCAATATGTGTGTAACTCGTTAACATG
This sequence comes from Mythimna impura, assembly GCA_905147345.3. Taxonomy (NCBI): domain Eukaryota; kingdom Metazoa; phylum Arthropoda; class Insecta; order Lepidoptera; family Noctuidae; genus Mythimna; species Mythimna impura. Next base: position 6,998,477 of record LR990349.1, read on the forward strand.
TGCAGAAGGCTAATCTCAGGTTCTTCAAGCCCTGACCTTTTGATTTAATAACTTTACGACTGACCAAACTTTGAATTACATTAATTAAATGTTTCCTTTATTAGTTTGAGGTGCCTTGAGGGTGAATTGGGGCCCTAACTTTCAAGTAACCGATTTCTGGCTGGTTTGAGGATTTAAGCGTACTCCAAGTTTGTTTAAACTTTTAAAATAAAAGTATTGTTTATGTTTGATGTTTGCTTTTCCTTATCGAGCAGTTTTTTAAGTTTATTTGTTTGTTTCATGGAGCGTGAATTCAGATTATGGCGTGCTTATATGATTTCAGTTTTAAATTATTTTGAAACTATTCAGCGATTCGGAGTTTTACAATAGATAGATAGATAAACACATCTGACCTCAAAATTTCTTGAATGTTGTATTTTGTTATTTTGGAGCCCAAAAATATATTTCGATTACTTACGCAAATAGTTCACGTCAATTATGTTATGAATAAAGCTCAATTTAACATAAACTATCTATTATTAAACAATTTAAGGGGATGCAACTCGACATACATTTTCTCGCTGTTTTTCATACAATCGCTCTTACGCGATTATGACGTCGTTACACATTTCTCATTACATATTTTGGAAAAGCAGTATCTTGTTGGTATTAAATAGGCTTCTATTGAAATCAATTCATAAATTTGTGTAAAACTGATCATTTAAAGACCTCTGAAAATCTGCTATTTTGCATGAACATTGACACTTCATAATATAGGTACCTACTCAAAAATTAAAAAAAGTCAAAAATGTATAACAATAGAAGTCTTGAAAATTTAATCAAGATTCTTAATAACCACAATTTTTTTCAAAAACTTTTAAGGGTTTAAAAAAACACGTATTTCCTGGAACCAGGTTTATTAAAAATTCGAGTAAATCACGGAATTACCGAATACTAACATAGTTTTCAGGCGTTATCTCTCTTTTTGCGCGTTGCCTTTTCGTTAAACATCGCGTTGGATTGCGTTAGATGAAGTAACAAGCTTTTAAACCATGCTTGATGTTGACTATAGGCGAGTGAAAAAGGACCCAAGAGGGGCCTATAGGGTGGGTAGAGGTTATCTTTGTAGTAAAAAAAACTAAAAAGATAGGTACCATACTATACAACAAATAAATCGTAATTCCTGACAGTCCTCAAGACATGTCACAGAACAATATTGCAACAGCAATCTGTAACAGTCAGAAATTACACTCGAATACAATGTTCATGCTGCAGCAGGGATAAAGGATGAAGACAATTTTATACAAACTAAGATGAGTCGTCCAAACAACGAGATCCGAAGACGTACGAAGATTTTCGACATAAGAAAATGAATAATGGAACTCAAACAGAGCAAGGCAGAACACCTTGCAAGATGATGATACCTGGAGTAAGGCGGTACCCGAGTGGCATCCAAAGACGGGTAGCAGAAATTTCAATTGGCAGATAGAACCTGGATAAGATTGACACAGAAACATGGATTGGAACAAGAACAAAAACAGGGTAAGTGCGAGTCGGACTCGCGCATTGAGGGTTCCGCACAAACTTCGCAAAAAAAATTCGTAACTTAATTCGGGAATCGAACTGTTTTCATATACCTATGAAAACAGTTCGATTCCCGAATTGAGTTACGAAGATTTTTCCGAATTGTAAAAAAACTTTTTTTTATGACGTAACTAAAATTTACAGTTTTCAGATTTATTCCTATATCTGTAATAATATAAGACCTTGCTTTATGCCAAATTTCAGGATTCTGGGTTAACGGGAAGTACCCTATGATGATTGATTTCTTTGAGAGTGTTGAAATGTACGTTTTTTGCTACATAAACGGCCGTATCTACCGAACCTAAGGTTTCATCCATGTGAAAATAAGTTATGTCTGACAGCTCTGGGATCTTAGTATATATGGGCGCAAAACCATTATTTGATTTTATTTTAATATTGCAACATCCTGTTGAATGTATTTAAGGATTTAATTTGATAACTTCCCTTTCGATTATTTAAAATATTACGACATCCTGTTGAATTTATACAAGGATTTCAATTGATAACTTCCTTTCGAATTACTTTATATATTGCAACATCCTGTTCAATTTATGTCAAATTAAATGACGACTTCCTTTCTAATTCTTAAAAATATTGTAGCATCCGGTTAAGCTTGTGAGTATTTAACCTGACCACTTCCTTTTTATTTCTTTAAAATATCAGAGCATCCGGTCATATTTAAATAAGAATTTATTGTGACAATTTCCGTTTCGTTTATTTATTTTAAATATTTTTCTACCTTCATAGTGAATTTTTATGCTTGTCAATTTCTGTGTATAAAAACCGATGTAATGTGATTAGAAGGGCACTCTTTCGCCGCCCATGGAATAAACACCTTGAACTGGAGTAAGGTATTTCTTTATTATCACTTCCTGCCAATCTATATTATTGTGACTGTGTATTTTGTGTGACGTCGACACCGATGGCGATCATACGCCGACAGCAGCGGTGGGATCCAGCCCGCTCCTACTGAAGTCCTCTGGATTCCGGGTCAAGTGCCGTGACTGCAGCACTGCCCGCTACCCTTGTGCCTTCTCGGGATTATGGCAATTCCTACCTACTGCCATTCGATTCCGAGGTGGGCGCTCACATCAAGGACTGGTGTGCCAATGTTGACGAAATCATTACAACTATGTGCATACTGAAAGGAAGACCGAAGACCTGGGCTAACACGTGGTCTCTGCAATATACCACATGGAAGCAAGTCAAGCAGGACCTGATTCAGACGTTTGGCGAAGAGTTCCAGTATGCTGACGACGTCCAGTGGTGGCGCGACTGCACGTTGGAGCAGGCGAGCAGACACGCGGTTTACGCAACCAAGGTATGGACGCTCTTCAAGTGAGTGCAGCTAGAAGCAACAGCTGGTGAGGTAATTGATTCTCTTGTCACTGGTATTTATCCTGATTTTATGAAATGTGTATTGTAGTTTAACACTCCTGACTCTTTGCCCACACTAGTCTCCATTTTCAAAACTTTCCGTAAACGTGACCAATCAAAAACTAACGGAACAAACATAAATTATTTAAACCAAAAAACCTTCGTTTATAGTAGGTATTGTTGTCGTTTTTAGTAGCTGTCATTGTCGTTTTTAGTAGCTGTCATTGTCGTTTTTAGTAGCTGTCATTGTCGTTTTTAGTAGCTGTCATTGTTGATTTTAGTAGCTGTCATTGTCGATTTTAGTAGCTGTCATTGTTGATTTTAGTAGCTGTCATTGTCGATTTTAGTAGCTGTCATTGTTGATTTTAGTAGCTGTCATTGTCGTTTTTAGTAGCTGTCATTGTCGATTTTAGTAGCCGTCATTGTCGTTTTTAGTAGCTGTCATTGTCGTTTTTAGTAGCTGTCATTGTCGTTTTTAGTAGCTGTCATTGTCGATTTTAATGGCTGTCATTGTCGTTTTTTGTAACTGTCATTTGAAAATGACATTCTTAGTCCTGACTCGTCGGGTCAGTGTTCCATTCGTTTTCAATGCTTCTGAACGTAGTATTTCCGCAAAGTTTTCACGGAGACGGCTCCGAAAAACCGCAAATTAGTCGATTTTAAATATTGCTAGAAAGAATTCTTGTTTCCATAAACGAAATAACGAAAGATTGAAATCAACCACCTGAAAGTGAAATTTAGAGTTTTTTGTAAAAACATCTGTCAAAATTGAATTGATTTCAATCCTGTGTAAATTTGTTTCTGTAAGTACTGGGTTTGATAGTTCGATTCAAACATTGTTGGGTTGTAGGATCGACTGAATGGATTGTTGGGTTGATTGTTGGGATTGGATCAATTGTTGGATCGATTGTTAGAGCAATTGAATCGAATCTAAAATCAATATTAATTTGCAAACGTTCAAAACCTCTATTTTTCTGAAGCTAATTTTTTTATTCCAATTGTGAAACACATAACATTTGGGCCACTTCTTGTATAGTTCTTTCAAACAGGAACAGAGTACACCGTTGATCCTCCTCTGCCTTGCGTCGTACTAAGGAGGAATCTTAGCTAAAAAGGTTTCATTATTCGTTTTTCAAAACTATCCCATAAAACGATTTGGGAGATGTCAAAGGTTGTGTGGGTGAATTTTGCTCTTTGGGTTAATAAACTTAAAACTTAGCACAAATTCTAATCAAAATTAATAATAAAGACTGTAATTATTAGTTCTTTAAAACTGCCCTCAAAATACGGTTTAAGGGTTGTTAAGGTTTTCTCGCGAATGAAGTCGCTGGTAAAGTGCAAGTCCCTGTTAAATTCATAATGAGGATATCCTGTTGCAATAAGTTGATATCTTGTTCCAAAAGTAATTCTACGATTAATCATAACGGCTGGCATCTCGTAAAACAAGAGCTGGACACAGTTGAGTAACTTAGTTTTGTTGATAGGATTGGTAATTGCGTTGCGCTTTGATAAAATTCAAATCGAAAATAAAAACTCTTAAACATGATTGCGTCACATCTTCAATATTAGTTAAATATATAGCCTTCTAAACGAAATAATATTAGAAAAAGTAACGGTAAACCTTACAAATAAACGGTAATCGTTTGAATTGGTGTTGATAACTATATAGTTATAATCAGACCAAATTAGTCCGATTTAATTAAAAAAGACCCTCCCGGGTATTGATTATCACAATCCACACATCTAATAAATAGCTAACGATGCTGGTCGGGCAAACTGTCAGGTTGACATTTGAAGAGCTTCATAAACAGTGGCAATTAGAGATTTGCAGTTGCCTATACTTATTTTACGTCAAAAAGTACGTGAGTTTCCTATGTTTGTGTTGCTTTAACGTATTGCCACTGTGTTTTAAGCTTTCATGTAAATTAAGGATGGACGAGCGATAATTTCGAGACAAGTTAAGATTTGATACGAACAAAGATGAAATGAGATCTTTTGAAAAAGGATGTCTTACTGTATCGGCACCAAGGACAATGGCAAAATTTGATCAAAGATTTAGAAGTTTCTATTAAAATTTTACAAGTATTGCTAAATAGTGCTATAAAGTGAAGCATGGTTACAGTTATTATTTAAGATGTTCCGAAAAATCGCTGTTCATAAATCTGAGTTTTTGATTATAATGAACCGACCGTATGGGCGGAGAATTTGTGAATTAGATTTATCGCATTAACTAGTCCCTTTTCCCACCTATTACGTTGACTGATCACCAGCGTATCCTTTTTCCCGGTCTAGAGTTGATCCTATGCGGGTGATGCCATAAGAGATGGCTAGATCCAAGGCGGGTGATGCTGTTAGGGGGGCTATATCCTATGCGGGTGATGCCATGAAGGAATATGGCTAGATCCAAGGCGGGTGATGCCGTAGATAGGTTTTTTTAAATGTGACTTGGCTTATTGCTATGAAATAAATTATATTGATTTCTTATTCGAATCTATTCAAACCATTAACCATTCTTTAAGCGCGATCTTAGATTTATTAGATTAATTAGTCCCTTTCCCACCTATTACGCTGGCTGGCCACCATGCGTATCCTTTTTCCCTGTCTAAGAGCTGATCCAATGCGGGTGATGCCATGAGGTATGGCTAGATCCAAGGCGGGTGATGCTAGTTAGGGGGCTATATCCAAGCGGGTGATGCCATTTGGTATGGCTAGATCCTAGGCGGGTGATGCCGAATTAGGGCTAGAAGGCGACTGATGCCGTGTAATGCCAATCAGCCAATTCACACCAAATGTTTGATACTGTAATTTTGGGCTAACCTTATGTGGGTGACGCCGATAAAATGTTTGATACTGTTTGATTTTGGGCTAACCCTATGTGGGTGACGCCGATAAGATGTTTGATACTGTGTAATTTTTGGCTAACCCTATGTGGGTGACGCTGATAAAATGTTTGTTACTGTTTGATTTTGGGCTAACCCTATATGGGTGACGCCGATAAAATGTTTGATGCTGTGTAATTTTATGGCTAACCCGATATGGGTGACGCCGATTTTATGTAAAATGATTGTATAATGTAGAAGCACTTTTTTCAAGTTTTGTGAATGTGAAGTACAATTAAGCATTTTTATTAGGTTACAACTGTTTGACTTTATGAGCAGTGCAGTTGAGAGTTTGTCATGTTCACTCAAATGTCTCGCTGATGGTGGCACGTGTTATTGGGTCATTCAGTTATCTTCAAATGGCTGAGCTGAGTGGGGCACGCGTCATGCTCGTGAACGGGTGCCGTCAGTTGAGACTGGTCATCTCTTAGCTGCCTTTGGCTTAGTTTAATTTCTATTTTTTAATTCGTTTTTTTAATTATTATTACTTATCTACATTGTGCTCACATATTAGAAGCGACAAAGTTGTAACCAAGATTTATGTAACTCATAATATGATTTAAAAGAGTGTCCATGGAGTTTCTTGCACGTTCTTCTCCATAGAGATCTACGCTTTGGAACGTGCGATTTAGATTCACTTGTTTTTTGACTGTTCAAGGGTGCCTGTAATTGATCGGTTTGAAGTAAACGTTTCTTATTTCTGATTTCTGAATATCGGATGCTCTATAATGAAGATTAAACCTAATATGAGTGATCTGAATTGATGTAAATTCCTGTACAGCGCAGAGAGCGCGCTGAGATCAGAATGGCCGTATGGGCGCAAAACCATTATTTGATTTTATTTTAATATTGCAACATCCTGTTGAATGTATTTAAGGATTTAATTTGATAACTTCCCTTTCGATTATTTAAAATATTACGACATCCTGTTGAATTTATACAAGGATTTCAATTGATAACTTCCTTTCGAATTACTTTATATATTGCAACATCCTGTTCAATTTATGTCAAATTAAATGACGACTTCCTTTCTAATTCTTAAAAATATTGTAGCATCCGGTTAAGCTTGTGAGTATTTAACCTGACCACTTCCTTTTTATTTCTTTAAAATATCAGAGCATCCGGTCATATTTAAATAAGAATTTATTGTGACAATTTCCGTTTCGTTTATTTATTTTAAATATTTTTCTACCTTCATAGTGAATTTTTATGCTTGTCAATTTCTGTGTATAAAAACCGATGTAATGTGATTAGAAGGGCACTCTTTCGCCGCCCATGGAATAAACACCTTGAACTGGAGTAAGGTATTTCTTTATTATCACTTCCTGCCAATCTATATTATTGTGACTGTGTATTTTGTGTGACGTCGACACCGATGGCGATCATACGCCGACATATATTACATAGACTAACACTGTCTGAATATCGAATGGTGTAATAGGCGTTTTAGTCTCTGGTACATAACTAGCTGCTACAACCAGTAACATGTACTAAGATTGTGTTGCCACAGGTAGGCACGTGTATCGATAATGTATCGGGTTTACAGATGGCAATAATGCACAATTAGAGACCATCCCACAAGCCTACCAAACACAAACGGTATCATATAACCAATTATTTTTGTTGATTTAATTTTAGAGACATTTTCCTTGAGGAATATATAGAAATAAAATAAATAATCATTATGGTTTTTTAGTAAAATGATATCTGAATATTGTAATCATTTTGTTTTAAATTTCGAATCAATTTTTAGGGTTTCGTACCCAAAGGATAAAAACGGGACCCTATTACTAAGACTCCACTGTCCGTCTATCTGTCACCGGGCTGTATCTTATGAACTGTGAAAGCTAGACAGTTGAAATTTTCACAGTTGATGTATTTCTGGGGCCGCTATAACAGTAAGTTCTAAAAACAGAATAAAATAAATATTTAAGTGCTCCCATACGACAAACGCGTTTTTTTTTGCTGTTTTTTTTTGCTCGATTTTAAACGGCAACAAGTAGACGCTTTAAATATTCACAGAACATTTAGTTGTATGTTTACTTTAAAAATAATAATTACATTAAAATAAAACAAATATTTTAGTTTTTTGTTATTAAAACAAACGTGTTTTCTTTTTCTATATATAGTGTCTGGCATTTTATGGATACGGAACACTTCATGCGTAAGTCTGACTCGCACTTGGCCGGTTTTTTTTTTTCAAACCAATTATTGTCCAAAAACCGAGGTAAAATTTTTCCTTAACAACAGTCCACGTCAGATATCGATGCGAAATATTGTAAACTCAATTTAATTGAAATTAATAATGGGGAACAGAATAAAACATGATGTTTTTTTTAACAAATTGAATTAGGCGTACATAAACAATTATCTTCTACTACAGCACCTATAAGATCCTAAACAAACAAAAACTACGAATAACATTGAATATTTTCGTACATTACCCTTATACGTCTGATCCAATCACCTTTGTATAATATGATGGCTCAGCCAATGTATGAAGTAGCTTTTAGACAGAAAAACATGAATTTCATATCTATAGATCATCTAGGTCCTTGAGAAATCAAGAAAAATATTCGCAATGTATTAGTGAAAATGTTAGCGAAAAAATATGTTATGTATATAGCATAATCAACCTTATTTCCCACTGCTGGGACTCAGGCCTCCTCTCTAGGAGAGGGAATAGACCGTAATCCACCACGCGAGCCCAGTGCGAGTTGGTAGATGTCACATATGTCATCGAATATTTGGTTCTAGGACATGCCGGCTTCTTCTAAGTTTTCATTCACCGTTTTTAGAGCAAGTGTTGATGAAATAAATAATACAAAATAAAGCGCCTGCCTGGGTTTCATGACCTACAACTTGTAAGTCGAGACCGTTGCCACTAGGCCATTATAGCTCCACACGGTTATAAATGTTGTATAATTATACAAATATTCCTTTGTTTTGAATTTCATTCAGCCTTTATTCTATGTTAGTTGGGATCGGCACAACACGTTTTTTTTTCTTCAATTCTGTCCTGCTGACCATCACGTTATCACTGGCTCCCTTTTCTATAATAAACTATCCATCAATTTTATTAACTAATTTTCTTAAAGTCACTCAAAGGGCTATACTCGGAGTTTCCTTGCGTGATCGCGTCAGAAATGAAGATATCCGCAGGAGAACCAAGGTTACAGACATAGCCCGCAGAATCGCCAAACTTAAGTGGCAGTGGGTAGGGCACATTGCTCGCAGAACAGATGGTCGATGGGGACGAAAGGTTCTGGAATGGCGACCACGTACCGGAAGACGCAACGTTGGAAGGCCTCCCACAAGGTGGACCGATGACCTGGTGAGGGTCGCGGGAATCCGATGGATGCGAGACGCACAGGACCGGTCTTTGTGGCGACATTTGGGGGAGGCCTATGTCCAACAGTGGACGTCTTTCGGCTGAAATGATGATGATGATGATGATTTTTCATAATAATTATATAGGTATTATTAAAATTTGTCTAGTTCGTCGGCGGCGACCCCGTCTCACTTTCTCAAGGCAATGTTGTGCTACTTTGGCCTACAGTTGGTTAGTTATGCGACAGACATATCTTACTCGCAATACTAGATGTGGTTTTTAGGCAGTAAAAGTATGATACGCCCTTGCGCCCCGCCCTAGAGCGAAAAAGTTATTAGGTATCACACCTTAAAAAAGGTGGTTTGAGCTGGACAAAAGAGGTGGAGATACGAATTAGGTAGATTTGGCCAGAACTGGCAGCTTGTTCCTTACAAGCGCTGGTCCGCGAAAGTTGGATGGAGTGGAGGGAGGCCTTAGCCTAGGAGGAACAACAAGCCGGTTCTAAAAAAGGTATCCGTATAAAACTACCATTCTCACAGCGATAGCAATGCTCGAAATCTCAAAATGTAAGGGGAAGGATCTCTTGATGTTTCGAAAGCAGTCTCTCTCTATCTCTCTCTCTCTCTCGAAAGTCAATCTCATGAATTTTGTACGTTTTGAAAATTGCTTTTGCTTATTGTAAGAATTATGTATTATATCTATTTCTGTTTACGTTGTTTTCTGTTACTTGATATACTATGTATGACTTAGTTAACTTGTTATATTCTTTTTAAGTTTTTTATTCTATTTATATACACTGTGTTTACATCTCTCACCCAATTTTCCTGTCGCCGGTCTACTTGAAGTAATTTCTTTTGAAATAAGCAGCACCTTTGTGTCTTTCTATCTGTATTTGTTCTTTTCATTTTTAAGTTTGTATGGAAATAAATAAATTAGTATATTTATGACTGAAACAGGAGGAATATTTTTGTATTGATTTTGTAAACCTATAAACAAAAGAATAACCACAGCTCTCATATATATGTCATACAAATTGTAAATCCTACAAAATATTTATATTCGTTTCAGGGGAGATCGGTTGTTCTGTGCTTTGTAGGTAATAAAATAAGTTGAAAATGTTACAACGAGGATTGCAATTATTATTTCGTTGATTTTCGCCAGTTCTCTTTTATCCTCTTAAATATTATATTATTGGTATATATCCATAAATAAACGGTAGTACCGTTTATTTATGGATAAAATTCACGAATAGTAAAGTGCTACTGAAGTGCGCTCAGGGTTTTCGGATAAGGAATCTCCCTTATTAAAAAATAAAGGTATTTACAAAAGTAAAACTCTGGAATGTGCTTCCCCTTGACATCAAAAAAGCTGAAAGTAAATTTTCCTTTTAGCGTAAAATTCGGAACTACTACTTGAAGTCCTCTCAACTTAGTTCGGTCTTCGTCATAGTTGTTATATTTTAAGTTCTTTTAATTACAATGATTTCATATTTACCATAGTATTTATTAGTTTATTATATTAGCATATATACGTATTTTATTATCATAAGCCACTTAATTTAACGATACTACATTCTATTTCAAATATCTGTTATTTTTTTATTGTGCACACCTACCACAGTGTTGTCTTTTTAACCCAACGGTTGACTAGTAGAGAATGCCTTGTGGCATTAAGTCCGCCTATGTACCACCACTGTACATGAAGTTTAAATAAATAAAAGTTGTAAATGTTTATGAAATAGAATAAAAAAAACAAGTATACCTATTTACCTATAGATAATATAGACACAGTCGTCGATATTAAAACGATACTGGAATGCGAAAAAATGAGACAAATTACTAAAAAAAAATGCTCTCATACACGTTACACAGTTTTAAATATTTTTTAACTACTGTCGGATTTTGTAGGTATATAAATCCTGTTAGAAAATTGCAATAACGTTGCCATTAAAATAAAAATGCAAATTTTCTGCACAAACGTGAAACCATAACTCAACACTACGACTCGACAATTAGGAGCCCCTAAAAACTTAACAAAAGTCAGTCACTAGTGCACAATAATCACAATATTTCATACTAGCGTGATACGGTCGGTGCGCGTGCACTTGTCGCTGTAATCGGTTGGAACCGCCCAGAACTGGTAATATCACACTTCGCTCACGAACTGAGCCCGACAATTTTGCAGGCGAATGTTCTAGAAAATATTGTTCTCATTATTTTGTTCAATTTCCACTGCAGAAGTGACTGCAGGTAAATCGGATTCAGAAACGGTTTTAGATTTGTGATTGAAATAAGCAATTGGAACACGTGGACAAAGTGAAACGTATATCAGAAAAAAGTAGCATGTCGTATTTAGTTATTGTTTTGGCCTATGTGAAAGAAGACGAAATGTTTATCTTTTTTTATTATTACACTATTTCATGTCATGGTAACCGATGATATGGTCAACGATGGAGCTTTTTAGCAAGCATGAAGTAACCTATTCACTCTTGACTTAAAGACACCCAGGTTGTAGCTTTTTTTTATTATTGATCACTATCTGACCTGATGGTAAGCGATGATGTGGCCGACGATGCAGCACGCTTGCCTAGAAGTAACCTATTCACTCTTGACTTTAAGACCCCTAGGTTGTAGCTATCAGGAAACACAGACTCCGGCAGGGAATTCCACTCCTTAGCTGTACGCTAGGGTGGGTCGATTTTGTAAGGATTTTTTTATTTTTTATTTTTTAATGTGGGGTGGGATTAAAAAGTTGCCTTTTAATATGCAAGTTTATATTCTGTTTTTAGTTTTTAAATACATACATTATGACTTTTGGCCCTCTACCGTCAATTGAAAAAAATTAAATAAATTAGAAGCAACTTTTAAGGTATATCGGTCCAAATAAATAAATAAAACAAAGATTAGTGTAAAAAAGTATTTTAATTTAACACTTGTATTGTGCCTTACAATCAAACGTCGGCATTATAGATCTAGACTGCAGCTTTGAGCGGATAATTCCATCTCTAGCCTTTTCTCCAGCTACTGTTACTGAAGCTTCAGTCACAAGTTTTACGCAGCGCTCCACCGCCTGCGTGTGACATGGAAATGACGAAAAAGTTATATCAACCGGCTTCAATTTTTGCACCATATCGTTTAAATCTTTATCTGTCAGGTGACTTAAAAGTGGCGGAGGTGTTATTTGGCACTCAGCCCAAACAATCACATCTATGTAATCAGTTGCATTGAAGTTTAGTTTTGGTAGCTTGAATACTCTGATGGAACGAGTTGCTTTGTTTCTTGCTTCTACTATTCTCCGCAAGCCAAGTTCTCTGACAAACCTTCTTTCATCCGATATCATAGCCAGCAATAAATTTTCTGGATGAGCAAAAAAAGCATTTCTCTGAATGACTGGGTCAATTATTTCTCTGACTTTCTGATCAAAACATCTTGAAAACTGTATTAATTTAAACACGTGCTGTGGACCCCGGTGACAAGCTGGTTCTCGTTTAATAAGAAACCAAATAGGAGCATATACCTTTATAATGTACTCCACCAGAACTTTTAAATTTTCGCTTGGCTCACGACATCCAACGTAAAGCCGCAAAATACGGTTGGCTGTGGTAAGCCAGCGAGAATGAGCCATTTTTCCAGGCTGTCTGTTTGCAAGTTCTGCACTGCAGACTCCCGATGATACTGCATGGCACATTTCGTACAGATATTTCTGATCTGTACTCAAAGAAACCACGACATCTTGCTGCAGATCAATGATATCGCCTGTAACCGCTAAGTATTTCTGTATTGGCAAAGACTCGCAATTCTCTAAAGCTTTCCCGATTGGACCAGAATATTCGCGTGGTCCACTTGTGCTGCCATCCAAATCATTAAATAAATGCCGTAGAGGCAACTCATTCGCATGCAACTGGCAAATGCACCATTGCAAAGGTCTGCCTAACTTTAATTCAGTAAAACGGATGACTCCCGATTTCCAGCCCGTATTTGTAGCGGTTCCATCACATCCTATGCATTTGATGTTTTTTAAATCAATGTTATTAGTTTTGCAATAATTCACAATTGAATCGGAAATAGCTTTGCCAGTACCAGTTCGTGGTGTAGTGTGTCCCAAATAAAGTGAGCCAGGTTCACTCACGAGTGAAATGTGTTCTTTTACGACAACTCGACGATGAGAACGGCCATTTATCTTTTCGATAAGCAAGGTCTTGTCCTTGCGACCATCAAAATAAATGCTTTCCACTACGACGTCAGCAACTTTTGTTTGTAAGTCATTTCGTGCCTTATTCCTAGCTCGTCGCAACTTACTCTTATCTACAACCAAACTCTTTTCTTCAGATGAGACCAATCCTAGATCTTGGAGTACTGCAGTTGTTATAGCAGCTGCTGACCTGTTTGATACTCCATATCGATCACAGACTCTTGCAAGTTTTGGTATCTTTAAAGTATTATAAGATGTTGATGGTATAGGTTCAGGTTGGGGCACATTAAGAGGTGAAGCAGTTTCATTTTTCTTTTCACTCGGAATTTTACTCGGGCCCGCCTGTGAATCTTTGTAAATACGACATCTTTCCTGGCATTTTTGTTGTCTTTCAATTTTCGATAAAAAAAAAATCCGTTTCTTTTTTATCTAAGCCTGCTATTATCATTTTTCTTTCAGACCTTTGATCAAATAGAAACTTCTGTTCAATTACAGGTACTTTTTTGCTTTTAGGACAAACACATGAAATAAAGTTCAGGCACTTACAAGCTGCAATGTCAAAAATCTTTGTAGTGGTGATGTTCTTGAACGTTTTCACTTTTTCCAAATAACTGTCTGACCGTTTACTTTGCGGATATCTAATGAGCTTCAGATATTCATCATAATATTTTTTTAATAATTCTTTTATACGCTTAGAGCTCACTATAGGTATGGAAGCTGAAACCCAAATACTTTCAACGTCGCGACTTACTATGGCGAACACTTCAGTCGTAGCCGGCTGTTTTCCTGAGTTTTGAAATTGTAAATCATGTCTTACATGAAGTATGTACTTAATAATGTCTGATATAGTAGGTAACTTTGTTGCATTAAGTTCAGATGGTGCTCCAAATATAGGACAATCCACTTCACTTCGTGTTATAAACGATTTTAGCTTACTCATTTTGAGAACTTCATAGGAATCTATTTATAAGGCTAATTAAGTGTTCGTTTTATACGAATTAGAAAGAAGTACGTAAAAATACAATAATATTATGCAAACACGACGACACTCGCGGCTTACTTGTCGCGACGCACTGGCGGCACTGGCGCGGGCGTTCGCATAATGGTACCAAATTAGCTTAAACAAAACATATATCTATCTCGCTCGTTGATAATAAATGTGGATGTAATAACATGGTAACAACTCTGTAGTACAATTAATTTTAAAATTTTAACAAATTCGGCTTAAGTAACCTTCGATATTAGCTAATTAATTTACTGATTTTTTCAGTAAAAAATAAAAACTTAGGAAACTTTCGGTCTCGGTAGAGGGCTTAAAGTTATAACGGATATTTTTTTATTTATTTTTTTCCTTTCAACTACAATAAAACGCAACTTTATAAATACCCCCACTATTGAAATTCGAAAATTTTCAAAATCGACCCACCCTACTGTACGCATTATGAATGTGTTCCCAAAACGCTTTGTACGTATGGGTGGGATGTCCACAATGTACCGACGGCGCAACGCCGTACGTCTAGTGGTCCGATGATGGAACGGTCTTGGTGGAATTAAATTGTGCAATTCCAATGCACACTCCCCGAAGCGTAATTGATAGAAAACCGACAGGCCAGCAAATCAGCGTCGATGCTCAAAGCTTTGGAGTTTTGATTCGACAAGTGCATCATCACCGATGATGCTCTTGGCTCGCTATCAGGAATACTAATAGGAGAATTATTTGGATATTGATTCAGACATTCCTTGAAAAAGTAATATGAATAAAATTAAGTGGTTAGAATATCAAAAGCCCTGCCAGGGCTGCGGGATTGCTTGAAGATAAACCGCAGTCCAGGAACTCATGGGGTTCTAGGGCCTTACGGGTTTTAGTCAGTAAACGTTTGACACTCTCTCTCACTCCACTCAAAGCGTATTGGTGTATAATATTGTTTCACAGCAAGGCAACGGCCTGACACATCTTTGAAGTCCTAAACCTATAAATGCACAATAACTTTTGCCAGCCTTTCGGTCTTTTACAGGATGCATTTTGGAGAGTGTGCGCGGGAATTGCATGTTTTGATTCCGCCGTATTATTTCTACCATCGGACAATTCGATGTACGACGAGTATCCACCCTTAAGTTGTTGAAACATCTCCGTCCGTCCGGCCAGTCCAGACTAAGCATTTTGCCTCGTCGTTTATACCGCGTACATCGAAGGACTGGAACAATTGGCCGATTATAGTTTGGGTGTCTTCAAGGCTAGAGTGAATAGGCTCTTAATAAACGATTGCATCACTTACCATCAGGTGGGATCGCAGTCAAGCACTAGTTTATACCAATAAAAAAAAAAACTTGTATCATAACAACTCAACGCTCCTACAAAGTGCAACAGCGTTCAAAATCCATCCACAACAACAAAAGACTAAACCTAAACAGAACTGGTCGATCGACAACATAAACAAGCATTATGTTAACGATGCACCGAAGAGTTCTAACAACCAATAAACTATACTCATTTAACTTTTCGCATAACACCACTATCTCCAAGCGCATTAATGCATGCAATATCACCGTGAGCAGTGTTTGTTTCCTTGTCTACAAGATTGATGTATTGCTAACGGTATGCTCTCTCATAATTGGAGTGACTGACGGCCTCTGCCACACAATTTCATAAATCAATAGCAAGTATGGCAGCCATGTCTTCGTTGAAAGCTGTTTGTGCGATAGCATTGGCTTTGAATATGTATGTAGGCGTTTCATGTCTTTTGTAAGCTTTACTTTATGTTGTATGTTTGGTTTATCTCTTGAGGAGAAGTCTTGAATGACCAAAGTGATACTGTGTGCTGTGTGCTGTGTGTGCTGTGTGTTCAGACTGAACGTTCAATATTTTTATTAGAACTACACTTCATTATCAATAAAGAAAAGTAAGTTTGTCTGTGACTCGCTCAGGATAAACAACAAAATAAAATAAATTACTAGCTAAACTCAGTAAAATAAAATAACAACGTAAAAAACACAAAACGGCCTGTGCAAGGGCTGAAAAGGTTCCTATATCGTCACATGCTGCGACATTTAAAAAAAATATATGTAAAACTGGCGCGGCGCTGGTATATTGAATCCTATGCTAGAGCTGGTTTGGTAAAGTTATCTACATCGGTTCGCTGAATTGAATCTAATTTTAGACAAGTTCTTCAATTAAATGGATTACGACAAAACTTAATATTAGACAGGTCCGGTGTCCAATAATTCAATCTAACTTGTTTAACAGCTGAGGGACTCGGAAACAAGAGATGGCCTCAAAAAACTTCGAAAACTTTCCACCTGATCGCTAAACGTTAGCTGACGATGGGTGTCGAGTTTTACCACTAAAACTCGACACCTAGTTCGAAACTTCACTAACCTTTTGCACGAAAGTAGTTAATTTTATCGGAACAAGACTAACAATTAGTCAGTGATTTCGCGCTTCGATTTAAGGTGTTTTATTGCGCTCACACCCGAAAGTTCCTAACATTCCACAACAATGTTACATTTAATGTGGACCTTAATAGAAATAAAGATACAAAACCCTATTTCTAGATAAATAAAGTCCAAAATACTTTTACGAAAAATCCGTCGAGGAACACGTTAGCTTGGTCGAATAAATATCTTTTTCCGGGAGATTCTTTATCGTGTCCGGAATGGTTCCGGTGCTGATGTAAAAATAATTGTTGAGAACCCTCTTTTTATGGGTTCCGTCACTCGGATAAACGTGAAGCTGGATTTCTGGGAGTGGATTTAGATATTTTATCGTTTACATTGCGATACGATTATTACGCAAGCTTAATGTAAATGAAGAAGAAAATAGTATAGTTATGTGTATCGTGGATCTTAAAATTCTGAGCTCATTTTTGTAAATGGAGGTAAGCTTTTCTACATAATTCTAATAGAAAAATGTAGTCTGCTTTTAAGAACTTTTAACCTTAATAGATATGTCAGAGTAATGTTTTTTGCTGGAAAAGTTAAAGTGTTTCATTTTGATAGATGAGATGGACGTAAATAAACAGGGTTAGGATAAGTTTTTGAAAGTATGAGAAAATTTTGTCTTTAAGTAAAGAGTGAATAGGTTACTTCTAGGCAAGCGTTCACCAACGTCGGACACGTCATCGCTTACCATCAGGTGAGATATTGGTCAAACGCGAGCATTATTGATAATAAATAAAATTAAGTTAATTTTACAATTCTCCAATGACTTCTCCCACTTTATGGAGGAGCGCAAGGGTGTGTCAGAATTTTACTGAAAACCACAACTGTGTCCTTCAGTTGACCTTTACGTTCTAAGACTATGGGTTTCCTTTTCAGAAAATGCCCGTGGCCCCAGCGGGCATCGGACTCAAGTCCGATTACCGAGTCCAAACTCGATACGGACGATTACCGGACGTCTAGACGGTGAGCTACCCATCATCGTCCGCAAACGCACGCCTACGGTGGCTGGAAGTTTTGCGTTCCAACCCCGCTAACCCTGGGGGGTTAGCTCGACGTCCGACCGTCCGATAACCGTCCGGACCGAGCCCAAGTCGTCAACGGCGCGTAGTGTTCCACGCGCGCCTCAAGAAGATGTCAGCAACCGTAGGGGCCCAGCAGGGTCGAAGCCTACTGGGGTCTGATTCTGAAAGGAAGACTCGGCCCTGGTATGAAAGGCAACGAAGGATTATTTACATACCTTTAAATTTATAAAAAAGGACCCCGGGTTTCCCTTGCGGACTACCGATGGATTTTACAAAGATTTGGAATATTGTTTCAAGAGGAAGGAATTATATTATAAGATTTACTTGTCTAGTTGAACTAAGTCGATTTCACAGCGGCTATTACACGAACTACCAACGGATTATCGGAAGTGCGAATTCAACTTTGGAACTTTCTCCGCCGGGAAGTGACTTTGGTGCTCCGGCACAATGGCATACATTTAACTTTGTGAGAGATTTATTTGAATATTTAATGCAACGTGTTCCTATTACTGGGAAAAGGATTGTAATACTGTTGTAAGAATAAAAGGGTTGAAATAAGGCGTCTTATATAAAAGATCTTGTGTAAGTAATACCTTTTAAACGATGTTTTTCTTGGTTGTATATTTTTGTTTGAACTTGCAAATTCTAGATTCTTTGTGAATATATAAACAATTCGACATGAAAATGTAAGCTTCACTGGTCTATGTTATTTTCCGTTTCATTTCTTCTATCACAAGAGAAGCCCAAAATATCTAAAAGAGAAAGGCCTCAACAAAACAAAGTTCACTAACAATAAACAGAATAAAATCCTTCCCCGTAGTCCCCACTATAGCTAAAAGCATTTTAGCTTACTTTCAAAGTTGGTAAGTAAATAATAAAATTTCCTACCGTTAATTTTCCGTCTCGTCGCCGTCGTTGGGCCACCTAAAAACTTCGTCTTGTCGGTCTTCAGAAACTTCGCCCATGGGCCGTTCAATCAATGGACTGACTGGTGTTTTTAGTGGATATTTCAGAATAGTTTTTCTTTTGATTCTGACAGAAAGATTATGTTACTGGGCTTTGAGTGGAACTTTATGGACTGTGGATAGTGTTCAATAGAAGTGTTTTTTTTGGTCTTAAAACATTTTGATCTTAAGTCTAAATGCCCTATCACCTAAAAAAAAACTGGGCAAGCGCGATTCGGACTCGCGCAATGAGGATTCCGTACAAACTGTAAACTGTTTTAATACGTCATAAATCGTAAACCGCAATTTACTTGAAAGGTAAATTGCGGTTTACGTTTATAGATCTCGTTCAAACGAATTTTCGGTGGAAGTTTGCATGTTGCAGTTTCAGTTCTAAGTATGGGGAACCCCCAAAATTTATTGTTTTTTTTCTATTTTTTGTGTGAAAATCTTAATGCGGTTCACAGAATACATCTGCTTGCCGAGTTTCAACAGTATAGTTCTTATTGTTTCGGAAAAAAAGTGGCTGTGACATACGGACGGACAGACAGACAGACAAGACGAATCCATGAGGGTTCCGTTTTTGCCATTTGACTACGGAATCCTTAAAAGAGATTTTATACGCCTTAACAGCAAATAATACTTAAACAACAGAAAATAATAAAAATCAAAACAGAACAGAATAAAACAGCAGAAATTTAGCGGACATTAAATTACTTGTTATCAATTAATCTTGCTGTGAGACAGGATGTTATGATGATGGGCATAAGAGTAAAATTAAGATGATTGGCGCAGTGAGAAACTGGATTCTGGCTGAAATTCGTAGACTTTTGACAGTCATTTCAGGTAGACAGAAGTCATTAAAAATGAAACCAGTTTCGCCAGAGGTAATTGTGTTACCCTGGCCCCTACGGGCGGCGTCATGTTTTTTTTTTTAATTGACATAAACTAGTGTTTGACTGCGATCCCACCTGACGGTAATCAGTGATGCAATCGTTGATGGTAAGGCGCACTAGTTTATTAACAGCCTATTCAATCTAGCCTTGTAGACACACAAATTATAATCGGAAAAATTATTGTAATTGGTTGTCGTAGTAGTCGAGCTATTGGCTTCTGCACTGCATGTCGTGAGTTCAATTCCCACGCCTAATAAATATTTGCATGGCCTACAGATAGCCTGTTCTGGGTCTTGTCTTGCGTACCTATGTGAGTTTACACGCACCTACGGTACAGGAGTGGGGCAACTTTAAAAAAAAAAAATAAGTTTGAGTTTCATACTATGGATTGAATATGATTGAAAGACTGTTTCGTTAGCCTCGTGTTAGTGATATCGAGATCATTTTTCGTTGTTGAAACTTCAACGGTCCGGACTAAGTGTTTCGCTTCGTCGTTTATACCTCGTACATCGAAGGACTGGAACAATTTACCTGCTGCGGTCTTCCCGTCCAACTATAATTTAAGTATCTTCAAAGTTAGAGTGAATAGGCTCTTAATAAACTAGTGTACCTCACCATCAATGATTACATCACTGTTTACCATCAGGTGGGATCGAAGTCAAGCACTGGTTTATAACAATTAAAAAAAAAATACTCTGTAGCATCCCGGAATTTGTAACTGGTGTTGTAACACCGCCGTGTCACGAAAAACAGGTAAAGCCGTAAGCCGTAAGTCCTTTTTTTTCGGTAGGAAAATCATCTTATGATATCCCCCGCCCTTGGGCGGAGCGAGAGATAGTGTTAGAATTTTACTGACTAAAAACCCACTCCTGTTCCTTCGTTGCCTTTCGTACCAGGGCCGAGTCTTCCTTTCAGACCCTTGGCCCCAGTAGGCTTGGACCCTGCTGGGCCCCTACAGTTGCTGACATCTCTTGGTCATCGACTTGGGCTCGGTCCGGACGGTTACCGGACGGTCGAACGGCAAGGAAGTCCTGCGTCTACTCTTTCTCCGGTCATGTCGGATTGTCGGCCCATTAGACTATGTGAGTAAAGAAATAGAGAGTGTACCTGTGTTTGCGCATACACTTGTGCAGTATAATATAAATTATCTGCTAAATACTTGGCTAATCTTTGTTGAGACTAACTACCGTGATGAAATTCGGTCAGGAGGATTATTGGGATGACGGTGAATAGAGATAGAATTGAATAGAATAAACTTTATTCTACACCAAAATAGTAACAATTTCACAGAATCTTAAATCTATGGGTAAAAAGACGCTCTTTACGCTGACAGCGATATCGCTGGTAGATATTATCTACCAGACAACCTTGGGATGGACTATAAGAACTTAAACTGGTGGATCAACTATAATTTAAGTATCTTCAAGGCAAGAGTGAATAGGCTCTTAATAAACTAGTGCGCCTCACCATCAATGATTGCATCACTGCTTACCATCAGGTGGGATCGCAGTCAAGCACTGGTTTATATGAATTAAAAAAAAAAAAACTAAAACACCGGGCAAGTGCGAGTCAGACTCGCGCACTGAGGATTCCGTACAAATTGACCTATGAAAACAATTCAATTCCCGAATTGAGTCCCGAAACGAAGATTTTTTTTTTCCTTGAGAGTGGCGAAATACACGTTTTTTTGCGACATAAACGGCCATATTTTTTTTTTTCATTAACTTAGAAGTTTAATTTTTTCACAGCTTCAAGGGACCGCAGACTCGAGTATATGGTTTTAAATTCACCTCGATACCTCTACGCGTTCCCGAGATAAAGGGTCTTGACAGACAGACAGACAGACGGACGGACGGACAACAAAGTGATCCTATAAGGGTTCCGTTTTTTCCTTTTGAGGTACGGATCCCTAAAAACGGGGGTAGTCCGTGGTGTACTGCTAGCAAATATAAGTATATTTTATTTTACTGACACACAATTAAATAGACTGGGATAAGAGCGAAATTATGACAACTTTTTAAAAAATTTCAAGATTATTTTCAATTATTGTATTTTTTTTACTCAAACCAATAAAAAAGTATAGATGGAGTCGTCGTAAACAAAAGCGACGAAATAAGTGAGGACTAGTTTTGGCTTTGTGTGCGTAACTTGGTGTATGACATCGTAGATTTGCACATGTGTGCTAGAGAAAAAATGTTGCAAGCATTGCGCTGCGACTCCCAAGTGCGAGAGATATACTTTGGTTAAGTTTTATTATTGTGTAGGTAGTATAGTGTTTATCTTGGTTGTATGAAATGAAAGATAATTTCATTTAATGAAAATCATTTATTTTCATATTAAGTGAAATTATTAATTTTAAAAACACACAAAAGTTACATATAATAATAATAATATATATCCAACGACTATCGGATTAGGTGCGAGTCATCCAGCGTAACCGTATGTTGGATGACGCCGTACTTGAAAACTATAGTGCGCTGACAGTGAATAAGTAAATTAAAAAAATATATAGGGTGACTGGCAGTTAGTGTACGATACTTAAACACGTGATTGTGCTCATGATAACAAACAATTTTTATTATGGGAGCAAAGCCGAAATCGCGAAAAAAATATCAAATGTTCAGTACATTAGGCAAACATAAATGTACTGAACAGCTACACCCAAACAGAATAAAGTAGTAGGTATGATGCTATAGAATAAATTATAAAAATACATTAAGATGTCCTAGCTAAAACTAAAGACGCCTGCAAAGAAAGGAAGAATAATAAAAGAAAAAAATGCCAAGAATTAATAGTCAAAATAAAAGACGTTACCATTGATTATGTATTACGTAATACACCCGCAGATCTATCAAACCTGTTTGCTTTCTTAAATGAATTACCATCTCTTCATCTTTTTCTTTAGCATGACACACTTAATGTGGCTAAAGACGACAAACCTTCCGATTTCTATAAATACCAAAAATAAATTTATGTTGATCATCAATCAATCAAGTACCGTTATAATGACAATATTTCCAATAAAACATTAATTGAGAAACCTCGCTGTACCAATAAAGCGACATTGAATACCAACGACACATTAATAAAAAGGCGTCCCTACGTAACAAAGTATCAGCACGTAAAACAAATAAGTACCGTGAAAACCAGTCTTTCGTAACCATTCCCCACATATTTAAAATCCATCGTAGGCGCGGGCTTGCGGACGGCGAGCAATGGGTGGCTCGCCTTCCGACCGTCCGGTAACCGTCCGGACCGAGCCCAGGTCGTCGACGGCGCGTGCTGTTCCACGCGCGCCTCAAGGAGATGTCAGCAACTGTAGGGGCCTAGCAGGGTCGAAGCCTTCTGGGGCCAAGGGTCTGATTCTGAAAGGAAGACTCGGCCCTGGTACGAAAGGCAATGAAGGAACAGGAGTGGGTTTTTAGTCAGTAAAAGTCTGACACTATCTCCCGCCCCGCCCAAGGGCGGGGGATGTCATAAGATGATTTTCCCACCGAAAAAAAAAAAAAAAAAAAACATATTTAAAATCCACACGATTTATATCAATTAATCAGTCCACAAACGCAATCTGTTATCAGTCCGGCAGAAAGAAATCTGGCGGGGACATATTTTTTTATTGCCATTTAGGGGTGGACCCGAATCGGGCTTTTTAAAACTGTCATTAATCATAACCACAAAGCATCTATTGTCCTAGAGGATCGCAATACATTTATCATAAGCGATTCAGTTGAAACAGACCACAATGGTAGTAACGATTTATGAAATCTCACATATCCTTCATATGGTTTTTATGATAGCCGTTCAGGCATAACTGGTTTGAAAGAGCATTATGAATGTTTTCAGGGTATTTCGGGTCACTTTTTAGGTGAAAGAGAGTGTGAAAGTTTAATTAATTAAAATTCTGGTATCCTTAAATTTATTAGTTTGAAATAAGAACAAATCATTTATTTATTATTTCTTTGTTTATATAACCAGATCGACCAAAGGCTAATTACACTGATCACATTAGATACTTACTGCACATTAAAGAAAAAATAACACAGATATATAACTAAACCTCTCACACAGTCTTCTTGGAAATCACTAGACGTTCAATCAGTACGAGTATCTCCTTTCATTCATCAGCGAACACATCTAGTCCAGCCCCCCTAGCCAAGTTACGACCATTTCGTTTTGATTCCCTTGCGTCGAACGCCTCGAAAGATGCCCGATGCCAGATTATATTGGGTAAAATAATACAAAAAAAAAAAAAAACAAAATCCAAAGAAACAAAAATAAGTTATTTCAAAAATGGAATAATATAGGTACCTGTAATGTAAAGTTTATTTGAACTTCAAATTCGAGGTTAATCCAAACTTGTCACAGCTTATGTAGACTCGTTTTCTAAACTGCTAGTTCATTGGGAGTATTAAGAATAATTTTCCACAAAATTACAAATTCTTTTGAGCCTAATACCAGTTTTCACAATTTAGTCTTCTCATATTATTGTTCGGTTTATCGTTTCTAATCTCCTATAATTCCGTCCTGAATATCATAATAATAGGTCATTGACCTTAGTTTCTAAAGTGGAAATTTAGAACATTATCGTTTATTCCCAGTCCTCTGGAAAATTTCATTTCTTCCAGTCCGATGTACATACGTGTATTCGTGCTATATCTGGGTTATATTTATGTTACGAGAATAAAAATATTCCTTCATGTTGTAATTTTCTTTTATCTATGTCTAGTACCTACTAGCTCAATATATTTTTTTCGTAACTATTACACATTCAAGATATCTTATCTTTATCGACTTCTTTAGTTTCTGTTTTACTATATCTCTATTGGACTATATTATTTTTTGTTATATTCTTTATACTGGTTTTCTAACTTGAGTTAAATTTTTTATGGTCATAAAGGTGCTAAATTTTAATGACAGGTACCTATAAAAATTGTAAGTATCAAAATACAAGATAAAAAATTATGTAGGAGTAATTGATTAATCAATATAAGGTTATAATTTTTAGTAGTATAATCAGCCTAATAATGCTTCCACTGCTGTAACTTAGGCCTCTTTAGGACAGGGTTTGGACCATAATTCCTGTACGCGGACTCAGTGCGGTTTGGGCTGCGGGATTGTTGGAAAGAGATACCGTGAGCCTGGACAGCAAAGGACAGTTAAAAGAACACTGGTGGGTATTGGTCAGTAAACATCTGCCACTCCCTCTCCTTTTCATAAAATTTGTTTTTATTTATCTATCTTATTCAAATCTATTAGCTCACAATTCCGTGCCGACGTTTTTATGTCGACACCGTTACCGGCTCACGCTGTAAACCAGCGCCGTAGACTCTTCGCATTTTGCGTGTGGTCACGGCATTACGCTGAGCGTTCGGCCGTTTTGCGCGAGTGTGGCGCATATTTTTCACAAAGTATACTTATAATTTGTTAGTCCTAAATTTGCGCCTTTTTCCGCAAGATAAAATGTTTTTCTTTCTTTCTTTCTTTCTCTCGCTCCATGCAAAGCAGGAAAAATTATTCGATGAATTTCCACCTGAAAAAAAAGGGTCAATGTGGGTTTGAAAGATGTCACATATCTTCGAATTTTTTGTTTTAGGACATGCCGGTTTCCTTACGATGTGTTCCTTCACCACAACAATGGTGATGAAATAAATTACATAAAGAAAAGAGCTTGCGGATGCGAAACGCACAGGAGTGGTCGTTGTGGCAACATTAGGGGAAGTATATAGAGGTTACTTCAGGGCAAACGTGATTCATTGTCTACGACATGACCACATCAGATAATTCAAACGCGAGCCTATTAATAAAATAGTTTTATAAAAATAAACTAAAACAACATCTCCACTCAATCAAACAAAAAATAAAAACTAACATACACTAAAAATAAAACGTAAGCAATAACACAACCTGTAAAAAAGGGGGTCGGCAGCTAACGAAATGAAGCCCAAGTGGAACACAAATAAATCAGATGGCGTGCGCGAAATCACGTCCGATCTAACGCAGCTTGTTAACTTGAGTAAACTTGTTCTCGGCTTCAATGCGAATGAATAAAAGTGCGGTGTTGGTGTAAATGACGATACCGACGTCTTTACGGTCAGTGTTTGACGATAGTTTGTCATTTAATATGGCTCGATATTTATTTTTTAAAGTGGTATAAACTAAGTGCTTAACTGCGATCCCACCTGATGGTAAGAAGTAATGCAATTGTTGATAGTGAAGCATTTATTAAGAGTCTATTCACTCTAACCTTAACCTTTCGTATTACAGACACAATTAAAAAGCCATTGTGTCCCGCGTAATCTGCGTTCTGGCATACAACAGGTTAAAGGCACCTAAATTATAATCGGACGGGAAGACGGTAGCAGACATATTGTTCCAGTTTTTCGATGTATGCGGTATAAATGAGGAGGCGAAACGCATAATCCAATCCGTAGAGGTGTTAACATTTTTTTTTAAAAAAAGATCAGCTCACCGACCGAGCCGAGTCGCCGACGGCATATAGGGCTGTACGCGCGTCTTAAAGAGATATCAGAAAACCGTAGGGTCCCAGCAGTGGCGATGCCCACTAAGGTCAAGCAATCGATCGAAAAAGTTACCTTGGCCCTGGAATGCAAAGAGCAACTGAAGGACACAGGTGGGTTTTACTCAGTAAAAGTCTGACATGCCCTCTCACTCTACGCTAGGGACATAACACAACTGGCGTGCATGAATTACAGGTTTTATGAATTTAAACGAAGCAAGAATAGTTTAAACGGACCATAACAAGTACTTTCGTGTAGGTATATATAGGGTGACTGGCAATTAGTGTACGATACTTAAACACGTGATTGTGCTCATGATAACAAACAACTTTTACTGTGGGAGCAAACCTGAAATCGCGAAAAAAATATCAGCTGTTTAGTACATTAGGCAAACATAAATGTACTGAACAGCTGATTTTTTTTCGCGATTTCAGGTTTGTTCCCATAGTAAAAGTTGTTGGTTATTATGAGCACAATCACGTGTTTAAGTATCGTACACTAATTACCAGTCACCCTATATGCGGAACGTGATAAATTGTGCAAGCCCGCAAGCATCACAGCTTAGGGTAGTTGAAGAACACTGTGCGGTTTGGTAACTAAGAGTATATTGACCCTGTTCCATATCGAATAACAAGTTTGAGGGCGGTTTTCTGAATTGAGTATTTTGACTCAAGAACGTCTCAAACCATTCTTAACTGCCACATTTTGACAGGTTTTCAGGGCAAAGAAGAGTTTGAGTAATTCTCAACTTCGAATGCACATCCTACAGAAACCGAGGGTGAGGATTTCACAATAAAAAAATAAAGAAGCCAAATCAGACAAGCAAAGTTGAGACATTGAATGTGTTAAAAGTAATGTTTGTGACTTTAAATTCCATTTTCAAAATTCGATGATGCAGTTTTATTTTTCAACAAAATCGAGCTCGAAACTCTTTTAAGAGGGCCCTTGCCGGTCCGTCTATCGTCAACGTGAACATGGTTCAAAAGCTTGTAGTTTCATCCAAAGTAATCTTTGATAAAGGGGCAACGCAAAAAAGAGAGAACGCCTGAACGCTCGGTTGGCATTCAGTAATTCCTTCACTTACTTGAATATTTCGCAAAACTTGTTCCAGGAAATACAACACGATTTTTTTAAAAACCTTAACAGTTTTTGTAAAAATGTTTCGGCATTCAGAATCTCAATTAAATGTGGGTGGAGGTTTCTATAAATGTATTTCCTATACTTTTTATGAGTTAAATTATGAAGGGCCAAAGTTCACGCAAAAATAGTCGATTTTCAGAGGTCTAAACTTAATTTCGGATTAGGCAATTCACAGCCATTTCAAAAATTTACTCTGTATAATACAGAGTAAATTTTATAATGTCATGTGAGTGATGAATAATAATTTCAAGCATAGCATAGCATAATCGGCCCTATAATGTTCTCACTATTGAGACTCAGGCCTCCTCTCTAGGAGAGGGAATGGTCCGTAATCCACCACGCGGGCCCAGTGCGGGTTGGTGGATGTCACATGTCTTCGAATTTTACACGTTATAGGTAACAACCGAAACACTTTAATAACGTGTGACTACGGCTTTTCTTTTTACCTTGTTTATTTCAGCATCCTGGAAATCTTGTTTCATACTTTTAGTTTCGTCGTTTTTTTTTGTCGTAGTCGGGTTTTAGTTTTTTTACTTTTTTTTATTTAAATTATTTTGGTGTTAAATCACTGTGCTTCTATACCATTTGCAAAAGCTAAATTTAAAATTTCTAATTAATAATGGTAAATTAATTTTTGTCCACCAGAGGGTGCCACATTGAATTTTGATGATATATTTTGATAAGTACCAGTGAAGCCCTTTCAAATGATATCAAACACGGTGTATTTATCTTAACATTTTTTTTAACACATGACTTCTTGTCCGCTAGAGGGCGTCACTTTAAATTTGAACAATATTTTGGAAATGTACAAGTAAAGCCCTTTCAAATGATACCAAACACGGCGTATTTATCTCCATTTTTATTTTTTACACATTACTTTTTGTCCGCTAGAGGGCGCCATATCAAGTTTTGTGACACGTCACGTAACCTATGTTCATCGGACAATTAAGACGGTTCTAACGATACCTCATACGTCGAGTTCCGATAAGAAGATTAGGAGCTATGTGGGAACAGATGAACAAACTCACATACATACATAGCCTGTCAAAATCATAACCCTCCGTAGTCGGGTAAAAATTAGGTCAACCTCTACATTCCTATTAAAATGCGCATCCACTTATTTTGAAATGGGCATCGGGCAATCGGCAATCATTTGCAGGATGCTATTACTGCTGCCCTGCAGGCGCTGTCGCAGAGACGCAGCTCTCTTACGGATGACTGCATGAAAGCCATCAGTACGATGTCTGAGACACGGTGGAGCATACGGTGGAGGTGCTTCGCTAGGGTGGAGAATCGCTGTGTCCTCGTGGAGGCGATCGGCGGCAGCGAACTCTCGCGGCGGGCCCTGATTCAGGCTATGGTCCGGAGCGAGGAGGAATAGCAGGCGGTCGCCTCTTTCTGCAATTCATTAATGCTAGCGAAGGAGGAGGCCGCTCGCTTAAGGGAATGAACAGCCTCAAGCCCAAGTCGTCGACAGTGCGTAGTGATCCACACGCTCCTCAAAGAGATGTCAGCAAGGCAGATGCCCGCTAGGGCCGCGGGGATTTTCTGAAAAGGAAACCCGTAGTCTCAGAACGCAAAGTGCTACTGAAGGACACAGGTGTGGTTTTAGTCAGTAAAAGTCTGACACGTCTTCGCGCTCCACCCAGAGCAGGAGAAGACATTGGATGAGGTGACAACCGTAAAAAAACCCGTGTTCTTTCAATTGCCGTTCTAGGGTCGTGGTAGCTCTTTCAAACAATGCCAAAACCCAGTCCTAACATGAAGTCTTCTTTGAAGAGATCAATTGATGCTAGGTAATCATCTAAAGGCCACAGTATTAATTTCCATTCTCTGACCAATACAATAGAACAAGTCCATTCATGTGCACGGAATTAGCCAACGCCATTGAATAGCTATTGACAAATTAATGCTGGCCATTGCTGGTCTTATGATATTGTGTCCTGTTTCATAGAATTGCGGGAATTATTGTTCTGTTAGTACATTCCTTGTTTTGGATAGATTGAAATTCTGTTTGACTGTATATTTAACTGAACGATATTTTAAGATATATAAGTCTTAAAACTTATACTGGATCCTAATCCTATAGTATCTGACACGATTGTGTGTCTATGTCTGAGACACGGTTTATATTTGGTAAAGCAATAGGTCTTTGAATCCATCGCACTGAGGTTAGTTACCATTGAGCACGCCACGTTCGTGGCGTTAAGTTCATGACTGGCTGACATGAGCTCATGACTTATTTGACGTCATAGTATAAGTTACTGAAAAAATTCTTACTCCTTTTTCTGCTGCGATTAATTGCAGCATGGCGGACAGAGCTCGGCTGTGTTCTCATGGTGGTATGGAAACAGCGACTGTCATAACCCGGCACGCCACTATTGCGTTGGTAACGCCTCTCTTTGAAGAGTGGCTACAAAGGCACCACGGCGTTCTCACTTTCCGCATGACGCAGGTTCTCACTGGACACGGTTGTTTTTAGAAGTTCCTGTGTCAGATTCGGCGGGAAGAAACGCTAGAGTGTCACTGTTGTGTGGACATGGTGAAGCATACGATGAAGGTCTGCTCCATTTGGGTGAAACACCACTGTGTTCTCATGGGGGCGATCATAGACAGCCCTGGTTCACGCCATGGTTTCCGCGAGCAAAAGAGACGGTTGAAAGTGTAAACAAGCCTCACGGCCCAGCCCTAGCCGGAGACACCCCAGGCGTCGGGAGTCTCAGGGTAATTCCGGTCACCGCAGGCGTGGGCTTGCTGATAGCAAACAATGGGTAGCACGTCATTCAGTAAGTACTCAGCCCGGGTCGATGGCGAGTTCTATTTCATGCCGGGTCTGTTAGGGCTGATGCGAGGGCAGCGATATTGTGTGAAAGACATACCGTGACCCTGACAAAAAGCAACTAAAGAAACACCGGTTAACATAATTCGGGTGGGAAAATCGTCTAATGACATCTCCCGCTCTTGGGCGGTGCGGGAAATAGTGTCAGACTTTTACTGACTAAAAACCCACTCCTGTTCCTTCTTTGCCATTTTTTCCAGGGCCCCGGGGATCTCTTTCGCATCACCCCAGTAGGCATCGACCCTGCTGGGCCCCTACGGTTGCTGACATTTCCTTGAGGCGCGCGTGGAACACTACGCGCCGTCACTTGGGCTCGGTCCGGACGGTTACCGGACGATCGGACGGCGAGCCACCCATTGGCTCGGCATCGGCATCGGGCGTGAGGATCGTTGCCTCACGCGATCGGCCGCTTCCTTTGCTAGCATTACTGCTTCGCAGAAGGAGGCGACCGCCTGCCACTCCTCCTCGCTCCGGACCATGGCCTGTACCAAGGCCCGGCGCGAGAACCTAGAGGAGGTTGGAGAAGGCACTTAATGATTTCATATTTATTAAAAACAAAGGTTATTATGAACTGCGCTGTAAAAAATCAGTTATATTTAAATAATGTCGATGTTTTAATATGTCATAATATATTGCAATGATGTTATCAACTGTTAAACCTGCTATCTACCACATTACCACTAAATGTAATTTTGGTAGTAATTGAATCTGCTTAACACGTCAACCATATTTTGTGTGTACCTGCGTAATGGTTTATTGATGCGTAAAATCAATTGGGAAACAGAAGGAATATCATTAACATTAATGCTATTAAAAACGAAATTTTGTATATGTAGGTGTGTGAAAGGAGACAGATATTTAGAAATATTTTGAAACACTGTATTTAAAAAAAAATGTTTAAAAATAAACTGTTTATCGATTATAGTAATCGTTAACCTATTTTACTCACATCGTAAATTATTTTTAAATATTTTTAAATAGAAAAATATAACGCATTTTTAAACCATACCTCAACTTATTACATTCAGATCCAGAAATCTCCATCTCGTTTGACAAACGGGTAGACCATATCCCTCATAAATGTATCCTACATCCTATCTCAATAGGATGTAGGATACATTTATACCGGGAATATGTTCCCTTGGTATAATTTTCTAGTTTCACGCAGGCGAAGTCGCTGGTGGAAGATAATATTTTTAATATTTTTTTTTACATTTTTTTTTTCGGGCTTAGCTTTGTATTATAGAAATACGTTCAAACTATTGAAGTCGACGTTCGTACTAACTTATAGTCAGTGTTTTAGTTACAACTAAAATTTTTAACTTTTCTAAAGCTGTTTGAAAAATAATATTAAAGACTTACTCAAAACAATAAAATAAAATAATAGTGTGGGTAGTGAGTGCCTATTCATTTTACTTTAGTCTTATAATAAAATGCAAGTTCATAGAACTGAAATTATAGATTATTTAATGAATGTGTACATACACTGGGGAGGTTCTGTCAAGCTAGAATTATGACTAGTCTGTTCATATTACGGACACTCTATTAATTAACTGTCTCGAGGGGAAGCAAATACTTTCACGAATATCATGCGTTCGTGAGCAAAAGTGAATAATTATATGGTTCTTAATAAAACAAGGCATTTTTCGTAGAAAAAATAATAATACACTATAAATTACACACACAATACAAGTGGTATTGCAAGAGTTTGAGTAGAGGGGATATAATTACACTTATATTTTGCCAGCTATTTTTAAATTCTGTGTGCCTAATATGGAGTGAAATTACAATTATGAACCAGGAACAGATCGAGAGAGAGGGAGTATTCTAATAGCAAC
The DNA here is from genome assembly GCA_905147345.3 of Mythimna impura. Lineage (NCBI taxonomy): Eukaryota > Metazoa > Arthropoda > Insecta > Lepidoptera > Noctuidae > Mythimna > Mythimna impura. The sequence continues at coordinate 7,030,453 of LR990349.1, forward strand.
AATCTGGGGGTCTTTAGGACGAGAGTGAATAGATTACTTATAGGCAAGCGTACTCTATCGTCGAACATCAATTGAGATCAATAGTTTACACAACTAAGTACTTCATTTAATTAAAATATATTGTGACTTGTAAATGTATTTTTTACCAATAAATACGTTTATCTGTTTATCTGATAGTGGTCAAGCGCGGGCCTGTCAATAATAGATAATACACGCCTAGTTTTTAATCAGTACAAAAAAAAAATGGGGCTCTATCCGTACCCGTTACTGATCGTATTTTTGTAAAAAAAAACTAAATCCCAAAATTGTCGACGAAAATTTGTCATAATTTGTAAATTCATAATAAAATCAATCATTTGAAAATACTACGCGCAGTGTTTTTTTTTCCATTTTTATCGTCGTCAGTCGTCAACGGCTACTTGGAAACGCGCGCTCTCGCTGTACTGTTTACGATGATGTCATATGTCATGATCCGTGCAACGAACGGCTTGATCGTATTCATTCGCCGGTGGAGACCAATCATGACAGAGACGTCACAGCGAGTCGCTTCATTCTAGGGCGCGTTTCTGGAACTAATACACTAAAATCTTCGTCATTTTTGGTCCGAATTAAATATTTTTTTCATAGTATGTATTTACTGGTTTTTTTTGACGCTATAAGACTGCATACTCCACAGAAATCATGACTGATCCTCATTCCGTACATTTTTGACTTCCCAACAGTCATTATCGTTAGAATGTCACTTTATTAGAGCCTCAGTGAATATTAAGAAATACCTTTTTGAAAGACCCAAGATTAAGATCAATTTTGAAAGCAGAACCAAAATAGGAAAAGGCTAAACCTATTTATATCGCGATTGCGAATTTGATTACGCCTCATTTCATTTGAAGGCCTCGCCTATAGTTACGCTTTGATTTCACGAATAAAACCTTGTCATTTTTTTTAAGGCTTTGTATAATTTCATCATTGAATATATTTTGTTATCTAGATTGAATAATTAGCCTGCCTTGTGTTTTTACTAAATAAAGAAGTCTGGGTCTAAACAACGTCTAGATAAAATGAAATAAAATATTGTATGTCAGCTTATATATTTTTTTGCTATTAAGCTAAAAATGTTCTGTATTCTATAGACTGTAGCGCCGGCTCCAGTTATAGGCTTCTAGAATCTTGTATGAAGTAGATATTTAAAATAAAAATTCAAAAGTTTTTATTTTACATGGGCACTTATGTCAGAAGTTAGTGAACGGTTCTAATTTTTTTTTTAATTGATATAAACCAGTGCTTGACTGCGATCCCACCTAATGGTAAGCAGTGAAATTGGTCTTTTCCTATGAAGAAGAACCGGCAAAAAACTCCATGGTTACTCTTTTAAAAAAAAATGTTGCTCTTACAATATTTCCATATTACAGTATTTGTAGATATTATGTAAGGACAGTGTAGACGAGTCAATATTGTACTCAAAAGTACAATAAAAATAATCCTAATAAAAAGTGAGTCGTAATAGAAAGTAATCTAAGAATTCGCGGAGTCTACAGTGTTCTCACATTCACCTTATAAAAAAGAGGTTATATAAAAAAAAGCAAGAAAAATAAATAATTACAACTATCACTAGATAAGACGTTAACAAGATAAATTACGAGTACTAAAGAATTTATTTTAAGGTAGTTGGGGTCTAATAATTTAAAAAATATTGCAAAAGCAATGTGTTGGAAAAAAAAATCTTTATACCAATTTTTTAAATATATTACAATTTTTTTTACATTTAATAAAAATGTAAAAAAAAATGATATTTTAAAAAACTGAATTATACAATTCAATTATTTCTCTATCAAATTAAAATCATTTTCCTTTAAAAATATTATATTATATTCTGCTACTGGGAGGGGTTTCGCTTGCGTGATAGTAGAAAATTATGTGTATTAAGTTTCATCGAAATTCGTTCAGCCGTTCTAGCATATTATATTAGTTTCATTTGTATTAAAAAAAAGTAAAAGGTATCTCCGCCATATCATCCATCGGATAACCCGACGAACGGTGAGTATCCACCCTTACGTTGTTAAAACCTCTACGGTCCGGACCAAGTGTTTCGCCTCGTCGTTTATACCTCGTACATAGAGGGACTGGAACAATATGCCTGTTGCGGTCTTCCCGTCTGATTATAATTTAGGTGTCTTCAAGGCTAGAGTGAATAGGCTCTTAATAAACTAGCGCGCCTCTCCATCAACGATTGCATCACTACTTACCATCAGGTGGGATCACAGTCAAGCACTAGTTTATATCAATTAAAAAAAAGGTACGTTTGTTATAGGATCTCTATCGATACCTATTACAGTAAGAAAATCAACGTGTGGTTGATGTTTCAATATCTTGATAACAATATACTTTTTGCCTTCTTAATAAAATTATCTAAATAATTCACATTTTCTTTTCCAATACCCAAAGCCTACAGCTCAATTTTATTTCTCAATACTATCAAGGAAGTAAAATCCAAATCTCTTCTCAATTTCATAACCTACTTAACTCCAGAAGGCATCACTTACGGAGTAAACAATTTAACCTCGAACCCATTTCTCATACGCACCCAAAACTTGTGAACACAAAAAATCAGGAGTCAATCGTGGAATGCAATAAATAAAACCCTCAAGCACCTTCAACTGATGTGGACTACAATCTCATGCGGGAAGTCAGCAGTAAAAAAGTCCAAGTTAGATGTTGTACACAATTTATATGCTCAACTTTGTACCATTCGGACGTTATCGCGAAATTTAAAACATTCGTACCGCGAGGTTTTATTTTAGTTCACCAAGTTTCTCTTGATACGCAGGGAAACAAATTAAAAAAAAAAATGTTTTGCTGTTTTTGTAATGGTAATGGGTTTTTGTGTGTTTTATGGGTTTTTGCTATCTGGGTGTCGCTATAGATGGTTTGTTAAGATTATTCTTACTATTAAAAGTATCAGGTACTCTGTTCCAGATAATGTCACGAGTTTACTTAACATATGAAACTCTGAAACAATTTTGTCTTTTTTATTTTTTTCATCATAAAATGCAACCATTGTCATCTATTACAGTTGTAAAATGCAAAACCCATATTTAACATCCAGTGTGCAAAATATCGATCTCATATAATAGATTGAAATTTATTTTATTAAATAATATATTTTGTTCAAAAATATGGAAATGTTAATACTATTTACATTTTATAAAATACTCGAAAATTGATAATGGTAACACTAAAACTAATTAAAACTTGCTAAAAATCATTTAAAATATGGCGTCAAAAAACTAGTCAGTGACGTTGTCGATTGGTAATGTACCCAAAAGACTAGTAGGAGAAGTAACTGTATGATTTCAAATCTTAAAAAAAAAACCCGAAAGACTGGCGGCACTGCCACGCTCATTTATGGCAAGGCTTATTCTATGCCTAAGGTAAAGTATTTGAAAAAAACCTGACCCAAAATCTTAGTAGCATGCATTATTATAACCCACTTGCAAGAAAAAGCTGTTTTCCTTAAGAAAACAAACATAATAGTTAACCTAATTACATCCGTAAGTAGCTCATGGAACCACATGTTGGCATTGAGCTGAAACTATTCCAAACTTTCGCCACATAAGTGCATGACATATAATGGAATTAGAACTAGTTACCCACGCATTGCGGCTCTGGAGAATAGGCTACTGTATCTTGTACAGGGAGTATGGGAAGCAGCTTAAAATACGGCAAAAAGATGGATGAGACTGCACATAACGGAGGTGAGAATGTTGAGATGGATGAGTGGTATAACGAGTGTGGATAAAGTGAGATATGCGTATATTAGGGGAAGTTTGAAAGTGGCGCCAGTGATTGAAAGTTGAAGGGTAATCGTTTGTCTAGGTGTGGTTATGTGTAGAGGAAGGATGAAACGCGTATTTATAAAAGAGTTTCGATGTGGATGGTCGAAGAGGGAGAGGGAGGGCGAATAAAAGGTGAATGGATTGTATGAAGAGTGATAATATGAGAGAACCCAAGTAGCAAAAAGTTGCTTTATAAATTTCATTAAAGCCAAAAAAATATATTTTATAAAGGCCATATTAATGTCAATAAGACTGCATTTGGGCGCAAATTATAAGGAATAAAACCTTGTAGAGGTTTTATAGTTACCATATAATAAGCTAATCCCCTTTATACTTGCCATACAAAGGCATATTTTATGGCTGATTAACTCTAAATAGGCAAGATAAATGCTTTTATTTAACAAATTGCCCTTATGACCGCTAACAAAATTTGGCTATAAGCGCAATTTCTCTTGTTGTAGCAAACGCATTACGAATATGAGAAGTTCATGATTTGTTTAAACGTCATTTGCCTCAATAAGTTATAGATATAAATATAATAATGGCCTGCATTACTAGACATTGAGCACATCCCTCTTTTTTCGTATTGTACGGGAAGTTTACATGGAAAAGCAGATTTGTGAGAATTTTAGGTAAGTTTTATGGTAAATTATTAATGCGCCTCGTTAATTCAGCCTTTTTTTAATTTTAATAACTATTTATCTTTTGTGAGTTCCTGTTAATTGCTACTATAAGAAGGATTAGTAACTCAAATGCTTTTATAAAGCATTTAAAAGTCATGCACCCATATTGTAGCAGACTAGTGCAAATATACTCAACCATATTGGAAGATTTTAGGGTTCAATCTCTATAATATTTTTTTAATACATAATTAATTCTTTATATTAATATTTTGATTACCCAGTAATTTTTCATTATTTTTTATTCTACAGAACCCAAAGAGTACTTAATATGGATGTGGACCATTTATTGACACAGAACGATTTACTACGAATTGTTTACTGAAGTGATGTGGCCTTGGCAAATCTCAAATTTTATAATAAAAAAAGAATGCTTAGATTGGATGTCACAATCAGACTAATTTTAATCATCCCGTTTCATTACTTTTGAGGAAATAAAATTTTGTTTAAAGGTTTTGTTATTCCTTCATATATCCCTATCACCAGCGTAGATATTTGATTGATTTCGGAAACATTACATAGAACTGACCAAAATTGATGGTTGGAACTTTTGTTAACTGCTAATCCGCCAGTAGGTTCCGATAGTCCATTGTGCCAATAATGACCAGTGCGTATTTCAATTATTTTTATTGTGCTTCTTTTAAGAAGTCTGCTTGCGTCTATTGGTAATGCAAGCACATTTCTAAATGGGGTACTAATTTATTAGCAATTTTAAAAAGTTTATTTAAAGCACAATGCATGATGTTTTTACTCGACAGCCCAAGTAGCTATATCACGTTAAAAAAAACTCTGAAAACGTCTTTTTCCATGTCTCTCTTTATGTCACGCTCATCAGATAATTCATTATCACTATCTTTATCGGAAGTGTCATTGTCAAATGGTTGTGAAAATATTTCTACGGAACCCACAACATTTTCCTTCATATCTGCCCACTATTTTAAAAATATGTCATGGCTGACGATACATTTATGTAAAGGCAAAGTCAACCATACATATAAGAATAAAGTGCTTGTACCTGTTGTATAGAAGTTCAGTCGACACTTTATTTATTTATAGAAGCCATGTAACTTGCCTTTTAGCATTAGCTTTTAAGCTGCATTCAAATAAACATTATAAGGGAATAGGTTTTATAATAGCCCTATTAATTTCACAATTAGTATGAGACCAATGCGACTAAAAGGCTAAATTATTAGTATATGTCTGAAAAGCTATAATAAATGCTTCTATAAGTTCATTGCTTTATAATGGCCATTTATATTAGTTATATAAACGTCTGTAAAGTAAGGTAATGAGACCTATACACCATATTAGCAAAAAACACTTATAACATGCTTTTATAAAGTGAGTTGTAAAACGAATGCTGTTACAAAACATGTACAAGAGTTATAATCATTCGTTATATAGAAATTTTGCTAGTTGGAAAGGGAGCCACTGATAGCGTGTCGGTCGACAGGACAGAATGGAAGAAATATACGTGTTGCGCCGACCGTAAACAACAAGAGACAAGGGCAGAAAGATGGTGATGATGATATTCACTTGGGACCATTTTCCATATTTCCCAGAGCAACATCTTAACAAGTCTGTCCTAACAATAAGGGCAGAATAATTATGATGATGAGGTTTTTATGCCGTAGTTCTATTTTACTCGCGGTTGACGCGACTTTTTTTCTTCTCCAACACGTCATCTCTAACGTCAAACTATCATAAATTCCTTTATCTCTCATATACTTCTACTGGTATTCGCACAGTCAATCAAATTGTGTTTCTTGCTTTTTTCAATGCGGTGCAATTTCATGGCGGTGCGGCGCTTCATATTTTCTATGTTTATTCTTCTCTTTTTGTCGTCAGTCTAGTAATCATCTCTATTGTAGACATTTCATCATTCATACAGTCGACTTTTTTAAAATATATTTTTGTCTACATCAACTAAAAAAAATTAATCATTGCAAGAACTGTATGATGTTTTAGCTAGACTAAAATATTTTTTAGTAACTTGAACTATGACGAAACACAAGTTGTAAGGTCTCTTACTTTTGACCAGTCTTTTACCTAATGATAAGCCATGATGTGGTCGGTGATGTTGCGCTAACAGGTAATCTAATCACTCTTTATTTAGAACCTCCATATTGTAGCTATCAGAAAACACATTCTACTCTTTTACCATGGCTGATACATGAAAGAATAATCTCTGTATTTAGTAATGTTAGCTTGTTAGTAAGCCATCCAGCCCATAACTTCCAACAATGGCAACAGCACCAATACTCAGCATAAAACCAGGCCTCATACCGCTAGCTCAACAATTTAAGGTAACTGCGTCGGACTCGTCCATAACTCTCAATAATTAGTTCATATTAGCTTCTACTCGTGGCTTCGCTCACGTGAAAGTTGGAAATTATTCAATGTGGACGTAAAACAAAGATAAAAAAGTATCATGGTCATTTAAGCCAAAATATGACCCCGGCTAGGATCTCCCAAAAGTGGTATCACATCGAGTGTTTCTCACATTCAGCAGACTTTCGGATTTCTCACCGGGATATCAAGTCCTCCTTTCCAACTCTGCAATGTCTTCAGGCTATGTCTGTTACTTTAGTTCTTCATTTTTTTGGAGGGAGTGAGCAATGAGAAGAATTATTTCGCACGGATATTATAGTAGGTCTTCTAGTGAGATAAAAAAATATAATTTCAGCCCAAATTCGATCCCCCCAAGCGACGCAAGGTTGACTATTTCTGTGCTTCTCGCGAAACTAGTGAATTTCTACGTCTCTCATCAGATCATCACAATGTGGGAAGTCAAGTCCCATTCAAATCAAGCAAGCTTTTGTCCGTTGAGGTGTAATTTATAAACATACAGACTTTCATATAGGTACCTATGTTTATAATATTAGTGGGATTGCACATGCAGTGCGCGACTGTAGCCAATTAAAACGTCCCGTGATATATCATAATCACATGGTTAAAGTACATTTGCGTACACGCGCATCTAAATTGTTTCCAACACGCTAATTAGGTTGACTTGCGCTGAATAATGTAGTAGGGTTCTGTATAGAGATTAAATTGTTTTGTTTAGAATTGTGGTTTGTCTCATTTGTAGGGTGTGAAATTTTGGGTAAGGGTCTGATTAAAGAATGTATTTTTTATTTTGTTGTTGAATTTCATATGAATTAATGTTTTTGAGTGTAGAAAGTACTGTAATTGCCATAGACGATCACAGTACAACTCAAAAGTAAGATTTTATGGAACTTTTTAGACATTTATCGGTTGTAAATTATTTGTAACCTAAACAATAAGGCATTTTGTTTACAAAAAAATGTAATTGGTCTACTGAAAGTTGAACTAAAAAAAAATCAGACAAAAAAGAAACAAATTGTATAACCAAAACAGAAGCTTGAAGAAGTCTCTTGGTTACAAAAATATAACTTTAAACAGTCCAAAAATCCTTTGCAAGCGGAATATGTATTCAGGGGTTTGACAAAAAAACTTTGAAACTTCTTTAAACCAATATTTACATTGGTTTACCATACGCGGATCCCTAAAAACACAGAGCTTTCCTCAATTTTTCTGCCTTATTTGCATACTGTCACACCGTATTTTTATTTTAAAGGGACGTTATCGTGGACGCGTTTTTACTGTTTTTTTACATTTTTATAATTACTTTGATTAATTAGCTCCCTGTAGTTTTCGTTACGGAATTTTGGGCATGTTTTGGATAATGGAAAATGCGTTTTATACACGTACGGGTAATTTTCTATTGTTTATTTTTCAAAAGGGAAAACTTGAAAAAGAATGAGTTTGAACAATTATGTTGATTACGGTCATAAAGGCAGGAATGGTAGTTCTATCGGTAATTATAAGATTACCGACGAACGCCAAGCTCACTGTTCCCACATAAAATACTGCTATTTAACTAGCTGTTTTTAAGGACGAATAAAAATAATTAACATATAGGAAACAACACGATTACTTTTCTAGGAATTTTACATCGATATATTTTATAATATTTAGTGAAAAATATTAAAAATGTTAGAATAAAAAATATGGCAAAGACGGAAACCTTACAGTCTTATACATTAATGTATAATTATTTGTCATGCTTCAGTAAAGAATATTTTAATGAAATGGTCAAATGCGAGCCTGATAAAAATTAAAAAAAAAAAAATTCAAGTATTCAATTATTGTCACCAACAAGGGGGACCGACGACCTGGTGAGAGTCGCGGGAATGCGGTGGATGCGACACGGACAGGATCGGTCGTTGTGGAGACGCTTGGGGGAGGCCTATGTCCAACAGTTGACGTCTTTCGGCTTAAATGATGATTCAATTTATTCGATATACTACTTATGGGGTTTCTGGTAGGTAACTCGATGTATTCCCGGTAGAACTTGATAAAAGAAAAAAAAATTGTGGAATAGAATTCTGTTCTTTTTGACCCAAAATTCGTTACTAAACAGCATTTTTCAAAACTTCCTCAGGTGCTTTATTGTTGCAAATTGGTTACACTATCACATCTCCTTATATCATAAAATCATACAATGATCACAAACGAATTTTAAAGCTCTGGTTTTTTCTTTCATCATCATTTCAGCTGAAAGACGTCTACTGTTGGACATAGGCCTCCCCAAGTGACGCCGCAATAAACGGTCCCATGCATCTCGCATCTATCGGATTCCCGCGGCCCTCACCAGGTCATCGGCCTACCTTGTGGGAGGCTTTCAAACACTGCGTTCTTCGGTACGTGGCCGCCACTCCAGAACCTTTCAGAGCCATCAATCTTCTGCTCTGCGAGCAATGTGCCCGGCTCACTTTTGTTTTTATGGTGGAAAATCATCTAATAATTTCTACCACTCTAGATGGAGTGGGAGGGTGTGTCAGACTTTTACTGACCAAAACCACACCGGTATCCTCCCCACGCGCGCCTCAGGGAGATGTCAGCAAATCGGAAGCCTACTGGGGCCACGAGTAGTGTGAAAGTGAAACCCGGAGCCCTGGGCCGAAGGCAAAGAAGGAACAGGAGTGGGTTTTTAGTCAGTAAAAGTCTGACACTATCTCTCGCTCCGCCCAAGAGCGGGATTTGTCATTAGATGATTTTCTCACCTAAAAAAAAAAAAAAAAAACGTCCAAACCTAACAGTCTTCTAAAATGTAATATTATAAGTTATTCTTTGAATGTTTCGGTCTACTTTCACTTTCAAGAAAAGTCAATACTGAACATCTTGGGCGGTCATGGGTAAATGGATTTCGTCTCGGAAATATTGGTAATTACCATTATATTGTAATTATAATATTACCGTCGTATTGAGCTTATTGCACCGTACCATACCATCCGTCCTATCGACCGTCCCCAGACGTCGAGATTAGTAGGGCGATCCTCGGCCACCGGTGCGGGTTTGCGGACGACGAGTAATGGGTAGCTCTCCGTCCAGGCGCCCAGTAAGGACCGAGCCCAAATCGTCGACGGCGCGTAATGTAGTGTACTTAGATGATGATTTTATTAAAATACGTAAATAAGTATTGTAATATGTAATAACAATTAAATATTTTATAAAATATGTGCCACATTAATTAAAAACTAAAATTACTGTGCTGTACCCACAATATTCCACTACGAAAATAACACGTGAACATTGCACATCAGCCGACGCGACGATCAACGCGATGACACATAATCGAGACACCGGCTTGGCAATTAGCTGTCACTTAAGACCAAAATAATATAATAATATTGTAAGCTAATATTAACCATGTCACAGTTATTAGCAGTTACTTGTGGACAGTGTACACGTTTTCCGTGCCACGTTTCAGCGCCGGAAACAATTCATTATATCGAAATATGTCGCTGGTTTGTTAGGCTCACCTTATACTGAGACGTAAAACATTTTTTATTATTATTTATTTTCTTTATTTAAGAACATATCATTTACATTTAAAAATATTTATGGAACTATTTATTATCTAATTTACAAATAAAAAAAGAACCCTTTAAGTTGTTTGTTCATAATTTTTGTATGAGAAATAAATCACATCTGAAAGAAAAATTTTTTTTTGCATCATCCTCTATTTCTTAAATCTAAGATTACTTACGTTAACTAACTTTTTTATTGCTGGCTAGCGCTTAGCCACTTGACTGTCATACCTATTGAAAATCGACGGTTGACGATGACGATTCACTCTTGATTTAAAGAACCTGTGGAAGTAGTAGCTATCAGGATACACAGACTCCAGCAGGGTTTCCACCTTTAGCTGTACGCACAATGAATGTGTTCCCAAAACGTATCTTAGTGCGTATGGATGGGATCTCTACCATGTAACTAACTTTCCTGTAAACCCTCGTCAAATCTCAGCTGTTTATTGCAATCTATAATATACATAATATACAAATGTAATGTACACAATATGGACCCTGTCGGGCACAGCAAAATTTTAAACAGTAGCAGTAAGGGAGAGCACTTCTATAATTTTTCTTACCAAGTACTTAGACAAGTATTTCAATGGTACCTGTTTTTTTACACCTACTTATGTAGCTTTATTGTAATGATATATATCTTTACATCTTGTTGTATTAGGTATTTCAAACATATTTTAATATTCATTAAAAGAAATAACTTGTCCTATTATATTATTTTGTAATTTCCTTGCGTGATCGAATCAGGAATGAAGATATCCGCAGGAGAACCAAGTTCACCGACATAGCACGAAGAATCGCCCAACTTAAGTGCAATGGGCAGGGCACATTGCTAGCAGAACGGATGGCCGTTGGGGCCGAATGGTTCTGGAATGGCGACCACGTACCTGAAGACGTAGCGTTGGAAGGCCTCTTACAAGGTGGACCGATGACCTGGTAAGGGTTGCGGGAATCCGATGGATGCGAGACGCACAGGACCGTTCATTGTGGCGACACTTGGGGGAGGCCTATGTCCAACAGTGGACTTCTTTCGGCTGAAATGATGATGATTTAATGATAATGATGATTATAGGTTCTTGTTTAAAAATTATCCCACCTGAGACGCTAGTCAAGAAGTAACCTATTCATTGCTTCAACACCCCCTAGAAACACCGACTCTGGTAGGAAATCTCACTTTTAAACAATAGTGCAACTTTCAAAACATAAAAAGGTGCTTAAACACTGAGGGAATTGACCAATTTAGGCCACCTATAGAAACAATAACACCCGCACTGCTATTGTTTCAAACCACTGCAATGCCGCAAATACTTGACCCATTGCAAAATTAAAATACAACACAATACAATACCCAATACATTGTTTTCTAAAATCAAACAGAGCGATACAAACGGAGGCTGCCATAACACAACATAGTGTGTATACTTTTGAAACAATCTCTAGGCTTAGTATAATACTGTGGTATGGTAGGTACTGTGGGGATCGGAGATACTAAGAAATGTTTGTTCACGAATTAGTGTAGAAGTAGAATTTAGGTACTTCTCGAAATTACTCTTTTTTTCTATAATTATTAAAAATCACTCGCGCCTATCTCATTTCACCACAAGTGCTCTTAAAACGGTGAAGGAAAACATCGTGAGGAAACCGGCATGTCCTAGAACCAGAAATACGAATACATGTAACTTCCGTCAGTCCGCACTAGGCCCACGTGGTGGATTACGGTCCTTTCCCTTTTCTAGAGAGGGGTCCTGAGTCCCAGCAGTGGGAATATTACAAGGCTGACTATGCTTATTATGCTGCTCGCGCTTATCCGCCTGACAACTGTTTGATTTACATCTAACTATAATCTTTCTTTTCTTTTGAGTATACATGTGGATGGGTGGAGAGGGAGAAGGAGACCAAAGAAAAAATGGACGGATTGTGTGAACAGTGATATGAAAGAAAAGGAAGTTAGTGATAGCATGACGGTTGACAGGATAAGAATGGAAGAAAAAAACGTGTTGCGTCGACCCCAAATAATACGGGACAAGGGCAGGCAGATGATGATGATGATGATGATGAATAATCTTTCTTTTAAAACTAAAATTGGTGTTTATTTCTTCTTTTTATAATGTAGTTCTAAACCAACTAAAGAGGTCCTGATGAAAGAGGCACTTTTTAGGGTTCCGTACCTCAAAAGGAAACCCTTATAGGATCACTTTGTTGTCCGTCCGTCCGTTTATCTGTCTGTCTGTCTGCCGAGATCCTTTATCTCGGGAACGCGTGGAGGTATCGCGTTGAAATTAAAACTATATACTTTGGTCTGTGGTCCCTTGAAGTTGTAAAAAGACTAAACTTGCTTGCTTGAAAAAAAAGATACGGCCGTTTATGTCGCAAAAAACGTATATTTCGACACTCTCAAGGGAATCAAAATTCATAGGGTACTTTCCGTTGATCTAGAATTCTGAAATTTAACTTGAAAAAAGGTCTCATAGCACAAGTATAGAAAAAAATCTGAAACTTTAAATTTGTTGTTACATCACAAAAAATTTTTTTTTTTGCGATCCGGAAAAATCTTCGTAACTCAATTTGGAAATCGAACTGTTTTCATATGTAAGTTTGTACGGAACCCTCAGTGCGCAAGTCCGACTTGCGCTTGCCTTTTTTCAATTTATGAGGGCCCAAATTATGAAGGGCCAAAGTTCGTACAAATAGTAGATTTTCAGAGGTCTTTACTAGATTAGTCTTACAAAAAATGTCAATACAAACCTAGATAATATCCACAAGACATCCGTGTTTCCGAAAAATGTGTGATAACGTCATAATCACGTAACAGCGGTTGTATCAAAATGTACCTCACGAAGGAAGATAATATAAATTAATAATCTAGTTTAATTACATAACCTTATTGCAGTGTACGATGAGGCTTACGGTTGAGGCCAGGGCTCCTTACTATTCTAGGTCACATTAATACGGCTAGCATACATTTAATTTTCCTATCATTGTTATTATAATTAGTTCTAATTAAGCCGTTGTAGCTCATATAGACTCATTTATTTGTAAACATGGTTCAAGAATTATGGTTTTTGTAACATATATAAAAAAATTCACATTATCAATTTTTTTCTTGTTTTTTTTTTTTGACTTGGATACTAAATCCTATAAGCCATGTCAGCCATGTGCATATGAATAGTTAATTTGTATACCATTAGAATATGGATGTACAGATTCTAATGTTATTGTAGTATTTGGCTGCAAATGTATCAAGTCAACCTTCTCGGAAAATTTGGCACACACAGGGGCAGGGCCCCGACGCGACGTACGCAAAAATTCGTAACATTGTTATCCACAATCTTCTTGTATTGATAAAATACCACTAGTGAATAAATAATGAAACTACGATATAATGTTCTAATAGTGTATAGCTAGCTCCGCTCGTTCTAACATTTTCTACATAAGATCACAATAAAAACTTAACCTAAAAAAAATTTAACTCGTTTCGTAATGAAAATGAGCTCGTTTATTGAGGCATGCTGGACTAGCTAGTCCAGAATGCCTCAATAAACGAGCTCATTTTCAATTAAGACCTATCCTATCTCAGTCAGAGTAATCCAATTTTTGGCCTCGGTCCTACATGATGACAAAACCATTTCTTTCATCTTTCGCGAGCTCACACATTTTCTAATCGGTATCTCTTTCATGCATATCGGGACTCTGTCGCGTCGTCTCAAGGTACTAATTCTGTGCTAGTAGGGCCTAATAGATACAAAAAAAAACAAATGTTTGATACGGGGTCCCTGAGGGCCTAGCTACGCCACTGACAGGCCTCATTTTACTGGCATCTTTTTGAGGCACTCGTGGAACACAACGCACCGCCGACCCGGGCTTGGTCCTTACTGGATGGCCGGAAGGCGAGCTACCTATGGCTTGCCGTCCGCAAACCCGCCGCTACTGTGGCCAGTACTTGTCTTGCAACTTCCGACACCGGGGGCCTCGCCGGCGGGGGGCGTGAGGCTAGTGTCTACCTTAGGGTTTCGGCAGTCTCCTTACTACTACTACCTCAATGTTCTAAGACAGATAAGTGTATTTATCTTTAACTGTTTAGGCAAAAACTATCAACAAAAATACTCTTTATGATCAAGTTTCGAAGTTCAGCACACAAACATGATACAATTCTAAGCTTATTGATGCTCTTTCCTCCACGAACAAGAAAATAGCGGAGTTATTCTTAGAAGAGTATCAATCAAGAAAATGTCAATCAATACGCTTTTTATTTATTTTTGTATGAGAAAATTCGATGGAATAGTAAACATGTTTCCATTTAGTACTCGTGATTTCATACAATGTGTTCGTGTATTAATACAACTTTTTTTTTCCTTATAAGATTGTTGAAGCATTTTATATAATAGGTACACTCTGAAGTAATTTGCGAATAAAAATTCTTAAGGTTTTCTGTAATATCCTTTTCATGTAAGTTGTAACCTCGGTGACACACAACAGCTTTTTTCCTTATAAGATTATTTAAGTATTATTAATGTTAGGTACACGCTGAAATAATTATTTGCGAAAAAAAAAAAACTGTTAAGGTTCTCTATAATATTCATTCCAAATAGTAACGTATGTGACACATAAGCTCTACCTATTTTTGGTTTGCCTAATAAAACACAAGCAACATTTTTTTTACAAACAATATAACTTTTTGTTATATTTGACATTAGACTCAAGGTCAGGCAAAAAAGACTCAAGGCTCTAGCTCCCAAGCAGTTCCATAAAACAGTGATTTTCTGAAGCCTACTCCTCAGTAACGGCTGGGTCAATAGGTTCGAAAAAAATATATGTTTATTATAGTTTCATGTATATTCGTATAACTTATACTTTTGCATTTAACTCCGGCCAGTTGTTCAAAGAACTATGGGCGGGTTTCTGAATTGAGTATTTTAAGTTAAGAACGTCTCAAACCATACTTAAAAATGTCAAATTTTGACAGGTTTTCAGGGTGAAAAAGAATTTGAGTAATACTCAAGACCAAAGTGGTGGCCAAGTGGTAACGGCTCCGACTTACGAGTCGTAGGTCGCGGGTTCAAACCCAGCCAGGCACATTACTTTGTGTAATTTATTTCATCACCACTGCTCTCAAAACGGTGAAGGAAAACATCGTGAGGAAACCGGCATGTCCTAGAACCAAAAATTCGAAGACATGTGACATCCACCAACCCGCACTGGGCCCGCGTGGTGGATTACAGCCCATTCCCTCTCGTAGAGAGAGGAGGCCTGAGTCCCAGCAGTGGGAACATTATAAGGCCGACTATGCTACTATGCAAGACCAAATGCTTTAAATTAGAAATCGGGGGTATACCTTGTTGGTACCTTAGTGCCTTAAAAATCTGGTTAAGTGCATGTCGGACTACTACACGAAAGGTTTCTTTTTTTTTGAAAAAGCGACAAAATCGTTGCGTCATCGGTACATGGTGGACATACCACCCATACGTACAAAGCGTTTCGGGAACACATTCATTATGCGTACAGCTAAAGAGTGGAATTACCTGGCGAAGTCTGTGTTTCTTGATAGCTAGCTTTAAGTTAAGAGTGAATAGGTTACTTCTAGGCAAGCATGCTTCAACGTCGGCTACATCATTGCTTACCGTTATTTGAGATAGTATTCAAACGCGAACCTCATCATCATCATCATCATCATTTCAGCCGAAAGACGTCCACTGCTGGACATAGGCCTCCCCCAAGCGTCGCCACAGCGAACGGTCCTGTGCGTCTCGCATCCATCGGACTCCCGCAACCGTTACCAAGTCATCGGTCCACCTTGTGGGAGGCCTTCCAACGCTACGTCTTCCGGTACGTGGTCGCCATTCCAGAACCTTTCGGCCCCAACGGCCATCTGTTCTGCGAGCAATGTGCCCTGCCCATTGCCACTTTAGTTTGGCGATTTTTCGTGCTATGTTGGCAACGCGAACCTATCAATAATAATAATAAAAAAGTTTCTTGTATTTAATTATTAACTATATTTTTCTTATATTCACATTCGGTGAAAACAACTCTCCTCAGGTAGGCTTCGGCCCTGCTGGGCCCCTACGGTTTTGCTGACAACTCTTTGAGGCGCATGTAGAACACTACGCGCCATCGACGACTCGAGCTCGGTCCGGACGATTACCGGACGGCCGGACGGCGAGGTACAGTGGGAGGTGTTTTTTTGATAATTTCTTACCTCTAAAAAAGGTATAAGCTTTCTGTCACCATGGTGGTGCAATATGCATTGGGTTTTAATGGATAAAGAGCATTTTGAAAACAGAAATAAATATATAGATATATTTTTTACATTGTACACCATCAAAATTACAGTAGGGGCTTGAAATTAATCTATATATATGTCTGCGTAGGATCATCATTGAAGCTCTGTATAGGGACTCTGTTTTGTGGGCGATGGCTGGGTATCGAGCAATACACAAACTATTCCAGATCAATCAGCTGATTTATTACGATTTACAAAGTACTTTGTGATTATGATGCAAGATTTAGCTTTCCACTTCGCACAACGAGCCGTGAAACAGTCTCCGAGACTCGACGTTGTTTGCACGGCTGCCGACAGAGGAAAGAGCACCTCACCTCTGCGGTCGGCACTTTTATCTGCTCGGTTCGTGCAAACGTCAGCGCGGATTCTGTCAAAGTGACATGTGTCACTTTTCACTTAGCTCGTTCATTCGTTCTCAAGCTTCTGTACTATTGACTTCTCCGACATATACATATAAAAGTGAAATACCACTCATTGATTAATCACGAAATGTCAAAAACTATAACACCTACAAACTTAAAATTTTGCTGATGATTACTAAACGATTTTTCACAGGCAGCCTTTGGATGGACTGGTAATCTGTGGTGACAATACCATACATAACTACTAAAATATATGTAATACCAACATATATACTATGAAAGTAAAGAAATATACTATATTGTTATACTTAGTAACATTCAAGAAGAAAGGTAGCGATTCTGTCATATAAACCAATTGGTTAACCATTTACCGCATATTTTAGCCAGAACATAGTCCAGTAAACTCAGAAGTTACTGGTTTTACTTCCTTATGAATATGCATCTCGTCGGTCGAGGGAACAGGCTACATATAGGGCAATGTGCCCCCAGGGACCCATCGTCTTGGGAAGGAACACTGGCCAAGTCAGACCACATCATAAGTACTCATTAACAGTACCTTTCTACATTTCAGTAATGAGAGCATAGCTTGGAATACAAAGTTAATAGAATAAGATAGAAATTGCAATTTTCTTCAAGGTATAATTTATTGCGATTTTTATGATGCTATAAAACCAAAGCGGATAAGAAGGCTTTAATAAAATTAAGTGAAAAATTTTTTCGTCAGTCATCTTCTTTATTCAATTTTTGTGGTCAGGTTGTTGTTTGGGATTTATTTATGTAATGGATTTTACATATTTGGAATGTTCGTTTGTCTTTATTTATTTAGCCATGTTCTACACTCAATTCAATAAAATTTTCACTTATACAAGTACAAGCTTACAAGTATTAAAGTTGCGGTATTTTTAACCGACGAAAGGAGGAGGTTCTATGTTCGGTTGAATGTATGTTTTTTATTTATTTATTTTTTATGTATGTATGTTCACCGATTTCTCGGTCAATTGTTGATTGTTATTGAATTTAACTATTATAAATAAACTAACTTTTCTACCGTACACTCTAAATAAGGTTCAGTTGAAAACCAGCGTCAGGCAACTACCACGAAGTTGTCTGGCATTTTTGCTGAACTGGACCTATTTGGTGCAGGCGCGAGACACACAATGTTAGTTATTATTATTATTTTTTTATTTTTTTTATCTTAGATGTTTACATGTTGTTTCTGCATTGTGTGTATCTGTGTACGTGTGCCAAATAAATATTTTTCTTTCTTTCTTTCTTTCTAATTTTTTTTTTTTTATTGAAAGGTTATGCTTCCGAGTTAGTCCCATAGAAATATTGTTATGATCTGATTATGAACTTCGAAGATATGGAACAGAACTCCTCATAGGATCACAGCCGAACCGTCGTAACAAGTAAAATTGCTTTGTTTACACGTGTAGTCGATGACTAACTGAAAGTAGAGGGGGAATATATCGAACTGATCTGATGATGAAGCCTGAAGTTAGGCACCTGAACTCTGTAATAAATTAATGTAATGTAACCGTGTTTGGAATTATTAGAATGGTCATGAGATGCACTCTGGCTATAAGGTAATTAAGTTTGGCTGAGGGGTACTTTTTAGTGGTGGTACCATAACTAAAAAGTGTAAAATAAAAAACTTTTTACAAAAAAATACAACCGACTTGTGACTGTTCCTAAAAGACCCTAGGCTGATAAAATTTTCGTTTTTCCTGAATTTGCCTACATGAAGGTATGAAAGTCGGCTTCCCACTAAATGGGAGGGAATGGGGCCCCTCCCCGCCCCATTCTGTGGTCCTCATCCTGATGACCTGGACAGACCCCCACCGTCAGTAATGGACTCCCAGGAGATTTATCACCACGTCCCGACTTAGAAAGTTTAAGGGACGGGGATAGGGTAGAGAAAAAAACAAAATTAAACAATTGGGATTGGGAATCCATGGAAAAGGAAGGATAATCTACTTTTCTTTTGAATTATGAAATTTAAGGGACTGAGAGGGCTACAAAAGGGAATATGACACGTGACGCTTGTATTTAGAATTAATTATTTTAGAATTACTTTAATCCATTTCACCCGTGCATGTCCTGACCAATCCTACGGCAAAGGGTTGTGAGGCCTCTGCTATTGGATAAGACACACTTTCTATAACAATCAATTTCTTATAACGACCTATTCACCCATCAATACAATACAAGACTTAAGCAAGCGTGACGCATCGTCAGTCGCCGCAGAACTATTCACAGCTGCCTCGCTAGACGCCGAAGTGGTTTATAAATCGACACTTCTCACTTCCTTACTGCCCCAAGTTGAGGACATCATAACCTCCAAGCCTCCGAGCTACGTCTAGCTGCGGGACTTTTCTGAAATGACTCCAAATTACGTGTCTCGCTAAATATTATTTTTTTGTATCAGTAAGAGGCCTACGGGGGCCGGGTGTGATTTAACGAGATACGTTCACTAGCGTTCCTTAGAACGACTACCAATGCAATCCAGGGTGCTCAGCGATGACTACCCCCTTCTTTCAGGAAGTGTGCGCCTATCAAGAGCAATGCAAAGTATTCTACTGTCAGTCAGTCCATAGGGGGAGGTAGCCGTCGCTAACGTTTGGTGGTTTGTGATCTTATTATAGCTTAAACTGGCTCTAGTATGTAACGAATATATATTCGGTTCAGCCTTCAATCGGCAGTGCCTCAGTCATAGTTGCGTCAAGTAGGTACGCCGGCCGGCAAAAGGTCAAGTCCACCCCGAAGGAAATCAGTGTCGAGCCCACCCCTAAGAAGTTAATATCAAGTTCACTCCAAAGGAAGGCTTTCTCCGAGTCCCTAACACCAACCGCAAGCTTAGGTCACCTTGTCAAGGAATGGTATAAGGATAAAAGAGTTAACACTCACCCATTCGGTCACCAACACAGTCGCTAAGATTCACTCGCGTACTTACACACTACTTACGCACAACCAACGCCCATCCATTCGTACTCTAACTCACACACGGATCTGTATTATAAATATTATGCAAGCCTAAACTGGACTTAGTCCACTTGTATCTAATACTGGATCACAATCCTAGCACTTCTAAGAATTACCACGGGACATTATGTAGCCCTACAATATCTACTGAGTTAGTCAGCCCCGTTCCTGCTGGACGTCCGAACCCTATCTCTGCCCGAAGCCAAGTGTCCTGTCGTCGAGCCAACACCCTGGCTCCTCCGCGTCCGAAGGGCGGAGTCCCCTCTCACGCTTTCCTAACAAGTTTTCATTGCTCCGTTTTTGTATACTTTCTTAATTGCCTCTAAAAGGTTTGGGTCTGACTTGCACATGTGCGCTATTAGAAATCCCATAATTCAATAGTTTCTTTAGAATTCTATCGGCCCTTTCTTTAAAAAGGACAATTTACGTGGTGTTTAAAAATAAATATAATTTCTTGTTATTAATTTGGAATAAGTGACAGACAGTCACATTCCCCCCTCTGAAAATCAGACGCGTGACGTAGTAAAGCGGATGAGCTTTCACAATAGGATAAACCATTCATTCTCATTAAATCTAATATAGAATCCTATTCCCATTTGGTGGGTTAAAATAGTCTAATAATCTAGTTGGACTGGTACATGAGTCCAATATGATAAAATGTCTGCTAAGATTTCCTAACGTACTAGACGTTAACAAGGAAGCATCCTCTAGTGATTACATTCACCTATGATTATGCTTATTATATGAATCTATATCATTCATAATCCCTTAAAATTGGCACATTATACTACCAAATTAATATACATGTATGTCTGTAACCTTGTTTTACATACATGTTATTATGAAATAGGATTAAAATCCAAAGAAAACATTTGGAAATCCAAAAACTTTGCATTGTAATTAAACAATTACAGAATGCTATAGAGCTTTACCCTTTTGGTAAATTAAAATAATCTAATCATTATAGTTATTCCAGCAAGATGGGAATCCAGCTACAATTATTCCAGTGGGTTGTCGGCCATAATTCGGCTATGTGTCACCCATGGGTTGTAACACAATCGCTTTACCTATTTCAAGCTATAGTCCATAAAAATGGCTAAGTTCTCACTCTTTATCCTACCTCAATGTACCAACTGTTTGCTCACGTGGTTTTATCACCAAGACCCCTTTCCAGTAACCTCACTCAAAACAATCAGCATGTGCTCAGCACCTATTTTTTTTTTGGCCTATTGAGTTTAAGAAACTTTAAAACAGTCCCTTTTTTTTGTTTCATAAGGATCGGCAACATTGTGGCAACTAAAATTTTTTTCTGTGTCTTAAATGTGCGTCGGGTCATTTCGTTAATGACTTTTGGAATTGTGATGAATATGGCATCTCAATGGGCACAACATTGCTTTCGCCATATGGCGGAAATAAATGTGGGCTTGTTTCCCATAAAAACTCAGGCTAAATGAGTTTTCAAGGGGTCCAAAATCATTTTACGCTATTTTAAAACGGACAACATTTTTTTGTTATTCTTAAACTAATTGACAGAATGTCGAGTCGTAAAATACACACTTAAGGTACATTTAAGTGGCTCGCCGTAACCGGCCTACATGGTAAACATATTTGGTCGTCATGAGTAAATTATATATCGATAAAACCTCGTCGGCGCTAGAGTTCCAATATAAGTGTCATAAGAAACTAGTACCTAAAATACCACGTGACAGGTACGGCAAAAGAAGCCAATACTCATAACCATTCGATTTGAAACATGAATCAATTAAGATGTACATATATATAACGTCAATTATTATTGCATGTTGTGTCGTAGAACCATCTTCAAGAGATACACAGTAGCTTTACCTACTTCAGTACCTAGTTCTATAAAACGTTCTCAGGCCCATCTGACGTTCATTCGATACATAGCTGGTATATCTAAACCTAGTTTTACCCAATTACCACGAAGGTTTATTTTGAATAATACCTATACCTTCTTGTCATATCGAAAAATCCTGGTTTTATGAGACCTTATGTTTATGTTTTTATTTTACATTAGCGTCTCATCTAACCTGTAGTCGACGTGTAACTATTATAACGGGATTTTTCTGCGACTTAGTGCTGTTGTCATTTTTCAAGCAACTGCATTTCAGTAGACCTGTGCATGCTTATAGTTTAATTTTACATACCAGGGTCTCTTCTAGGGTTATTGTGGTACCTACGGTGCTCGCTCGTTCTAAACTCAGCCTATCGCAGTTGTCGCAGGACAAAGGCCATCCTTTATGCACCTTCACGCTGAGTCAGCTGCCGAGGTCGACTCCAAGAGCAGCTGTAATAGTTCGCACATAAAAATATTAGATTATATTTCATTTAGACGCAATAACCCCCCTCTGATTCTAAGAGGATAGAGTAGTCCTGAAATGCAACAAGTTTTTCTTTTTTTTTTTGAAGGTTATTGATACTGATTCTGCTAGAACAGATAGTTTTGGATATCCTAGAAGAGCTGAGACGAATATCTATTCATTAGAGATTGTCTATTTCCTATTAACGTGGGCACTTCGAAAAATCTGATAATGCCTCCTTCGTTCTTACTAATATAAATCAAATTAATCACTGGTATAAATGTGACGCGATTTGTGTGGTACCTATGCCATTTTATTTTGTTTGGTTTTCCCATTTACGAAATAAAATCAAATAACTCCTCTCGCTCTGGGTGGAGCGCGAGGGACCGTCAGACCTTTGCTGACCAAAACTCAGCAGTGTTCCTTTATTTCTGTAACCCTAATCACTAATATTTAGTATCATAACAAAGATCATACGCTAAGTAACGTAAGGGTCTAATAAAAGTGAAACTTAGCTTCGTAACAGGGACTTCGCTACAGCAATCACCGGAATCAGGTGGTGTCAGCCATCAGACGAACTACGGGCTAAGCGCAACGCACAAACTGCAAGTTTAGTAACTGCGTTGTCGTAGCGATGTGAAGATTTAAATATCCTGGAATTTATAATAAGGCCACACAAGTATCTATAATAATAATATAACATACGCTGCAGACTTGGCAGTATTTAGAATATCCTACTATAATGTAATCACTGAAAGATATACCTACTACTGTCTTTGTAAGCGAGTTGTCACTGTGTAGATAATCTACACGTTTGTTAGACTTAGGTACTAAATTATATTTCATGTCCATTCCTTTCACTTAGCACACACACCGATCTCAACCTCAAAACCACATTTCATTTTCACAAACATTCATTCAGATTTAAAACTTATGATTGGAGGGAGTCGAACTCATTCTGACATTAGCTCAGGGCCCTATTACTGAAACTAGTTACACTAACTAGGTACATTACATTACCTCCACATATAAGCATGGGGATCGAACCCATTATTAGTAGCATATAAACACAAACACACATTCATACAAGCTATAATCTACATACATAATTATATCTCCGTGTTCACGGGAATCGAACCCTGATAACACAAAGAAATTGAAACTGAATAAATCATTATAAGTCAAGCGGGAATTGAACCCACAACCGTGACACAGGAATTCCAGAATTTATCAACCAACGAATTAATCGGGAATCGAACCCAAAATTCATGACAAATAAAATTATATACTTAAACTAACAAATCATGCAGGAATCGAACCTGCTATAAAAGTATATATTTATGTAAGTACGTAGTTAAAGGATTCAATTACATACAAAATTCAGATCTTTACCTAGCCGTTGTAATTCTTTCTACATCTAAATAGTCCTACGCGTTTATATCTCTAGAAAATTACGTTGTGTTATTTTAGTAGTAACCCATAAATATCGTTTCTCGTTGCACTGAGGTGAATCAGTACATTTAATGACGAGAATCCTGGTCACGGCACCATATGTGACTGTTCCTAAAAGACCCTAGGCTGATAAAATTTTCGTTTTTCCTGAATTTGCCTACATGAAGGTATGAAAGTCGGCTTCCCACTAAATGGGAGGGAATGGGGCCCCTCCCCGCCCCATTCTGTGGTCCTCATCCTGATGATCTGGACAGACCCCCACCGTCAGTAATGGACTCCCAGGAGATTTATCACCACGTCCCGACTTAGAAAGTTTAAGGGACGGGGATAGGGTAGAGAAAAAAACAAAATTAAACAATTGGGATTGGGAATCCATGGAAAAGGAAGGATAATCTACTTTTCTTTTGAATTATGAAATTTAAGGGACTGAGAGGGCTACAAAAGGGAATATGACACGTGACGCTTGTATTTAGAATTAATTATTTTAGAATTACTTTAATCCATTTCACCCGTGCATGTCCTGACCAATCCTACGGCAAAGGGTTGTGAGGCCTCTGCTATTGGATAAGGCACACTTTCTATAACAATCAATTTCTTATAACGACCTATTCACCCATCAATACAATACAAGACTTAAGCAAGCGTGACGCATCGTCAGTCGCCGCAGAACTATTCACAGCTGCCTCGCTAGACGCCGAAGTGGTTTATAAATCAACACTTCTCACTTCCTTACTGCCCCAAGTTGAGGACATCATAACCTCCAAGCCTCCGAGCTACGTCTAGCTGCGGGACTTTTCTGAAATGACTCCAAATTACGTGTCTCGCTAAATATTATTTTTTTGTATCAGTAAGAGGCCTACGGGGGCCGGGTGTGATTTAACGAGATACGTTCACTAGCGTTCCTTAGAACGACTACCAATGCAATCCAGGGTGCTCAGCGATGACTACCCCCTTCTTTCAGGAAGTGTGCGCCTATCAAGAGCAATGCAAAGTATTCTACTGTCAGTCAGTCCATAGGGGGAGGTAGCCGTCGCTAACGTTTGGTGGTTTGTGATCTTATTATAGCTTAAACTGGCTCTAGTATGTAACGAATATATATTCGGTTCAGCCTTCAATCGGCAGTGCCTCAGTCATAGTTGCGTCAAGTAGGTACGCCGGCCGGCAAAAGGTCAAGTCCACCCCGAAGGAAATCAGTGTCGAGCCCACCCCTAAGAAGTTAATATCAAGTTCACTCCAAAGGAAGGCTTTCTCCGAGTCCCTAACACCAACCGCAAGCTTAGGTCACCTTGTCAAGGAATGGTATAAGGATAAAAGAGTTAACACTCACCCATTCGGTCACCAACACAGTCGCTAAGATTCACTCGCGTACTTACACACTACTTACGCACAACCAACGCCCATCCATTCGTACTCTAACTCACACACGGATCTGTATTATAAATATTATGCAAGCCTAAACTGGACTTAGTCCACTTGTATCTAATACTGGATCACAATCCTAGCACTTCTAAGAATTACCACGGGACATTATGTAGCCCTACAATATCTACTGAGTTAGTCAGCCCCGTTCCTGCTGGACGTCCGAACCCTATCTCTGCCCGAAGCCAAGTGTCCTGTCGTCGAGCCAACACCCTGGCTCCTCCGCGTCCGAAGGGCGGAGTCCCCTCTCACGCTTTCCTAACAAGTTTTCATTGCTCCGTTTTTGTATACTTTCTTAATTGCCTCTAAAAGGTTTGGGTCTGACTTGCACATGTGCGCTATTAGAAATCCCATAATTCAATAGTTTCTTTAGAATTCTATCGGCCCTTTCTTTAAAAAGGACAATTTACGTGGTGTTTAAAAATAAATATAATTTCTTGTTATTAATTTGGAATAAGTGACAGACAGTCACAGACTTCAAAGTAAAAAAAACACTGAAAAGTGCAAAATAACTTTAATTTCGGAAGTCGGTGTTAAATAACGAAGAGACAAAACTATCATAGAAACACCGACTTCCGAAATTTAAGTTATTTTGCACTTTTCAGTGTTTTTTTTTTTACTTTGAAGTCAGTTGTTTTTTTTTTTTGTAAAAAGTTTTTTTACTAGTTTTTTGGCGATTGCGTAGATTGGAGTGGAGAAATATTCCTTTTTTCACTCGCCATCGTCAACATCGGGCATAGTGTAAGCTGTTGATTCCCGCATTAACGCCGGCGTTCACGCGCCATTGTCTTACTATTGTGTCTCTAATTACGCACTCAAAAGGCTTGTTACTTCATCTAACGCAATCCAACGCGATGTTTAACGAAAAGCAACGCAAAAAAGAGAGATAACGCCTAAAAACTCTGTTAGCATTCGGTAATTCCGTGATTTACTCGAATATTTTACAAAAGTTCTTCCAGGAATTACGTGTATTTTTTTAAACCCTTAAAATTTTTTGAAAAAAATTGTTGTTATTCAGAATCTTGATTAAATTTGCAAGACTTCTACTGTTATATTTGTTTGAGTTTTTTTAATTTTTGAGTAAGTTAAGAAGTGTCAAAGTTCATGCAAAATAGCAGACTTTCGGAGGTCTTTACTGGATCAGTTTTACACGAATTTATAAATTGATTTCAATAGAAGCCTAGATAATATTCACAAGATACTGTGTTTCCAAAATATCTAATGAAAGACGTGTAATAACGTCATAATTACGTAAGAGCGGTTGAATGTATAAAAAACAGTGAAATTGTATGTCGAGTTGCATGCCCTTAAAAGGTATTAGAACAAAAAGCCTACGAGTGTTGACTAAACTTATTGACACGGTTTTTGGGAGTGGAGAGAAATAAAACCTACCTAACATTAGATAATAACCTAGATCTGACTTCTAAATAGCTGCAAAGAACTACAGAAGAAATCTATTTTAACGGCCTTTTGATATAAAGTGTAAAGTTTGAAAGCACATTTTAATTTTCATACTTTCTTATTGTTAACGAGCTCAGTTTATTGTTCCGTTTCTCATAACTTTGATGATGGTCAACAGTTAATATTTATCCTTGTTTAGGGTATTTTTTAAATTTAAATTAAATTTTGTAAATTAAAAATTTAATATTTTTTATTTATTTTTAGATTCTTTATTGTATACAAACTTTTACATGTAATAAAAATAGGACAGCTGGTGTACACAGGCGAATTTAAAATTTTAAAGTATTAGATTTAAAAACTACTTGACCTTGACCTTGGACTTGTAATTGGCTTTCTAGTGATTATGGTTTCCTTTTTTTTTGTCTGGTTTTATTAGCTGTAAGTCCTCCATGTACTAAATAAATAAATTCAAAGTAGCAAAAAATCCTAAGTAGCCTATGGGATTTTCCTAAAGAGTTATCGTGGCCCTGTAACACAAAGGGCAATAGAAGGAACATTGGTTGGTTAGAGTCTGTAAAAGTGTGATACTTTTTCTCGCTTTACATAAAGAGGGAGAAGTAATTTCATTAGTCTCACAAAAAAGGTAGGTTTCACCCAAAATGGCAAATTCACCATCATTCTGTTACTTTAATTATAGTCGGCGCGGCATAATTATTTTCATTTTCTATACTTCTCTCTAATTCAGTCACCAATATATTTCTAATAGGTAGACTTAGTCTAATAAAACATATTGTTTTATAATACATTAGTATCATAATTTAATTCAGTTAATTGATTTATTTCATAACCATATCCATTCCATATCCATTCGTCCAATTGTTTGAATTGTAAATGGCGAAACATGCAAGATCTCATTTCTTAGATAAGACCTTAAATGTACCATATTTTAAAATATTCTTATTCACCTTTATTATAGATATATATACATCATTTTTCAAACAGTTCCCGTCAGAATTATTTTAACGTCAAATATTACGTAAGACAACCTCATCTCACCGCTTCCCAGGAGAAAAAAACTATGAAACAAATTCCTCAACGATACAGAAAACTATAGAAAAACAAATCGCAATCATCTTAAAGCCAAGTGAAGTCACAGTTCCCAGCTAGTTTACAAGAAACGAACAGTTGCAAATAAAGGAAGTAAGTTTATCAAAATTGTTGACTTTAGAAAAAAAATATGATCCTCTTTCGTGGGAGTTCTTGTAAGATTAAGTCTGAGATAATACAGCTTTAATTTATTCTCGGCCGAGTTTCAGAAATAAGTTTTATTGAGGTTCTCTGCTTGCTTTATGTTATGAATCTGTTATACACATTGTATAGGAAAGATATTAACTTTTTTATATTCTGTCCTATGTTTATTTAAGTTGATTAGTTATGCCTGGATCCTCCGACGAAAATTGTTTTATTTTTTTAAGAATGTGACTTCAAGCCTGCCTCATAGGTCAAATCACCCTAAAGGCTTCTCATGCACATTCTGGGCTTTATTTCCAGGTTTGGTAAAATTTTATTAGGGTTCTCCTTCTGGAATTCTCGGAAGCAGCTCGGAGTCTAAAACTATGCCCGAATGATGACAATAATGTAAGCTTCATCTACCAGGGACTTCGTCCGTGTGTTTAAAGATACGGAACCATATTATTTTGCGTCAAAATAAAGAATATTCTATGTCCAATTCTTAGGTATGCCCATCCTTTCAAGAACATGGTATACTCGTGTGCCCAATTTGATACAAATGCGATCAGTGATCGTGAAGGACTAACATACACTTGCATACAAACTGTCATCTTTATACAAACTGTCGTCGTAAGATGACAAAAAACAAACAAATTGTGGTATGTTCTTTACTGATTAACCCTTTGGGACATACACGTGTGATCTAAGTACAACTAATACACATAGAGGAAGTGTTACCACATGATTACAGCTACATGTACAGAATAGATAACGAAGGGTTGTGGTTTTATCAGCTCGCAACAGATACCGCAGTAGGCAGTAGTTTATTGACAACTAATATGTTGTGGTAATAGTATTAATTGTAAGGGATGTTCAGATAGGTGTGAAATACGAAGGATATTACGAGTAATTTAGGAGTCTTGACATTATTATCAGCTTTTCTACAAAGTAATGTGTGTTACTTTCAGTAAAGCTGAAAATAATGTATATCACTCTGATATGATAAAGGCAAAAAATTGTGATTGAGTCTGTATTTGTTACTTCTTCACACTCGAGCGGCTGAGCGGGTTTCAATGAAATTTAACGGGTATACCAGCCCCCCTAGCCAAGTTACAATCGTATCGTTCGCGCCGAACGCCTCGAGTAGGCCACGCCCGGAGGCGTGATGACGTCAGAACAAAGGAATCGGAATTCCTTTGTTCTGACGTCATCTCAACGCTGAGTCACGTGGTCATAACATAGGAATCGGAGGCGTGGCCTACTCGAGGCGTTCGGTGCGAACGATACGATTGTAACTTGGCTAGGGGGGCTCGTTCTAGAATAGCACATAGAAATCCTTTTTATTCCGGAAAAATGTTTCCTAGGGACAATTTTCTACTTTTTTAGGGTTCCGTACCTCAAAAAGAAAAAAACGGAATCCTTATAGGATCACTTTGTTGTCCGTCTGTCTGTCTGTCTATCTGTCTGTCTGTCTGTCTCTCTGTCTATCTGTCAAGAGCTTTTATCTCGGGAACGCGTAAAGTTATCAAGTTGAAATTAAAACCATATACTCACGTCTGCGGTTCCTTAAAACTGCATAGCCGCTGGCAGTAACTATTATTATAGAGACAAAAGTTCGTATGTACGAGTATATATACACATAAGTACTCGTAAATATAACAACAACAGAATATCGGAGTCGAGTAACAAACAGGTTTCGCATACCTCAAAACTGGTGATCACGTCGGGGTCACCAGTTTGGAGGTATGCAGAACATAGAGTAAAGTCCCACATACCTCCGTTGGAATGGGAGGATCTTCCGACCGGATCTTCCGGGTGTTATGTCTGGTAGGCAACTGCCCGATAGATGATTTCGGGCTGTTCTATATGTTAAAATCGCACGGATTACTTTGATTGCGCGATTCAGGATTAGTTCTTATGCGACGCCATAGATGTCGCTACACATGCATGTTTGTTACTCCATTACGCTCGAACGGTTGGACTTTGGATAAAATTTGTCACATTTCGGGTTGACCATGTCTTAGAAAAAAAAAACTATCACACGGGCAAAGCCGCTGGCAAAAGCTAGTTAGATATTAGTAGAAATTATCTTGACTTTTTTATCATTTTGAACAACAGTGACAGTTGACGAGCTCAGACAGATACTATACTTTATGTTTTTCATTTCATCACCACTGTTCTCAAAATGGTTTAAAAACTGACTTGTCTTCAAACCAAAATACTCAAAGACATGTGTCAGCGATAAACCTGAATTGGGCCAACTACCGTGGTGGATTATATTATGGCCCATTCCCTCCAATAGAGGCGGGCCATATCTCAGCATTGGAACTTTAAAACTGATTATGCTTTCATCAGTTCACTTTGGTTTTGGCTCTTCATACTTTTCAAATAGTTACCCGGTCCCTCAGTCAACTCTCATTCATCTGCTGCCAGTGGCCTCATAAAGATCTTCATTCCAGCTGAAGTCCTTTCGCAGTGTATCTTCAAAACGTTATTTTTCTGCTGAACACAAATTATACACGATTTCACGACACTGCAAAATTCAATTATTATTAATATTATCACTAACCTCAATCCAATTAGGGAGATAATTATAATAATTCACTTTGTGGTTCTTTGACCAGCACGTTTGATTATCAGAATGTCATTATATTTGACATCCACTGATTATGCATTAGCATTTTCTTTGCATGATTAAAAAATAATAAGGCATTACCTAAAAATCTAACGCTACTTTTACCTTTTGAGTAGCGTAATTAGAGACACAATAGAAAGACAATGGCGCGTGAACGCCGGCGTTAAACAGTTCTGCGAGCAATGTGCACTGCCCACTGCCACTTAAGTTTTTCGATTCTTTGGGCTATGTCGGTAACCTTGGTTCTCCCGCGGATATTTTCATTTCTGATGCAACTGTCACTGTTGGTCTAGTGGTTAGTGACCCTGACTGCTATGCTGGAGGTCTCGGTTTGATTCCCACCCAGGACAAATGTTTGTGTGATAAATACGATCATTTGTTCTGTGTTTCGGTGTAATTTATCTGTAATATGTATATATTTAGAAATTTATAAGTATATTTATCAGTGGTCTGGACTAGACGGCCTTGTGTGATAGTTGTGGAATATATTATAGATTATTATTATTTTTATTATTAATCATGCAAGGGAAGGATGGTCGATTGGGCCGAAAGGTTCTGGAGTAGCAACCACGTACAGGAAGAAGCAGCGTTAGAAGACCTCCCATAAGGTGGACTGATAACCTGGTGAGGGTCGCGGGAATCCGATGGATGCGAGGCCCACAGGACCGGTCGTTATAGCAACGCTTGGGAGAGACCTATGTCCAACAGTGGACTTCTTTCTACTAAAATGATGATGATGATGACGTTAGTAAAGTTATCTCGGTTCCTGAAAAGAATTAGGTGACAAATTATAAAAAAGGAAGCGTAAGTCAACTGAGGCAAATGGCTGGCACAACCAGTCACAAAAGTTACTACGTAGGTATTTGTCAATTCGTCACATTAATTTTTGCGATAATTTTCGCTCCGAAAACTGACTTTAAGCTTAATTAATCAGATATTTCGGAATGTTAAGCTCCGTCAAATGACTTGGTTTCCTTCTGAAATATGGTCCATGCCCTTCTGTAATTGCTCTCAGTGGCCTAGGTTTATCCATTAGCTAAGGGCGCCCACAAACTATGTATCAGCTGAACAGTTAAATTGTAAACAAGATCGTTGAAATTGAGTTTTTACACGAAACTAAGTCAATGTCGACAAAGATAATAATAACAATAAATCAAATATCTCGACTTAGCACTCGGCTATCATTGTGCCGATTGTCGTGACCGCCAATGGCCTTATAGCCAAAAGCTTCGACGACCATCTGTCGAAGCTGTTGTTGCGCGATTGGATCATGGGGCCTGATACAGAAGGCAGTACTCCTCGATACGGCTCGCATTGTAAGGAGGTTCTTGTCTCTGGAGCCCTAATCACCGGTAGCTTGGACCTTGAATTTTTTATATTTTTAAATGTTTTTTATGTGTTAAAAATATTTAAAAATGTTAAAAATATTTATTGTAAATGAATATACGAAATAATAATATTGATTATCAAAAATACAAGTTTGACACAAATGTAAAGTAACAATAACAAAAACTGTAATGCAATAGTCAATTTAAAACTTTGAACCCTGACTCCTAAACTAGGAAGATCCTGTATCTTAGGAGGCAAGATAGCGGTTGGTTTAAGCTATTGAGGTGGTAGTCTAAGAGCGCTTTTTTTGGGGTGGGAAATTATCAAATAACTCCTCCCCCTCTGGGTGAAAATCCCACCGGTGTTCTTAAGTTTTTCAAATAATTCACAGAATAGCTTGCGCCTGGTGGCGAGCACCGTTACTGGACACTGCTCACTAAACAAACACCTCCACACAATATTATAGGTATCACAGATAGCCCCCTATGTAGAGCATACTTGGAGATAAAAGAGACAACGCGCATGTGCTCCTTGTGTCCATAGGTGCCGCCGATACCAGCGAGGCTTAGAGGAGACCTTTGTACAGTCTTCTCAAGAATTTGCCTTAGCAGGCATTGCGATACAGAGATAACGGGATTCTTTCTGTGTACTTTTGTAAATGCCAGGGTGGTTTTAGTGAGATTAAAAACCCAGACTCCCAGGACTTCATCATCATCATCATCATTTCAGCCGAAAGACGTCCACTGTTTTGGACATAGGCCTCCCCCAAATGTCTCCACAATGACCGGTCCTGTGCATCTCGCATCCATCGGATTCCCGCGACCCTCACCAGGTCATCGGTCCACCTTGTGGGAGGCCTTCCAACGTTGCGTCTTCCGGTACGTGGTCGCCATTCCAGAACCTTTCGTCCCCATCGACCATCTGTTCTGCGAGCAATGTGCCCTGCCCACTGCCACTTAAGTTTGGCGATTCTTCGGGCTATGTCTGTAACCTTGGTTCTCCTGCGGATATCTTCATTTCTGACGCGATCACGCAAGGAAACTCCGAGCATAGCCATTTCCATTGCCCTTTGAGTGACTTAAAGCCTTCTGATGAGGCCCATTGTAAGCGACCACGTTTCGGAGCCATATGTCATCACTGGCAACACGCACTGGTCATAGACTTTCGTCTTGAGACACTGTGGTATATTGGACGAGAAGACACCGCGCAGCCTCCCGAACGCTGCCCAGGACTTATGTAAAACAAAAAAAAGATTCCATTCACAAAAAATACACGAATACGAACCCTAGGTTCACCGAATAATTACCTCACAGATGCACTGAAAAATGTGGGAGGCCTAATCTGCTTTTGGAGAGAGGTGGGCTGGATAGAATAAAGCCCGCCAATGAAGGGCGCTATGGCCCACGCACAATGTTCTACCATGGATTAAAAGCAGATACAAAACTAACAGATAGAATCTGCAGCGTCTACGGGCACCCTAAGATCGTTAATTCCAGTAAGTAATTAACCCTATGTTCAGTTCTGGACACTAACTTATATGTTGTCACAGCACCAGATTATGCAACGTCATATAATAAAGCTGTTTACACACGAACAAAGTTCTTTACCTCGTCAGAAACTCATCAAGAGACGAAATTATTAAATCCACAGGCAGAAGACAGGCAATTATAAATAGCTCCGCGAAATTGAGTCCAAACTAACAACCGACCAAACTTGCCTTGAACAAAATCAAGTAAATTGGTCTGCTTCAAGCGAATGCAACGTTGCATCGATCAGAGCTACCTAAACGGGTGCACCTACATGCGAATATCAGCTTTGTTAACGAAAACTAAGGTTTATTTTTGCGTAAGTGATCGCTCAAAGATTCTGGTAAAATTTTCGTTGTGCAAGTACTTTGAATCTTTAGATACTTTATGTACCTACGTACACAGAATAATGTAGTGTTTAAAATAAGCGGTAACTCAGAGCTGTTCTTTAATGAATTTTACAACGATGGGTTTTCAGAGCGATGTCTCGCGTTTGTCGTTTAAACTTTTTGATGAACTAAGATTTGAACGTGGTTCGTAACGGCACGAGACCAATTTTAAGTTTCACGATTAGGTTTTGAGCAAGAATACGTGTTTATCTATGGTAAGCTCAGGTATTTTTTTGTTGAACATTCAGTAAAATATTATTTCCTAGACTAAACAGACACTTCACAGTGTCTAGTTTTTTTTATTACTATGAGTATATAGGTATTATGTTATAATAATACATGGTAAAGATCATATTTTTGTTAACTATTTATATTGACAAGTACATAAAAGACAAATAAAAATGTCATGTAAATTCCGATTGTTTTCCAAAAATGAATTTGCTTTCGGCGATTCTGTCCCTATCAATCAAACAATTTTTGTTAGCTGATCATTACTTAGGGCATACTGAAAGTTTCTGGATTCTGATATATAAGACTAGATATAAGACTTACGATACATTTATTGTTTTTCAAAGTATTTTCCTTCGCAATTAATACATTTTTGCATTCGCTGAAACCACTGTACAAAGCAGTTGGATCAGTCATCTTTAGCGACCTCTTCAATGGCTTTATGGAACGCATTCACAGCTATTCACAGCTGATTTAGGGCTCGTAAAACGTGTGCCTGTAAGTTTGACTTTAATTTTTGGAAAAGAATAGAACTTGTAAGGTGCAAGGTCCGGGCTGGAAGGCGGATGCGTCATCAGTTTCACATCTGAAGCCTTCAAATAGGTTTCTGTTACCCTAGCGGAATGTGAGGATGCGTTATCGTGGTGGAGGAGTACATTGCTTCGAGGACGATTTTCGTGAACTTTTTCTAAGACCCTGGGTAAGCAAGTGTTGACGTACCAATCTGCAGTCACTGTCCCTTGAACTTCAAGCGATACTGTAGTGTAATGTCCTGATTTGCCGAAAAAAGAAGCAACCATTTTTTACCAACACTTCGACTTTTTATAAATTTCGTCGGCAAATTTTCAAAAGGGAAGACCCACTTTGCCGACTGGCTTTTTCTTTCGGGTTCAAAGTACACCCAGATTTCGTCACCTGTCACGATATTAGCCAATGACTGTCCTCCACTAAAGTTGTTTATCATTTTAAGGCACCACTGGACATGCAGTCGTTTCTGATCCTCCGTTAAGTTATATGGTATACATCGAGTGCGAAGCTTCCGAACCTTCAGATGCATATTTTTTGCACTTGGCTCATTCCACTGCCTAACAAAGCATGAATTTGCTGGCAATTGATTTTTTTTTGTCAGTTTCAATAAGTTGTCGTACGGTGTCAATTTTCGAGTTTGTAACCGCAGTCGCCGACCGAACTTCACGTACCTCGTCATAGAGATGGTCACGTCCACGTCTAAATTCTCCAAACTACGAATACTCAGAGCTGTAACATGATGCTTCATCACCAAATGCCAATTCAAGTCTCTGGCAACTTGTTGACTTAAGCCACAACGAAAATCATAAAAAAAACTTTGAACGATAATTTTCACGAGTTAAATTTATTTTGATAGCGACACATAATCTTTGAAAGGACGCCACAATGAAAAAACAAATGAAAGCTTTGAAAATTAAAAAAGTAACATGCTTACAAATAGTTCCATTGTCGAATTATATCATTGTTTTTTCATTCTTTTATTGTAAGTGGCCGGATCCAGAAACTTTCAGTATGCCCCACGTATTGCAGAGATTACCACCTAACCCATGAACTATTAACCTTAGCATAAAAATCATAAAAGAAATAAAAAAAGAGACAAGAATGAAAACATAAAACGATGACAACAGCAATGCTTATGACAGTCACAAAATAAAAACAAATGAAAGCATACATTTGCCTTCGAACAGACTTTCCACAAACGAAGCAAAAACGTGGAAAATGTTGAATAAAAATAAAAGAAATCGGATCGCTCCTAACTAGTTACGGACTCTCCAAATTAGAACGACTTGCCTACTCGAGCCAGCTTCGGACATCGATAGGACGCCTGCAAGTAACATGTGCTCTGAAAGTTTTCCCACAAAATTGTTTAAAAAATAAAAGACTAGTTTGTTGGAAAATAGTAGAAACCGAAAATTGTTGCTTTATTTAGTGTTACTTTCAAATAGCAAACTTAAAACTATCTCTTTCTATGACTCTATGATAAATCATGTTTTGTTTGCAAGTTGGTTATAAATAGCATAATTATACGTTAACCGTTTTTGTCAGTTTTACTTAACTAGTTTAGGCCGGAGTTTCCTTCCCTGAAAAAACACCGAAACGAACTAACTCAGAGGTCAATATTTCCTTAAAAGTCCACACAACTCTATAATTATCTTTTTGTGAATCTTTCCTATTTTAGTTTATCAAAAAAAAAAAATTTTAACTGTGATAGATACCCTAACCTACCAAACTAACCCTATAACCTACAACTAAACCTAAATAATGCGAAGTTCTATGGTAAGGTACCTGAGAATATCACCATTTAAACTTTTTATGACCAGAATGCAGCTTATGATATTAAAAAACCGGGCAAGTGCGAGTCAGACACGCGCGCTGAGGGTTCTGTACAAACTTACCTATGAAAACCGTTCAATCCCCTAATTAAGTTACGAAGATTTTTACGAATCGCAAAAAAAGTTTTTTTTTTACCTACAAATTTATAGTTTTCAGATTTTTTCCTATACTTATGCTATGAGACCTTGCTTCATGCCAAATTTCAGGATTCTATGTCAACGGAAAGTACCTACCCTATGGATTTTGATTCACTTGAGAGTGTCGAAATACATGTTTTTTTTTTCGTTAACTCAGAAGTTTGATTTTTCACAGCTTTAATGGACTGTAAACCTGAGTATATGATTCTAATTTCAACTCGATACCTGTACGCGTTCCCGAGATAAAGGGTCTTGACAGACAGACAGACAGACGGACAACAAAGTGATCCTATAAGGCATCCGTTTTTTCCTTTTGAGGTACAGAACCCTAATAAAAAATAACACGGAATCAATAAATTCAATGATGATAAATAATAGTAAAATGATGATTTTACTATTATTTATCATCATTGAATTTATTGATTGAAGCGAATACGTTTAATTTTAATCCACATTTCCATAAACAGCAACAGTAAGTTTAACAAATTGTAAAACCTCAGCTTCCAGTGATTATGTTCGTTAAAGTTACCATGTCCTGCCAAATTAAAATGTCAACAAACTGGAATCGATATAATCACTACCAACATGACGCGACCGAAAAACTCAATGTCAATTAAGGTAATTACATCACACATGTTCATGCAAATTTACTGTATAATTTAATCAAAATTTAAATTCTGCTGTCGATTATTGAAGTGTTGATAGACTGGTTGAGAATTAATCTGTGAGCAATAATTATGCCATGATTTTAATGTATAATGGTCTACGTTATTAATTTTAGTGTTAGACGTGGTGTCCGAGCTTAATTTTTTTAGAAATATCATTTATATAAATAACTCCTCCCGCTCTGGGTGGAGTAATAGGGATTGTCAGACTTTTATTGACTAAAATCCACCTGTGTTCCTTTAGTTACTTTATCCACGCTACGAGTATCTCTTTCAAGCAATCCCACAGCCCTGGCTGGCATCGAGCTTAGAGGGCTCCATCTATCGTGCTTTATCTTAGATTTCAGTAATGCATTCAATACTATCGATTTCAATATCCTATGTCACATATTTCGCTCGCTTGACATACGAGTATCTATAACAGTGGACGACTAGCTTCATATTTACCTATATATGGCCGCCAGCAACGTACATGCATAAAGTAATCTAGGTCTTTTTGGTGTTATACTGTGGCTGGTGTACCTCAGGGTGGCATTTTATCTCCTTTTCTCTTCTCATTATTCATAATGTACATTTTCAAAAATCTTCTCTTTTCCTACCATCTTTATGCAGATGATTTACAAATATAAAAACAAACCTCCTTTTTGGACTTGACTGATGCAGTAGATATCATTAGATAGAGTTTGGCTGTAATTTGCTAGTTGAGTGAGGCACATGTGTTACTTGGTCGACCCGTCAAAGACCCAGGTCATTGTTGTTCCCCACCTGGGCAGAGCACCGTCGTGTCCTCGTAGCCATGGCCCGAAGCGAGGAGGAGTGGCAGGCGGTCGCCTCCTTCTGCGAAGCAGTAACGCTAGCAAAGGAGGAGGCCGCACGTGCACGCGCGAGGTCACGGCCCTCACGCCCCTACCGCAGAGATCCCGATCCCGATTTCCGGGCACCGTAGGCGCGGGCTTGCGGACGGCGAGCAATGGGTAGCTCGCCGTCTGACCATCCGGTAACCGTCCGGACCGAGCTCAAGTCATCGACGGCGCAAACTTTCGACGCGCGCTTCAAGGAGATGTCAGCAAATCGTAAACCCAGCAGGGTCGAAGCCCACTGGGGCCAAGGGTTTATTTCTGAGAGGAAAACTCGGCCCTGGGACGAAAGCAAAAAAGGAACAGGAGTGGGCTTTTTGTCAGTAAAAGTCTAACACGCCCTCGCGCTCCACACAAGAGCGAGGGATGTCATTGGATGATTTTCCCACCTACAAAAAAAAGATCATTTTTGATGGCAGCTGTCAAAAGATGTCACAAATGAAATGGCGTGGCTTTCCAGGTCCAATTTGACGGCCAACTGCTATTCTTGAGAGCGAGAAGGTTTAGAACCTTAGCGGTTGTGTCGACAAAAGACTTTCTTGAGGTCGCAAAAATATTTATATCGCCAATTCTTTGAGGCCATTCCTGGAACTTTTTTTCTACTGCAACAAGAATTGCGCTTGTACAGTCCCTTTTACCTCCAATCTATGACTGCGTTGATGACAGTTATTTTGATCTTATATTTTTTTTTATTAATGATATTCCAGCGTTTGACCACCATCTCACCTGATGGTAAGCGATGATGTGGTCGACGATGGAGCACGTTTGCCTAGAAGTAGCCTATTCACTCTTGACTTAAAGACACCTAAGTTGTAGCTATCAGGAAACACAGACTCTGGCAAGGAATTCCACTCCTTGGCTGTACACATAATAAATGTGTTCTCAAAACGTTTTGTGCGTATGGGTGGGATGTCTACCATGTACCGGTGGCGCAACGCCGTACGACTAGTGGTCCGATGATGGAACGGACTTGGCGGAATTAGATTGTGCAATTCCAGTGCACAGTCCCCGAAATGTAAATGATAGAAAACCGACAGGCTAGCAACTCGGCGGCGATGCCCAAGGCTTATAATTACAGCAAGACAACTATGAGTGACTTCAAAACTTTGCATATACATCTTCCCCGGTATTCTCATTTTTTTATTTCTGTTCTACAGTATTCCAATCCTACAACCTCCTCTTATCTTAAGGAACGTTTCAAATTCCTTCATGACACACGTAATAGATATCAGAGCTCATCGGAATACTTGACATAAGAGATGACGATGCTTTCCACCAGCTTACAAATCATCCTTAATTCAGTATGGTTATGAAATACCTTGCTTGTGTAGGTGTGGTGTGCACATACTTTGCCCAATGTTTTAAAATGTAGTGAAAATACAGTACCTCTCTCCTTAAAAGTTGTTGTATATTAGTGTCTATATTTTTGCTTACCTATTATTTAATTATATAAATATTTATTTATTACGTTTTACTTGTGATACTACTTACAGTATTGTATTTTATTGTATAATTCTGTAGCCCTAGTGAAAAGGGGTATAAGTCCGATTTTGTCTAAAATAAATGATAAATGATATTTATTCGCAAATAGGTTTATAAAACACTTTTGCACGTCAATTTTTTTTTTGTCATTTTAAACTAGATGAGGCCAGTGTTTCCTAGCTGACTACCCTAAGACCCTACCCTTCTAATAAGATAAGTAACTATACCGAATTGATCAGAAAAAAATGCTCTACCGTTTGGTGAAAATGGATTTAAGCTATCTCTAAAAATAAGGAAGTTATTTTTTGTAAAATGGTCCAACTGACACCAAAAAAAAAAACTACAAAACTTGGTTTCAAGTGCATTTGTATCCTTTTAAACGGAAAAATAAAAATTTGGTTTCGTGTTTTTAATCTAAATTGACATAAATCAGCCTCGATTTAATCTGTTTGGTGTTTATCAATACAACAACACCTAGTCCTTAAGAATGGTTTAGTTAGTAATGATATTACTAGACTTGCATTCGTTTTCACCAAAATTAAGGGAAAATATATTTCTTTGCATTAGGTAATTGGTTATCATAAAAATCATACTAAATGCGAATCCCTTTTCACTTGTTTGAATTAACATTTAACTTATGGGAGAAGGGTTATAAATTATTTTATACCCTCTAGGAATTCATTCTGTGGTTGGTATAAGTCATTATCTTAAAAACTATTAAATTTACATAAAAAATAACCCAATAATAATAAAAAGTCTAAATTGTTTACCTATAAAAAACATCACTTGTGTTTCATTAGGTACCGGTTTAAATGTCACACGAGATCAAATACGAATTGAGAGAACACGAGTGTTCTTTGCGTCTTCTGTAAAGTTGCATTTTTGGACTTAGATACCTTTTCACTATGGCTACAGAATTTATGTCCACAAAATGAAACGGTAATAGATATTATAGATGTGAGTACAAAGGAGCTGCTTATTTCTATAGAAATTTCTTTTAGCTTTCCTTCTCTCTTTTGAATCCATGCGAAGGTTGTTTTTAAAAGATTTCACTTTTAGCGATGAGGCCACCCATTGTGTCACTCAAAGAAATGCTTCCTATTATTGTATTTGAAACGATGTACATAACAATAATCATTATATCTAAATACCTAATTAATGGATATCGTGTGAACCAATAGCTGAGCTATAAGGGTAATATGATTAGTTATTTCATAAAAAATAACAGTATAGGATAAATAGTTCTGCTGGAACTCAGGCCTCCTCTCAAGGAGAGGAAATGGGCCGTAATTCCCCACGGGGGCCAGTGCGTATTGGTAGATGGTACATGTATTTCGAATTTTTGGTTCTAATAGGACACGCCGGTTTCCTCACGACTTTTTCTTTTTACGTTTTGAAAGCAGTAGTGATGAAATAAATTACACAAAATAAAACGCCTGTCTGGGTTTGAAATTTAAACCTACGATGTACTTAGTGGGGGCCGTTACCACTGAGCCATTATTCAATGGCAGTATTCGGTCATCTCCCATCTCCCTACTTAGAAATTCAGTTACAGATTTCTATTTAAAAGTAATATTATACAAAACATGCATCATTGTTACTTTTACATGTTG
Source organism: Mythimna impura (assembly GCA_905147345.3). Taxonomy (NCBI): domain Eukaryota; kingdom Metazoa; phylum Arthropoda; class Insecta; order Lepidoptera; family Noctuidae; genus Mythimna; species Mythimna impura. The sequence goes on from LR990349.1 coordinate 7,071,529, forward strand.
GCGTAATTTATCACAGTCTTGCATGTTATAATTTTTTTTTTCAAAATTTAACATTTTACAATGAATTATGGAACAATAATGACGATTATTTCGAGAGCAGTGTGTCAGACTTTCACAGACTAAAACTCGCCCATATTCTAGGGCTGCAGTTAGATACTCTTTCGAAAAATCCCACAGCCTTTGTACCACATCCTTTTGAAAAGCACATCTATAATCATTCAGTCCTAGATTGTTTAGTAACACCACACCAAAATGATTACCCAGTATTGTTCTCAATATTACAGTTCTAATTTCAACTACACCACCGGAAACTACAGCATCATATACGTACTTACTTTGATTACTCTAGTTTACGATATCATAGTTAAAATGTGGTTTGAAACTCATACAAACCAACGAAGTTTACTGTTTGATCAGTAGTTGCCAACAATTGTTTGGAGATTAGGGTCGCCTCTAGATGCGGTACTAATATATTTCAATTTTAATTAAAAACAATATTTGTACTTATAATTTTGTAAATGAGTTTGAGTTTGACAGTAAACTAGCTTTAACCTGCGGTTTCACTCGCTTGACCTATTCTTCTAAAACTGTACCCTTTCCGATATATCTGCAAAATTGGGTAGTTGACTCATATTATTTTATTATATTTATTTAGAGTTACTTTACAAAAACTCGCAAACAAAATCAAATCCTTTCAATATTAAACTAGTTAAAAACCTTACAATTCTGGTAGAAGCGAAAACTGTCAAGTAACAGAATAAGGATGCGCATAATGAAATGTGACGTCACTGCCATTAGGTTAGGTTGTTTTTTAGTAATATATTTTGTCATCTATAAATAGTATAAAACAAAGTGTCTTTTTGATTATTCGCTAATTACTCCTTAAACACGTAAGGAATGCGAGGGCTTGTAATGGGTAGCTGGCCGTCCGGTAACCTTCTGGACTTAGCCCAAGTCGTCGACGGCACGTACTGTTCCACGCGCGCCTCAAGGAGATGTCAGCAAACCACAGGGGTCCAGCAGGGTCTAAGCCTACTGGGGCCAAGGGTTTGCTTCTGAAAGGACAACTTGGCCCTGGTATGAAAGGCAACGAAGGAACAGGAGTGGATTTTTAGTCGGGAGATGATTTTACCACCTAAAAAAAACAATAGGGGTCAGGATCGAAGCCTACTACGGCCATGGGTTGTGCGAAAGAGAAGTACGGGAGAAGTCATTTGATGAATTCCCACTGAAAAAAAAAACACAATGAATATTGATGCGGTTTAAGGAAGGTTTGAGTATAAATAATTATCATCCTTGCAAAGCCAGGCGGGTCGCTAGTACATAATACATTAAATATTTATATAAACCAATTATAATAAAGTAGAATTCGATAGGCATTTATAGATAGTAGTGAGAAATTTAACAGGTTAACATATACCCTAGACAATTTGATCGAAACTAGAAATGGTTTTATTAAAATAAAGCGTCTGAAGTTTAATCAACATTATTTGGATTTACAATTAATTTAATGAAATCATTGTTGCGTAGTAGTGCCCACAAACTTTTCAATAATGAAATCAAAATGGTTTAAGGATATACACATAAATTCACATAAGTAATCCCTGGACGGATAGGCAGAAATGTACTTAACCTTTTAACCATTTTTTTTTTTAATTTATTGTTTAGGTGGGAAATCATGGCCCCAATAGGCTTCAACCCTGCTGGGCCCCTACGATTTGCTGACATCTCCTTGAGGCGCGCGTGGAACACTACGCGCCGTCGACGACTTGGGCTCGGTCCGGTCGGTTACCGGACAGTCGGACGGCGAGCTACCCATTGCTCGCCATCTGCAAGCCCGTGCCCACGGCAGCTAGAAATCGGGATCGGAATCCCTGTGGCGTGAGGGGCATTCCCTCGCGCGTGTGGCCGCCTCCTTCGCTAGCATAACTGCTTCGCAAAAGGAGGCGACTGCCTGCCACTACTCCTCGTTCCGGACCATGGCCTGTACCAAGGCCCGGTGCGAGAGATCGTTGCCACCGATCGCCTCCACGAGGGTACGACCTTTTAACCATCTACGTAGGATATATCCAACAAACACTCACGAGTTTATTCCCTTAGTGTCACACATTCACGACCAAATAGGTACTCCATCTCATCAGCTTTTCTGTCACCTATGCAGATTGAAGAGCTAAACGAAATGGAGTACCCACTCGTAAACACACAACACTAGCGAATAGGATGCGAAAACAGTCGTCGGACCTATCCTCCAACGCGGGCGGTTAATTCACAATTCAACCATGATAAACCAGATTTATTTAAGTCCCGTGTAGTGAGGGATAATTTAAATTTGTTGCTGCTCAGACTAGCTCGTCGTCTGATGAGGATCAGGCTCAGGTTGATAGCGCGTTGTGTTTCACGAGCATCTCAATGAGATGTCAGCATAATTGCAAGGCCTGCTAAGGCCGATGATCACCATTGTTCTCAAAACGGTGAAGGAAAACATCGTGAGGTAAAAAATTCGAAGACATGTGACATTCACCAACTCGCACTGGGGTCGCGTGGTGGATTACGGCCCATTCCCTCTCCTAGAGAGAAGGCCTGAATCCCAGCAGTGGGAACATTAAAAGGTTGGTTATGCTATGATATTATGCTGCTAAGGCCGATGCCTGCCGGGGCTGCGGCATTGTTTGAAAGAGTCATTGCAATTCTGGAACGTAATGGGGCAACTAAAGAAACACAGTAAAAGTCTAACACTATCTTTGGCTCCACTCAAAGTGGATGATTTGGATGATTTCTTATTCCCCACACTAAAAAAAACCGTCCAAGTGCGACACGAAGTCGCACACGATGGGTTCCGTACTACAATATTAAAATCCGACAAAATAATGTTTCTTGTATCACCCCCCCCCCCTTCAAATTTTTACTTTATTTTTTTAATTTTATTATTTGTTGTTAAACAAAGTTGAAAACAAAATCTACATATTACGATATATGAGATACAGCCCGCTGATAAACGGATAAACAGATAGATAGATAGACAGCGGAGGCTTAGTAATAGGGTCCCTAAAAAGGATATCGCATCGATATCAGATGGCTTAGTTACCAATTTCATTCAAAGTCCCATAACTAAAACCAGAAAGAAGAAAGAAAAGAAAGAAAAACATTTTATATGGCGGAACAAGGCGCAAATTGAGAACTAACAAATTATAAGTATATTATGTGAAAAATATGCGCCACTTCTGCGCAAAACGGCCGAACGCTCAGCATAATGCCGTGACCACACGCAAAATGCGATGAGTCTACGGCGCTGGTTTTCAGCGTGGGCCGGTAACGGTATCGACATAACGACGTCGGCACGGTATTGTGTGCTTAATAGATTTGAAAAAAATAAAAGAAAAACAATGAATAAATAAAGAGCAAATACGATATCATATTTTGTATCACAGTTATCGTTCACATAGCTTTTAAAAATAGACACGAACATACACATTATAATATTCGTTTTGCATCGATACTGAAAACATTAATAATTTATTTCATCGCCGCTTTCAACTCTTAACGAGGGCTGTTGACCAAGTGCAGTCAACGTATCGCCACTCACGTCAATATTAAAGCAGGTTTCAATTTAAAATCTCATAATATTCCACTTTCTGTAGTGGCTTTTATGATACCACTAGCTGCTGATAGTGACTTCATTCACGCGAAAGAAGAAAACTATCCCAGAGGAACACACTCTCGGGATAAAAAGCATCTTATGTGTTTTTTTTATGGGCTGGGAAATCATCTAATGACTTCTCCCACTCTAGAGCGGTGCGAGAGGGCGTGTCAGACTTTTACTGACTAAAACCACTTCTATATTCCTTTAGTTGCCTTTGCGTCCCAGGACCACGAGTAAACCTTTCAGATGTTGATCCATGGCCCCAGTAGGCTTCGGCCCTGTCAGGTCCCCAAGGTTTTGCTGGTTAATCCAGGACATGGTCTTTCAACCAAATCCCGAGCGTGAAGAAGTAAAAACACACAAATATTCGCCTTTATAATATTTCTGTGATTTTATGAATGTTGTGGAAAGTTTGTGCTAGTTTTTATGATAAAAGGCGGAAGGGTGAAAAGGGCCCCAAGGTTATATAAATGCCAGGGTCAAGTGCCCAAGTTATTGGTTTAGAACGAATATTCAAATTAACAAACTAAACATGCGTGCTTGGTTAAAATCATTAACATTATGCTTAATTTAATAATAATTCAGATTTGGTTAGTAAATAACCTTTAAAGTAGATAATTATATTTTTCAACCTATAATCATGATCTTCATCATGATTTCATCCGAAAGATGTCCACTCTTGGACATAAGCCTCCCCTCAGTGTCACTATGACGATCAATCCTATGCGTCTCGCATCCATCGGATTCCTGCGACCCTCACCAGGTTATTGGTCCCCCTTGTGGGAGGCCTTCCAACGCTGCGTTTTCCGTTACGTGGTCGCCACTCTAGAACCTTTTGCCTTCATCGACCATCTGTTCTGCGAGTAATGTGCCCTGCCACTTGAGTTGGGCGATTCTTTGGGCTATGTCAGTAACCTTGGTTTTCCTACGGAACATACCCTCAGCATTAAAAGCATCCTATATGCTATTCCAGTACAAGGTATGTGGTGTCTCGTATGTGTGTGTGTGGGGAGGCCTGTGCCATGTCCATCAATGGACATCTTTCAGCTGAAATGATAATGATGACGTTTCGTTTTTTTTATTGTTGATAGGTTTTCGCTTGAGCGCTATCTCGCCTGATGGAAAGCGACGATGCGGTCGACGATGGAGCGCGCTTACCTAGAAGTAACCTATTCACTGACTTAAAGATTCCCGGATTGTAGCCATCAGGAAACGAAGACTCCGGCAGGGAATACCACTCCTTAGCTGTGCGCTCAATGAGTGGGAACCCAAAACGTTTTGTGCGTATAGGTGGGATGTCAACCACGTACCGGTGGCGCATCGCCGTACGCCTGGTGGTATGATGATGGAACGGGGTAGGTGGAATTAGGCTATGCAATTCCGACGCACACTCCCCGAAATGCAACCGGTAGAAAACCGACAGGCTAGCAACTCGGCGTCGATGCTCAAGACTTTGAAGCCTCAACTCGACGAGTGCATCATTGCTAATGATCCTGATTATCGTTAGGATTATATCCTCCTTTTACGCAAACCAAGCCGCGGGCAGTACTTGGTATTAATTATAACTTTAAACAATTTCTCTGGCAGCCCTGTCAAACAGTTAATTCATAAGAAGTTTGCTAGCAGCGGAACTTAGCTGATATAATAAGTTTGTGACTATTCATTGTATTAGTTTTCACATTAACTACAGTTACATACATTTTTGTTGTTGAATTTGTAGTGTATGATGTTTGTTTGTAAAGTTCTATGGAGTTAGGTAACTTTAAAGATGTTTTGCCCGTAGTTTTGTAGTCTGGTGAAACCATGACTTTTCATTTATTATTTCTAAGTACGCTTTTGTACACTATCTCAACTGGTGGTAAATGGTGGAGCATGCTTGCCTAGAAGTAACGTATTCACTCTGGACTTTGAGGTTATCAGAAAATTCAGACCCCAACAGGGAAATTTGCTCCTCAAAAGCATTTGTTTGAAGAGGACAGTCATCAAATGACTTCTCTAGCTCTAGGGTGGAGCGAATGTGTTTCTCAGGTTTTACTGACTAAACCTACCTACCGCCGAAAGGATTTGGAGTGGCAACTGCGCACCAGAAGACGCAGCGTTGTAAGGCCTCCCACAAGGTGAACCGATGACCTAGTGAAGGTCGTGGCAATCCGTAGGATGCGAAATGCACAGGACTGGTCAATATGGCAACACTTGGGGGAGGCCTATGTTCAACAGTGGATTTTCGGCTGAAATGACAGTGACAATGACAGTTTTCAGGGGATCACGAAAGTATCAGTAGGCGTTTTATAAGTTGCACCACAATGATGGTGTCTCCATCTTCCACACAAGGGAACAATTATGACAGCAAACTAGTGTAAATGACAAATGAAGATTAATGGGTTAACAATTAATCATTGTTGCTTCGCATAATTTTCTTACATAACTCTGATTTGATATCATACAACATGCAATGCATTAAATAGTGCTGGAACCTTACAGCCTTATGGTGTTTCATGTTTTTAAATTTTCGATTTTTGACTTTGTATAACGCCAATAAGTACGTCATCAGTGAAGATTAAATCTCTTATATAGTTTCATCCTTATTAACGGTCAATTTAGGTTCGTAAAATGGATTGAGTTAAAAGCTACTTGTAGGGCCTCTGATAAAAAACCACGTTGAACTATTGGTTCCGAAAGTCATTTGTAGATTTTGATAGTTAATCCTAAAAATCTTTTAAACACTCTTGCCATCTTGGATGTTGTTACCCATTTACTGAGTTTTGGAGGTAAAATAGATAGTCGCTCTATGTAAAATACTAGTATTTATGCTGCATCCAAATAGACCTAAAACCGAATGACACTGGACACGACATAATCATGGCGGTAAGTCCCCTCTATAAGGAGTGGCTGTAGAGACATCACAGTTTCCTCACCTTCCGCATGAAGCAGGTCCTCACCGAACATGGTAAGTTCGGGAAGTTCTTGCATCGGATGCAGGCGGAAGAAACACCCGGGTGTCGTTATTGTGCGGACCGCTCGCAGGACTCGGTGGGGCAAACGGTGGAGGTGTGCCTCGCTTAGGAGTAGCACGGTCGTGTACTTGAGAGGGCGATCGGCGGTGATGACGTCTCGTGCCGAGCCCTGGTTCAGGCCATGGTCCTGACTGGGGTAAAATGGGCAGCGGTCGCCGCGTTCAGCTTAGCAGTAATGCTAGCGAAGGAGACGGCCGCACGCGTGAGGGAACGGACATCCTCACGCCCCAGCCGCTGAAACCGACAAGCAATAGGGAGTTCGCCGTCCGGTATCCGTCCAGACCGAGCCCGAGTCATCGATGGTACGTAGTGTTTCACGCACGCCTCAAAGAGATGTCAGCAAAACCGTAAGGGTCCAGCAGGGTCGAAGCCTACTGGGGCCATGAGTTGACTTCTGAAAAGGTTACCTTTGGTACAAGACTGACTGACAAAGGTCAACTGAAGAAACATAGGTTTTAATCAGCAAAATTCTAAGACGCCGCCGTCACGCTGGCGGGAGAAATCATTAGATAATTAATTTTCCAATTAAAAAAAAGTCAAATGACAAAGCTAAGTTTTAGAATGAGAATCACATTATACACTTTTTACATATCGCATAGGTTCATAAGAAAAAACCCTTGAAATGTCAATCAAACATCTTAAATTCATAAACAGCAGGTTAAAAATGCCTTGTTTTTTTTGCGTTTAGTTCAAGGAGATAGGCACTCGAGGGGTTAAAACCCTCTTCCTTACACTTATCCTGTTTGTAACTTTCACTAAAACCACATAATAGAGACAACTAACCCAGCAGCAACGTTTATAAATCACGTCTTTATTACCGGCCTTTAGTACCCGACCAAACAATAAAGTTGCCCAAATAGTTAAGAAATCCTTCCGACCAACGCGTCACAATACTTGAATGGTTTAATTGAGACAAGAGGACGGATGTGGCAAGAGTTATTATCCAATGATTTGTGTGTGAGTGTCTTCTAAACAATAGGGCCCTTTCAAAGCCCTTTCTTGAGTGACAAATGGAAGGTATATTTCCTTAATCCGATGGGAGTTAGTGTTTGAATGTACGGGTTGAGTTATATGGAAGGTTGGGTTCGGCGAACTGAATAAAATATACTCGAACTTAATAGTAAAGAATATTAAAAGTGTGAAAATAATTCTTTTTTTTTCTAGGTGAGGTAAGGACGAAGGAATCATCAAATAACTTTTCTCGCTCTGGGTGAAACGTGTGTCAGACTTTTACTGACTAAAACCCACCGTGTTCCTTCAGTTGCCTTTTGCGTTCCAGGAATGCAGTAACTCTTTCGAACAATCCCGCAAGTGAAAGTAACTCTGTTATAACATTATAAGCTGAACACTCTTGGCATACCTAGAAACTAACGATATCCTCAATGGTTGTCAATACAGTTTTCACCATAATCGGTTAACTGGGGATCTTCTAGTGTATACCATCCACATCTAGAGTGAGGCTATCGAAAAACACAGAAAAGCGCTTACCGTCTTTCTCGATATTTCGAGGGCTTTTGAAGACAGGGTCTCATATGAAAACCTTATTGGTAAACTTCCTTCATCAGTCCACCCGCTAGATTATGTGCTTGAATTGCAGACTTCCTGAGTGATCGGTCCATCCAAGCGGTCCGGTCGAATGGCTATTAAATTCGGTGTCGGTAAGGGAGCCGTCACTGCGAAAGCGACCCGGTGGGACACGGTGGAGCATACGATAGATGTGTGCCCCGCTTGGGCAGAGCACTGCCTTGTCCTCGTGGGGCGATCGGCGGCAACAACCCTTTGCACCGGGCCCTGGTACAGGCCATGGTCTGGAGCAAGGAGGAATGGCAGGCGGTGGCCTCCTTCTGCGAAGCAGTAATGCTAGCGAAGGAGGCGGCAGCACGCGCGGAATCGGCCCTAATGCCCCAGCCGTCGGGATCCCAATCCCGATTTTCAGGCACCGTAGGCGTAGGCTTCTGGACGGCGAGCAATGAGTAGCACGCCTTCCGGTCATCCGGTAATCGTCTGGACCGAGCCCAAGTCGTCAATGGCGCGTAGTGTTCCACGCGCGCCTGAAAGAGATGTCAGCAAATCGTTGGGGCCCAGCAGGGTCATAGTCTACTGGGGCCAAGGGTTAAGTGAAAGTGAACCCCGGGGCCCTGGAACAAAGGTAAAGAAGGAACAGGAGTGGGTTTTAGTCAGTAAAAGTTTGACGCGCCCTTTCGCACCGCCCAAGGGCGAGAGAAGTCATTGGATGATTTCCCACCATAAAAACCCGGTATTACCGTGCAGTACCGTGCTCCACCAGGACCCACTACCAGGGCTCATGTTCTCATGTGCTAGACACGTATCCAGCAGGTCAGAATTCAAATATATTTTTTGTTACATAGGCCTAGTGCCCATGCACTTATAAAACGTCAGGAGCTAGTGCACGGTTCCAAATTGGTTGTTTCCTATGGAGAAGAACCGGCAAGATACTCCATGGTTACTCTTTTAAAAAAGTGATTGATGTTACAATATTTCCAAATTACAGTATTAATAGATATTATGTAAGAACAGTGCAGACCAGTCAATAATGTACCCAAAAGCACAATAAAAATAATCATATTATAAAAAGTGAGTAGTAATAGGACGTAATCTAAGAATTCGTGGAGTCTACAGTGTTCTCACATTCACATTATAAAAAAAAAGAAAGAAAAATATGAATGATGTATATATTAAAACAAAGATGGAGCAGTTAATAAACACAATATTAATGAGTTACCTGGGGGGCCACATGTGCAGAAGCAGTCTTTGCCAAACAAGCGTGTCTTCGCCATAGTCTTTAACCTTATAAATACGCTTTTTTGGTGGGTGACAAATCCAGCCTTTCCAAGAGGCCATGGTTGAGCAGTTTAACTTGTCCTTGCAGGCTGTCTCTGAATGGGGCGATACTAATTTGGTCAGGTCAAATAATGCATACGCAGTAAAAGTTTTGGGAACATTCATTATGCGTACAGTTAAGAAGTGAAATTCCCTGTTGGAGTCTGTGTTTTTTGATAGCTTCAACCTAGGGATTTTTAAGTCAAGAGTGAATAAGTTACTTATAGACGAGCGTGCCGTATCGTCGACCACTTGCTTGACATCAGGTTAGATAGTGGTCAAGCATAAGCCTCTCAATAATTAAAAAAAAATTACATATTCACGTGAAGGCTGAACAGATATTGATAAACCTGGCTTACGGGTAAACAATAGGACAAAGGGTAAGTACTTTTTCCCATGAGTATCTCTGGGGATATGTTTCGACTTTCGCACGGACAAAACCGTTGGCAGGTGATATTCAGGTATAAAAAAAAGTTGTATATAATCATTTTCAAATCTTTTAAGTACTAACCAGTTTTGGGCCAAAATTGCCATGCGGAGACCAGATACAGGAAGCATTTCCGCAGACGAAGGCAGTGGAACAAATTAGACAGAATAAACGACCAGTGCAGCAGCGGCCTGAAGATCCTCATAACATCCAGTTTTGTGTATAGACTATGCATACATACGAGTAGATCTCTGCATATACGAATATGAACTAGTGAGAAATTTGACTTCCCACTTACTTTTAAGTAAGTTCGGGAGGTTCCTGCACCGGATTAGTGCGGAAGAAACGCCGGGGTGTCACCATTGTGTGGACTGCCCGGAGGACACGGTGGAGCATACGATAGATGTGTGCCCCACTCGGGCAGAGCACTGTCTTGTCCTCGTGGGGGCGATCGGTGGCAACAACCCCTCGCGCCGGGCCTTGGTATAGGTTATGGTCTGGAGCAAGGAGGAATGGCAGGCGGTCGCCTCCTTCTGCGAAGCAGTAATGCTAGCGAAGGAGGCGGCAGCATGTGCGAGGGAACGGCCCTAACGCCCCAGCCACCGGGATCCTCTCATAACATCCAGTTTAGTGTATAGAATATTCATACATACGAGTAGATCTCTGCATAAACGAATATGAACGAGTGAGAAATTTGACTTCCCACTTACTTTTAAGAGATTTACCTATTCGTCATTTTAAATATTTGAGGATAAATCGTTTACGGCTAAAACTCATTATGCCTGTGGGTCCTGTTCGACTACTCACCGCTTGGTAAAGGCCTTGATTACTCATGATAGACCATAATTTCTAAATATATTTAGGAACTCGAGGCCAACTGGCCTCTGATAGGCTCCAGCTCCCAGTGGAAGTGTACAGCGCATGCGATGGACGCAATCTATCAATGAAAATTTCATGCGCGCTTCATCATCATTTCAGCCAAAAGACGTCTACTGTTAGACATAGGCCTCCCCCAAATATCACCACATCGAACGGTCCCATACGTCTCGCATCCATCGAATTCCCGCGATCCTAACCAGGTCATCGGTCCATCTTGTCAGTGGTATGGAGGCCTTCCTACACTGCGTCTTCTGGTACGCGGTCGCCACTCAAGAACCTTTCAGCCCCAACGACCATTTCGTCGTATCCTACGAATACTGCCCTAACGAACATAGGGGCTTTCTTTTTTTATTGCATAATCTAATTCTGCTTATCATACCACATATAACCAGTTCAACAAAACAATTAAAAACGGTACAGGTTGTCAAATAATTAGGTTTTCTAAAAAGCCACAATTTTAAGCACTACATTTTCATCGAAGAAAAAAGCTACAATCGCCGTCGCGCCCTCTTTCTTCGCGAGTAGTGAGGGTGCGCGGGCGCGGAGAGAGCGTACTAGCGCCGCTCGGCCACTAGTCGGCGGAACGCGTTTTGTTAAATTGTAGTATTGAATAAGTTTAAATATCATAACATCAACGAGTAATGCGAAGTAGTGCTGGACTTGAGCAATAAGTTACATTATGCCTTATCAGGGGAAGAATAAAAGACAAAAACATAACTTGAAACATAGAAGAAAGACACAAACGTAATTAGGGCTTCGTCTCGCAATATAGCCATTCCATAGAACACGGCCACAATCACCATTATGGTTTTTTTTCTCTGTACCCAATATTGAAAATTGATTACCACAACAGAAAATAAGGATTTAAGGGACAAAATGCGTTTAAAATATAAAGATAATTTATTGAAAATAATCCTAGCCGAGTCTTAAGATATCCATACACATTATCTATATGAAATCACAAATACATATTTGATAATTTTTAATTTAATTAAACACAAAAAAGTGTCTCCTGAAAAGTTGCTATCATGCAGTTACGCCCCTATTCGTAGGATACGACGATTTGTTCTGCAAGCAATGTACCCTGCCCACTGCCACTTCTTCTTCTTATCGTATCGATGGCAAAACTAGTTTAATTCCTTGCCTGGCCCAGTATTCGGCCACGGCAATGCCGTCCGCTGATGCTGTCATTAGTTCCCTACGTGAACAGGTAACAGGGCACGTGATGCAGGATCGAAGGTGGGACATGGTCTGCGGAGAGACGCCGCACAAACACTGAAGATTGCAACCTTCATTTTTAACTGCTACTTAAATTTGGTAAGTAAACCTTGGTTCTTTTGCGGACATCTTCATTCCGTATGCGATCATGCAAGAAAACTCCGAACATAGCCCTTCCCATTGCGATTTGAGTGACTTTAAGCCTTCTGATGAGGCCCATTGTGGGCGACAATGTTTCAGAGATACTGACTGATACTATGAGGCTACGGAGGGAGGAAACTACCTGACCACGTACCGTGTTTGGATGTTCTCTTTTATTCAGGGGCTTGAACCAGCTGTCAACGTGTCAACACAACGACTGTCAGATCAGGATTAATGTCTTTTTTTTCTTGTTTACAATTATAACTTTATAAAAATTACTTTCAAGCAACATTACATACCATAATCATACAAATCCCCTATAAAATAAAACAAAAACAGATCTTCCCCCCAACAAGTTCAGTACGGTATTACAACCGTCCGTATGTTTACAGGAACCGGTCCGTTTTGAATACGTTAGTCCCACATGAGCCCAAACGCCTCAGGGTGACCGCAGACACGTTAAGTTCCCGACGGGGACTTAAGAGATTGAGATGTTTTCTATTAACTTTGTGCTATTAACTGTGCTTGGTTTGTGTGATAGTGTTTATGTGGATATTGATGTTGTACTATATTTTACTAGTCCATTTATTTTATATTAAGATCCCAGAGCGATCTGACATTATTTTCACATGGATGAAACCTTAGGTTCTCAGTAGCGTTTCATGAGCTTTGAATACCTGTGTGCTTGTGAAGCTCCCCCTTGGTAGGTACCAGGTGAGAAAGGGAACTAAAATTATGAGTCACTTCACTTAAATTTTTGTGGCTGATTTTTATAAATGTTTTGTAGAATACTATTTTAAAGTAGTATCATAAGTGTCAGACACTTTGCATGGACCAAAACTTCTGTCAGACACTTTAAAGCTCCACAAAAAGTAAATAAACTTTACTTATTTTTACATGTCTGATTTTTAAATAATATGTTATTAAAGTAACTATTACAAAGTTATATTTACTATTAAAAAAATGAATGGGTATATTTATTTAATAATAAACAATTAATGTACGCACATATCTTAAACAGTCAAAAAGAAAATAGGGATAAAATTGATGCTGCTTTCTTTAGAAATCTCTTCCAGCAAACCTGCAAAAACTACAAAATTTATAAGAATATTTAAATAAAAAAGTTGCTTGACGCACTGAAAGTGCCTGGCTTTTGGAAAGCTTTTGATCAATGAAGGATCTTCCCAAAGTAGATCTCCCACTATGCCTGAAACTGAAAATTATGACCATGTGCATTCTCTTTATACTCACATACGTATAAAGCACAAACCTGGTCTTTGAGACTTTAGCAGAGATCAAAGCTCGAGGTTTGCCAACAAGCCATGGAACGCAGTATCATGGGAGTTTGAATTTCAAACCATGTAAGAAACACAATACTGTGCGCCAAAACAAAGATCACAGATGTTACCAGAAAAATGCTATTCTTAAGTGAGATTGAGCCAGACCCGTCAGCTGGATGAGCTATGGGCTAAAAGAAACACAGAATTTCATATAAAACACAAGCCAGTATCGCGGCAGACCAAGACTAAAATAAAATAAATAAATAAAAACGTTTCTTGTCACAATTAACATATACATTGGTTGAAGAGTCATATTTAACAAATTTTGTTTTGCATAAATTGAGTGATATTTTGGGATATAAACAAACGCTGATAACTTTGCTGTTTACGAATATTATTTATTAAGACTTAAATAATAACAAGACTTTTTCTAATAAGCCCTTTAAGTATTTGTACTAATTAAAAATTAGTGGTGTATAATAAAACCAAAACTGTAGGTAAAAATTTACACAAAATAAGAAAAAGAAGTGGTATTATATTGTGTAGGTGTAGTTAGAGGTGTGAGTGTATATTGTGTGTGTATGATGAGTGATATTTTACCGGGACACCATGGCGGCGCGACCAGTCGCCGCTACCAACAAAATGTATACAGCTCTATAGAGAGTTACTCACCTGGTGTCCTCTTGGTTGCGCAACCAATATAGCGGCGCGACCAACTCGGACGCGTGCGTGTGTGGTCCATTTTGATACCGTCTCAGTGTGGTGTAGCGACTCTGGTGTCTAGTTTGGTAGCTTACGGACACCATGGCGGCGCAACTGGTCGCGCCACCGTGGTGTACCGGTGAAATATAGCCCTTACCCGAGGGACTGGGGCACAATGGCCGATGACAGACGTATTTAGAAAGCGGAGAAGGAAGCTTTTGCCCAGCAGTGGGATATAACGGATTGTTTAGACAGATTAGATTAGATATTCAATTGAATGACCATTAGCGGCCCAGTGGCTACGGCCCCGATTTACGAGTTGTAGGTTGCGAGTTCATATCCAGCCAGGAGCATTACTTTGCGTCATTTATTTCATCACCACTGCTAAAACATTGGGTACAACACACCAAGCGTAAAACATTATGACGAAACCGGTATGTTCCAGAATCATAAATTAGAAGACATGTGACATCCACCAATCTGCACTTGGCCCGCGTGGTGGATTACAGCCCATTCCTTCTCCCAGAGAGGAGATCTGAGTCCCAGCTGTGAGAACATCCACGTAGTGTGAAAGCGAAGCCGAAGAAGATGAAGGCAAAGAAGGAACCGGTGTGAGTTTTTAGTCAGTAAAAGTCTGACACTATCTCGCGCTCCGCCCAAGAGCGCGATTTGTCATTAGATGATTTTCCCACCAAAAAAAAAAAGCTGTGAAAACTTTTTAAGGCTGATTATGCTATGCTATTCAAATGATTAAACGAATAATGTAATCATTAATTTCACTGTGTTACAGCCTATAATCGCATGACAAGTTCCTAGTTCAACGCAATGCGCCTGACCTAGAAAACTGTTTTCGCAGCAGATGATCTGGCCTACATTTAGTTGAACAACACGACTTATTTGATAGCACCAGCTGTCACGAAGATATTATTGTTTGTTTCTCATAGAACAGTGACAAATGGAGGACAAGTATAAAGATACAGTTGTTAATGAAAAAATCATTCCTTTTAAGTCCCTTATATACAAAGATCCCCGAGCTGTCTGACATAACTTATTCTCACATGGATGAAACCTTAGGTTCTCAGTAGCGTCTCATGTGCTTTGAATATCTGTGTACTTGTGTAGCTCCTCCTTGGGGCCCCTGAGCAGATACCAGATGAGAAAGGGAACTAAAAATAACGAGTTACTTAACTTAATTTTTTACGGGTGATTTTTATATAGGTTTTTTAGAATATTATTTTAAAGTAGTATCATAAGTGTCAGACACTTTCCATGGACCAAAACTTCTGTCAGACACTTTAAAGCTCCACAAGAAGGAAATAAACTTTACTTATTTTTACATGTCTGATTTTTAAATATGTTATTATGGTAACTATAACAAAGTTATATTTCATTAGTCAGAAAATTGTAGTGACCAAACATCACGATAAAACTTGTTTAGCCAGAGTTTTAGAAAAAGTTCGCGAAAAGAGTCATCGAAGCAATGTACTCCTCTATCACGATAACGCATCCTCACATTCCACTAAAGTATCAGAAGCCTATTTGAATGGCTTCAGATGTGGAACTGGTGACCCATCCGCCTTCCAGCCCGGACCTTGCACCCTACGACTTCTATTTGTTTCCAAAAATTAAAGACAAACTTAGAGGCACACGTTTTACGAGCCCTGAATCGGCGGTAAATGCTTCCATAAAGCCATTGAAGTGGTTCCTAAAGAAGACTGGTCCAACTGCTTTGCACAGTGGTTTCAGCAAATATAAAAATGCATTAATTGCGAGGGAATATACTTTGAAAAACAATAAATCTATCGTAAGTCTTATATCTAGTCTTATTTATCAGAATCCAGAAACTTTCCGAATGCCTTAAGTACCCTGTGAATTTTGATTCCCTTGAGAATGTCAACATTTACGTTTTTGCGACATAAACGACCGTATCTTTTTTTTTCGTTAACTTAGAAGTTTTATTTTTTCACAGCTTCAAGGGACCGCAGACTTAAGTATAATGTATAGTTTTGGTGTTTTAATTTCAACTCTATACCTCCATACGTTCCCGAGATAAAATGTCTTGACTGACAGATAGACAAACGGACAACAAAGTGATCTTATATAAGGGTTCCGTTTTTTCCTTTTGAGGTCCGGAACCCTAAAAACGAAAGACAAGAGATTCAATCACACATTTTGAAAGAATTTAACGTTTGTCCACTACCTCACCTGATGGTACCTACACACCCAAACTAATTTGTCTACATTTCCAGCCCAACCAATGAAGCAGGAGCCACTACCTTTTCCTTTAAACCGTAATTAGCAACAGCCTTTCCGGATCATAAAGCCCAGGGTATAAACTAAAAGATTCACGACACGATTAGGTAGTTACGCCGCAAACAGCACAAGTTCTTGATGCATCGCCTTAAAAGTAAAAGAAAAGTTTTACGGACAAACTCAAAAGAACGAACAAAACAACTTTACTTCCTATTTTACAGAACAAATGGCGTTGTACTAACATTTTCGAGAGAAACACTGAAAATACTCGTAGAACGCTCTTCGTAAAACAATGTTGATGTTGCATTAAAATATCAAAAAGGTTTATGATGTATGTAGTTTTAGTTGAACCCCGTTCAGAGAATGCTTTACAAGGTGCAACGTTTGTCTAAGGCTGGAACAATGTGAAAATTGTTTGAAGGTTCCCAATTGCAGGGAAATGGGCAAAATAAACTATGCTATGGTTTTAGGAACTTTTGTATTTGTAATTTCATTTTGGTTTTTTTTAGAGTTCCGTACCTCAAAAGGCAAAAAACAGAACCATTATAGGATCACTTTGTTGTTCGTCTGTCCGTCTGTCAAGAACCTTTATCTCGGGAACGCGTGGAGGTATTGAGTTGAAATTAAAACTCAAGTCGGCGGTTCCTTGAAGCTATGAAAAAATCAAACTTCTGAGTTAAAAAAAAAAAAAGATTAATGACGCAAAAAACGTGTATTTCGACACTTTCAAGGGAATCAAATTTCATAGGGACCCGTTTCCCGTTGACCTAGAATCCTGAAATCTGGCATGAAGCAAGGTCTCATAGCACAAGTATAGGAAAAAATCCGACTGTAAATTTGTAGTTACGTCACAAAAAAAACTTTTGCGATTTGGAAAAATCTTCATAACTCAATTCGGGAATTGAACTATTTTCATAGGTAGATAAGTTTGTACGGAACCCTTAGTGTGCGAGTCCGACTTGCAATTACCCGGTTTTTTTTTCTAATAGATGGATAGCGAAACGAAATTTCTATGTATTTTTAGAAACTTTGCGGAAGTTACTAAAATGTTTACAGTAGTAAATACTGAATAATGTTATTAAAAATTCTTAACTTGTTGTTTTTTGGGAGACTTTTACTGCCTTCTCTAGGCAGAAGAGAGAGAGTGTGTCAGACTTTACTGATTAAAACTCATCTGCATTCTTTCAGTTGCTCTTTGGGTTTCAGTCCTATAGTAATAACTAATCACACTAATATTGTGAAGGAAAAATTTTATGTGTGTATGTTTATTACTTCTTCACGCTTAAATGGCTGAACGGATTTCGATGAAACTTGGCACACGAGTAGACCATGCCCTGGAATAGCACATAGGATATTATTTCCTTAACCTGCCCAAATTACAAAGACGCGTTTAAACATGCCCTGTCCCACGCACTAGAACAGCATTTGCCGAAAGACACTACACTTTTCTAGCCCCAAAGATATATTATAATAAATTGGCTAAAATTCAGAAAAATAGCAAAATAAGCAAATTAAATAACAATATATTTAAGACTATGCTATTTAATTAGCTAAAGTCAATGGACGCGGACGAAGCCGCTGGCAGTCATTTCAAAAAAGTAGGTTACAACACAGGCGGTATATAACACCCAGATAATCAATCTCGAATTCATTTTAACCTTTGATTCATCATCATAATAATATACGCAAAATGTTGTTTAGTTTTAGTTATGACTTAGTCAAAGCAAGTGTGTCTAAAGCTCGTATAAAATCGGAAAAGTTTTTAAAAAGTAATATTCGTCGTAAGCGTTGTGTTGTAGTTGTTGCATTGTCACGTTGTTGTGTTGTGTTGTTGCGTAGTTGTTGTTGTGTTTCATTGTTTGCGTTGTGTTGTAGTAAGTAGTAGTAGTTGTTAAAGATCACATATTTAAAACTCAAAACCAAATAAGAAATGCCAATAAAACAGCTTTTCATTATTTCTGTGAAATGGAATTGCCTCGTGACTAATTACAGCAACTGGAAAGTCCCATCATAAATATCCCAGCAGGTATTATTTCATGTAAAAAATATGTTCAATGTAAACCTACTAAACAATCACTCCTATTAGAAAACATGAACAATAACCTGCAACTCTATTTATGCAAGATAAAAGGAATAAAAACGTTTACACATTGTGCTCACAAATGCATAGGTTTTAGGGTTCAACGCGCATTCAGACCGAACCTCGCAATCGAATACGAAATAAACGAGCAATGTAACTCGTGTAAATAGAATTGCACGTTGTATGAATGCTGTGTGGCCGTAGTTTTTTGTTTTTCAGGCTTGTATGGAAATGTTTTGCGTACATACATACGACATCACACTTTATTCTAAATTGTGCTGTGGGACGGCTGGTTTTTAGGGTTTCGTACCTCAAAAGGAAAAAAACGGAACCCTTATAGGATCACTTTATTGTCCGTTTGTCTGTCAAGACGTCAAGACCCTTTACCGCGATCCCTTGAAGGTGTGAATAAATCAAACATCTGAGTTAACGAAAAAAAAGATACGGCTGTTTATGTCGCAAAAAACGTGTATTTCGATACTCTCAGGGGAATCAAAATTCATAGGAAAAAATCTGCTACAAGTATAGGAAAAAATCTGAAAACTGTAAATTTGTAGTTACGTCACTAAATAAAAACTTTATTTGCAATTCGGAAAAATCTTTCTAACTCATTTCGGGAATTGAACTGTATTCCTATGAATATATATATGTAAATTTATACGGAACCCTCAGTGCGCGAGTCCTACTCGCACTGCCGTCCGATTGTCCGGTAACCGTCCGGACCGAGCCCAAATCGTCGACGGTGCGTAGTGTTCCACGCGCGCCTCAAGGAGATGTCAGCAACCGTAGGGGCCCAGCAGGGTCGAGGCCTACTGGGGCCATGGGTGATGCGAAAGTGACCCCCGGGGCCCTGGAAAAAATGGCAAAGAAGGAACAGGAGTGGGTTTTTAGTCAGTAAAAGTCTGACACTATCTCCCGCTCCGCCCAAGAACGGGGGATGTCATTAGATGATTTTCCCACCCGAAAAAAAAAACTTGCCCAGTTTTTTTTGTTTATAAAGCACGACAGATCTCTGTATAGGAATAAAATTTCAAATGTTTCTTTGCTAGTGTTGTACCTGAAATAATCCTAATATAGTGAACAAAAAAAAGATTGCATAAACAGTATTTTCTTCCATGCTTTTCTATTAGTGTATGAAAATCACAGTAGTCACTCCTTCTTTCACAAAGTCTTTCCATGTTTCTTTTGGTCTTGCACTGTTCTTGTAGCCAATACTTGAAGCTTTCCTCATGACTACCTTTATTTCTCTGAATGCAATGCGCCACCGGTACATGGTGGATATCCCTCCTATACGCACAAAACGTTTTGGGAACACATTCATTGTGCGTACAGCTAAAGAGTGGAATTCCTTGCCGGAATCTGTATTTCCTGATGGTTACAACCCGGGAATCTTTAAATCAAGAGTAAATAGGTTCCTTCTAGGTAAGCGCATTCTATCGTCGACCGCATCGTCGCTTTCCATCAGGTGAAAAAGATAGATATCAAGAATAAAAAAAAATACATGTTCAAATTTTGAAAATCGATTTCTTCACAACTTTTCAATAATTTGATTTTAGCCTGTTTACTTTCATAACCAGTAGTATAAAAAAAACTCAAATAGGTATAACGTCTCGCTGTCTTGAAATTGAAGGTACATAACAGCCTTATTCCATGCAGCCGCAACTTTGTTACATCTCTTGTGGCCAACGATAAGCAGCTTATAGGCTGTATATTTCGTCCATATACTTACTCCTTTGGTACACATTTTCACGTGTTTTTATCGGACGTTGCATCAAAATGATACAGAAAATTGACCTAAATTTTTCATCTGGGATTATTTTGATAATATTTATTTATTTATTTCTATATTGCACACCTTAACTTATTACAGGACAGACATTTATAAAAAATAAATAAATAAAATATTAATATTATATTGTCAGAAATAAAATAGGCACTAAAGAAAAAT
This sequence comes from Mythimna impura, assembly GCA_905147345.3. NCBI lineage: Eukaryota > Metazoa > Arthropoda > Insecta > Lepidoptera > Noctuidae > Mythimna > Mythimna impura. The sequence continues at coordinate 7,091,952 of LR990349.1, forward strand.
CGCTCAGTGAGGTGACATGTCATCAGATTCTTTTATTCTCAGTGTCTTTTCAATCAGTGTCAGTGACACTTTTTATCATGACCAAGCGTTTCGATTATTTATTTAAAACAATATTATGTCTTTAAGTAAACACAGATAAAATATAAGACGATCACAAATATCGACGGCACATTAAATTTTATTCACCCATTTAAGGGAAAAAGGCGTAAAGCTAAACAATAATTTATACACTTTTCCAGCAATATATCGTCGTTACGGAACCTTTCTAATACACACGGTTTTACCAACCTTTTGGTCACCAGTTATTGCTGGTCGTAAATTCATATTTATGATCCCTAATGCAGGCTTCTGGTCACTGTGCACTGCATCTATGCCGATGTCCGATATAACTATAATCGTTTTTAAATAAATATCACTATAGGACACAACTTGTTTTATGTTAATAGGGCTTTTGTTAGTACAGTCACTGGTAATGAGTTATAATAATGTGTATAAATTGTCAATAAGTGTACAAAAATTGGTTCGTACACATATTTCTTGAATGGCAAATGTAAAAAATATGGAAAATCCTGAAACATCTTTTTTTTTTAGGTGGCAAATCATCCAAATGACTTCTCGCGCTCTGGGTCGAGCGCGAGAGCGTGTCAGACTTTTACTGACTAAAAACACACCTGTATCCTTCAATTACCCTTTGTGTTCTAGGACTACGGGTCCTAGCTAGCGGGCATCGGCCCTGCTGGGCCGATGCCTACGCGTGCGATCACTACGCGCTGCTGACGACTGGGCTCGGTCCTGTTAATTACCGAACAGCCGGACGGCGAGCTAACCAGTGCTCGACGTCCGCAAGCCCGCGTTTACCGTGGCTGGTAGTCGGGGTCGGAATTACGGCGGCTAGGGCGTGAGGTCCTTCGTTCTCTCACGCGTGCAGCCTCCTCCTTCACTAGCATTACTGCTTCGCAGAAGAAGGCGACTGCCTGCCGTTCCACCTCGCTCCGGACCATAGCCCGAACCAGGGCCCGACGCGAAAGGTCGCTGCCGCCAATTGCCTCCAAGAGGACACGGCGGTGCTCCGCTCAAGCGGGGCAGACCTCCACCGTATGCTCCACCGTATCCTCCGGGTGGTCCACACAATGGTGACACCCGGGCGTTTCTTTCGCCTGAAATCCTGAAACATATAAAGTCACAAGCCATAAGATCTTTCAGGAATTACCTTTTTATTGCAATAGATTAGAGGGTTGAGATATTTGGTAAAGTTTTAGAGAGTTAGGTAATTACTAGTAAATTGTATTTTTTTTGTCATGATTTTGATATCGTTATTTTTATTAATTTACATTTTTTTCTAAGTACCTACATTTGGTTCTTTTTTGGTTATTGTTTGTATTTGTTACAAGTGTTTAGTATATATATATTATATAAAACATTATAATAGTTTTAGTATAGGCGAAACCCGAAACACATGTCTAGTATTTTTATGTAAAGAATCTATGTATCATGAAAAATCACAAAGTGATAGGCTTGTTATGTAAACTGGTTTTCCGCACAAATACTTGGTTACGGGACATCCAGGTAACTGAGGGGTTATTTTTCTCCCGCATCCAGCTGTGCGGTGGCACCTAATGCCCGCTAAGACTTGCCATGACCTGTGTTGCACTTAGTGTCGGTGGTGTCCAACTTGCGAACTTTTTTAAATATTTTTAAGAAAAAATATAACATGGTGTAAAAATTATTGGAATCGATTCAGTTACTGATTCTGAACAAACTATATTCAGGTTTCACATATAATGTACTAAAAAAAAAGTTTGAGAAATTGACTGACTGACATATCAGCACATAGCTGAAACTACTGGAACTAGAAACATGAAATTTCGCAATAAGCTTCCTTGTATGACATAGGCAAGCACTAAGTGAGGAACTTCCGAAATTATATATATAGAGGGTGAAACGGGGGTCTAAAGTTTGTATAGAGGAACCTACTTTCGCGTGGGCCAAGCCGCTGGCAAAAGATAGATTTTTTTATAATTCAATTGTGCTTTCGTGTATGTTTAGTGTTGTGGTAAATAAATCTATCTTATCTATCAAAAATTACCAGCTCGGATATTATTTTGTACATGAATTTTTATTAAACTGTTTTATTTTTAAGCACCAGCATTTGTTATCTCTCCCCCAACTTTGTTTGACTAGTAGAGTATGCTGAAGGTATTAAAATAGCCTTTGTACCTTTGTATTGCATGAAATTTTAATAAATGAAAATGTAACGTGTCCTCCTGTAGTGTTGTAGTTTTAGGCTACAGCCTAAAACCACAACACTATAGAAGGACAATCGGTTTTAGGCTAAAACCACAACTATCGTGGTGTTTATATGAACAAACTAGCTATCTCCGTGGTTTTATCCGAGTTTTTGATTACTGTTCCATTCTTATTAGTCGTAGTGAAATGTTTTAGAGCATTGCTCGATATATGGCCTATCCAACACTAAAAGAGTTTTTAAATTTGAACCAGTAATTTCTGAGATTAGCGCATTCAAATAAACAAACAAATACACATAAACACATACATGAATAGCCTTAATCAAAGTACTCTACTCTATACTCCTTTTATATAAGGATCGTAATGGATGGCCTTCTGTAGTTTTATTCTACGCCTTTTTATGACATATCATATTTTAGCGTGTCATATTTTTACTAACTAAAACCAACTCACATGTTCCTTCTTTTCCTTTCGTTCCAGGACTCCAAGTTTCCCTTTTTCCGCCGGTTTTACTGACATTTCGCGGTTGGTCCGGACGGCTGGACGGCGAGCTACCCATTGTTCGCCCTCCGCAAGCCTACGCCTACAGTATAAGAAAAAGGCATAAGTATATAATAATATGATACAAAATAGGGACAACCCGTAGCCTAACGAGTTTTCAGTGTTCAAAATAATGTTATGCCTACGTTTTTCGCCATCCCTTTTTCCAAGTACTTACTTAGTTAATACTATGCTACCCGATGCAACATAATATTTTTTTTATTAGGTACATTATTCCCGTACAAAGCCCGGCTCACTATATAAACACTTGCACAAATAGCGTCGATGGCAGTTTGCTCGTTGAGCTCTTACAGTGTGTCGCGTGATGTGTGGACTGTACCGCTCGGGCCTGGTCTTGAGAGTAAAAATATGGACCCTACTATTTGCTGGATGTAACGGATTTTTGATATTTTTATTAATGTATATATATATATTTTATATTATTGGTTTTTCTCTGAATATTCTAACAGATTTTGAAACTGTTCACGATTTTTTCTCGAATTTTTACATTAAATATATTTTTATTTGCCTTTTTAATGGATTAAATTGTGTAAGTTTTTTTTTGTGGGTAAATTGTGTACATACATTACATTATGAATTGATATCTAGACTCTAACTTCAAAAAATATAAATTCTTTTTCCGCTGAAAGCTGCTCAAACACTGAATATCACAGTTCGTACTAGATATGTTTTAAACCAGGAAAAACTGGGCAAGTGCGAGTCGGACTCGCGCACTGAGGGTTCCGTACAAAGGTAAATTGCGGTTTACAATTAGATCTCGTTCAAACCAATCGTAAAAAAAGTACATCATAATTTTTTTTTTAGTTTTATCATTCTCTTATTTTAGAAGTTACAGGGGACGACGACGACGACACACATTTTACCTATAAATACGGGGTTACAGGTTTCTAATATAATTTTTTCTAAACTATTCAGTTTAGAAAAAATTATATTAGAAACCTCAATATCATTTTTTTAGACCTATCCATAGATACCCCCACACGGATGGGTTTGATGAAAAAAAAATGTTGTGTTTCAGTACTAAGTATGGGGAACCCCCAAAATTTTTTTTTTTTCTATTTTTGTGTGAAAATCTTAATGCGGTTCATCATCTACGTACCAAGTTTCAACAGTATAGTTCTTATAGTTGCGGAAAAAAGTGTCTGTGACATACGGACGGACAGACAGACAGAAATGAAGAATCCATAAGGGTTCCGTTTTTTGCCATTTGGCTACGGGACCCTAAAAAAGCAGGTCCTTTAATAAAGGTAATTGGGAAAAAAATGGCACCGGAAATAGATAATCAACATTTTTACAAAAATCTTATCAATATCTTATTAACATATTTGTATTTTAGAAATTACAGAGCCCATTTACTAATTTTGTAAAAACAATAGGGCTCTTTAACCAAGTTTTGGAACCTGTAGTAAGGGTACAGAATCCCGTAGCGCAGCTAAATCGTGACTCAATTCAGTGGTGAAACGAATTGCTGTTCCTAAAAACGGTGCAACTCAAAGCAGTTTCATTTTTCCGACGAAAAATTGCATTTTTTATTTACATTGTTTAAACTTGAGGGCTAATGTTTTCAGTATTTTGCTCTCTATGTAGAGAGTGTCTTGTGATTTTGGTAAAAACAATAGCTCCGGCGCCATCTAAAAGAACTCAGAAAGAGGTGGTGAGAATTTTTTTTCGAGGTGCGAAATCATCTAATAACTTCTCCCTTTCACCTAGGGCGGGGTGGGAGGGCGAGTCAGACTTTTACTGACTAAAACCACAACACTATAGAAGTTTCACTACAGTAGGTTTCGGCCCTGCTGGGCCCCTACGGGTTTGCTAACGTCTCTTTGAGGCGCGCGTTTGATACTACTCGCCGTCGACGACTCGGGCTCAGTCCGGACGGTTACCGGATGGCCGGACGGCAAGCTACCCATTGCTTGTCGAATTTAGACTGGTTCGAAACGACACAAGAGAAAAATATTTAGAAGGATTTGGAAAAGTACAAACAATTTAGTACTTGTTTTATGATCAAGTAAGTCAGGTAAGTTTCAATTCACAATTCATAGCTTCTTACATAAAAGGTGACAAATGTATGCTATGTGTGACAATAACATCACGATGCAAAATTGTATTTTATGTCGCAAACAGCTGACGGTGGTTTTTGTCAATATTTACTTTACTGATCTGTATCAATTGTTTTTTGAGTAAAAGTTAAAGCTTTGATTTAAGGGCCAGTTTACACTGAGACTCGGCGCGACGCTGCGTGAAGTTCTCAATTTCTATTTTTGTACCGCGGCAGGGTAAACACCTCCCTCTTTTCTCCACTGTTTAATGATATTAAGAAGGCCCTTTTCCACTCACCTTCTGTCAACGTCAAGCATGGTTTAAAAGCTTGTTGCTTCATCTAACGCAATCCAACGCGATATTTGATGAAGAGGCAACGTGAAAAAAGAAAGAGAACGCCTGAAAACTCTGTTGGCATTCGGTAATTCCGTGATTTACTTGAATATTTCACAAAACTTTTTCCATGAAATATGTGTTTTTTTTTTTTAAAACCCTTAAAAGTGTTTGAGAAAAATTGTCGGCATTCAGAATCTCGATTAAATGTGCAAGGCTTTTATAGATGTACTTTTAATATTTTTAATATATGAGTAGACTAGCGACCCGCCCCGACTTCGCACGGGTGCAATGCTGATCACTTCATAGTATAAAACAAAGTCGCTTCCCGCTGTCTGTCCCTATGTACGCTTAGATCTTTAAAACTACGCAACGGATTTTGATGCGGTTTTGTCCAGCATTGCACCAGGGCGGGTCGCTAGTATACTAAATATACTACAGAATGTCTTTATACACAACGTTCACAGATTTTTTGTCATTAGACAATACAAACATATTTTCTTTTGAGGTTACTCTTGAAAGAGCGACATATAATTGACCAAGTGAAAAACGTTCAACGCTTAAAACTAAGTCTGTAACGTTGAAAGTTTGACCTTGCGATTTATTGATGGTCATTGCAAAAGATATCTTTAGCGGTAATTGTAGGCGTTTATATTGGAACGTCAAATTCGATGGTATTAGAATTCAATTTCAATTAACCCAAACACTGCTAGGGTACATTGTTTTTATTATGTATAATTTAAAATATATATATAATTTCCTGTGTCTACGTTCCACCTTCCTCCATCATCAGATCAGTTCGATAGTACCTTATAGCCAAAGTGCATCTCATGACAATTCTAATAAACCCAAACACGGCTAGGATACATTGATCAATTACAGAGTTCCGGTACCTATCTTCTGGCTCCATCATCATCATCAAGTCACTTCGATGATACCATTTTCAACATAACTATTCAGAACCATTTATAATTTTGTATTGTCATAGTCGTTAACTGTCTTCATTGTGATATCTATGTGAGTATGAAGTTCCGTTTGCCATTCCCAGTCTTCTTCATCAGCTCCACTTCATCAAATGTTACGTTTTGACTGTAAATGCTTATGTTCTTGATGAAAATACCAAAATCACTATATGGTTGCCTATAATATTTGAGGAGTTCCCTCGACTCCCCATGGATCCCATCACTAGAACTGAATTTTGAAAAAAAATGGGACCAATCTGAAAGCATATCCTTTAATAGGAAAAAAAAATTTGCAATTCGATCTATAAACGACAGAGTTCTGAGGTAACACACAAAAAAAATAAAAAACATACAACCGAACTGATAACCTCCTCCTTTTTTTGAAGTCGGTTAAAAACATTAAAACGATCAAAATAACTTTAATTTCGGAAGTCGGTGTTTCTGCCCCCCTAGCCAAGTTGCAAACGATAAACGTGAACGCTTAGTAATCTCCAATAGATTTTCAACTTTATACCTAAGAGTATAAAGTTGAAAATCTATTAAAGACTACTGAGCGTTAGCGACCGGAACGAACGAAAACACTATATAATCTTCAATAGATTTTCAACTTTATGTCCAAAAACATAAAGCTGAAAATCTATTAAAGACTACTCAGAGTTTACGTTTATCGTTTGTGACTTGGCTAGGGGGGCTGGTATTGTTTGCTTGTTATTTAACACCGACTTCCGAAATTAAAGTTATTTTGATCGTTTTATTGTTTTGTTTTTTTTTGTAGTGAAATCGGTATTTTTTTTTTGTAGAGTTTTTTATTTCACACTTTTTAGTTTTGATGCACTTATAGCCAGAGTACCTATTTCTCATGACAATTCGAATTAACCCAAACACTGCTAGGATACATTATTTTAGTATGAAGTCCCCATCCACCTCCCGCTCCATTATCAGGTTAGTTCGATAGTAGGTACCTTATAGCCAAAGTGCATATAATGACAATTCTAATAAGCCCAAACACGGCTAGGTTACATTGATTAATTATGGAGTTCCAGTGCCTACCTTCCGGCTCCATCATCATCAGATCACTTCGATGACACCATTTTCAACATTACTATTCAGAACCAGATAGAGAGATTTATTTATATTGTCATAGTTACTTAACTATCTTCATTGTGATATCTATGTTAGGGTGAAATTCCGTTGGCCATTTCTGGTCTTCTTCATCAGTTCCACTTCATGAAATGTTACTTTTTGACTGTAAATACTTTTTTTTGGTATTCTTGATGAAAATATCAAAATCACTATATAGTGCCTAGAATATTTGAGGAGTTCCCTCGATTCCTCATGGATTATCAGAACTGGATTTGAAAAAAATGGGACCAATCTGTAAGTAACCGAGTAGGATATTTGCGTTGGCACATCAATCTTTGAAAGAATCAAGTTATTTACCGCAACTGCTATGTCCCCGCATTTTAAATCTGTAATATCTTCGAAAATATTCACTTAAATTACACGCTATAAAGGGCCATATTGATCCATATTAAATGCACAATTTATTTAAGGTACTTAATTGGATAAAGATTAATGCTGTATTGCTTAAATCGTTTCGTAAATAAGCAATTAATTTCTTGTAAAAAGTAAAGGATAAAAAATGGTTAGAATAGAATAGAATAGAATAAACTTTATTGCACACCAAAACAGTAACAAAAACTATTATTGGTTATTGTGGGTTTTATCTAAAAGATAGACATATACCATCGCGGACTTTTGTGTAGATCTTTTTAAGGTGTACAATACTGTAGTACATTATTTTGATCTATCTCTTAGGGTTCAGCCAGCGTTTGCAATATAAGCGCAATAAAATGTGTTTATTTACGACATCACATTAGAAACCTCAAAAATCATCAGTGTTCCTCTACTATATTGTGCATGTATTATACACATAAACCTTCCTCTTGAATCACTCTATCTATTAAAAAAAACCGCATCATAATCCGCTGCGTAGTTTTAAAGGTCTAAGCATACATAGGGACAGACAGACACGAAAAGCGACTTTGTTTTATACTATGTAGTGATTATGGAGGGCAAAAGTTCACGTAAAATAGCAGATTTTCAGAGGTCTTTACTATATCTATAGGAGCCTAGATAATATCCACAAGATATCTGTGTATCCAAAATATCTGGAGAAAGATGTGATAGATGTATAATCACGTAAGAGCATTTGTATGAAAATGTACCTCGAGTTGGGCGCTCTTAAGACTAGTGCTATTTTTTTTCAGTGTGGACTAGTCTTTTTAGTATGGGTCAAACCTTAAAACTTTTAACAGTTCATCTTCTCCCTGACTTATCCCAACTAGCTTGGGGTGGGTTTTCAATCCGGATGTGGCTGAATACCTATGTTTTACATGGAACAACTGCCTATCAGATCTCCACAACCTACTAGTTACTGGGCATTACGAAACTTTTAAAACAGTTCATCATCATCATCATCATTTCAGCCGAAAGACGTCCACTGCTGGACATAGGCCTCCCCCAAGTGTCACCACAATGAACGATCCCGTGCGTCTCGCATCCATCGGACTCCCGCAACCGTTACCAAGTCATCGGTCCACCTTGTAGGAAGCCTTCCAACGCTATGTCTTCCGCTACGTGGTCGCCATTCCAGAAACTTTCGGCCCCAATGTCGGTAACCTTGGATCTCCTGCGGATATCCTCATTCCTGATTCGATCACATAAGAAAACTCCGAGCATAGCCCTTTCCATTGCCCTTTGGGTGACTTTAAGTCTTCTGATGAGGCCCATTGTAAGCGACCACGTTTCGAAGCCATATGTCATAACTGGCAACACGCACTGGTCATAGACTTTTGTCTTGAGACACTGGGTATATTGGACGAGAAGATACGAGTCCGATTCGACTATTGATCTCTTTCTCGAAGTTAGACCTTCCCAACTGGACCGTCTGTCCCAGGAAAACGTAGTCGTCTACAACTTCGAATGTAGAGTCCCCGATCTTGATAGGAGTGGGTGCTACATAGCTGTTTACCATGACTTTGGTTTTGTCCATGTTCATTTTAAGTCTCACTCTTTCGGTAGCTCTACTTAGGTCACCAAGCATTGTACTGAGCTCCTCCGTAGTCTCAGCCATGACTACTATGTCGTCGGCAAACCGAAGGTGAGTGATGTACTCGCCATTGACATTAAACAGTTAAACAATTTTATTTACTATGCATTTCAGAGCAATAATTCGGATACAACACGCAACATCGCGCTGTATCTTGAGGCGCAATGTGACACTGCCCGACGCGATGGAGTTTAATCCGTGCTACGACCAGCGGCTTGACTGCACTATGAGCCTCGTGGTGTCGTAACGTGTTGCTCTCAGTGTAAGCTGACCCTAAGACCTCCTTTTAATACAAGCGGTCATAGCGTAAGTAAGCGATCGTCAAGTTAATTTTTATGGTAAAAGCGAAAAACGCTCTCGGTAAGCACAATGACTACATTGGATTTACTATACAAATGAACGTAACGATCGTGTATACGCGCTATTATCGCTTCTAGGACGACGCCTTAGTATGTCTATCATTACAATCGCAAAGAAAAACGTTCAAAACCATTCTTAAATTGATTGATGATATCATATTGTGTAAAACGTCGACGAAAAAATATGAAAAAGATACTTTTCAGCACAAATAAAATTGAAAAACTAACAGTGATGGAACATTCTCTTATGATGTAGTTTTTTGTTGTAATTACAGTTCTCGGTAGAAAACATTTCACATTTGTGAAGTAAGAAATGGGAGAAAGAAACTGTAATAAAAATGCAATTAAAAGAACTCTTGGAAAATACAACTTTGCTATGAGATACTTGAAAATTCTTAAAAAATAATTTATTGAAATGATAAATGGCGCAGTGTGCTTTTATTTTGCGTAACGCTAATTTTTTGTAAGTCTGAACAGTCTTCATGTTTTTTTTTTGTCGTCCGGGGCGGCGAGATGGGCAGACGACATTAGTAGAGCGAGAGGGGTCGCTCGTTACAGAGTGGGTGGACTTTTTACGACTCTGTCTATCAGGATCAAAGCCTTTTTCTCAGGCAAGCCTGGATATTCTTACTAAGCTGAAATCCATATCAAATACTCAAGTCTGCATCCGGGTGCATTACTTTGTGTAATTTACATATTTCATCACCACTACTCTCTAAACGGTGAAGGAAAACATCGTGGGGAAACCGGCATGTCCTAGAACCTAAAATTCGAAGACATGTGACATTTACCAACCCGCACTGGGCCCGCGTGGTGGATTACGGCCCATTCCCTCTCTTAGAGAGGAGGTCTGAGTCCCAACAGTGGGAACATTATAAGGCCGACTATGCTATGCTATGCTATACTCAAGTCTACTGCCCCTTAGAATAGTCAAAAGGTCAAACTTCTAAGTCAATGCAATTTAAAGATAAGGCAGTTTTTGTTTCGTTAAAGCGCAAATTTTGTCATTCGCAAGGAAATAAAACGTAGGGTACTTCCCGTTGACCTACAATTTTAAAAGCAAGAAGCAAGATTTCATAGCGCAAGTAAAGGAAATCATTTTTCAATGTATTTATGTTATTAAGACCCACTCTGACTCACTTGATTTGTGATTTTTGTGGACATGATATCCATTCAGATTTATTAATGACAAAATTTACCAATTATTATAATATAGGCACTTTGTGGTCTTAGAACGCATGACAATTTTAATCAAATCATCGTAATTTCAATTACTTAGGATCACCGAAAACATTCTAGTACGTCTCATAGAAGATTTTTTACCCACGTTTTTAGAAGCTGAGATTAGTTAGCGTTTGTTTTATGGCAGACAGTATTAATCCGTCTGTCTCCTTACTTGAATAATGAGTGTCCTTCATTATAAGCAGTGAAAAAATGACTACTTACTAAAAAAAGCACTCGTGGAGTCAGAATTCCAAAGGCTTCAGGATTGGCACGAAATTGCTAATCTGTAGGTCTTCTAACGTTTACATTTCAGGGAGTGTGCATTGCAAATGCAGAATTTAATTTTGCTAAGCCTGTTCCATCATCGAATCACTAGACTTACGGCATTACGCCACCAACACTTATACCCACCCATAAATCTAAAACCTTTTGGGAATAAAATTGTGCATAAAGCTGCTAAGGAGTTGGATTCTGTCTAAGAAGTGAGTCTGTGTTTCCTGATAGCTACAACCTAGAGGTTTTTAAGCCAAGAATGAAAACGTTATGTCTAGGTAAACGTACTCAATCGTCAACCACATCATCGCTTATCATCAAGTGAGATAGTGGTCAAACACGCGGCTGTGAGCCTAAAAATCACTGTTCAGGGATAGTGTAAATAGGAATGCCAATCTATAACCCTTCATAAAATGATCATATAATTATATTTATCAGAGACAAATCATAAACAAATAAACCAAGATTAGAGTAATTTTGTATTGCCAAACTATAAATTGGTCAAAACCAGTTGTAGCAAGCATTAGTCATCAATATTTTTTTTTTTTTTTAATTTTTTCTATATATATCTACGTAACTAAAATATTTAGATTTTTTTTTTAATAATAAAACAAACTGATGCGTTTTAATTTAATAACGATTTTAATCGAAGGCAATAAAAACTGGTTAAAACTGGTGTACAGCATTGATTGTATCAAACATCTAATGTATAGAAATCTTGTATCACAGTGGTTATTATTGAAATCCTTCGAAACGACTTACTTTCACACTGAAAAACGCACAGTAGGAAGGCCTTCCACAAGGTGGACCGATGATCTGGTGAGAGTCGCGGGAATCCGATGGATGCGAGACGCTCAGGACCGTTCTTTGTGGCGACACTTGGGGAGGCCTATGTCCAACAGTGGATGTCTTTCAGCTGAAATCATGATAGAGATGATGAAACGGCTTGACTGGTTCTTATGAAAATTTTTGTGTACATTTGGTAAGTCGGAGAGTAGGTTGCAGGCCATTTTTCACTCTCCTACTTTTTACCCAATTTTTTTTTTTTATAGTAATTTATATGGTCGAAAAACGTTTGCCAAGTTAGCTAGTATACCTAAACAATTATGTAAATGATTGTAGATCTTCCGCTACAATCTACATTGGAAATTCTAACAAAGGTGCGCAGTCTGAATTATATTTTGCATTATTTACCCAAGAAGAGAGTACAACCATTCCTAGATTCGTCTACTACCTCATTTCTTGGGAGATTGGCTCTAATAATGCAGAGGAAATTTATTATTGTGCTGACCTGGTTATGATACGAGAAAATAGCGAATCAGCTGCCTCTATTCTAGCAAGCGTTTGTTTATTTATTTAAATAATGCGATGTTAGGCCAAAATTATGAACAGCTGCAACACGATTTCGTTTAGATATAGTAGGTATTTGATTACTTTTATGATCTTCTATTTTTTTTGTGTCAACACCGGTGCAAAATTTACTACTGTATTTCTTCTGTATTTATTAATATGGTTTCTTACATAAACTCTTGCTCGTTGATTCATTCACTAAAAATTCTTCAGAAAATGAAGTTACATGGATTTATTTGTGTGTTACCACTTTAAAAGTGTCTCTCGCGCAGACTATTCAGTTTAGAAAAAAAATATATTAGAAATCTCATATCATTTTTGAAGCCTATCCATAGGTACCCCACACGTATGGGTTTGATGAAAAAAAAATTAAGTTTCAGTTCTAACTACGGGAAACCCCCAAAATTTATTGTTTTTTTTTTTCTATTTTCGTGTAAAAATCTTAATGCGGTTCACAGAATACATCTACTTACCAAGTTTCAACAGTATAGTTCTTATAGTTTCGGAAAAAAGTGGCTGTGACATATGGACGGACGGATGGACAGACAGACATGACGAATCCATAAGGGTTCCGTTTTTTGACATTTGGCTACGGAACCCTAAAAACTACAACGTCTTATCACGAGAATTTTGCACATTTTATCACATAACAACGCCGTTGCCAACTCAGTCGCTGGGACTTGAACCCAGAAAGACTTTGTAGCCTTTTAACACGATCGTGCTGCCAAATAGTTAACACCAGGTGTCCGGTAGCTAGCTAGCTTTCATACGTGCCCACTGATTCATACACACGAGTAACCGAATGCAAAATCTGCATGCTGTAGCTAATATATAAACAACACTCTAAATTTGCACTTCTGATCATACTGTATGGATCAGAATGTAGGGCTGTAAAAAAGACTGATGAAAAAAGATTGCATGTAGTAGAGATGAGAATGTTGAGATGGATGTGTGGTGTGACAAGAATAGATAAAGTGAAAAATGAGTATATTAGAGGAAGTTTGAAAGTGGCGCCAGTGACTGAAAAGTTGAAGGGGAATCATTTGTTTTGGTATGGTCATGTAAAGAGGAGGGATGAAACGCATGTTATTATAAGAGTTATGAGCGAACGTGTGGATGAATGGACGGGGAGAGGGAGGCCAAAGAAAAGATGGATGGATTGTGTGAAGAGTGATATGAAGGAAAAGGCAGTTAGTGATAGCAGGACGAGTGACAGGGGAGAATGGAAGAAGGAAACGTGTTGTACCGACCTCAAATAACACCAGAGACAAAGGCAGGAAGATGATGATGGTCATAGGATTTTAAAATAAATTCCTAATCCATTTTTACATAATTATGACTGAGAAATTAGTCAGAGCAGAGTTAAATGTTTCCGAATTGAGATTCTAATTGTGTACGCAGAGAATTTGTATGACTTACAACTTATGGCTGATCACAGTCTTATGACTTACAACTTAGTTAAACATAAACAATAAACCAATAAATAATAAAAAATCCTAAATTGATTAAATCTAACTAAAAATAAACAAAAATACAGCGTCGTAAAACTCCTGCACATCGCTTTCGACTAATACCTATGCTTGAAAGAATGGCGGCACGCTTTATGGCAATGCTTATCCTCTGTCCAAGGTAAAACTTTTTACAGGGAATAAGTAAAGTTGCGAAAATTTCTGATGGAGGTTCAACTACTGATTTTGCTATAAAGAAGTCACATGTGTTTACTAAGGGTGCCATCATAAAATTGCGTTCTTTTAAATTTCGAACGGCCGTTGCATCGCGTAATCTAGAATTGATGCAGTTTTAATTATTTTTAGAATTTACAATATTATCAATTTCAAAAAGTATATATTTTATTTTCTTATGAACTGATCATTAATGTTATAAGGAGAAATTAGTTAATTCTAGGGGTACTTGGCAGTTTTAAGGTTTATAATGTGTTTTATTTTTATCTTTTGTTTTCGTCGTTTATACCGCGTACATCGGTCTGGAACAATTTGCCTGCTGCGGTTTTGCCGTCTGTTTATTTTTTGGGTGTCTTTAAGGCTAGAGTGAATAGGCTCTTAATAAACTAGTGCGCCTCACCATTAACGATTGCATCACTACTTACCATCAAGTGGGATCGTAGTCAAGCACTAGTTTATATCAATCTAAACAAAAACTAAATATACCACACATAATCATGATTTCGAAGCCGCTATGAACTAAATCACTATTTAAGAGATATGTATAATTTCATTCTGTTTACTTGTTAATATTGTTCAATCTATGAGCATTGTTATCTAAAGTATTGTTAAATATAAAAATAGTCCTTTGGTAAATTGATTTCTATAAATGACCTATGATCTATATCTATAACTATTTTCCACTACTCAGTAAATTTCCGGCCACCGTAGGCGCGGGCTTGCGGACGGCGAGCAATGGGTAGTCTGCCGTCCGACCGTCCGGTAACCGTCCGGACCGAGCCCAAGTTATCGACGGCGCGTATTGTTCCACGCGCGCCTCAGGGAGATGTCAGCAAATCGTAGGGGCCCAGCAGGGTCGAAGCCTACTGGGGCCATGGGTAATGTGAAAACGAAATCCGGGGCCCTGGGACGAAGGCAACGAAGGAACAGGAGTGGGTTTTTGGTCAGTAAAAGTCTGACACTATTTCCTGCTCCACTTAAGAGCGAGATTAGTCATTAGATGATTTTCCCACATAAAAAAAAAACCATTCAGTAAATCAAAGTTGACAAAGCCTTTTAGTTTCACTGATTAAGATCGTCAAAGTTGGCCATTTAATGAACAATCACGGTCAAAATCTAATAGCTCTCTTAATACTACGTTAGCGGAATTCATTATTCAAACTATCATTTGTCCAGATTAGGCTGACAAAGAGATGTTATCAAGTTAAATGGATCATTTGCATTGTCAAATCTTCCATGAAAGGCTCGTGATGGCAAATCTGGGCATAAAAACGGACGAAAAATTTTAGTGTCAAAATTCTACGTCGTAAATGAGACCCGGAGCGGTATCTGATGGATTTTTTATGGTTTTATTTAGTACTTTTAGTCTTAACTAGCTTTTTCATCTTGCTTTACTTTAAAAAAAGTTTGTGGAAGTTTTTGGCTAGATCATTGCTGAACGTCCATTGAACCAAATCATTGCTGTTATCTGCTGAAGAATTGATGTTACTCGATGGATAAATCAACTAAGCCTATAGTAGCCCACTGTTCATCATAGGCTTTCTTCAAGCTGAACCACAATACATAACAGTCTGCTTTCTATAACCAGTTGACCCAGCCACCTTTTAATAACTACACACTATCCATCTAGGGCGCATCCTACTCTACATGTTGTTAGGCGATGTCCATTTCAGTGTTCGTTTGATTCAAGTCATTTATGACCAGCTCACTGCCACTGAAATTTGACAACACTGCAAGTTATATCAACTTTAGTTTGGTTCTTCGTCCAAGGCCAATATCGTGCCACTTATTGCTTGTAACAAAATTTTATTATTTATACATTTTTCCAAATCACTGCATGTATTGCGTTCAGTGATTGGCCACCAAAAAAAAAACGTGATTGGCTGAAAACAGCTATAGAAAATTCATTTACTAACCAATTTCAATAAAATAGATCCCAAAATAATAAAAAAGCTTTTGATTCACAAAAAACACGGATACCAGTAATAGACAATTTGTCGATACATATACATGCAGATATACAATATGATAAATTTATAAAAATCGAATATACGTAATTTGAGTTATGCCCCTTTGTGGGAATTCAGGAATATACATGCGAATAACGGCATCTCTTTTGAGATTTTATTAACTTATTGTTTCATTCATCGTCGTTGTTATAAAATTTTAAATATTAATACGAAAAATATTTTTTTTTGTACCATCTCATCTCTCGTTTATGTGGTTGATGCCTTGACGTTACAGAATGCTTGCGTAAGAGTAACTATTCACTCTTCAATTACTTATGTAGACCCCCAGTTATATTACTCCAGCATGGCATTATATTTTTTAGCTTTATGTAAAATATTTTCTCACTTTCGAAAGCGCGTATGCATGGCGTCTATCTTGTAAAGCTGGTACATCGCCCTACGTTTTTAACCGACTTCAAAAAAAAGAAGGAGGTTATCAATTCGGTTGTATTTTTTTTTTTTTTTTTCATTTTTTTATGTTTGTTACCACAGAACTCCGTCGTTTATGGACCGATTTGCAATTTTTTTTTTTCCTTTATAGGATATGCTTCCAGATTGGTTCCATTTTTTTCAAAATCAAAGTTCTGATGATGGGATCCATGAGGGATCGAGGGAACTGCTCAAAAATTATAGGCAACTCTATGGTGATTTTGATATTTTCATCAAGAACTTAAGCATTTACAGTCAAAAAGTAACATTTGATGAAGTGGAACTGATGAAGAAGACCAGAAATGGTCAACGGAACTTCGTACTCAAATAGATATCACAATGAAGATAGTTAAGCGACTATGACAATACAAATAAATGAATGATTCTGAATAGTTACGTTGAAAATGGTATCATCGAAGTGATCTGATGATGATGATGGAGCCGGAAGGTAGGCACTGGAACTCCGTAATTTATCAATGTAACCTAGCCGTGTTTGGACTTATTAGAATTGTCATGAGATGCACTTTGGCTATAAGGTACTATCGAACTGATCTGATGATGTAGCCGGAAGCAGGGAGGTAGACACAGGAACTTTATAATAAAACAATGTAACCTAGCAGTATTTGGGTTAATTGGAATTGTCATGAGAAATAGGCACTCTGTTTATAAGTGTATCGCAACTAAAAAGTGTGAAATAAAAAAATTTACAAAAAAAAACCGACTTCACTAAAAAAAAAAACATTAAAAGGATCAAAATAACTTTAATTTCGGAAGTCGGTGTTAAATAAGAAACAAACAATACCGAGAAACACCTACTTCCGAAATTAAAGTTATTTTGATCCTTTTAGTGTTTTTTTTTTGTAAAAAGTTTTTATGTTATTCGATCTCACACAGCACAATGTGAGCCTTATAATGTTCCCACTGTTGGGACTCAGGCCTCCTCTCTAGGAGAGGGAATAAACCGTAATCCACCACGCGGGCCACATTGTTTACGTGTAAATTACTTATAATTTATGTTATTTTTCATGCAATTAAATTATTTTTATAATATTATTAAATTTGCTAAAAAAAACGACGGATCTCGTCATCAGGGATCGCTATATCAACAATTATTGTGCAACGCTCTAGTTGATCTATCGGATTGATTCTATTAATATTTTTATTATACTAAAGATTATTGTTATAAATAAATTTACTAATTGAAACTATTAACATTCATTTCTAAAATGCATGAATTCCTCATCGCCATAGAAACAGATATGTTGTAGTCACTATGTCATCATTATCATTAAAGCCAAAAAACGTCCAGTGTTGGACATAGGCTACCCCAAAGAATCGCCGCAACGATCGGTCCTGTGCGTCTCGCATCCATCGGATTCCCGCGACTCTTACTATACCAATTTTGTTTTAAATGCTATAACAATTTAAATTCATTTAGGATGTTATTTATAGATCGATACACACAAAAAAATATTACAATCTGACTGCCTATGTTGATATTTGAAATAATAGGTTGTGTAAATGACCTTTTATGCTTCAGTACACACGACAACGAGAACTGGTATAAAAACAACCCTACAGCTGTTCAATAAACAAACTTACAAACTCATCTTTTCCATTCCGATCGGTTTTACGAGAGCATTCCATATAACTGGATGAGTTTACGTAAAGTAAGCATCAGGACAATGAATTTATCGAGCCAGTTTTACTGCGCTTGGGCAATAGGCAGGCAATTACAGAACTTACTTTGTCACGATGATAAAATGTTGCATGTAACCGTTTTATTAGACGTATATGTTCAGTTTTAAGAGCTTGAATTAATATTGGTTGAAGGGTATAAAGATATTTTGTTGCTTGCTTGTTTACTTTTTAGTGTTTTTTTTCGTGGTCATTATTCATTGAAGATGTTGGTTCGTTTGCGTTTACACCACGGTATAAAATATGTATTCCACATGCAGTCTCTACGACTTTTGATGTCATTTGCACCTGAAACAAGTAAGTAAAACCAAGCAAATCGAGTTTTTATATCTTTTTTTGTGGTTTTCGCAACAGTAAGCGACTGTTTAACCTTTTTGGCTATATTTTTAACCAAAAAATGACGAGCTTCTCAATTTGTCTGTTTTTGTTTTTTGTATCTTGTTCAGCGATATCTTTGCCAAATGTGAACGGATTTTGACGATTTTTTTTTTTGTTTCGAAGAGTTGGTGTGCCAGATGGTCTTATTTAAATTTGGTTAAGATCTGATAAAGAACTTTGGAGATAGATCATGAAACGCTTCAAATAAATGATAGCAAATGTTCTGGGATTGCTGCAATCTTATGTCTGTTTATTGTTAACACCATTTCATAATATAAGTTGGAGTCGCTGTGTGATTTCTGGCCACCGTAGTTGTGGGATTGTGGGAGACGAGAAATGGGTAGCTTTCCGTCCAGTCATTTTGTAAAGACCAAGCTAAGGTCTACGGCGCGTAGTATACGCGCGCCTCACAGGGTTATCAACAAAACTGAAAGGGCCCAATAGGGCCCTTTCAGTACCTTACCGTTACTAGAGAACTTGCTCACTATTTAATTTCAGCTGTAGAATACCTCAACTAAAAAGTGCAAAATAAAACAACTTTTTTGCAAAAAAAAATGTAACTAACTTCAAAAACAAACTAAAAAATGCAAAATAACTAATTTCGGAAGTCGATGTCATAAAATTAAGAAACAAAGCCAGACACACTGATTTGCGACTTCCGAACAATTTTGACATAATTCAGAAAGTTTTTAAAAGAGACTCAAAATAAAATTGAGATTTATGTAAGAATTTGAAATATATTTTATGTACTGACTACTTATATTTGGCATCAGAAAGGCTGCCTGAATAAAACTTAGAAAATATAATATAGTTTAGACAACTCCAACCTCTAGCTTTCAGCAAATGCAACTGGCCTGCCAAATTTCCATGTAGTTTGGAGGCCTTTTGAATTCAGAAGCTGGCAATGTTGCTTTCACACTTCAACCAGACGCAATGACAAAGAATATTAACATTCAACGGGCACAATTCCAAATGCGGATTGCTATAGAGAACTTATTTATGGTAAACCAGGCATACATGCCCCGGTCGGTAACGTGCCCCACTTGCAAAACTAAGACACGCAATTAAAATTTGGTGCTTATTTGAGCCGATCTAGTGAGTTTATAAATATGGCGGCGATTTATACTATAAAATGCAAGTTTGAATTGCGTTATATAGTTTACTAGTTTCTGCCAGTGGCTTCACCCGCGTAAAAATAGGCTTTTCCATACAAACTTCCAACCCCTGTTTTACCCCCTTAGGGGTGGGATTTTGTAAAATCCATTAGCGGATGTCTACACCTTATAAGGAACCTGCTTGCCAAATTTTAAGTTTGTAGGTGTTATAGTTTCTGAGTTTTCGTGATTAATCAGAGAGTGATATTTCACTTTTATATATATAGATCGCACAATTAAAGTTCCCCGCGCGATTAGAACATATAGAACAGCACGAAATCATTTAACGGGCAGTTGCCCACCAGACATAACACCCGTCTGGCCGGAGGATCCTCCCTTTTCAACGGAGGTTTGCGGGAATTTACACTCTGTTCCGCCTACCTCAAACTGGTGACCCTGGACAATGAACGTCAGCGCAGCCTTCGTGCAGCTACTACTTCGTGACGTCATCATCACTTCCTCAAGCTTTCGTGCAATGAGCCATACAGCTAGCACCCACGGCTTTAAAGGGTATCCTGACCACCAGCATGCCTACCTGGTCATACCTGGTAAAGGTAATTTTGAATGCGTATCTTAGTTTAGGCATATGAAATAAACAATTACGAGAAATAAATATAAATATTGCTCCGTCAGCATAAAATTAAAGTGTGTCGCGTGTGATTTGTAACCGACTTACATAAACAAGATGAACTAGATAGATCTTTTTGTACAATAAATAAAGTGTTTTCGGTAATATGTCCAACCCCGGAGCGAGCCCGTTTGGTCGTAGCCAATTACTACGGCGAAGTCCTCCACCGACGCCTACCCAACCAGTACCCCCTAGCGACCCAAACCCACCAGCACCCACGGAGAATGAATTGCCGAGTGAAGTCATCAGCACGCAGGAGATACAGAAGTGGATAGGATCCATAGATGCAATCCTGAGTGAAGTTTGCGCTATTGTCGCGGATGGGAAAATGATCTCGGACCAGAAGCTTCGTGTCTCCGCTCTTTGCCGTAAAGTCTCAAGTGGGACGGCTCAGATGGCCGTCTTATACCAATCATTGAAGACAAAAACTATCCAGGCCCATACTACAATCCAGCACCTTCAGGTTCAGCAGAATGTTGTGAACACTCTCCAGCAGTTCAGAGAGGTCGTAGAAACCAAACTGAATTCATCAGAAAATTCGTCCTATGCTAGCATGGTTAAGAAAGGTACCGACGTCGTCCGTCCTGCAAATTGGAGATCAGTCGCCATCTATCCCAGCGATAAAACCCAAACAAGTGAGGACACCAAGTCTCTTGTCCAAAAGATCATCTCCCCAGAACAACTTAAGCTTCACGTTCGTGGCCTAAAAAAAGTGAAAAATGGGGGCGTTTTGATTAGCACCGAAAACAAAGGCGATATTGATAAACTCAAGAACTCGGAAAAACTGGTATCATCAGGCCTTAAAATAGAAGAACCTTCCAAACGCCGACCTAGGATTGCTATCATTGGTGTCCCCGTCGCTCTTACTGAAAAGGAGGTATTTGACTGTATTTACGAGCAGAACCTATCAGACAAGTTGCCGAATATAACTCGCGAGTCGTTCCTAGAGTGCATCAAATTGAGCCATAAATCGGGTAAGAGAGACCTTCCAACTTGTAACTACATCCTGGAACTACCTGCTAGCATAAGAAAGGTTATCATCAACCAAAGCAGAATTTTTATCAATTGGACATCATGCCCGGTGAGAGATTTCACTATAGTCACCAGGTGCTTCAATTGCCAGCAGTTCGGACACGCAGCCAAGTTCTGCCGAGAAACCAGTCCTACCTGCAACCACTGTGGAGAGAGCGGACACTCCTTCAAGGAATGTAGCAGCAAATCTTCTCCCCCTCTATGCGCAACGTGTAAACGCTTCAAGAGGAAATGTGACCATCCAACTGGTGATGTAAGTTGCCCGGCCCGCAAACATGCAGAAATGAATTACATAAACTCAATAGACTATGAAGGCGCCTAAGAGCGTCACCTAATACTTAGTTAGTTAGCAGATAAACAGGTAGCTTATATTTATTTACTTTTTAGTTTATTTTTTAATTGTCATGACAAATCAGCTAATTTGCGACCTAGATAGTTTTTCTGTGTCGGAGTCCAAAGTCTGCAATGTTGAGGATTGTAAACACCTTCTTCCTTCTGGTGACAAAACACTAACCCTACTCACACAGAATATTCGCAGCATAAGTCGAAACATGAACGGTTTTGAAGTACTGTTACAGGATCTTGACGTAAGCTGTGATATTATTGTTTTAACAGAGTGTTGGCTGTCAAAACAGATGGTTAACTTACCATCTCTTGACGGTTATTATTCCTACAGAAGTGACATAAACATAAACCAGAACGATGGTGTAGTAGTTTATATCAAAAATAATTTAAGAACTGTAAGAGAAGAACCAGTATCCCTGGATAGTAATTGTTTAATAATTAAAGTAATTCCCGATACGGTAGTCATGGCTATTTATAGGCCTCCTTCTCAAAACATAGATGGATTTTTAGAGTCACTCGACAGAAACTTAAAAAACATAGCATCTTTTAAAAATATAATACTTTTGGGCGATATTAACATTAACATTGCTTCCGGGAAAATAGATAGTAAAGTACATAATTATCTGAATATTTGCTCATTTCATGGACTTCTACCAGCACACTACCACCCCACGCATCGGAGCGGCTCATGCTTAGACCACATCATTCTAAAATCAAACAATCCATCCAAAACATTGGTTACTAATTCTACGCTTACTGATCATCAGGCTGTTTTACTAACATTACAAATAAGTTCACCTAGAAAAAACTGCATGCGTAGCTACACTAAAGTCAATATGTCAATTCTTGAAAATGACATACGCGGTATTGATCTTGACCCTGTTTATAATTCAGACGATGCAAATAGTTCGTTACATTATTTCATAAATTCGTTACAATCTGCGATACAGAAAAACACGTTTACTATGAAAATGCCTAGAAAGTATAGTTGCATTAAACCCTGGATCACCCCTGGTCTCGTTCGTTGTATAAGGCATAGAGACAGACTTCACCTAAAATTAAAATTAGCTCCTGATAACGAAGTGCTTTCTATAACTTATAAAAGGTATCGGAACTTCTGTAATAATCTTTTGAAAAAACTAAAAAATCAGTACGATAAAAACGAATTACAGAAGGCCGGGAAAAATAGTAAACTAGTGTGGAAGTTTGTAAAATCTCATACATTTCGATCAAAAAAACCCGAACCCCCGTTTGATATATTACTGTCAGGTATAAACCCAACAGAAGCAATAAATAAAGCAAACAACTTTTTTGTTAACGTTGGTAAAAACTTAGCTGAAAAAACACTCAACTCTAATATCATTTCCCAACACAACTCTACCACGACATCCTCCACATTAAAATCTTTTGTTTTATTAGATACAGACGTTAACGAAGTAGTCAGAATTATAAGCGGGCTTAAGGATGTCTGTGCCACTGGGTGGGATAACATACCTAATAATATTCTTAAAACATTTAAATACCTACTTGCCCCTCCTCTAACCCACATCTTCCAACTTTGCTTATCTAAAGGTATATTTCCAAAACTACTTAAAAAGGCTGTGGTCACACCTGTATTCAAATCTGGAGACAAAACCAGTGTGAATAACTACAGACCCATCTCAGTGTTAACAGGCCTCTCTAAAGTTTTAGAAAAAATTATTAACAGTAGATTAATAAAATATCTAGAAGAAAACAGACTACTATCAGATAGTCAATTTGGTTTTAGGGCTAAGAGATCAACTAGCCAAGCAGTACACAATTTGACTAACTATATTACTACTAACCTGGATAATGGTATGCACACAATTGGGATCTTTCTAGACCTTGCCAAGGCCTTCGACACAATTTCTTGTTCTTTACTTTTGCACAAGCTTGAATCACTTGGGATAAGAGGTAAACAACTTTTACTATTTTCAGACTATCTCAGTGATCGTCATCAATGTGTAAAAATTGGTGAATATACCAGTTCTGATCTTAGAAATAGCTGTTTTGGCATTCCGCAAGGTAGCATTTTGGGGCCCACATTATTTTTAATCTACATAAATGAACTATGCAGCCTGTCGCTCCAAAATGGTGTTATAATGTCATATGCGGATGACACTGCTCTATTGTTTTCAGGTAAGTCAAAAGTTGAGGTGTATGAATACGCTCAAAATGGTTTTGACATTGTTACTAAGTGGCTCCAGAAAAATCTCCTAACATTAAACGCAGATAAAACAAATTACATTTTATTTACAATGAAAAATGCTAACATACCGCTTAATAACCTAAACATTCACGCACATATTAACTGCACGTATGCTGACACTGCATGCTCTTGCCCGACTTTAGCCAAAGCTGACAATTTAAAATATCTAGGTGTCACGATTGACTCAAATCTGAATTTCCGTAAACATATCGAGTTACTGTGTACGAGAGTGCGCAAATTAATATATGTTTTTAAAAATTTACGTAACATAGCCGATTACAATTTAATTAAACAGGTCTATTTAGCTTTGTGTCAATCCATCCTTACATATTGCATAACTTCTTGGGGTGGTGCGGCCAAAACAATTTTACTCCCGTTAGAGCGTGCTCAAAGAGCAATTCTCAAGGTTGCTACCTTTCGCCCTTTTAGATTTCCTTCGCACCAGCTCTACATAGCATGCAATGTGCTAACAGTGCGGCAATTATTTATCTTAAACATAGTACTACACCAGCATGCGGCACTTCCTTTTGACCCTCTACCTTCTGACAAGAGAAGGAAGGACTTGGTTTGCATAAAGCCTCAAACCAGACATGCCTTTACTAAGCGTTTTTACGTATTCTTAGGACCATTTCTATATAATAGGCTTAACAAAGTACTAAGTTTCTATAGTGTAAGGTATAAAAAATGTAGTAAGAATTTGTCAGAATATTTAGTGAAACTCAATTACACAGACACAGAACAACTTCTAGAAATTTTGGCATAATGTTATCTGATCTCCTCGTTTGTGTTTATTTTTGTATAATTTCATAGACATAATTTTAAGTATTAATGTACTATAAGCTTATTTTCATAATTGTTTATTATAATAGAATATAATTTATTAAAATAGTTTTACTGTAACTTTAAATTTTACTGTCGCAATGAAACTGGACTGTAAAGTGATGGCCTGAAACACAGGTTTAAATTAACCTAGATCGGGCAGTCCACTATCAAACATTGCTATTCCGAACCACGATTAATTGCACCTTCAATAATATTTTAGTTTTAGTATATTTTTAGGCACTATAATTGTATGGGAAACCTTGTTACTGTTGGCTTAATGTTAATTTTTTGTAAACGTTAATTGAATAAATTTTATTTATTATTTTATTATTTATTATTATTTATACCAACTGTGGCATGTAGGGCTGGTTTACCCTAATAGAAAAATCCTATTTGATGGAACTTGAAACCCTTGCTAGCTAGTGAACTTCTTTACTTTAGATATATTTGAGGTAACGTATCCCAGCAATGGGACAACTAAGGCTAAGAAAAAAAAGTGTACCTATATTATCATAACGTAAGAACCGCGTCGGAGCGAAGCATTTTACGTTACTACGAGTTAGTACGAGTAAGCGATTCATCCAAATTTAAACCTTATTTCGAAGCTTGTTACATTCAAATTCGTTTATAGCAAAACAGGCAAATATTTCAAACGAATTTGAACTTTATTATTTTACAAATACTGTTCACAATTTCGTGTTCTGTTTTAAACTCACTTTATTAACTTCTTGGCGTATTTTACAACGATCTTGAAAACGTTTCACTAATGATTAGATAAATGATAAAACGCTAAACTGAGTGAAGACGCAGCATTATAACAAATGGCAAGAACATCACACTTCAGATTGAAATAGATAAAATTGAAACAAATGCAAAACTGGTTGAGCTTGATTGATTTTTAAAAACTTTTATTTGACTTACAATGTCTGTATATTTGCTGTACCATTGTCATTTCAGCTAAAAGGCGTTCTTTTGCATAACGCAGGTCCTCACCGGAGATGGTAAGTTCGGAAAGTTCCTGCAACGGATTCAAGCGGAAGATACATCCGAGTATCACCAATGTGTGCACCACCTGGAAGACACGATGGAGCATACAGTGGAGGTGTGCTCCGCTTGGGCGGAGCAACACCGTGTCCTCATGAAGGTAATCGGTGGCGGCGACTTCTCGCGCCGGGCCGTAGTTCAGGCCATGGTCTGGAGCGAGGGGGAATGGCAGGCGTTCGCTCTTTCTGCGAAACATTGATGACGGCCACATGCATGAGGGAACGGACATCCTCACTCCCCAGCTGCCCCCGACGACCCCGACTCCGACTAGCAGCCATGGTAGGCGCAGGCGGTCAACGAGCAATCTGTAGCTCGCAGTTGGGCCGTCCGACAATCATCAGAACCGAAGCCAAGTCATCGACAGCGCGTAGTGTTCCACGCGCTCCTCAAAGAGATGTCAGCAAACCTTAGGGAAAAGAAAACTCGGAGTAAGTAAAAGTTACTTTCCAATGATAAGAATTCGGTAGAAAAAATAACAACTATCAATAAAGTAGGTACAGGGTAAAAATACAACTTGAACGTGTACAATTTTAAATTTAGATATTTATTTATCAAACGAAAACTGACTTTTTTTTCCTGAATTATACTATTCAGGCTTTGCAATTTTGTTTGGAAAACAACATTTAGCAAATTTGTACTTATAGTGCCTAAAAAGGCGATAGCTTTTAGTCGTGAATTTCATCTAATTTTCACATATTTTATTAGTATCCCATAATAAACATCTTACTTACGTGTAGTAAGATCTTATGCAACCCAATAGAAAAAGTCAGAATCTGTCAATCAAACTAGTATCTCTATAACTATTAAAATACTCAATACTTTAGATATTTCTTCGGATACAAAATTAAATCCGTGCTTACTCTACGGGTGTAGAACGTGGAAGGTCACAAAGATATCTCACGCCAAATCCAAATTTTAGGCAACCGCTGCGCTGTTTTTGTCACATGGAGTACTGCTACGAGACCCTGATCAACCACCAGATCAAATATTTTAATTGAAAATGGATTAACCATACGTTTCAAAGGGATCCCAATCACAATATCCAAGCAAATGCTAGATTGAAATCCCCAAGGAAAAAGAAAGAATAACGTGGCATCGTGTAGGCAGAAGCCAGTTCTAATATTGCAAGCTTGTGCAGCAAGGTAAAGCGGGCAGCTCTAGATCATTCACGGTAAAGGAATTAAGTCAAATAAGTTATTTTTTAGTTTCGTTTCTTCGAATCTTAAGTTTGAATAATTTTTTTAATTTGAAAATTTATTGAAACGAGGAGTATAAGATTTTTGGCACAAAAAAACACATTAAGAAAAACAAGTACGTAAATTTTTAAATAAAAAAAATGCTTGATATGATTGTAAAAGTCTAATTTTGTAATTTATAATTTTAGTTTTAACTTTACAATTTTAATTAACAATTTATAAGTTATCCTTTAAATTTTTGTTTTATAATTTACATTTTAACTGTTTCATTTGTAATTTTAATCTTCAATTTCAATTATAATTTAGTGGAATTTATTTACGTTTTATGTTTAGTTATTTATGTTTTTGTGTTAATTTTTTTAAATATTATTTATGCATTTTTATTTTATCATATCTTTTACTTAGTCATATTTGCAAAATGTGGTCTCCTATAACTGCAGTTAGAGGATACTTTTTATAATCATGATTTAAATTATCACATAATATTCTTTGTTGGATATCCAAGTTTATAAATAAAATTATTAACATTGTGTCTCTCGGATGTGCCAAACGCTGAACTAGATCAGTTCAGCAAAATGCCAGACAACTACGTAGCAGTTGCTTAATGCTGGTTTTCAACTGAACCTTACTTTGAGTATATGGATGTAAACCAGTTTTGTTAGATGTGAGTACTACCGTAGGTCCACCAAATTTTGAGTTGGCCTGTGTGTTATTTGCGTTTGCTTGAGAATACTTTGAGTATTATTATTAATATTTCAAATTCAATAATAGAAAGACATATCACAGAATACTATAAGTTATTCTGAGAATATAAAGATTTAGTGAGAAAATCCTTTAAAGTCAAAGGTCTCATAAAAAGGCCATATAAAGTTTTTACAAAATGCTACTAATATAAAATCGCGTGACACCTAACATAAAACGGAATTAACTCAGCAAGTTAGTGTGTAAAACAAAAATAAAGACTTGAAAGAAATAACTACTCATGATAAATATGTCAAACGTAAATAAAGTTTTTTTCAAATTTTAAGACTACATTTATAAGCTGGTTGTTTTAATGCGCTCTTAAAATTTACAAGCGGTTTATGATGTTCTGATTCTTGTTAGGCATTATAATTGCTATGAAATGTGACCAGTTCATAGTGTGGAGAAAATATTATGTAAAATATTGTGTGTACTTATTGGTATTTTTCGTGTCCCACTTGAACACGATCGGCCTGAGTGGAGACGTCGTGTGCAGCGGAACGTACAGATCTTAGAAATGAAAAGGAGGTTGGAATTAGACCAAAAACGCAACGACCTCAAAGCCAGATTACCAACAGCTATAATTACTTATATGGTTAATAGTGTTCTGACACGTCCTCTCTGTGCTCGGAGTTTTTCGGCCAGTTCAAAGTTGTAAATGCAAGTCACATAACGTTTCGTAACAGAGCAGTACATCTGAACTCACAACCACCATGAGGAGCCAAGGAATGCGGTCGCTGTGGCCGATATTGGCTAGATGGCATCATAATAATAATCAGGCAGTGATTGGTAAATACTGAGACTCGTTTTTACTAAAATTCGTTTATTAAGTTAGTTACTTAGATAATCTATCCTAATGTGGGACTTAATTTCACAGAAAAAATAATTGTAAGCTATAATCATTAACTAATAAAATATGCAAATATAAAATCCATTGTGCCTAAAATTTAAGCATAAAATCACCCTGTGCTGCACCTATCACGGACTATCCGGACAACCCGACGAATGGCGAGTGTTCACCCTTACATTGTTGACACCTCTATAGTCCGGACCAAACGTTATACCTCGTCATCAATACCGCGTACATCGAAGGATTGGAACAATTTGCCTGCAGCGGTTTTCCCGTCTGATTATTATTTATGTGTCTAAGTCGCGGGATCCATTTCGCATCTCTTCATTTCCACATTGTCCACCACGATTTCATTTCCTTGGTTGAGTTCGGGCATTCTAAAGGGGAACACCCAAATACTCCGAAATATTTTATTCCGAATTTCGATGTTCCGATTTTAAAAGTCCGAATTTTATAATACCTAAGAATTATAATGCCTATTATTAAAAATCACGATATTTATTTTACCGAAAGTCGTAAATGCGATTTGTTAGTTTTCCGATTTTCATACGTTCGAAGAATCAAATGCTTGAAGGGTTCTCGGTCCGAAAAACGATACTCCAATTTTCAATACTTCGAATAAACTAAAAGTCAATATGTTGTGCTACAAAATTTAGTGACAGAAACGAATCGCTGCATAACCGACTTCACGCAGTCTTGTCTGCCCTACCCCTAGAGTGTAATTTAAACCCGCGTAGGCGCGGAGGCGTGGGGTCGCCCAAACCCCGCAGCGCCAGAGCCGTGACAGAAACAATGCTTGCTGCATGTTGCATGCCTGCTTGCATGCTGCATGCGTGCTTTCATGCTGCATGTCTGTTTGCATGTTGCATACTTGCTTGCATGTTGCATGCCTGCTTGCATGTCGCATGCTTGCTTGCATGCTACAATAAATCCCCTGCATCTTGGAAAACGCATCTGTCATTAGTTTTTTAATTCTACCCCCTCATACTATACTTACTAATATTATACTTCTCTCTGACGAGTAATTATGTGTTTATTTGTCTTGCTATACAGTTTTACAAGGCGTTTTTATTTCGGAATTGTATTAATCGGTATTTTAATTATCGGAATTCGTATTTTTGATGTTTCGAATTATCATTAAGCTTTTTTGTTATTCGATCTATTGAAACTTGGTATTTTGAGGATAGTAATTATAAACGTTAGGAATATTGAAATTTAGGAATTATAAAAATAGGAGTAATGATAAGTCGGAGTTGTTATATTCGGAATTTTGAACCATTCGGAATTATGAAAATCGGTATTTTGAAATTCGTATTTGTGACTGTCGGAATAAAGTTTTTCGTATTTATGTAGTGTACCCATTCTAAAGACATGTATAATTGCATGAATCCCTGTCTATAGAAGTAGGCATACCCTAATTGCCTCTTGCGGTAGACTTCACCAGATTTACAAGACACTTACAACAACTAGAAGATAAAGAAGAAGATGTATCATATATAGTGGCAATCCTCAGCAGTGTAAGAATGAAGAATGAGTAATTACCATTTATAAGATATAACTCACACTAATCAAAACAAACAAACGACAGCTTAACCAACTAGTGCCTGACTACATAACAGCAGTATCCACTTTCAGAAAGACGTGGTTTTGATCCCGTATGGAACGAACGAACGAAGATCTGCATGTCCTACTTTTGTTCCGCTTCAATGTATGTGCATGAGATTTGTATTTGTAATGCACCGCTCTGGGTGCTATGATTCGGTACTTGAAATGCGACTGATTAAAGCCGTGATTATGGATGTGATTTTGTAATGAGATAGAATTAGAGATCGTTTGTGCGGTTCGGGTTCCGAATTTGAATGCGAGATTTTTAGAGTTCTCTACCCAAAGGTTAAAGGTAGCGGTGGTGTACTCTGCGTACACGTGTGCCACACACGCCAATCTAGGCGCGTCGGTTTCCATACATTTTATATGGAAACTGCCACCTGACTATATTCTGATTGACCACATCGGAGTTGGTGATCTGACTTTCTAACTACTCGTACTAAAACCTGACAGAAATTTTTTAAGTCACATTTTTATTTATGAGGAACTAATTTGAAAAAATAGTTACTTATCACCCATTCACAATGTAACCGTGTGAATTGTAGTTTCAATTTGCTGATCATGTAATTAGTAAATAATCATTTATTTCGCAAAAATATTGGCTTACAAATAACATTATGATAAAACTACAAAAATAAGAGTGGATATTACATATAAATAAGACCACCATCGTTCAAACTAGGAATCGATTCTAAGTCTTGAAGATCACTGTACTATAGATGGATTAGTCCATATTTATTGATTTAATGTGGACGCAGATAAATGATGAGCAATACTAATAACGTGGTTATTTATCCTTAAACAGTTATCATGAAGTCATAATTTAACAAAACATTGTAGTCTAAAAATAAACGTCATAATTACTTCCCCAATAAAACTAGACGATAAAATTTTCAACGACTTTTTATGCATACTTAAACACCCTAACCCTTGAGGTTCCTTATTCAAAAGTTCCAGTTAAGTTCAAGCTATAAGAAAACTATTTTAATATATTATTTTATGTTTCTGTCAGTGTTTTTAAACCAGGGACTCGAAAACGAAATTAATTTCGTTCTGTTACAGTAAATGTTGTCCGATAACGTTTTAAAGTTTGTAACGATACTAAAGCCAAAAGATATAAGTAACGTTGTAAAAAAATTACGTTATCGAATATAATTTTGGTAGAACAATATTTTAAGTTACGTTATGGGATCAGTAATGTTATGCTTGTATCCTCTTATAATAACGTTACAGTTGAGACGTAACAGATTAATTTGTAACGTTATTTGCCCTTCATCAAAGTAAATAAATAAAAACGGTGAAACGCGTTTTACGTACGTTGCCGCTGTGTGGCCGCAGCGCGCATGATGCTAAAGCTGGCAATGATGCGTATTGAAATGAATAACCTTATTATTTCGTTATAAAAAGAACGAAACTATTTTGTTTTACCAATAACGATACATTACAAATAACGATATAAATAAACATTGTAATTAAATAATTTTAGTTTTTGTTTTGCTTTTTTTTTGTATCATTATAGTCGAAGAAAGAATTTTGTTACGATCGTGGTGGAACGGTACAATATACGGAACGGTACGGTAAAATATTGTTACCGGAACAACGCGTACCGTTATTTTTAGTAACGTTTTAAGTCCCTGTTTTAAGCTTTTCGCCTCCCTGTGACAGTCTTAAATTGCATTTTTACGCGACACTTTAAATGGGGACACACTCCGCTTTAGGCTGTGGGACTTGCTCAACAAATTGAACTAACATTAAAATAAAACTGTATATATTTAAATGAAAGGTATTTGTCTTCTTTTTTACATCATAGTTTTTCAGAGGGTGAACGCCGTAAACATTAGATTGACGCAAAATAAATGATATCGATATATAAAACATTCGTAGAAGTTATATTTATTATTCAACGTACGTCTGTACAACTTAAGTGACCTTGAAAAACGCTTAGTTATCGTTTTGTACACACGTGTGTATAAAATATATTCGTCCGAAAATTTTGGTCTTTATACCTTCGTTTTTCCTAGAATTGTCTTGGTGTAGTCACACTAAGAGACGCTACTCATAAACCAATCACTCATTAGTGGTCAAATTCAAAGATTCTTAAAATTGTGGATTATTTAGTATTTCAAGAAAAACCCATAAAGACGTATTTAACAAGAATGAGATTGGGTCTCGCTTTCAAATTGTAGACTTTTAAGCAACCATACATGTTAAAAAGAAGTTGGTTGTAGGACGTGATGAAAATCGACGCTAAATCATGGCTCTTGGAATTTCCAAAACTGTGGAAAAAATCAGTTCTTGAAGCCCCTTGCGCTATCATAGTAACGTAGAATATGTAAACGAGTAAAGATGTGTATTTAATGCATGTCGATGTGAAAGCGAAAGGGTTACACAATGCGTCCCAATAATAGCGAGTTTTATTATTTACGGTTAATGTTTCACAGTATGGGCCCGACGTGGTTTGCGTTCCTGAAGACAGTCTGATTATGTATAATGTATCCAACATTCTTTGCAGCCTTACGTCAACATCCGGTCGTTACTTCCTTGACAGTGAGTGGTGACCAACACTGGTACAATATTTTGATGGAGGCCAGTGTCAGATACAGCTCCAATTGACTGTGAGATTTGTTTGCCGTCATTTTATTGTTTTGTGAAGTCACAAATACAGAGCAGTTGTGGTGTTTCGAGAGGCTTCTGTTTCAAATTCGGCGGATTGTGCGAAGGTCATGGTTGTATACGGTGAAGGTCTGCCCCGCTTTGGAGGAGCAACGCCTAAAAATTATCAAGTTACAACAATTCTTTTGCAAATTCTTCATAAATAGGTACAGTAATTGTAGAGCAAGATGACGTCACAAATTACTCTGTAGAAATTTTAAATTTGCTAACGGTGGTGGACTACCAATTCACGTTATCCAGCTGAAGGTCAGTCTACCAATTATTTTCCTTCAAAATCCTCCGCCAAAGCTGAATAACTGAGGCCGGCTAAAACTCTGCAGAGAACTTTCATCGAGGCTAAACTTATGGGAGGTAATTCTTTCCAACAATCTCACAGCCCTAGTAGGCATCGGCTCTAGAGGGCCCCGTTTATTTGCTGATATCTCTTTGAGGCGCGCATAAAACATCTACTCGCCATCGAGTCGGGCTTGGTATTTATCAGACGGGTGGACGACAAGTTACCCATTGCTCGCCGTCCGCAAGCTCACATTTAAGGTGGCCGAGAATCATCCTTCGACTCCTGCGAGTCTCGACACCCAGGTGACTCCTGCGGCGGCTGGGGCGTGATCATGTCCTCTACCTCATGGTTTCAACCACGTTCTATGCTCGCATTACTGCTTCGCCGTATGAGGTGGTTACTTCCCATTCCCTATTGCGCCGTATCAGGCCTGAACCAGGGCCGGACGCAAGAGGTTACTGCCGCTAATCCCCCAAGCCAAGTAGGGTAAACTTCCACCATATAATTATACTCCATTATGTCCTCTGGGCGATTCGCACTATGGTTACACCTGAGTGTTTCTTTCCACTGAATCCGAAACAGGTACCTTTGAAATGCATAGTCTAAACGTTGGAACTCTTAATGTGAAAAAGCTTTTTTTTTAATTAGTTTTCATATAAATAAGTACTGCGATATTACAAAAAATACGAAACCAATAAATACCTAATTTCGAAAAAAGAATAACGTACCAGTTTAATTGAACTTATAATTACAAGTTAATCCAAAGATATAAGTATATAACATTTCAAAGCAACACGTTTTAAAAACGGCAATTCTATTTATTTATTTATTTATTTATTTACAAGCACTTGTACAACGTTACGGAGGAAGTCCAAGGTGGTGTACAGTAGAAACTTACAAACTAAAAAATTACATTAAATAAAAACCATAATAACACATTGAAGAATAAAAAGAAAATACATATACATTACCACTAAAATAATAAATATCCCACAAAACAAATGAAACAGTGTTTTCTTATTTTTTATCCAACTTCTCACAAAACCTTAGACATTCACGACACACATCTATCCATCTCCCAGCAAACAAGTCACACTCCGGTGTTAGAGTCAGGAGAGCATAGGTAAAAACCTATTATTTAACACGTGGGTGAAGCTACTGCCCTTCAAGCAAATCTCATCACTTTATATTCAGTATGTCTCTACACAATTTTTGCGTGGAGAATAATTTCTTTGTGGTGTCAATTAATTAAAACGTTCAGCTTATTATTTCTTATTAAACTTTTCAATTGTTTAGAAATTATCGGGAGCAACTCGAGAAATTATAGTTCTTGAAATAACTGTGTTTGAAATACGCTTAGTCTCAAGTTTTGTTTGAAATAGAAGTTGTTTTGAATTACTCTGAGCAAATATAATAGCAATAAATTTTAGGGTTAGGGGTTAAATCTTAATTAATAAACTAAGGGAATAAGCTTGAATGGTCGCTAATGATGTTTTTTTTATTTCTTTTCATATCATAATCATCATCATCATAATCAGCCTTTTAATGTTCCCACTGCTGGGACTCAGGCCTCCTCTCTAGGAGAGGGAATGGGCCGTAATCCACCACGCAGGCCCAGTGCGGATTGGTGAATGTCACATGTCTTCGAATTTTTGGTTCTCGGACATGCCGGTTTCCTCACGATGTTTAACTTCACCGTTTTGAGAGCCGTGGTGATGAAATAAATTACACAAAGTAATGCGCCTGGCTGGGTTTGAATTCGCGACTCGTAAGTCGGAGCCGTTACCGCTCGGCCACCACGGCTCGCATATTTCTTTTACTTTTACAAAAACATTGCCTCACACAAGAAATTACTCCTGTTTCGTGGGTGTGTTCAGAAACATGTGAACTTACATACACATAAAACCTACATTTGGAACAATTTTCAAAAAAAAAAAAAAACATCCAAGCTCACACACACCTATATACAAACACATACACTCACTCAACATTACAACATACCCACCCAACAACACATGGTCCACCTACGTAATAAATTCATGTATCTATCTATCTATCTATTTTAGGTTTCCGCACTTAGTCCTATGTAAATTCATGTATGAAAATTGTCCAACGCTGCGTCTTTCGGTACCCACAAGGTGGACCGATGACCTGGTGAGGGTCGCGGGAATCCGATGGATGCGGGACGCACAGGACCGGTCATTGTGGCGACATTTGGGGGAGGCCTATGTCCAACAGTGGACGTCTTTCGGCTGAAATGATGATGATGATAATAATAAAAATTTTAACCGTTTTTCTCATGTACCCAGCGACCACGTTCACTTACTTGCATAGAGCCTCACTAAACGACTGAACACTGCCGCTCAAAACACAAGCATTCGCTTAATTTGGGATACAGTACCCGTACTTATAGCACATTACATTTACTTGTGCCTAATTATAAGTCACCTTGGGAACTTTAACCTTGCGATAATAAAGATTATTATTATTTTTCTGTGCGGGAACCAAAGTAGCGACTCGCAGCACATCAGCCAATTGCTCAAGCACTACACCAGTCGTAACACTTCTTTGTAAATGTTAAGTTTAATTACAACTTACAAGATTTTCCCTGTGGCATCACTCCCGAGGCCTACTCCACAGAAGCCATCTCTCAATCTTAGCATAAGCATAATCAGCTTTTTTTAATGTTCCCACTGCTTGGACTCAGGCCTCCTCTCTAGGATAGTGATCTTAATCGTAGTGCGGGTTGGTGAATGTCACATGTCTTCGAATTTTTGGTTCTAGGACATGCCGGTTTCCTCACGATGTTTTCCTTACCCGTTTTTAGAGCAGTGGTGAAGAAATAAATTACACAAAGTAATGCGCCTGGCTGGGTTTGAACCCGTGACCTACAACTTGTATGTCGGGGCCGTTACTACTCGGCCACCACTGCTCTCTCAATTAACTTCTCTAATATTTAACCTGCGCATGAACTTTCCTCTATACATAAAGAAATACACCACTTCACAAAGTCATAACTCCACATTTTCTTCTCACACACAAGAAAGGGCTGTTTTGAATTAAATTTCAGATATGTAACATAGTCCCAGGACACATGTTACTCCTAGAATAAAAAGTATCCTAAGTACAATTCCAGGACAAGTGCCAAATTTTATTCAAATTTGTTCAGTTGTTTGAATGTAAACACAACCAAACTTACTCACACATAGATTCACACTTTTGCCTTAATTCATTGTCTCTCTCATTGTCTGTCTATTGATAAATGATATTTATTTTGCAAATAGGTTTTTTAAAAACACTTTTATACGTCAATTTTTTGTCAATTTAAACTAGATGAAGCCGGTGTTTCCTAGCTGACTACATATTGTGTCTCTAATTACGTTATTCGAAGGTTAATAACATTGAAGTGCGATGTACTTAATATACCAAATCTAATTACTTTTGAGAAACTATAACAACTAGAAAGCATTTGAGAGACTACCTTCCTAGAATCCACGTAACATTAATAACACCGTATAGTAAAACTATCTAGATATGGTACGCCGATATTTAGAGTTAGCTTATCAACGGCTTCACACAAGTTAACAGTAAACCTGAACATCAACATCAGATGAGATCACTTACCTTTTCTTTATAGCCCTTGTACATAATATGACCCCCTCTCTCTTCCTCCCTTGTAAATAATTTAGGTCGCGGTTCGAAAGAGCCACTGTGGCTCTCGAACGCAGGAAAATAAAGGAACACAGGTGGGGCATTAGTCAGTAAAAGTCCCTTTCGCTCCACCTAGAGCGTTAGAAGATTTTAGATGATTTCCAATCTCAAAAAAATCCTATGGTGCTTCTATCATGAAGACACGTGCTTCATCTCAGTGAGGGGGACTGGGCCGTAATCCCCTACACGGACCTCAAACGGATTAGAAAACGTCACAGGTTTTCTAATTCTATTCTAGACCGGTTTCTTATAGTGTTTTCTTTTAAAATTTGAAATGTTGCGTCTTTACTGGATTAGTTTTACACAGATTTATAAATTGATTTCAACAGAAGCCTAGATAATATCCACAAGATACTGCGTTTCCAACATATCTAATGAAAAATTTGTAATAACGTCATAATCGCGTGAAAATGTATGTCGAGCTGCATCCCCTTAAGCCCGGTAGCCAGAGAGTTCTTGCAACAACAGAACATTATATCGACAAAACTCTTGTGAGCGATTACAGCATAAAATGTATTACGCTATAAATTTATGAATAATATTCATTACTTCATATTTCAGCGCTGTTTTGCTGGAAGTTAATATTCTTGATAGTAATAACGATTTGTTAAGTCATTACTGGACCACTTAAGTTCATTGTTGTGCTTTATCGCAATCTTGTGTGATTAATTTTGTATTAACTTGGTGTTTAGCTGGGAAATTATGATTTTATTTTATTTACGTGTTTTGTGCGCAGATTATATTACTTTTAATGTTTGTACGTAATAGCTAAGCTCCTTTAAAAGATACGAAGTAACCTCGGTCTTTAAGTCGGGTTTAAATAGTTTAGATTCAAAGCAAGCAAATTATATTTATTTGCAGAATAAATATCATTTAAAGCATTTTATTTCAAATAAACCATTTACACACACATTGCTCGCAGAACAGATGGTCAATGGGGACGAAAGGTTCTGGAATGGCGACCACGTACCGGAAGACGCAGCTTTGTAAGGCCTCCCACAAGGTGGGCCGATGACCTGGTCAGGGTCGCGGGAATCCGATGGATGCGAGACGTACAGGTCCGGACATTGTGGCAACGCGACGCTTGGGGGAGGCCTATGTCCAACAGTGGATGTTTTTCGGCTGAAATAATGACGAATGAGTTATGAAAATGATTTTTTTTTATATAACCCAGTCTGTCTTCATCCGCAAGTAAATTATAATATTTTCCATAAAAATCTGGGAATAGAAGCCAAATTAACAAAATTGTCGACAAGTTACACAAAAAACGTGTAAGTCATTACCTTCATAATTTTCTCTATCATAATAATTCAGTCCTTTACTTGTGCGTGCTCACAATAATTATTTAATGTGAAAAAGAAAGATAGCGGCTGTCACATTAAAAATAAATATTTTTATAAATAATGTTAGATTATTATGTTGATATAAAAATACTGGCGAGAAAACTGACTTTGTATTAAATTAACTGTAATAATAACCAATATAGTATGTATGTGTGTGTGTTACTTTTAGGGTTCCAAACCATATACTCAGGTCTGCGGTCCCTTTAAGCTGTGAAAAAATCCAACTTCTGAGTTAAAGAAAAAAAAAATATGGTCGTTTTTGTCGCAAAAATCCTGTATTTTGACTCTCTCAAGGGAATCAAAAATCATAGGGTACTTTCCTTTGACCTAGAATGCTGAAAGGACAAACCCAAACTCCATACATACTTGGGCCTGACTGGTTCCAGGGCTGGAATTTGGTCATAAACTAGAGCATATAGGAAGATTTCACAAGCCCAAGTTTCACTGTTCTCAGCATTGGCCAAATTGGTAAAATCAGGTAATGTTTACATTGTAGGTTATTTTTAGTATATAAAATATTTAAATAAAAAATATATTTTTTACCTTTGTTTCGAATGTAAATCTGGAACAAACATGGATGGTGCTGAACACTGTAGCCATAACACACCATGAAGAGATTTTAGGCTCCCCATAGTAAGAAGTATAAGGACGGTCATAGTCACTTGCGCAAAATACGAAAAAAAGCGAATGACATTGAATGACATGAGATATAACCACAACAATGTTTTTTTATTCTTTCGCTCTTTTTGGGCAGGCTAAGGTCTTAGATATTGCCTCATCATCAATATCCAAAATCCAAAAGTGAGGCCAAAGCCATAGCTTATATAGGACGGGCGATTTGGCCGATTCTTCGAATTACAGGCCAATTTCCCTGGCTACTATTACAGCGAAAGTTCTGGACAGTCTACTTGACGCATATATGGCCAGCCGTGTTAAATTGCATGATGCTCAATTTGGCTTTAGGCCCGGACTATCGACAGAGACTGCCATTTTGTGCCTCAAGCGGACAGTCCAGTATTACACAGATAGGGGGACGCCAGTCAATGCTTGCTTCCTCGATTTGTCAAGGGCTTTTGACCTGGTGTCCTACGACATCTTGTGGGAAAAGCTGCGTCGGGAAACTGAAGTTAATGATACAGTAACTTCTCTGCTCAGGTTCTGGTATCAAAACCAGACTAACTATGTCAGGTGGGCCGGGGTGCCGTCGGAAGAGTATCGATTGAAATGCGGGGTGAGGCAAGGGGGGATAACTTCACCTCGCCTCTTTAATTTGTACCTTAATCAGCTGATCATTGAGCTCAGCAACACTAATGTCGGTTGTCACATAGATGGGACCTGCGTTAATAATATCAGTTATGCAGACGACATGGTGTTGCTGAGTCCCTCGATCAGCGCTCTCAGGCGCCTTCTGAAGATGTGTGAGGACTATGCGGTGGCTCAGGGACTCAGGTATAACGCTAAAAAGAGTGAGTTACTCGTATTTAAATCACGTGGCAAGTGTTACTCCAACGGGCCACAAGTATCTGTCAGTAACACACCTCTAAATAGAGTCACGCAGTTTAAATACCTGGGTCACTGTGTCACTGATGACTTATGTGATGATCTGGACATCGAGAGAGAACGCAGGGCGTTGGCTGTCCGATGTAATATGCTGATCCGAAGATTTGCACGTTGTAGCAAGCAAGTTAAAATGACACTGTTTAGAGCTTACTGCCAGTCATTCTACACGTGCACTCTGTGGGTTAAGTATACGCAAAGGGCATACAACGCCCTGCGTGTGCAGTACAACAACGCGTTCAGGATGCTGGCGGGGCTGCCGCGGTTTTGTAGCGCGTCGGCTGTTTGTGTATGTTTGCTGAGGCAAGGATTGATGGTTTTCATGCCTTAATCCGAAAGCGGTCTGCCTCGATCCTGAAGCGAGTGCGTGCCAGCTCCCACGGCATCCTGAGCGTGTTGTGCGGTAGGTGGGATTGTCCAATGCTGCGTCACTGGATCGGACTTCATACGTCTACGAGTATGTATTATATACTGCGTGGATAGTGTGAGGTTCGATTGCAGGGCATCATTATTATTATATTTTTAAAGATACTAACATTAATTTTAAGTTTTTTACTAACACTATGGATTCACTGTGGTCTGAAAAATAAATGTTATTATTATTATTATAGCACTGACAGGCGTTGAGATTGACGTTTATTTATTTTACGTTATTAACATATAGAGCAAGAGATAGTGTCAGACTTTTACTGACTAAAAACCCACTCTTGTTCCTTCGTTGCCTTTCTTACCGGGGCCGAGTCTTCCTTTCAGAATCAGACCCTTGGCCCCAGTAGGCTTCGACCCTGAAGGGCCCCTACGGTTGTTGACATCTCCTTGAGGCGCGCGTGGAACACTACTCGCCGTCGACCTAGTTCCTCTGCCTAGGTTTGAACCCACGACGTACAATTCAAAATCTCGCAATTTGAGCCCATTACAACTGGGCCAACACTGCTTTTGTAAACCCTTGTAAATCGAAAGTAATTGAAAGGCATTGAATTTATTTCAGGCCGGTTTTCTTGAGCCATCATTCCCTATGTTTATGTCTTGGAAAACTGGAGCTGAGTGGGGTAAATAAGAAATAATTGGCAAATACAAATACAAATAATTTATTTTCTTTTCTCAAAATTTGTACTACATCTAGTAGCTGAAGTGCCCTTTTAGACAAAATTGCCTGTGTTAGGGCACTTCGGTCTTCTGAAACTTAAAACTTAAAATTGAGATGAAATTGATTTTTTTAAAGTTTGTATAATAAATTTTGAGCGTGATATTTTCGAATGAAGCTCAGGTGTCTGTTCTAATTATTTGCAAATCGATTTCTTATGGATATGTTGATGTGAAAATGGTGTAATTTTGTATCTCAAGTATTTTTATAATTGAACGATATAAATATGGAATTATCAAAGCAGGGGTGATCTCAATAAAATGAAGCTGAGATTGTATTATAGTCTACTAGTACTGATAAACGTTTGCTACCAAATACTCGTAAGTATTGAAAAACTGGGCAACTGCGAGTCGGACTCGTGCACTGAGGGTTCCGTACAAACTAACCTATGAAAACAGTTCAATTCCTGAATTGAGTAATGAAGATTTTTCCGAATCGCAAAAAAAGTTTTTTTTTGGTGACGTAACTACAAATTTACTGTTTTCAGATTTTTTCCTATACTTGTGCTATGAGACCTTGCTTCATGCCAAATTTCAGGATTCTAGGTCAACGGGAAGTACCCTATGGATTTTGATTCCCTTGAGAGTGTCGAAATACATGTTTTTAGCGACATAAACGGCTGTATCTTTTTTCCACTAACTCAGAAGTTTGATTTTTTTTTCATCGACGTCGCGTACTGTTCCACCCGCGCCTCAAGGAGATGTCAGCAAACCATAGGAGCCCAGCAGGGTCAAACCCTACTGGGGCCAAGGGTCTGCTTCTGAAAGGAAGACTAGGCCCTGTTACGAAAAGCAACAACGGAACAGGAGTGGGTTTATAGGTTACTTCTAGGTAAGCGCGTTCCATCGTCGACCGCATCGTCGCTTTCCATCAGGTGAGTTAGCGGTCAAGCGCGAACCTATCAAGAATAAAAAAAAAAAAAAAAAAAAAAAAAAAAAAAGTAAAAGTCTGACTCACCCTCGCATCTGACCAAGAGCGGGGGATGTGATTGGATGATTTTCCCACCTACAAAAAAAAGACCTTAGTATTTAGTTTTAATTTCAACTCGATACCTACACGCGTTCCCGAGATAAAAGGTCTCGACAGACAGAGAGACGGACAACAGAGTGATCCTATATGGGTTCCGTTTTTTCTTTTTAAGGTACGGAACCCTAAAAACAATAAAATGTGTTACAACCTCTTTCTAGTGGAAAACAAAGAGTGAGTGTATTGCATGTAAACTATTTTGTTAACTTGGTAAAAGGTAAATGCTTAAAATCAGATTATTCATAATCTTCCTGCGAAGATAATGGTGGTTTCGCTTATTTGAAGATTTTAGTTTTTTTTTTTTAATTAATATTATTTGAGATCGGTGCAACACGTTTTTTTCTTCCATTCTGTATTCTCACCCAGCACGCTATCACTAACTCCCTTTTCTTTTATATCACTTCTCACACAATCCATGTATCTTTTCTTTGGTCTCCCTCTCCCTTTCCATCCATCCATCCATCCACAAGTATACCCATAACTCTTTTAGTACCTAACATTCGTTTCATTCCTTTACGTGGCCGTACCAAGACCATCGATTCCCTTTCAACTTTTCAGTCACTGGCACCACTTTCAAACTTACACTATATCCGCTATCGTTACACCACACATCCATCTCAACATTCTCATCTCCGCTACATGTAATCTTTTTTCATCATGACTGGCCTGTTGGTCTAGTGGTTAGTGGCCCTGACTGCTATGCCGGAGGTCGTGGGTTCGATTCCCACCCAGGACAAATGTTTGTGTAATGATGTTCTGTGTCTGGGTGTAATTTATCTATATATGTATGTATTTAGAAATATATAAGTATGTTTATCAGTTGTCTAGTACCCATAACACAAGCTCTGCTTAGCTTGGGACTAGACGGCGTTGTGTGATAGTTGTGGAATATTATTATTATTCCATTTATTTATTATATTACATACTTATTATATTTTTAAATATTTCCTTAAAAAAAAAAACACATTAAAAAAAACATTTAAAAATATAAAAAATAGTAGCCCACCGGCATCGGGAACAGAGTCCAAGCTGCCGGCGGTCAGGGCTCCTGAGAGAGGAATCTCCTAACGATACGCGCCGTGTCTAGGAGTACTGCTTTCTGGATCAGGCCCTTGATCCAGCTGCCTAACGAGAGCCTCCTCAGATGTTGTTCGAGGCTCTTGGCTATTAAGCCATTGGCCGTTACGACTATCGGCACAATGATTGCTCTATCCACTTCCCACATGTCGACAACCTCGCGAGCCAAGTCAAGATACTTAGTTTGCTTATCTTTCTCAGCTTTCACGAGGTTCTCGTCATGAGGGACCGCTATATCAACAATCATTGTGCGACGCTCTAGTCGATCTATCACCACTATATCAGGTTTATTGGCAACAATAGTCCTGTCAGTGATGATAGATCGATCCCAATATAACGTGATATTGCCATTGTCGAGAACTGGGTCGGGCACATACCTATAGTACGGTACCTCTGATTCCACAAGATTGTATTTAAGAGCAAGTTGCTGGTGGATAATCCTGGCTACGAGGTTGTGTCTATGCAAATAGTCTCCGTTAGCTAGATGAGAACACCCAGAAATAATGTGTCGGATTGATTCCCCGGGTCGGTGGCATGCCCGACAG
The DNA here is from genome assembly GCA_905147345.3 of Mythimna impura. Taxonomy (NCBI): domain Eukaryota; kingdom Metazoa; phylum Arthropoda; class Insecta; order Lepidoptera; family Noctuidae; genus Mythimna; species Mythimna impura. The sequence continues at coordinate 7,135,609 of LR990349.1, forward strand.
ATGTCAACCGTACCGTCCTTCACAATATATTTCCGGTAGTTGTTCGTCATCATAACTTCGTCCATTATCGCAAAGACAAAACCTTCAGTTTCCCCGAAGAGGTCACCGAAACGCAGCCAAGATACGGACGCTAACAGGTCTACATCGGGCCCATGTAAGGCCCGGTAAAAGCGTCCGTGAAGCTCCTTGCTCTGCCATACTTCCCTGCGGTCATTAGTATCCAGTACTATAGGTTTGCGCCAGTTCTCGTTAGCTAAGGAGAGCGGAGTGAGGCCCTTGTCCACCGCTACCACATCTCGGTGCATACCCACGTCGGTTTTTAGGAAGTATTCCCTGAGACTGCATACCTCGCGGTTGTGCAGGGTCTTAGCATTTAAGAAGCCACGACCCCCGCACTTCCGCGGGATATACAGTCTCATCACCGATGACCGTGGGTGATGCATCCGATTTGCGGTAAGTAGTGTGCGGACCCTCCTATCCAGGGCATCAAGTTCTGTCTGAGTCCATTTGAGTATGCCGAAAGAATACATCAATACCGGCATGACCCAACCGTTGAAAGCGCGCACCTTGTTTCCGCCTGATAAAAGACTATTGAGTACTTTATTCAGGCGTCCAAAGAAGCGCTCTTTCAACGATTGTTTCACGTCATCAGTATTGATGCCTAACGATTCCGACATACCCAAATACTTGTAAGTTTCGGTTGAGCAGAGGGATCTAAGGTGTACGGAATCCGAGAGTTGAATTCCCACGGATTCCATAATCTCACCTCTCTTTACATGTATGACTGCACATTTGTCCACACCAAATTCCATCCTGATGGCACTACTAAAGGTTTCAGTTACCTTCAGTAGCTCCACCAGCTGCAAGTTGTTGGGGGCAAAGAGTTTCAGATCGTCCATGTAAAGAAGGTGAGATATGACCTGACCGCCTCTTTTCAACCGGTAACCTAAGCCAGAACCCTCCAGCAGTGTGCTGAGCGGGTTCAAGGCTAGGCAAAACCACAGTGGACTCAGACTATCACCCTGGAATATGCCACGCTCAATCCTTATCGGTTCGTTGTTCTCCTGAATCTGTCGACATCCCGGATAGTGAAGGACTGTTCTCCACTGCCCCATACATGACATCAGGAAGGTGCGCAGAGTTGCATCAACTTTATACAGTTCTAGCACCCTCATGAGCCATGTATGAGGAACAGAGTCATATGCCTTCTTATAATCTATCCAACATGCCGACAGATTCTTCCGAGAACGTCGAACCTATTGGCTAATGGCAATATCGATGAGGAGCAGCTCCTTAGTACCGCGGGACCCGTTCCTACATCCATTCTGAGAGGCAGACATGATAGAATTTGTCTCAATATGACTATTGATTTTAGCTCTCAGAATGGATGTAAGAACTTTATAGACCGTCGGCAAACACGTGATCGGTCTATAATTTTTGGGTTCCGCAGTACTACCTGATTTATGGAGCAGGTGGGTTATTCCTGTCGTTAGAAACTGGGGCAGCGACCCTGACTCTAAGGCAGACTGGAACTGAGATGCCAAGCGAGCGTGCGACCTTTGGAACCATTTAACCCAGAAATTGTGCAGCCCGTCCGGCCCAGGAGATTTCCAGTTAGGCAATGGACCTCTCGAATGGCTCGACCTCTCGAATCCAATCACCCTCGGTGTGACTGACAGGCGCCGACCAAATGCTGCGCCAAAATGAACACATGGCGTCATCATCCGGCAGGCGCGTATCAGTCACACCTTGGTCCGATCGCTCCCAATCCCTGTAAACCCACCTTTCGTTGCTTTGGAATGTACGATTCCGAGTGTACCGCTCCACTCGCCGCTTGTACCGACGAATACGGTTTGCCCATGCATAGATTTTCTGCTTCAGGAAGTCGATACGCTCTGTGACGCAGGGCAGATAATCTCGAGGACTAATATCAGTCCCCGAGAATGCCCGCCTCACAAAGCGCATCACCCTAGGGCGAGTGTTGCCCTCCCTGAAGCAGATAAGCTTACCGATGAGTGCTCTAGCCTCACCGATACGGTGCTCTATCCTGCACTGCCAAGCTGGCACAGCTGGTCGTGTAGCTCTGTCACAATTAGGAAATTTAACATGAGCTACACGACATGCCGCTACAGCCGCACAGTACAAGATTGAGTGGGTATCAGTGAGGTCTTTGCTGCTATCAAAGCAATTTGATAGCTGCGAATCTAGAGCACACACCAGCGCCCTATTTCTCTTGTGCATGGGCAAACGAGGTAGACGAGGTCTAAGCCCCGGCGGTGTGGAACGGTACTCTCGAAATGCGTCCTCCAAAGCGCCCCTCAATCGATCATTACATTGGGTACTCACAGATATAGCCGCGTCATCATCGGCGTCACCAACCTGGTCGGGTCGCGGTGAAGCAGTGGGCAGACGTTGCACCGCGGCCGGTGTTGTAGCAGGTGAAACACGGCTACTCTGTGATTCCAGGCGCAGTCTATCAAGTACGGCGTCATCCAACATACGATTACGCTGAATGACCCGCACCTGATCCGATAGTCGTTGGACCGAAACATTGACAGCTGGCTCAAGCACCTGAAACAGAGAGAGCATCCGACCACGATACGCAGGCAGGTTAATTCCCCCCTCTGTAGCCCCAAAGTATGAGCGCATGACGTTTTCATTAATGGATGATGTCCATCGCATGCGCTGCACACTTCCACCGGCAGCGGGGACCCTATCAGAGGCCGGCGGGCCTCGAGGTCCCAAGCTGGCCGGGGGTCGGCCTCTTCCCCGTCGACGCGCAGGTGGTGGTGTCGTCGGCGGCGAGAAGTATTCGTCGCTCGAGCTCGACGCAACTGCAGCGACCGGAATCTCTGGACTCACGGTTGGCGCTGGTCCCGGCGGCTGCGAGGCGGAGCTGAGCGACGAACCCGAAGATGTTGGGTGTGTGTGTAGTTTTTGTGCTCGGCTTCTTGTCAGCATTCTTCCAATTCAGTTCATCGCCATTTCATTGTATATTGCTTTTGTTGGAGGCATTATATATAGTTGGATGGTGATGTGATGGTTTTTTTTATTTTTTCTTGAGGGTTTTCCGGTGGTTGTACATTATTATTGTGTATTATTGAATAAAATTAAATGAAAAATTTTGGCGAGAAAATATTTGCTGACAGTCAGTTTGACAGCCGAGCCACTATTATTATTATTATTATTATCCACCTTTTTCACAGCCCATTAAAATGGTGAAACCAAAAAACAAAAATAGTTCAGATGTATATTAAAGACATTCCGCCTAAATTGTTTTACGGCAGAAGGTTAGTTATGTACCTATTTGTCGTGGCCAGATCTTATTGATCACTTCATGATGGCCAAGTAAAACTCGCCAGATCATTTTAATCCATATTTGGCCTACTTTCTTTAAACCTTTTATTATTATAGAAATCCTACAACAACGATATGGCCGAATGAGGATTGACATATCATCAAATGTTAACGTTTAAACGATCTGGCCAGTTTTATTTGCCCATATCATGAAGTGATCAATTCTAAGATCTGACCATGACTTATATATTAATCAGCTTTCTACAATACGTGGAAAGGAAAACAAACACAAAATACAAAACTTTCGGAAAAAAAAACAACCATTCGGTGCTGAGTCATCAATCAACAGAAATTTATTTAATGATAAACGTCAATAAAAACACTAAAAGCCTTTGAATTGGATAAACTGTTCGTAGATTAACTGATTTTGATATCATGTATGGTAAATGTTCTACGAAAATGGTGGAACATTTTTGTAGATTGATAGTATTTCTACGATACTATCAATCTGCCTAACCTCTTTTTCTCTCCAACTTAGGTGCGGTCAGTTTCTATTTTGGTACCACGCAAACGAACGAACATGCACGCAAACACACACCATTACTTGTACAGACACCCATACGAGGACTATAGTCATAAGTAACCATGCGAGGACCTTCTAGAAAACTAGGTTAACGACAATTTACGACTTATTAACAAGACAGAAAGAAAGAGAAAACAGTATTTGGGGTGATGAGACTATTCGTATCTCAACATTTTTTGACTTCCTGTGAACGATGCCGGGACCTGAATACACTCGAAAACCCACCCGGGTAGTACCATACGAGGACCTGTGTGTGAGCCAAACGAGGACCCTAACCATATGACCAGAGAGGCCTATACGAAAACTTAATTTTACACACATTTTCTTGTTACTTGTATGATGCGAGGACCTAGTACTAGACTATTCACGACTGATATGAGGACGTTTTTCCGAGTGAGGCTTGTACTAAACGAGGACGTTTTCTGAATTTCTAATAGCAGTTTGTTATTAGGTATACAACCATTAGTGTAAAGTACTATCAGAGGACTTTGCATGATATTAACTGATAACGTTTAAAATTTATGAGAAGATATTCTAAGCAGTAGGTCTTGCCTAATAATTTTGATTTAGACTTTTAGTCGTGTTAGAAAAACGCATATAATTATACTTTAGAAACAGCAAGTGAAAGATTTATAGTCGCAACTTTGGATCCACAAAAATAATTGAAGGTAGCAGGTAAGATAATAATTTGATGTTATTTTGATATTCATATTCAGCTATTGTTGATTAATCTACCCGCTACGCGCTGTATGCAAATTGTTGACATTATATACCAATACACAGTTGTGTAATGTCATAAAGCTGCCACTGGAATCATCTCCATGTGATACAACTCTTTATTGGTCACGTGTATTGTCTTCAAACTAAGCATGCTGTTTGTTAATATTGCATAGCAGTACAGTTGTGTTAGTGTTATTAAGTTGCAGCTGTAATTGTGTCCATGTGAGACAACTCTTCAACCGTAAATTGTATCGTCTTGAAAATTTGTGTGCTATTTATTGACATTACATAATAATATAAAGTAAAGGCGGAGCTGTGAAGTTGCAGCTGGAATCATTTCCATATGAAAATTTGTTGACATTGCATCACAAAATAAAATCATGGTAGTATTATGAAGCTGCAGCTGGAATTGTCTCCATCAGTGATAACTCTTCAATAATCATGTGTATCGTCTTTAAACTTTGCAAGCTGTTTGTCGACATTGCATATCAATACATAATTGTCTTAATGTTATGAAGCTCCAGCTAGAATCGTCTACGTGTGAGACAACTCTTCAACAGTTTCGTGTATCGTCTTCAAACTTCCACACACAATCCACAACATCCACATTACTTATTTGTATTATCCTCCCTTTTCAATGGAGGTTTGCGGGACTTTACACTCAGTTCCACCATACCTCCAAACTGGTGACCCTCGACAAAGAACGTCAGCGTTTAGCATGCATGTGTAAATCAGATGACGATGCAAAATTATTATGACACAGAACTGATTTGATGATGAAACCAGAAGGTGGCCATAAGAACTCGGTAGTTAAACGACACAGCTTGTAGTCAAAATTGTTGGTGTTCCCCATCAAAATATTACAGCAGGCTTTTTTCGGCCTACCACGCACTGATGGTGAAATACATCCGTTCAGTGCGCAGTGATCTGATATAACGCTCTTTCAATATAATCAACGATGGCAAGCAATAAAAGAAAAATATAAATTTTGGAAAATAGAAAAAGTCGCCCTGTAGATAGTGATAGTGACAACAGTGAAGAAATATTTTTTTCCTTAAGTTTTTAATTTCGTGAGTCCACTCATAATATGGTAAATAAATCACATAGAATTACATTTTAGAAAATCAAGTAAAACCTAAGGATACAATTATCATGTCTTTTAGATGTACGCTAAACGGAGAAATTAAACAAGGTGTGACGAGAGACTGCGGAGAACCTTTAATAGTACCCAAGCAAATAAAAAGAAAAAAAAAAACATTGTAGGAAACGTAACCAAAACCATTGCATGACATGTTTTAAAGACAGGCATAAGTAAATAAAAAACTTTTTTTGCGATAATTCTGTTTTGGGTACATTACCAGTTGACAGCGATGTGGAGGAGTTTTTCGACGCCGTACTTTAGATTGCTTTTTTTAGTACTTTATGGATTTTATTTTTATTTTGTAAGTTAGTTTTAATTACGTTATTATTAGATTTAAATGTATATACAATGTAAAATAAATAATTGAGTGTGATTCTGTTTTATTTCCGATATTTCCTTATTTTTGTCTGACCCAACGCCACTAAAAATACTTTCTAGTGCGGTTCAGGTCGATATCGGCCTGCCGCTTTCCCTGGTTTATTTCTCATTTTCTGTTTGGTAGATCCTGGGGCGAATCGAAACTAACGAAGTTGGGTTCAAGGTTATTCTAACAGTACAAAAAAAAATGTATACAACGTGTTTTCGCAAAGTTATAGCATTTTTATTTACCCTAGTGCTGGTAGGTCGATAAAGACCTGCTACGCACTGGCGGAAATATCGTTGGGGGCACATTTCGACCCACCGCCGCACCAGGTTTATGATTTTACTTTTCGCAGCCAAGGTGTTATTGCTTTTGGATTGGATAAAGCGTTGGTAGATTAACTGATTCTGATTCAACACATTGTTAATTCTATGAAAATATTCCACAAATACTATGATGCAGTATTAGTTCATAAATTTAGTTTCACTTTGTTATGTAACTACGGAGAGAGTTCATTTTGCTCTATTCGAAACTAATTTTAGAAATTGAATGTATGAACTTGTACAATAAATAACCTAACTTAATAAATTGTTAGCAAAGCGCACTAAGTTTTGAGCGAACTCGTTCGTAGCACTTTGCTACGACATAGCCCGTAGAAGTGCTACGGCGCTACGAAGCTACGCGGATGCTACAAACGGCAAACAATTTTGTAATTACTATCTCGTTTACTGTTGGATTACTTTGATGAGCATAAGATCAGTTTCTGAAACTAGAATTAAGTGGTAAGGCTTGTCTTCCTGTTACGTTTCGTTTAGTCACTTAAGATATTAATTATTCAGGCTAAATACAAATAAATTTTCTAGTCCGTATTGTTTTAGTTTCATTTCACCTACTTGTTTGTTGATTCGTTAACCTAGATAACAATATTATTTTATTGAACCGTTTCGATAGTTATGTTTCTCATATGTACCTTTTTAGGGTTCCTTACATCAAAAGGAAAAACAGAACCCTTATAGGATCACTTTGTTGTCCGTCCGTCTGTCTGTCTGTCTGTCAAGACCCTTTATCTCGGGAACGCGTGGAGGTATCGAGCTTCAAAAAATCAAACTTCTAGGTTAACGAAAAAAAAGATACGGCCGTTTATGACTTAAAAACGTATATTTCGACACTCTTGAAGAAATCAAAATTCATAGGGTACTTCCCGTTGACTCAGAATCCTGAAATTTTACATAAAGCAAGGTGTAAGACCTTGCTTTATGTAAAATTATATAATTAAATAGCACAGGTATAGGAATACATGTGAAAACTGTAAATTTGTTGTTACGTCACAACAAAAAAAATGCGATTCGGAAAAATCTTCGAGACCTCCATTCAGGAATTGAACTGTTTACACATGTAAGCTTGTATTTAACCCTCAGGGTTCGACTCGCACTTGCCCAGTTTTTTTTAGCTGGGAAATCATCCAATGACTTCTGGCGGAGCGGGTGTGCGTGTCAGACTTTCACTGACTAAAACCCACTATTATGTTACTTCTTTGCCTGGCGTTCCTCCTGGGACCTCCCGGCTTTCTTTTCAGAAGCGAAACCTTGGCTCCAGTAGGCTTGGTCCTGACGGTTACCGGACGGCGAGGTACCCGTTGATCGCCGTCCGCAAGCCCACAGTGGCTGGAAATCGGGGTTGGGTTCTCGAAGTCACCTAAGGTGAATGTTTAGATAATATTTTAAAGGAGAAAAATTATATGTGTGCGTTTGTTACTCTTTCACGCATAAACATCTGAATAGATTAGATTAAATTTGGCGTATGGATAGACCATATCCTGGAATAGCATATAGAGCACTTTTCATCCCAGGAGTATGTTCCTTTGGAATATTTTTGAAAGCAAATTCGCAAGCAAAAGCTAATCTTAAATAAAAGTACCTAATCATAAATCGCCTGTCCGAAACAAATTTAAAATTTTCATCGCAATCATGCCAACACAGTGTATTGTCGGATAAATTAACCCTTATAAAGCTGTGAAATTACACGGGGCAATTAGGTCGAAACGGCTGAGCAATTTGGGGTTAGAATTAGAATATCACGACACTCCGTTGGTCCCGAGACCCATTTTGCAGACTTTTTTCTAAACGCAGTTGACGGGTTGAAATTTTAATTATGCTGAATATTTTGGAGGACAAAAGAAATGTACGGTGACGTCAGAAAAAAGTATGTTGACACCGAAATGTTTGCTGAAATGTATGCACGGAGATTACGGTCATTGTAGGGGTGTTTTCTTTTTTATACACTTTTCGGAGGACGGATTAAGCTCCCAAAGTTAAAAAATCGTGATTTTTTAGGAGTCTGCATTTTTTCTTTTGAAATTTTAATCCTGATGTGTTACGGACTTGCTAATTTCAATAACAATTCTAAAATAAGTTTCTCAGATTTATATTATCAAACGGATAAATTGTAAAAAATAAGTTGAGTTGCTCTTTCACATTCAATATCAAACTTAAGAGGACTACAACACCTAAAGTACGGTTAAGCGCCCATTACACCACTCGATATTCAGACAGTCTTAGTCTATGTAGCGTCACACAAAAAAAAAAGAGCAACTTACGCCAATGTCGTGTAAATGAATGAAACAGAACGAAAGAAAGAAAGAAAAAAAAGAAAGATAAAGAGTTTATTTACGACAATCAACGATGAGATAAATAGATAAACATAGACTAAGACTGTCTGAATATCGAGTGGTGTATTATTACACCACTCGATATTCAGACAGTCTTAGCCCTTATGGGCTTCACTCTTGGACTGTATACAAAAGAAAAATATATGTTTCTTTAAACATATCTTCCTTTTGTAACCAATTCTTGCAAATATGAAGTATTTTAGCAATGTACAAAAAATTATACAGATTTAATTATAAAATTAAAAAACTATAATGGTTAAACGTTGATTTATAGACTAATGTGACACACAATCGGAATGATTGCATGTATATTAGTCTGGTTTATAATCCATAAAAGTAATCAGAAATCAGAAACGTTTATTTCAAATAGACCAATTACAGGCACTTTTGAATTGTCAAAATATCGGTCATTAAAAAAAAAAAAAGAGAACCTATATAGCACTTTCCAAAGCGTAGATCTCTTTAGAGAAGAACTTGCAAGAAACTCCATGGACACTCTTTTAAATCATAATTATTATGAGTTACATAAATCTTGGTTACATATTATTTCTTGTCGCTTCGAATATGTGAGCACAATTTAGATAAGTAATAATTATTAAAATAAAACTAATTAAAAAATAGAAATTGAATTAAGTCACTGGCAGCTACGAGATGACCAGTCTCAACTGACGGCACCCGTTCACGAGCATGACGCGTGCATCAGCCCCACTCAGCTCAACAAATAAATGTATTTTTTCTGATCTTCGTGATTTTTTTCTATCATACTAAATTAGTTTTATTGTGTTTTGAACACACTATCCATCTAGTTTATCCTGAAGAATAACATTATATGTTTTTCTGATTCTGTTTACTTCAGTGGATCATACACTTTTGCTCTTTATAAAACTCGTGATTAGCTCCCATAGTCCCCTTAAATCTACTGTCCAAATTATTTTTCATAAAAAAAACACTTTAAAATACAAACGTTGCTACAACCCACTCGCAATGGGATTACCAAAATCCAGAATGATTCACAAACGAAGATATTACCGCCCAACTTCTTAAAGTAATCCCTTTTACCCACAAAAAAACATCTTACAACGCAATTTTAAAACATCGTCCTTTACCCGGCCCTTTAGCCCGAAATACTTGAGTCATTAGACCGATATATCGTGGAGATTGAGTTTCGTTCAGACCTCGGGGCAAGTAAAAACTTGTTCGGGGGCTGAGGTGCCCAAGGAATTAATTGGGTTTGGACCCAACCCTTGTATATGTGTGCTCGACAAAATTCGACCCTTGCTTGTCCGCTTAATTTCACCCCACTGTACTACTTTTTAAGTACAGATGTTTGGGAGGATTTTTAAAGAAAATTGGGTTGGTTTAGTTGTGAAATTCTAGACGCGTCATGCTTGGTTTCTCTTTGGTAGTAAAATAATATAATATTTTGTAGTAATATCTTTATTTTTTACTTGCTGACCCGATAGAGGTTATTCTGTTTTTGCAATGAGCTGTCAAACGCCCAAATGATAAATACTCATAATTTTTTGCACAATTTAGAGAAAAAATTACTTGATAGCTACAACAAGGGGTCTTTAAGTCAAAAGTGAATTGGTTACTTCTAGCCAAGCGCGCTGCATCGTCGGTCACATCATCACTTACCATCAGGTGAGATAGTGGTCGAACGCGATCCTATAAATATCGAAAAAAAAAATCTTTCCGTGAACTTTTTCTGACCATAACAAGAAAGAAAGTGACATTTTCACTTTCTTTCTTGTTATGGTCAGAAAAAGTTGTTTGTCTAGTGTCCAGGCTTTCACGCGTTTTGACGTGCCCAAAGGAAATAGGAATTTTTTTATATACATACACCCATATTTTTAAATTATTACAATAAAAAATGGAGCTCTATCTGTACCCGTTTCTGATAAGATATACGAGTATATACTAATGCTAGAAAAAATGAAATCCCAAAATTGTCCACGAAAATTTGTCAAAATTGGTAAATTCATAATAATAGTCAATTATTCACAACAATTGCTACTAAAAAATACTACGCATAGTGTGTTTTTCCATTTTGATTATCATTTATTCATTCATAATCCTAAATAAATAGGCTGTACAATATTGCCATAAATTGAGTGACATTTTGCGATATAAACAAACGCTAATAACTTTGCTGATTATGAAAATATATATTGTGACTTTGCTTAAATAATAACAAGACCTTTTCTAATAAACCCTTTAAGTATTTGTACTAAATAAAAATTAGTCGTGTATAATATACATACTAGCGGTTCCGAGAACGTCTGTTGTCCTTTCCAAAAGCTGAAAATTCAAAAAATAAAATGTCTATCCGAAGCAGCGTAACCAACCGGGTTGAGTTGTATTTCCAAACCGTCCAGGAGCCCACAAATATACATACATATTTCAACCAAAACGAACAAGCCGTTTAAGAGGAGTTAGGTGAGAAACACACGTACATAATAATAAAAAAACGAGTTTATAGATTTGATATATTCGTTTAGTAAAATTATTATTAATTGTTGAAATTTATAATGTTTTTAAAATTATCGTTTGCATTTGTATTGCTATATAATAATGAATTATCTATTGAAATAGTTTGTAATGTGTCATTCGCAATCATAACTTGTTAGAATAATTAAACCAGAAGCCGTTTCACCTTAGTTATATAGTATCAGATAGTCGAATCCAGAACAGTTGTCATGATAACATCAATATATTTCTTGAATAAGTAATCCTGGTTTATCTGCTCTATCTGTGTAAATATTTTACAAAAGTTTTGTTACTATTTTGGTGTATAATAAAGTTTATTTATATTCTATTCTCTAACTAACTTTTGGTTTAAACCTTACATTGTCTTTAAATTAATCTAGTTTTCGATATTATACGAGGAAATGATAGAAGTGAAGTAAATAAAAAACTTTTTACAAAAAAAAATACAACCGACTTCAAAGTAAAAAAAAACACTAAAAAGTGCAAAATAACTTTAATTTCGGAAGTCGGTGTTTCTATAATAGTTTTGTCTCTTCGTTATTTAACACCGACTTCCGAAATTAAACTTATTTTGCACTTTTCAGTGTTTTTTTTTTTACTTTGAAATCGGTTGTATTTTTTTTTGTAAAAAGTTTTTTATTTTACACTTTTTAGTTATAGTACCACCACTAAAAAGTACCCCTCAGCCAAACTTAAATACCTTATAGCCAGAGTGCATCTCATGACAATTCTAATAATCCCAAATACGGTTAGATTACATTAATTTATTACAGAGTTCCGGTGCCTAACTTCAGGCTTCATCATCAGATCAGTTCGATATATTCCCCCTCTACTTTCAGTCAGTCATCGACTACACGTATAAACAAAGCAATTTTACTTGTTACGACGGTTCTGCTGTGATTCTATGAGGGGTTCTGTTCCATATCTTCGAAGTTCATGATAAGATCATAACAATATTTCTATGGGACCAACTCGGAAGCATAACCTTTCAATAAATATTTTATTTTTTAAAATCGGTCCACAATTGACCGAGAAATCGGTGAACATACATAAAAAAAAAACATACATTCAACCGAACATATAACCTCCTCCTTTTTGAAGTCGGTTAAAAATAAATGTTTTTAAACATATACAATGTTTAAGGGGAGAGTCCTTAAGAAATACCTCATCCAGTTTTCAAAATTTATAAAAATGCACTGCACTGAATTACAAAAAAAAATAATGAAGAACCTAAATAGATGTGCCAACAGTTTCCCCGCGAAATATTTGCAAACCTTAGGTTCTTAATTTTTTTTTTGTAATTTAGTGCGGTGGATTTTTAGAAATTTTGAAAATTGTAAGTGCCTTATATGAGTAGGTAAGTATTGCATTTACAGATACATAAGATAAACCTTCTTACTTATTTACACCAATGCTTCTATAGTAATATTATTAACAGAAAAGATTTGTATTTTTGTTTGTAATGAATAAAATCAAAAACTACTTTCTATTTCATAATATTATTTTGCATAACAACGGATAGCATAAACTTCATTTCGCAGAAAATCGTTTCGCATACACTCATTTGTCATACATTCAAAACCCATAATTTTGTTAGTCAGAATCATCTTTAGGCATAAATTTAAAAATAAAAAATAATTAAAAAGCAGAACCATCACATCGCAGAAAATTCACAGCCAGAATCGTCTTTTGGCATATATTTTATATCGATAGTCATTAGTTGCGGTGGAAGTAATATCAAAACGGTAACCTAAAGTTAATTACGAAACACTGTTGGTTTACATAGGGTCGACGGAGGCCCCCTGCGGGTCTCCTATTTCAGGGTGGTTTAAAAAAATAACAACGGTGGCTAAGCCATCAAGCAGGATGTAAGCAGAAGCTGCATGGCTTCTGCTTACTGCTGGCATGCAGTATGCAATTAGGCATGCAGCATGGCAGCAGGCATGCAACATGCAGCAGGCACGCAGCACGCAAGCAGGCATGCAACATGCAGCAGGCACGTAGCACGCAAGCAGGCATGCAGTATGCAAGCAGGCATGCAGTATGCAAGCAGGCATGCAGCATGGAAGCAGGCATGCAACATTCAGCAAGCATTGTTTCTGTCACGGATGCGGCACTGCGGGGTTTGGGCGGCCCCACGCGAGCTTACCGTCGCAGATGGTTTAAACGCTCCTCAGCTCGCGGGCCGCCCTACCCCTCCGCGCCTACGCGGGCTTAAATTACACTCTAGGGATAGGGCAGACGTAAGACTGTGTGAAGTCGGTTTTGCAGCGATTCGTTACTGTCACTAAATTTTGTAGCACAACATATTGACTTTTTATGACATTATTTTAATTTAATGTTGAAAATACTACCAAGTAACCATCTATATATTTGTAAGCAAAATTCCGTAAAATGTTGTTTCGGTGTGGTGAAAATATGGCAAATAAATCATTTTGCAAATGAAAAAAGTTGAAAAGAGGCTTTGGCCATTAGCAAAAAGTGTAAATTGGCGAAATATAGTTTTGTAAAATAATACCTATGACACATGATACTTCGATGATCTAAAAATATGTCAAATAATGCATAAAGCAAAAAAGACGTCAGTCAATAGGTTTCGGTAAAATGAAATTCGAACAAAAAAATTTCAGCAAAAGTATCGGTTCTCCAAATAATCATCTCTCTAAATAAACGCTAAACGAAATTATGCGCAATAGAAATTATGGCAAAGGTAATTATGCCAAATAAAATTCTGCCATGTTAAAAGTATGCCATTGTAAATTCGGACACATAAACATTCTGCTGGAAAATTACGATGATGATGAAATAAGTCATACTTCTGAGGACTTGACCTTAAAGGTTCTTCTTCTTCTTTTCGTGTCGATGTACTCTAACTAATTTTTTTCTGACCAGTATTTGGCAACCTCTACGGCTCTGTTATTGGCCTCTTATAGGTCCTGAAAACTGCAGGTGGTTGTGCAGGATGGACAGCATAGCAAATGACGCATGTCCTGTGCAGCGGCTCCACACTGGCACTATGTTAGAGATGGGTCGAGGAAGCCCCATTTGGCCAAATTGTTTTTACAGCGGCCAACCTGGGTCCCCAACCTTAAAGGTGATATATTTATTAAATATCTGTTCTTTATAACCTTGATTCTGTCAAGACTTCACTTTGAAACATTAACACATAATTCCACTTTCGCAAAGATTAATATTCCAGGAATCTTTAACGCGTGTCTGAGCTAAATTGCAAGCCACGCGTACATATCAAATATTTTCACTCCATCCCCCGCCCCGTTCGTTGCCAAAAACAATAAGCTTGTTATAAAGACATCACGTTCCGTCGACGTGTATCTTACAGTGTAATGCTTTCAACCCTGTTTGTGCGTGGCCACGATAAAATATTTAAAACCCCCTCTAATATTTACAGGGTTACAAAAACTGGAGAGGAGATAGTATAAAGAGTTCTCATTCGAACCTACAAATGTTTACCATGAATCTAAACTTATTGCTGGATCTTACTTAAATGTGTACCGCCATCCAGTGAGACATCATTAGAACATCCATCCTGCCGGCTATAGTAGCCACGAGGATATTGGGGCTGTCGCGCATCCGATGCATCAGTGATGCAATTCGCAGCCGCAGTAGTGAGCCGAAATCCGGAACACGCGTGTCCGCAAACTTCCCCGACGCGCTACAGAAACGCGGCAACCCCAGCATTACCCGAAACGCGTTATTATATTGGATTCGTAGAGCATTGTACGAGCCCTGTTTATAATTTCTGTAATAACTTCTCTCACTCTAGCGTGGAGTGTGGGCGTGTCAGACTTTTACTGAATAAAATCACACTTATGTTCCTTCTTTGCTCTTTGCATTCCAGGATCACGGGTTTCCCTTTCGGAAGTCAACCCATAGCCTCTCCGGCCACCGTAGGCACGGGCTTGCGGACGGCGAGCAATGGGTGGCTCGCCGTCCGACCGTCCGGTAACCGTCCGGACCGAGCCCAAGTCGTCGACGGTGCGTACTGTTCCACGCGCGCCTCAAGGAGATGTCAGCAATTACTGTAGAGGCTCAGCATGGTCGAAGCCTACCGGGGTCAAGGGTCTGATTCTGAAAGGAAGACTCAGCCCTGGTACGAAAGGCAACGAAGGAACAGGAATGGGTTTTTAGTCAGTAAAATTCTGACTCTATCACCCGCTCCGCCTAAGAGTGGATTTATCATTAGATGATTTTCCCATATAAAAAAAAAAACCATAGCCTCAGACTAGTAGGTATTTAAATTCCTTGATCAGTACACCACCTAAGCGATGTAGTCTTTAATCTACGAAATTTCAAAAATGCCAAGAAGATTTTCATAATGCAAGCCATGGCTGAAGAAAAATTTTACGCTAATAATTTTCACAGAAAAAATCGTAGGATATTCGCGCAAGGTCGATTCCCTGTCTTTAGGCAAACCTACTCAGAATTTTGGAGCTATTAAGGTACTTAGGTGGGCGGTAGTGTTATACAGTGTAAATAAAATTGGTGTACAGGATTACAATGTTTGCTATTTCATATTCTGGGGTTTTGAGGAAAACCTTCCTTCTACATCTTGAACTAATTAGGGTGTAAATGAGGTCTTACTTTCTGACGAAAATAAACAAAATTCTCAATGTAATTTGTAACAACACCTTAGACGGATTATAAGGAATTTTGAGTTCATAATTATTTGTGTTTATATTCATTTTTATGTCAAATTATTTATTTGTTTCATACCATATACACAAACAGTTTCTTCTTAAAAGTACTAAATACAAATAAGCGACACACGACTTTAAATATAACATAAAGGGGGACATTCATTTAGTATAATAACATGTGCTCTATCGTCAAATGACATAACAATTAAGTGCTTTAATCTAACAATATTTGTTATAATTTTAATTTATAAACATACAGGATGCATTTAGAATATTTATTATATACCATAATAATAAGGTATGGGAATATTTTCTCCAGCTTTTGTTTAGTTTAACGTTATTTTGATACTGTTATCAATTTGCAAAGGCATTTAATCTCACTATCATGTGATTTTTGATACAATTAACAATTAGAGTCCTTAACGATTCGATCCTTTATAACTCCTTAACTAGTTAGTTTAAGAGCAAGCGCAAAAGCGAAAACGAGTTCTAGTTCTATGACATTCTGACACGGACTAATGAGGTTTTTCTGTTTTTAATTGATATAAACTAGTACTTGACTGTGATCCCACCTGACGGTAAGCAGTGATGCAATCATTGATGGTGAGGCGCACTAGTTTATTAAGAGCCTATTCACTCTGGCCTTGAAGACACCTAAAGTATAGTTTGACGGGAAGACCGCAGCAGGCAAATTGTTCCAGTCCTTCGATGTACGCGGTATAAACACTAAAGCGGTTTGAAGGGAATGATGGGAATTATGTAGATTGAGCGAACAAACTAAGCTTTCATCATCACCATCACCAGGGCTGCATCATCACACCTTATTACGACTGTAACTTAAGATGACCTTACATTCAATTAAATTATATTTAGTGTCAAATTATGTAGATCAAAAAAAAAAATCTAATAATTATATTATATGTTTTTTATCTCGAAATGAAATTATACCATCAGTTGTTAAGTTAAAGTTAATATAATCGTACTATGCATAACACAACCTTTAATAATACGAGTATGTAAAAAGTCCATTATTTTTATCTGTCATCGTCATATATATAATATATAATATTCCACAACTATCACACTACGCCGTCTAGTCCCAAGCTAAGCAGAGCTTTTGTTATGGGTACTAGAAAACTGATAAACATACTTATATATTTCTAAATACATACATATATAGGTAAATTACACCCAGACACAGAAAAAGTGATCGTGCTCATCACACAAACATTTGTCCTGGGTGGGAATCGAACCCACGACCTCCGGCATAGCAGTCAGGGCCACTAACCACTAGACCAACAGTCCAGTCTAACTTACTACGATTATGAATTCACATTGCTATCAAGCAATAGGTATGCCATTCATTACCGTTGAATCATAAATAGCTCGGCGGGTTAATTACGATAATACACTAGGCTTTAATGAGTCCATTAATATATTATGTCAACTCACAGGTGCAAATACCTACATGTAATACTCGTCACAGAGACAGACAAGCTTGTGAGGAGTGTTGTCTACAGCAGAGTAACGATACCAAATAGTAAATTTTGATACAAGTGGAGAAAATTAGTCATTGCTACCAAGGTGTACTTCGCCCGAGTCGTAGGAGGGTGTTATGGACCCGAGTGCTGTAGTGACAAATTTCCACGTGTATCAAAACGACGTTTTTCAATATATTTATGAAGATATAAATAAACGGGGATTGACGTACGACTCGTGGGGGTCGCTTAGCGCCCAGGCGGATACGTTAAATACAATAAATTGTGGCGAAAGCCAACTCACCCACTTTTCCGCACTGGTGAGAAAAACAGTAAATTGCGTGCCTATAAACGGTAACCAAAAACCTTAATTTTGCTTAATGGCTTACTAGAAAAAATAGTGGATTAATAGCTAATATAAAAATATAGCTAGTTATTATTGCAAATAAATGTAGACAAGGCAGGCAGGCATTAATATTTGCCTTAGTACTTATGGTTGCATGAAGATCACATAAATAAAAAATGTCTGTTATTATTGACCACTAGCAGCTCCATCGGCCCGTGTGGAAGTAGAAAAAGATCCCAAGGAAACATACTCCAGTGATAGAAAAATTCTATGTGTTATTCCAGGAAATGGTCTACCCGTGTGCCGAATTTTATCCAAATCCGTTCAGCCATTTGAGCGTGAAGAAGTAACAAAGATACACACACACCATGTCACAAACTTTCACCTTCATAATTGGTGGCACCTTGCACCTATTACTTTGGGCGGAAATATAAAAATGGTTGTAATCATCCCAGATGGAAACTGGTTCGAAAATAAAAAACACAAAACCCAACAACAACATTATTAGTATGATTGAAATCAGGCCATAATAATCCTCCTCCTTGCGTCGTATTCCTCATTGCTGAGGGTCGTCTACCAAAGTCCACCAAACCAAAGTCACGGTAAACAGCCATGTAGCACCCACTCCTATCAAGATCGGAGACTCTACACTCGAAGTTGTGGATGACTACGTTTACCTGGGACAGACGGTTCAGTTGGTAGTTCTAACTTCAAAAAAGAGGTCAATCGTCGAATTAGACTCGGCTGAGCAGCGTTCGGGAAGCTGCGTGGTGTCTTCTCGTCTCATATACCACAGTGTCTCAAGACGAAAGTCCAGTGCGTGTTGTCAGTGATGACATATGGCTTCAAAACGTGGTCGCTTACAATGGGCCTCATCCGAAGACTTAAAGTCACCCAAAATGCAATGGAAAGAGCTATGTTTGGAGTTTCCTTGCGTGATCGAATCAGGAATGAGGATATCCGCAGGAGACCGACATAACGCGAAGAATCGCCAAACTCAAGTGGCAATGGGCAGGGCACATTGCTCGCAGAATGGATAGTCGTTGGGGCAGAAAGGTTCTGGAATGGCGACCACGTATCGGAAGACGTAGCGTTGGAAGGCATCCTACAAGGGGAACCGATAACCTGGTAAGAGTTGCGGGAATCCGATGGATGCGAGACGCACGGGACCGTTCATTGTGGCGACATTAGGGGGAGGCCTATGTCCAACAGTGAACGCATTTGGCTGAAATGATGATGATGGTAATGATGAGGGTCGTGAATTCCCTGGTTTTCACTTTAACTTTTATGATATTCCTCCATCTGTTTCTCTCTCTGGCGGTGTGTAGGGCATTGTATACCGTAGAGTCAAGAGCGGTGCGGATCTGGTCGGACCAACGTATTGGGCTGCACCTGCGAGGCCTTTTCCTATCCACTTTACCGGTCACAATTAGCCTTTCGAGGTTTCCACCGTCTTTCCTTGCAATGTGACCGAAGTATTGCAGAACCTTGCGAAGACACTCGGACGTAATAATACTAACAATACAAACCAAAATCGATTTTCACACCTGAAATCAGGGCTCGCCTATAAAACGTTATGAGAAATTATTAGTTCAGACTTCTGACGCAAGCTCAGGCTATTGATAACTACAAAAGCAGTTACGATGAATTTTTGATTTATGGCTGCAACCTAGATTCATCTATGACTATGTGAACACGGCTTCATATTTATTTGCTAACAGTTTTATTCATTGGTTTTATGTTACATTTGAATACAAATATTTGTATATGTACAATTGGGTAAAAATATGATCGGTATATGAATAATAATAAAAGTTGACTGCAAAAACCCCGACTGTAAAAACAGTCATAACGAGCAGTCTAATGCAGTTGTTGGATTTAATTTCACGCCGACAATGCAACAAACCGTTTAGGTTCTAGGGCGTGGCAAAGCAATATACATACGCATATACACTCAGAGAGAGCAGAGCTCGGAGGGATGGCCGAGTGGTAACGGCTCCTACTTACGAGTAAACGTCGCAGGTTCAAACCCAGCCAGGCGCATTACTTTGTGTAATTTATTTCATCACCACTGCTCTCAAAACGGTGAAGGAAAACATCGTGAGGAAACCGACATGTCCTAGAACCAAAAATTCGAAGACATGTGACATTCACCAATCTGCACTTTTTTTTTTTTTTTTTATAGGTGGGAAATCATCAAAATGACTTCTCGCGCTCTGGGTGGAGCGGGAGGGCGTGTCAGAATTTTACTGACTAAAACCACACCTGTATCCTTCAATTACCCCTTGCGTTCTAGGACTACGGGTTTCCCTTTCAGAAATTCTCCGCGGTCCTAGCTACTGGGCATTGGCCCTGCTGGGCCCCTACGGTTTGCTGACATCTCTTTGAGGAGCGCGAGGATCACTACGCGCTGTTGACGACTGGGCTCGGTCCGGTTAATTACCGAACAGCCGGACGGCGAGTTACCCAGTGCTCGACGTCCGCAAGCCCGCGTCTACCGTGGCCGGTAGTCGGGGTCGGAATTACGGCGGCTAGGGCGTGAGGACCTTCGTTCCCTCACGCGTGCAGCCTCCTCCTTCGCCAGCATTACTGCTTCGCAGAAGGAGGCGACCGCCTGCCATTCCTCCTCGCTTCGGACCATGGCCTGAACCAGGGCCCGACGCGAAAGGTCGCTGCCGCCAATTGCCTCCACGAGGACACGGCGGTGCTCGGCCCAAGCGGGGTCACCAATCTGCACTGGGCCGGCGTTGTGGAGTACGGCCCATTCCTTCTTCTAGAGAGGAGGCCTGAGTCCCAGCAGTGGGAACATTGAAAGGCTGCTTATGCTATATACACTCAAAAAATTAACCGGAGGGTTATCGAAGGAGTTCTGATGTATACGAGTAAAAACCTAATAAGTGTCTTTAAAATCCGAAAAATAAGAAAAATAGAAGAGTATGATTGCCTTGTTTTGCTGTATTGTACTGTGATTTATATTTTGTATTTGTATTACGCTAAAAACTCAAATCAAGCTTACTTTTTTTTTTATTCTTGATAGGTTCGCGCCTGACCACTATCTCACCTGATGGAAAGCGACGATGCGGTCGACAATGGAGCGCGCCTACCTAGAAGCAACCTATTCACTCTTGACTTAAAGATTCCCGACTTATTACTACCGTAATATTGGTAGCCAAATTTATTCTTTACCACCTTAGAGTGAGAGAAGTCATTTGATGATTGCGCAACTTAAAAAAGGCCTATAATTAAGCGTGCTCCATCGTCGATCACATCATCGCTTACCATCAGGTGAGATGGTGGTCAAACGCGAACCTATAATTAGTAAAAAAAAAATGTTCTTTATTCAGATCACAATGATCCATAATGGTTAGTAATAATTGGAACTTATAAACTATGTTAGTAGGTACAAAATACAATCACACCGTATATTTTATTGTATTTTATAATCCTCTAATTTTACAATTTTATTGCATGATTGAATAATAATTATTATTATTTTATTATGACAGCATTTTAAATCAATGGGAAACTTTGAAAGTCATTTTTTATTCCTTTACTAAGATTTTTTCGTAAAAAATATCTCATTATTCCAGACTGTCAAGAAATTAACTAAACATCATATTAAAAAGTCTGGTAAAATTTCTGTATCGTAGGTACTTTAAACAACTGTTAGGAAACCTGTGATTATTTGAATACTTATCGAAAATAATACCAATTTTCGTTACCGTCCAATATAATATCTCAAAACAGGAAAAAAAATTGCAAATCTCGTCTAGATTAATTCATTTCAATCAGTACCCGAAAGGCTTTCACCTCGCAAACTAAATTTTAACTGGAAAATAACGTTCCTACACGGTAACGGTTATGAAAACTGGCAGGAAATTGAAATGGGCGTACCAGTGAATATTGGCGGGCGGGTTTCACCGGCTTCCAATAATTCACAGGATGTTGTCTGAAAGACGGCAGACTGTTTTATAAGCTCGATTAAGATGAGCGAGGATAAAAGGGAAAATGCATGAGGAATTGCTGGGATGGAGAATGTGAGCGAGGAATGTGTGAAGTGGAGTATTTTGGTTAGCATTGTGACGTATTGATGTGAGCTCAATATTAGATAGTAGGTACCTTATCTGATTCCCTTGATATAATCTATATTATTATATAGAGAAACTGACTGACTCTTCTTCTTCTTTTCGATTCGATGGTAAACTCGTCAAACTGTTTGGGCCCAATAGGTGGCTACATTAATAGCAGCATCGGTAGCACTCATCAAATCCTCCAAAGTGCAGGTGTATGGGCACTTGGGGCATTCTAATATGTGGCTCATGTTTTGAACAGGAGCACCGCACTCACATTGAATATCCGAGGGGTCTATAAAACCCCATTTTGCCAAGTTGTGTTTGCAGCGGCCTAACTGACTGACTGACATATCAATATGCATAGCCGAAACTACTGGGTCTAGAAACACAAGGTTTTCTCTTATGATGTATACGAGCAATAAGGGGTGAAAAGGGGTAACTTTTTTGTATCTAAAATTTTATTACATATACTTAAAACTTAGCAAAAATATTGACCTAAGCAAATAAAATAGGTTTTCATTATAAGTATTTTAAAACTACCCCTATAAAACGACTTAGACGGTTTTATAGGTTGTATGTGAGGATCTTATTCCTTGGGTTAATAAACTTCAAACTTGGCACAAACTCTAATCAAAATGAATAATAAGTGTTGTAATAATAAATTTCTACTTTACCGGTTGTCTATAATATTGAGTTTAGTGACAACACTAACTTATAAGTACTTCACTAGTAATAACTTAGTTTTGTACTCTGTGGAATCTCTTAAATAAAACTACGCTGAGTTAAATTTACTTTTGCTGTTTTTAATTAATCTCAACAGGTTATGGGCCCAGGCCACCTGATTTCGGTTTAAATACAACGAAAATATAAGTAATAATTAAAATACAAAGTAAATTCAGTGACAAACAGTAGTTCCGTATAAACATAACCTAAGTCAACACGAGGTGCTTCGAGACGTGACACAATCTTCTTCATCAGCAAAATGTCTTCTACAAATAATATGGCACTGATTGAAAAGCTGACCGGAAGGGAAAACTATCCAACGTGGAGATTTGCTGTCCAAACATATCTTGAACACGAGGATTTATGGCATTGTGTCACAGAAAAAGGCGTCGATGTCAAACAAGATTTGAAAGCTAAGTCCAAAATTGTTTTATTGGTACATCCCATCAACTATGTACACATCCAAGAGGCCAAAACTGCCAAAGAAGTGTGGAATAACCTATCTAAAGCTTTCGATGACAAAAGGCTGACACGTAGAGTTGGTTTATTAAGAGATCTGATTACCACAACGCTAGAAACATGTCAAGGCATCGAAGACTATGTTAGCAAAATAATGTCGACCGCACACAAACTACGAAACATTGGGTTTAATGTGAATGATGAATGGTTGGGAACCTTGCTACTGGCTGGCTTACCCGAGGTCTATCAGCCGATGATTATGGCACTTGAAAGCTCCGGTGTGGCAATAACAGCGGATTCTGTAAAAACTAAACTGCTTCAAGATGTAAGAAGCACTGAAACAAATGCTTTATATGTTAATAAAAACAAGGGAAATCGGATGCAGTCTGCCAAACAAGCTTCAGAGAAACCCAGTACCAGCAAAGGTCCTAGATGTTTCGTGTGCAATAAATATGGGCACATAAGTAAAAATTGTCGAAATAAGAAGTCAAAGGAAAAGTCAGAACAAAGTACCAACTATGTTGCTGTATTTTCTGCAAGTACATGCAATGAGAAAGGTTGGTACATAGACTCTGGAGCGTCAATGCATATGACCATGCACAGTGACTGGCTATATGATAAAATCCCACCTCCGATTAGTACTATAAAGGTGGCGAATGATGAGAAACTTTTGGTAGAAGCCTGCGGAAAGATAAATTTAAATGTTGCTGATTGCAATGGGAAGATAAATACAATTCAAGTACAGAATGTTCTTTATGTTCCTGGTCTGGCCACTAATCTTCTCTCGGTTACTCAGATGATTAAAAATGGATGTCATATACAGTTTAATGAGAAAGGTTGCAAGATATTAAACAGAAATAAAGAACAAGTGGCTACTGCAAAGATGATGAATAATATGTACCGGCTTAATACTCACAGTACTCCAGCATACATATCTGCATCAAAAGACAACGACAGTTATCTGTGGCATCAAAGAATGGCTCATTTAAATTTTGAAGATTTGAGTAAACTAACAGAATCTGCAGGAATTAAATTAGAAAATAAAGAAAAGGTCTTATGTATTTCATGTCAAGAAGGAAAACAAACAAGAAAACCTTTTCCCTCTCAAGGATCTCGAGCACAAGCAAAGCTAGAGGTCATTCACTCTGATGTTTGTGGGCCTATGGAGGTACCATCGCTTGGAGGAGCTCGCTACTATGTTACCTTCATTGATGACTTTACCAGGAAGGTATTTGTATACATATTAAATAAGAAATCTGATGTGTTTGAAAAATTTAAAGAATTCAAAGCATTGGTGGAGAACCAACTGGATTTAAAAATAAAGACTCTCCGTACAGATAATGGCAATGAATACTTGAGCAATGAATTTCGCAATTTTCTCAAAAAGTCTGGAATTTCACACCAAACTACTACTCCCTACACTCCACAGCAAAACGGTCTCGCGGAGCGTATGAATAGAACCCTTCTAGAACGAGCAAGATGCATGCTACTGAATGCTCAGTTACGAAAACAGTATTGGGCAGAAGCAATTTCAACTGCTGCCTATATCACAAATAGATGTCCAACACGAGTGATAGAATTTGCAACACCTGAAGAGAAGTGGAGTGGTAGAAGGCCGGACATCACTAATTTGAAAGTTTTTGGTTGTGAAGCCATGGTTCATGTGCCAAAAGAAAAATCGAAAAAATGGGACTCAAAGGCAAACAAGATGATTTTTATTGGCTATAATGAACAGACAAAGGGATATAGGCTTTTAGATCCAAAGACAAAGAAAGTGTTAATTAGCAGAGATGTCATATTCATTGAAAGTTCAGTTAAAAGGAATTATGCATTACTGCCATTATCAGAGTCGGTCTCAAAACCCAAGACCAATGATGATAGTTCTACCAATAATGAGACTAAATTAGAAAATACATCTGAAGATAGTGAATTGTAATCTGAAACCAGTGATGAATCTTTTAAGTCAGATGAAGGATCAATTTATGAACCAGACCAAACAATTGATCCAACAGAACTTACACGAAATGTAACAACAAGATCTAAACAAAGAACATGTAAAATGGATGCTAAAACATATTCATGTGTTAATGAAGTTTCAGAACAGTATGATGTTCCAGAAAGTTACACAGCAGCAATATCCTCACACAATGTGAATGCTAAACATTGGAAACAGTCAATTCAAGATGAGTTAAAAGCACATGAAGAAAATAAAACTTGGAACCTCATTGAAAAACCGGAAGGAGTGCGAGTGATTGATTGTAAATGGGTATTCAGAATAAAAGACAATCCATCTGGTCCAATCTTTAAATCAAGACTGTGTGCTAAAGGATGTGGACAAAAACAAGGCATTGATTACACTGAAGTTTACTCTCCTACGGTGAGATATGATTCAATCAGAGTTGTACTGTCAAAAGCTGTCCAAAATGAGTTAAAAATTATCCAATTTGATGTAAAGACTGCATTTTTATATGGAGATGTAAAGGAAGTTATTTACATGAAGCCACCAGAAGGTTTGGAGGTCCAATCAAATTTGGTATGTAAACTTAATCGTTCACTCTATGGTTTAAAGCAAGCACCAAGGTGCTGGAATCAGAAATTTGATATATTACTAAAGAAATTTGGGTTTACTAATAGTCATAGCGACAAGTGTGTCTATATTGGAAATGTAAACAAAAATAAAATTTACTTGTTGTTGTATGTTGACGATGGGCTTCTAATATCTAATTCAGAAGACTCACTAAACAAAGTGATGAGTGATTTAAAAGATAATTTTGAAATTAAACAGTGTGATCCAAAGAACTTTGTAGGATTACAAATAGAAAGATTTGAAAAGTGTATTTTCATTCACCAATCAAAATATATTGAACAGTTATTATATAAATTTAATATGCAAAATGCAAACTTTAACAGTGTTCCAGTTGATCCTCACACTACTTTAGAGAAAGCAACTGAAGCCCCAGACAAAACTATTCCCTACAGAGAGGCTGTGGGCTCACTCATGCACCTGGCTGTAGTAAGCCGTCCAGATATCATGTTTGGAGTCAGTCTGGTGAGTAGATATTTAAACTGTTATGATCAGACCCATTGGAATGTTGTCAAAAAAATATTAAGATATCTGAAAGGAACAATGGACTATGGTTTATGTTATACACCTTCAAAGTCTAGCCTAGAGGGTTATAGTGATGCAGACTATGCCAAAGACACAAGCACACGCAGGTCTTTAACTGGCTATGTATTTATGAAAAATGGAGCTGCAGTAACATGGGCAACACAACGCCAACAAAGTGTAGCCTTGTCTACAACGGAAGCAGAGTTCATGGCTGCTTGTTCTGCAACTAAAGAAGCTATATGGTTAAAGGGACTGTTAATGGACATAAACGAATTTAATCAGAACTCTATCTGTCTAAATATTGATAATCAAAGTGCAATTTGTTTAATTAAGAATGTAGATTATCACAAGCGATGTAAGCATATAGATATAAGGTATAATTTTATCAAAGAAAAGTATTCAGAGAAACAAATTGATATCAAATATGTGAATACCAAAGAGCAATATGCAGACATATTTACTAAAGCTTTACCTAAAGAACAATTTCAATATCTTAGAAATAAAATTGGTGTTAAGCAAGTATCTCTCAAGTAATTCTTTTTGTTATTAATTTCTATTTTTAGCTAAAAGTTGTTTGTTAGTCTCTATATTTTTTTAAAGATGTAAGTAAAGTTAAAATTTGGCGAGAGTGTTGTAATAATAAATTTCTACTTTACCGGTTGTCTATAATATTGAGTTTAGTGACAACACTAACTTATAAGTACTTCACTAGTAATAACTTAGTTTTGTACTCTGTGGAATCTCTTAAATAAAACTACGCTGAGTTAAATTTACTTTTGCTGTTTTTAATTAATCTCAACAATAAGGACTGTCGTTATTCTATCTTACCATGTCCGGTGAAGACCTGCGTCATGCGGAAGGTGAGGATCCCGGACACCTCTCCAGCCACTCCTTAAAGTGGGGACTTACCACCATGAACGTACCTACAGCAGAGAAGTAATTTATATCTCCTATAATCCTCTATATTTTACCTCTCTCTATTCTTGAAAGAATGAATGAATTGAAAAAGGTTTCTCAAATATTATTTTTTATCGAATGAGGTAAATCCACTTAGAAGTTTATTGGAAACTTTAAGTTGGCTCTATTTGTTTAATATAACAACATTCTTTTAAAAATACTCAAATATTTGATTCTAAGATTTTCTCATCTTTTATTAATTTGAGATTACGCTTTGCTTTACTGCAATGATTTCAACTGAGGTCAAAGAATGATTACTTGTCTGCATTCATTTATAATCTATGAAACTGTAGTAATGCATTTGAAAGTATACTGTTCTTCAAGATACAGGATAATTTCTTATTTTGAAGGATAGTGATCTTATTTATATGAAATAGCCACTCTCGCTTTTGGTCTTTTTGTCTTGACAAACTCAAAATCAAATGTTGTGTGTGTTTGTTCTGTGTTTTCGTATCGATGAGGACTTTTTAGATTACATTTGTGATGGTGTTTTGAACAATCCTAGCAATTTTCAGGAACAGGAGTGGGTTTTTAGTCAGTAAAAGTCTGACACTATCTCCCGCTCCGCCCAAGAGCGCGATTTGTCATAAGATGATTTTCCCACATAAAAAAAAGCTGGGTATGAATTTTTGTATGTCTAAATTGACCGGACTATTAAGTTTTATCTTATTTTTCTAATTTATTTCTGTCGATCTTTTAATTATCAACTTAAATCTTTGTCTAGACAGTATAGGCAGACACGTTTAATCATGCGATACACCTAATATACTTATTAGAATAGAACAGATTTATATTATTATTAAGGTGACCATGGCCGCTCGCGAGCCGTTCGCAAGCGGCTCGCAAGCGGCGTATTTGCCAGATCTGAACACACTGATTCGAAACAAAAAACAATATACAAATTAGGTAATAACAACATTAAACAACAGAATTATCATATTTACGTGGTTATTCGTACAGGTTTTTTAAGTTTACCTTATATCATTTCTTCCTAAAAGATCGTTGTGAGCAACAGTCGATTAATATAATAATACGGAATGTTTTTATTTTTCTAAATTTAACAGTTCCTGTTCCTGGCTAAGATTTGATAAAAAAATCCTGACAATGCAAATGTAGATCAAAATTGGGCCTGAAATTCTTTTGTGTACTTTTTGCTATTCCTCATAGTTTTGAATTAGGCCATCCATGTTCACTTAAAAAACCAACCTTGTACCTATATATTCTTACCACTAATGATAAAGTGAGAAATGATTATATTAGAGTAAGTTTAGAATCGTTTACTTTGGTCATGTCACGAGGACGGATGGAACGCACATTACTATAACAGTTATGAGTATACATGTCGTAGGGATATGATAAAAACAGATATTTGCCAATTCCCTAAGTGATTTGATCAAATATCAAATACCAAAACTGGTTTCGTGAAATGACAAAAAAACTTTCCTATGGTATTTTAAACGTTTGTTTGTAATTAAATACATAATTATCATAATTAGTAGGTGTAGTATGATGTAACATTGATCTCAAAAATCACTACTAGAACATAGACTTGAAGTGAATGAACAAAAACTTTGTAACTAACGATGCCATGAATCAGCTAGGTGCTACAATTTTTTTGTTTTTTCATTTCACGTAACCAGTTCTGGTATTTGTTTAAATCCCTAGTTGATTTGTTCAGGTAAATGATAAAATAGTGTTGTTATTTTAACATCCTCCGTGATTTTATCAAATCATTTAGGGACTTGACCAAATCCCTGTTTTTATCATGTCCCTGCGACATACATATGGATGAATGAAGAAAAGATGTATAAGAATGATATGGAAAAAAGGGAGTTACTGAAAAAACAAAAAGTGTTACGCCAATCCCGAGAAACATAAGACGGACAAGGGCAGGAAGAAGATGATGATATCTTACTACCAAAATCCAGAAACTGTTCCAAAAAATTGCCTTTAAATTTGAGTTAAAAATCAATCATGTTCCTAAAAGCGCCGTCTGGCGGTACAAAGCACCATTATACAGCAATGTATACACGTAACAATATTCCGAGGCAAACCCTAAGAGGCTATTTGTTATAATAGATTCTTTTGCGGAGAAAATGCATGCTCTAAAATTTAGAGGAGAACGTATTTCGTCTATGGATTTTATTTTTCCTTCGTATTAGACTTTAGATGGTAGTAGTTTTATCTGGAATGTTTTATGTTTTTGTAATGTAAAGAAAGAAAGAAAAAGAGTTTATTTACGTCAAACATGGCGCATACCTTAAAAATAAAAACAAATAACCATATCGACTTATATTATAAGTGGTAGGATATGCGTCACATCCGCGCAAAAAGACCAGCTCCCAGCAAAATGCTGGGACTCGTGTAAGACAGAGCCTCAGCGCTGATTTTTAGCACCAGCCGTCGTCCACGGTGAGACGTTGATCGGCCAGCAAGGATTACAAGGTATGAAGCAGACATTAATATCAGATACTCAGGTACAGGTGGTGGCGAGACGCACAGGACCGTTCGCTGTGGCGACGCTTGGGGGAGGCCTATGTTCAGCAGTGGACGTCTTTCGGCTGAAATGATGATGATGACTCAGGTCTGCTAGCCCATGAAAAAATCATCAAGTGAACGCAATCTAGAGATAAGGCCGTTTATACTCCGTTTAGGTGCAAATTTTGCCACTTGCTAGGAAATCAAAACCTATAGGGCACTCCGTTGACCTAGAATCCTGAAATTTGGCATTAAGTAAGGTCTCATAACATAAATACATTTATGAAAAAAATTGAATTCCATAAATATGTAGTTTTTTTTTTTTCGGTTGGGAAAATCATCCAATGACATCCCCCGCTCTTGGGCGGAGCGCGAGATAGTGTCAGACTTTTACTGACAAAAAACCCACTCCTGTTCCTTCTTTGCCATTTTTTTCCAGGGCCCCGGGGGTCACTTTCGCATCACCCATGGCCCCAGTAGGCCTCGACCCTGCTGGGCCCCTACGGTTGCTGACATCTCCCTGAGGCGCGCGTGGAACACTACGCGCCGTCGACGACCTGGGCTCGGTCCGGACAGTCACCGGACGATC
Source organism: Mythimna impura (assembly GCA_905147345.3). NCBI lineage: Eukaryota > Metazoa > Arthropoda > Insecta > Lepidoptera > Noctuidae > Mythimna > Mythimna impura. Next base: position 7,165,739 of record LR990349.1, read on the forward strand.
GGACGGCGAGCCACCCATTGCTCGCCGTCCGCAAGCCCGCGCCTACGGTGGCCGGAAATCGGGATCGGAATCCCGGCGGCGGTTGGGGCGTGAGGACCTTTGCCTCACGCGATCGGCCGCCTCCTTTGCTAGCATTACTGCTTCGCAGAAGGAGGCGACCGCCTGCCACTCCTCCTCGCTCCGGACCATGGCCTGTACCAAGGCCCAGCGCGAGATATCGCTGCCGCCGATCGCCCCCACGAGGACACGGCGGTGCTCTGCCCAAGCGGGGCACACCTCTACTGTATGCTCCACCGTGTCCTCCGGGCGGTCCACACAATGGTGGCACCCGGGCGTCTCTTCTGCACGAATCCGGTGCAGGAACCTCCCGAACTTACCATGTCCGGTGAGGACCTGCGTCATGCGGTAGGTAAGGACGCCGTGAGGTCTTTCCAGCCACTCCTCAAAGAGGGTACTTATAGCCATAATTATGACGTGCCCAGCACTGGGTTGCAACAGTCGCTGTCGCCATTCCACCATGAGATCTCGCCGGAAGTCTTCCCGCCATGCCGCGACATGGCGCGGCAGCGGAGTTTCGCCCCGGCGTATAAATATGTAGTTACATCACAAATAAAATACAAATAGACTGGATTCGGGCATTGAACTATTTGCTTAGATAAGTTTGTACGGTGCCCTCAGTGCGCGAGCCCGACTCACACTTGCCCGATCCTTAATACGACATTTACTAAATAATATTACAAGATTCTTGCTAGAAAAATAAATTTGATTATCCTTACATTTCTAGAAGGAAATAAAGTAAACAGTTACTCAATTTCTCATCCCGTAATTATAAAAGACATTTATATTAAGGCAAAACATTTTTACCGTTCATTTCTACCTGTAAACTGTCATGGAGTAATTAAGCGTCTTTACACAAAAATGGCCTTTTCAATAATTAACGAATTCTTTCCGGAACGTCAATTAGCGATGGCTTGATCAAAAACAACGTGAAAAGAATAAAAATTAAAACAATAGGAGACGGGATAATTATTATGATCGCGAAATTAAAAACATTCAGAGACGCAATATTTTTTTTTGTCTTAGAAAACATTTAGGAACTAGATGTTGCCCGCGGCTTCGGACCAGTACTTCCAGAGATTACAATAAAAAAAAACTTTTCTTCTTTATAATATTAGTGTAGATAGAAATTAGATTAATAGGAAAATATTAAGATATGGAAAGATGATTCACCGTGGAAAATTTTTCTGTCTGTCTATTCGTTTTTGCTAATCTCCGAAATAGCTGAACTGATTTCTACGGGACTGTTACCAGTGGCTTTTGTTATAAAAAGTTATTTTTATTTAAGAAAAAATTAGGGTTCCCCACAAAAAAAACCTTCTTGGCTATGATTTAATAGCATTGCGCTATTTTACGAGTCTGATGCACACGAAGTCGTTAAATAAAACACCATCACCACCACCATCGGCTGCTTACCATCAGGTGGGGTCGCAGTCTAGCACTGGTTTATATCAATTTAAAAAATAAAACATGATTTATTTTACTGTGATAATGTCATCAAAGTTAAGGTAAATAATAAATTATCATGATTACGTATTTTTAGGTGGGAAATCATCTAATGGCAGCTCCCCCTCTTGGGCGGAGTGAGAGGGCGTGTCAGACTTTTACTGACTAAAACCCACCTCAGTTCCTTCTTTACCTTTGTTCCAGGGCCCAACGGTTCTCTTTCACACAACCCATGGCCCCAGTAGGCTTCGACCCTGCTGGGCCCCCACGGTTCTGCTGACATCTCCTTGAGGCGCACGTGGAACACTACGCGCCGTCGACGACTTGGGCTCGGTCCGGACGGTTACCGGACGGTTGACGATCGGACGGCGAGCTACCCATTGCTAGCCATCCGCAAGCCAACACATATGGTGGTCGGAAATCGGGATCGAGATCCCAGCGGCAAGGCGTGAAGGCCGTTCCTTCGCGCGTGCGGCCGCCTCATTTGCTAGCATTACTGCTTCGCAGAAGGAGGCAACCGCCTGCCACTCCTCCTCGCTCCGGACCGTGGCCTTTACCAAGGCCTGGCGCGAGAAATTGCTGCCGCCGATCGCCCCCACGAGGACATGGGGGCACTCTGCCCAGGCGGGGCACACCGCTACCGTATGCTCCACCATGTCCTCCAGGTGGTCCACACAATGGTGACACCCGGGCGTTTCTTCCGCACGAATCCGGTGTAGGAACCTCCCGAACTTACCATGTCCGGTGTGGACCGTCGTCTTGCGCCACTGCTCAAAGAGGGGATTTACCGCCATAATTGTGGCACGTGCCCAAACGGTATGGTATGGCTATGGTAATGTTTGTTTAAATCGTTTGAAGTACAATCAAGATTTTGATAGGAATTATAACGAATAAATTGGATGGAAATAGAAAGTAACTAGCACTTTTCCTACGACTTCGTTCGAGAATATTTTTTTATAAAAACTTGGATATTCCTTAAGCTGTTGATCCCCGCATTAACGCCGGCGTTCACGCGCCATTGTCTTACTATTGTGTCTCTAATTACGCACTCAAAAGGTTAAACAGTATTTTGAAGGTAGTTTTAAAAATCAAATAATGAAAGTCTCTATTATTCATTTTAGTTACTCTTTGTGCCAAGTTTTAATACTTACAATCTTTTAAACTCCCTAAATTACTCTATTGGGGGTAGTTTTAAAAACCAAATAATGACAATCTTTAAGATAGAACTACCCTGCAAACACGTGGGCCACGTACGCCGATCTGAGCGCGACGGTGTCCATACATTTTATATAGAAACTAGACTTGTAGAGCTACACTACATCCACGCCACGCGACGTCGTTCTACGTACAAATCAGGTGTGGTCCACGTGTGCGTAGGTTTAATGTAGTTCTAGCTCTGTTATTTAGTTAGGTTAATATTTGTGATAAATTTCAAGTATATGCCAATATCAAAAATCTCATCCCGTGTTGGCACATGGGATGAGATTTTGCGTACCTTTAACCTTTAGGGGGGTGAAAAGGGGAATCTATTTATTCCCCTTTTCACCCCCTTAAAGGTTTAATTTCCAAAAACTCCTTCTTAGTGCTCACCTACGCCATAAAAAGAAGCCTTGTGTAAAATTTAACGTTCTCAGTAACAGTAATTCCGGCTGTGCGTTCATATGTCAGTCAGTCAGTCAGATTTTTCTTTTATTTATATAGATGATTGAAATTCAGCTCAAGAGCTAAAATAGATTTCATAGAAGCTCAAAATACAAAGCTTTCGCTAGAATCGGAACCGAATCTTTCAATTCCAATCTAAAGCTCAATTTTGGTGAACTAAATTGAATATTTTTAGACGAAGTACCAGGAGTTAAGATGACGAAAGGAGATAATTCTTTATACACTGGGCCGCAAAAATTCCAGGTCACTAATAAAAAGGGTGATAGTTTCTTAAACACATAAGATGAATTCGTACAAATTCGAATTCTTCATAAATGAAATTTTTTCCGTTACCGTGTAGGGGATTACGTTAAAAATGGTCCCGCTAAAAGTTAAACCTTACGTCTACGTTTTTTCTTTTCAAATCTTCTTTTATCTGGTTTTTTTTTTGTTGTAATTTGTATAAATGAAATCTTTTTTGAGATTTATAATAAACATTACTAATCTGCTTATGTTGTACGAGCAATATACCTAATCGTACCTGGGAAATATCGCAGTTTTTTTTTGTGACTGAGTGACTCGTTATTTTTGCAGGCCAGTGTAGTTATACTAAACCGCAAAAATAACGATTCAGAGTCAGGTCCGGTTTTTCGTAAGACAAAAACGTTGTGACTTAGTTTTTTATGTGACCCGTTATTTTTGGGGGCCAGTGTAACTTTCTTCGTAATACAAAAACGTTGTGACGTACCATCAAATATTATTAATTGGGTAATGGCTTTCAGGATGTTTGAAGGAAAACTTGAAGAATAACAAGACAGAGTTGAACAGGTTTCTTGTTTACCGTTTCGAGATAATTTCTTGAGCGTCTTAAGCATCGGTCCCACGGCGGACAAACGTATTGTCCGCCACCAACTGTGAGACTGCTCACTGTCAGCCCCCGTGTGAACGTGGACTTAGTCTGTAGTATGCGTTCTCACCAAGCCGACAAAACGCTATTGCGTAGAAAGCGTTACTTGTGTGAACAAGAGCTTACGCTTAGTACAATAATCGGCCACCGAGAGTCGGCGACAACGAACTACGTAATAGCGTATAGTCGGTTCTATATAACGATAACAGTCAGCTGCTGATTATACGTTTGGTCTGAAGAATGCCTTAGTATTTAATGTAATTAAAATCTTCAGCTAGGGCTAAATATCAAAAATATATCAAGAACATTGTTTTGATCAAAGGCGAAATTGATTGATTTGAGTCAATAATAGTCGTAGACATTAATCTAAAAACTTTCGACGGTGAGTGTATGACTTTAAAACTTAATTATTTGATTAGGCTTCGGTTTGTTTTCGAGATGAATTTAATCGATTTTCAAAAGACTGAAATAACCCAAGCTTGAAATGGAATAAATTTTTCATAATATATAAATAATAAGTTGAACATGAATGATTGAAAGCTTTTATACATATGCCCGTGTGGCGACGCAGGACGTGAGTCACCTGCTATGCTGCCCAACCTGCAAAATAACCTGCACTTTTCACTGTTGCCAAATTCTGGTCAGAAAATAAACAGTTTGAATCCATCGACACGCAAAGACGAAGAAACATAATTATGAATTTTGATTTACAACAGCTCCCAGGTATTGTTTACCCAATCTCCTCTATAGAAGCCTACAACGCAATTATGGCATTTAGACTATACAAAAATCTGTAAATGGTTTAGTTGAAATAAATTTATTGAGTTTGAGATCTAATAAAATATTTTTGTGTGCCAGCTACTTTAAGAAAGATAAACTAATAAAGAAGTTACCGTAGTGCCTACTGAATCTAAATTCAGAGTACATTTGCCAAATTCAATGATGTCTCGCTTTCTACCTAGAAATATAGCAGAATTATTTATATCACGCATATCTCGCCTCCTCCACGACCGCCCTTGATTAGTAAAGACGAAACGAAAAAAAAAAAAAATGAAATACTCAAATATGAACATGAGACTGCGTTGCTTAATTTTTTGAATAAATAATAAGAACACTTTGAGTGGAAAGTGTAATACTTTGAAATATTCAAGAATACTGTGAACGGCCGCTGTGCGGACTTGGCGACAGAGCGACTACGAATACTGTTGAAGTTGAAAGGATACTTTGAAAATATTGCGGTAGTGGAACTTTGAGGAAGTTCGTTGCGCTGACTATCTTTGAGGTTGTTTAACAATTTATGGGGCGTGAATAAATGTTTTATTACTGTGTTAAAACTACTGTAATACTTTTCATTCAGGCGCTGTCAGTTGAGACTGATTATCTCTTAGCTGCCAGTGGTATATTTTGATTTCTATATTTAGAATTTGTTTTTCTTTTTACTTTATTTATATTGTCTTATGGAGTTTTTTTTTCAGTTTCTTCTCCATAGAGATCTAAGCCTAGAAAATAATTTGCAATTAACATCATTTTTTTGATAATTCAAAAGTAAAATTATGTAAATTATTTATTTGAAATAGATGCTTTGAATCTTGAATCAACTTCTATTGTATTTTAAATTATAATTTTTATTTCCAAACATTTTGTTTGATTCAAACCCCTTAGAGATTTGAATTAAAATAGATATACGGCTATCATCAACACAAAAACTCAATCCATCAAAGTTACAACTGAAAGCAATAAAATATATCGCTCTCAGTGTCCCGGTTCGAACACGGTTCTGTCGCAATGCGTGTCCGGTGTCCCGCGAGACTGTTTTACCGTATAGTCCCGAGGTACACAAGTAGTTGGTAGTGTTGCTACCCCCAGTTTGATAGAGCCAATCTAACGTGTTTTGGTGAGGTTAAACAAATAAGGTGTGTTTTAGTTGGTTTGTAGAACGTATGGAAAACTACGAGTAGATTAACTGATAACTGTTCATGAATCACGCATAGAAATATGGTGACAGAATTTAATAACGCAGTAGAATTTAATATTTTAGGCAAATGACGCATGTCAGAAAAAATACAATAGATAAGAACGTTTTCGTATTTCGTGGAGATTTTATTGAGTTTCGTGTCCGCTCTTTTCCTTCTAAAACAACCTTTGTGAATTTATTATTCCAAAGCCTTGAGAATCGACGCTGAGTTACTAGTCTGCATTAAAATTGTATAATTTAAGTCCTCCCAACCAGTTTCATCATCGAAACACCAGACGTACGGCATTGCAACACCGCTATATTGTGGAAGTTCCACCCAAACGAACAAAACGTTTTGGGAACACATTCATTGTGCGTACAGCTATGGTGTGGAACTCCCTGCCGGACACCTAGGGGTCTTTAAGTTATAAGTGAATAGGTAAGCGTGCTTGATCTTCGGCCACATTATCGCTTACAATCTCACCTGATTGTAAGCGATAATGTGGCCGACGATGGAGCACGCTTACCTAAAAATAACCTATTCACTCTTGGCTTACAGACCCCACACACACACACTCCCACATCATTGCTTACCGTAAGTTGAGATAGTGGTCAAACGCGAGCCTGATAATAATAAAAAAAAGTTACGTAACGCACTCCAGCACCCTTGTCAAAAATTGCTGCAGAACACCGTGTGATTTTAGTCAGTCTGTATGAGTCTCACAGATCACTGCACCCGCCCCATGGTGGAGAAAATCCACGAAAAAAAAGAAATAGCAGTAATAATTAGTAAGTGAAAAAATAATTAGTAAATTAAGATCTTGATTTTAAAACATTCAGCTGAGCATATGGTTATTTAAAGGATATTAACCAGTGCTTGACTGCGATCTCATTTGATGGCAAACAGTGATGCAATCGTTGATGGTAAATCGCACTAGTTTATTAACAGCCTATTCACTCTAGCCTTGAAGACAGCTAAATTATAATCGGACGGGAAGACCGCGGTAGGCAAATTGTTCCAGTATTTCGTTGTACTTACTTGGTTTAAACGACAAGGCAAAATACTTAGTCCGGAACGTAGAGGTTTCAACAACGTAAGGGTGGATACTCGTCGTACGTCAGGTTGTCCGATGGTGATGAGATGGCGGAATCAAGTCATGCAATTCCCGCGCACACTCTCCAAAATGCATCTTGACACAAAATGACGATTATAAATGTACAATTCCGATCCGAGAGACAGGCTATGAGCGTACGAATGTCTCACTTTAGGCAGTCTCCAAGTGGGGTGAAGCCAATCTGGTGGGATTCAACGCCACCAAACCACAAAAGTGTCTGTTCACCACTAAAAGGAACCCGTTCACTTTGGCTTCTGCTTTTCAGAATGTATCCCTAAAGTACACCGACCACCTTCAGCTCTTGGGAGTTGAAATTTCCCCAGACCTTAACTTTGGGCGGTTCATTGAGTCCAAAACCAAGGTAACTGTTTGCAAGATCGCCAGGAAACTCGGCGATCTTGCAAAGGTCTAGCGGTACTTCACACCGGGACAGCTTTTATTGTTATACAAAGCACAAGTCCGTTCGTGTGCAGTACTGCGGCCACATATGGGCTGGTGCCACAAAATGACACCTAACAGCTTTAGATTCGGTGTAAAGGTGTGCGTAGAGGCTAGTTGGTGATCCAGATCTGGTTAAGTCCAATCTACAAAGCCTTGAGCACAGGCGTAGGGTAGGCAGCCTTTCGGTGTTTTACAGGATGCATTTTGGAGTGTGCGTGGGAATTACATGACTTGATTCCACCATCTCATTCCTACCATCGGACAACCCGACGAATGGCGAGTATCCACCCTTACGTTATTGAAACCTCTACGGTCCGGACCAAGCGTTTCACCTCGTCGTTTATACCGCGTACATTAAGAGACTGGAACAACTTGCCTGCTGCAGTCTTCCCGTCCGATTATAATTAGGTGTCTTCAAGGTGAGAGTGAATAGGCTCTTAATAAACTAGTGCGCCTCATCATTAACGATTATCGATATCGTCATCGGAAACGCAAGCGGCGCCCTACCGCTTGGACACGATCGTCGGTAGAGGGGATGCAGCGAGGACTGGAGGGAAGCCTGAGAAGTGCGGCATTCTACCTCGGACAGCCTCGGCATACGCTTAGTACCAACGCACGTGTTTGTTTCCTTTTGTAAAACCGTTATCAAAATAAAATTATTCTGATTCAAATTATCTTTTGTTCGAGTACCCATGTCAGTGCCCACACCTACCAAGAACTATGTCGGAACGTATGAAGACCCGATGTTTCGCATCTCGGCCACCCTTGATGCGACATCAGAAGTGGGATACACTCGAACTAAAGAAACTCAAGAAATATTGCAGAATGAAGCCATGACGTCACGGTGCAACGAGAATTTACTCCGCACGCTGCTGGCTGCTCAAAACCAGAATATGATGTCCCTGATAGAATCCATCAAGGGCCCGGCAAGTACCAAGCGTATTTCTTTGCCTGAATTTGATCCAGATAAGCCGGATGCAGACGCACGTGCCCGGCATACGACAGCGGATCTGTACCTATCTGAGGTACCGCTTCAAGGAAGTGCCTTGATCATCACCTTGGGCAAGGCAACCAATGTTACCACTTGAGACCAAAGAAGAAGTTCTTCAAGACCAAAGCAGCCTTCGGACGTCGTCTGTTCCTGATGCCATAAAGCAACAATGGAGGTACGGCTGGAGGCCCGAGGAGTTCTGGGGCAGCGTCTGCGGCAGCAAAGCGCAACGAGACGTGTTGAAGTTTGCTATGTTGGCAATCCCAGCAGTACGCTGATGAATCTGGTGAGTCATATCCATTTTATTATGATTTTGGTGTCGAATAGGCTCTCATCAAAGATTTTGTTGCGTCAAAACTTAGTGGCAAGCTTAGTGTAAATAACATTGTGATAGGTATCGAACTATCGACCATATTAGTTTGCAAAGTACCCTACAAATTTTATCTGAGGTTATGATTAACGACTGGGGCTGAGTGTTGTCTCTCTTTAACTTTAAAGTCTGTAATCACTATTTCACGGCAAATGTAAACACTGTTATTACATTGAAGGGATAGGTTTTGTGTGTTCAGATTACTTGCGTAGTTTAATTGAGATTTTATTTCATGCTTTGCCCAACATCAGATCTATTTGCGAAGTGATATTTAGGCCGTGGAATATTGGTGCAAGGATTCAGTTCAAATAGTAAAAATTGCTAAAGTTCACGACGTAAACAATTGTAATCACAACTACCCTCATTAGATGCAGTACCGTTTCGATTTTTTTATGACAGTGATAATTCCTCCATAGATAATTTTGACGTTATTGACACTGACGTGTGACGTGTGTCGGTATGCTACTCGTACAAACGCGTGTTGCAAAAAGTAAACTTATCCGTTTAATTGACTCTTATTTGACTGTATAAAGACGACCATAGCGGCCTGGCGCGGAAAAATTAAAAATAATGCGTGAGCGGGTAGATGAATGGTTGCGTGCAAATATTATTCGACCGAGTAATTCGGTGTTTGTTAGTTTAGCTCTTTTGACTTAAAAACTCGACCGGTCAGATATAATGAGCAAAGATTACTGTGAACTAAATAACAATGTGCCTAACCGGTATACCACTTATCTTAGACAAAATAACTCGTTTACATAGTGCGCGTTATTTTACAAAATTAGATTGTGTATCAGGCTTTCAGTAGTGTTTATGATAGCGGATAGCCGGTACAAACATTTGACCATGCCAATCGGTTTCGAAATGCAATCCGAGTTTTCCAACGGACGATTGATAACGTTTTAGGCGGATCGGTAAATACCTACATCGTAGTTTGAGTTGTCGATATTTTGATTATTTTGAAAACTATTGAGATCGCGATCACTTCGACTGAAGCCGGATTAACGTTAGATATGAAACAGTGGTCGTTTTCGATAATGCAATTCAAGTTGCTAGGCTTAATCCGTGGCGGATATTGCCATTAGGGTGTGGCTAGATCCTAGGCGGGTGATGCCAAGTAAGGAGGCTAGATCCAAGGCGGGTAAAACCATAGGATATGGCTGAATCCAAAGCGGATAATGTCTTGTAATAGTGCCGCGTGTGACCTCTTGTGACGAAATCATTTCTCATCGATTTTAGTGGCGCGTTCTCTATCGTTAAATAACAGATGATGATGCGTTGCGCAATATAGTGTAGGTTTGATCTGACGAAGGCAAAACTCGATAAATTTTCGGTAGGTGACTTTGTTTCGATTATGAACAAGGGGCGTAATTAAACCTAGTTAGACTCAAAATTTAAAGGACCGTGTGAAGTAATAGAGAGAGAAAGAAAATCAGCGCATAACTGATAAAATTGGGGTAGAGTAAAGTAGTAGAGATGAGATTATTAAGTTTACATGATGATCGGACTATACCAGATTTGATTTGTAGCCGTAGCTTAATAGAAATCGGTATCTAGTGGTCACAGTAGTCCGTGAGTACGCGGTATTGCGATCAAACCTGGGACGTAATGTGGGAAACCATTAAGTCGTGAGAGACTTGGCAATCCTGGAAGGATGCGCAGGAATGGTTGAGTGACTAGAGGTTACTGGGCTATTAGTAGCCAGAGATCACGTGCAGAGATTAATGATTAGTGTTTTGGATTAGTTTGATTGATTGATTTCGTGGTGAAGTTACCATGATAATTAATTCACGGTTATGCTTTGAAATTTCTGATTATTGATTTTGATATTGAAACGATGTAGAAATTTTGATGTTAATTTATTTTCTTTAATTGAACTTACTTAGCAGTACTATGAACAGTAGTGAGAATTAGTAGGTTAGTTAAAAGAAATTTAGAGTTTCGATACATCTCGAGTTTTGTTGAACCTTCATAATTTACGGTTGGCGCAGTGGTTGAGCGATTGACTGCTGCGCTGCGCGTTGCGGGTTCGATTCCCGCAGGGGGCAGAAGTTCTTATGGCCTACAGAGAGAGGGATACTAAAACATGAGGTTCCGGTTGAATTAGATGTATAGGAGGTAGGTGGGGAAAGTGATCATGGCACTATTTAATCACTGCTGCTTTAGAATTAAGGAACGATTAGTGAGTTATCCTCGTTTACGTTGGTGCGTAAATGAGATGAGTCGTTGTAGCGACGCCTGTAGTGAGTTATCCTCGTTTACGTTGGTGCGTAAACGAGATGAGTCGTTGTAGCGACGCCTGTAGTGAGTTATCCTCGTTTACGTTGGTGCGTAAACGAGATGAGTCGTTGTAGCGACGCCTGTAGTGAGTTATCCTCGTTTACGTTGGTGCGTAAACGAGATGAGTCGTTGTAGCGACGCCTGTAGTGAGTTATCCTCGTTTACGTTGGTGCGTAAACGAGATGAGTCGTTGTAGCGACGCCTGTAGTGTGTTATCCTCGTTTACGTTGGTGCGTAAACGAGATGAGTCGTTGATGCGACGCCTGTATTGAGTTATCCTCGTTTACGTTGGTGCGTAAACGAGATGAGTGACCGCCGATGATGATGTGACAGAGGTTAATTTAGATGAGATTAGATGAGAGTTAATTTAGAGAGCAAGCGACACAGAATATTGAGAAAAATGCAAATTATGATAAAAATCGATTTGATTTAAAAAGGCTCACGTTTCTAAGTTGGCTATTAATGATTGTTTTGATTGAAAATGAGGAAAGAAATCAAACAAAATTAGATCCTAAATTCAAAGGTCCATTTAAGATTATTGATGTGTTAGACGGGGATAGATACCTACCAAGGGCGCTTGACTCTAAGCGAACTTACAAAAACTCCATGATCGTGTGAGGAAGATTCCCGATCACCAAGTTTCTCGAGAATTGGATGTCATAGTTGATGACAGTGGTAGTGAAACCAAATCTGATTAAAAATGGCTTGTATACTCATACTCGAAACTCTAGACCGCACCTCATGAGTAACATGAGGCGATGGGTCTGTAACGAATCGTTGGTGCGATTCGGGTCTGTGTTGGTGCACAGAATGTAGGGAAAGTTAATGAGTTGAGTATGCTTTGCTTATGAATTATGGTACAGAAACAGAATTGTTAGAATTACCTTGTTTATTCCTTTTAACTTGGTGGTCGGATCTTTTCTAGTGAATTATATTGTGCAGGGAGCACTGTGTACGTAAGCTTAATTACGAAGCATTTTAAGGTGTGGAAGTTGATTATTGTACTTAGATTTAGAAGAAATAAAGTACTAATGAGAATCAGCCACCTTTGTGTCTATTGGCAGGATAGCCGAGCTAGTTTACTCTCTGAGCATATTTTGTCCCCAGGTACTACACCCGAGGACGGGTGCTAGTCAGGGATGGCCGTGTCGTGGATTGATGGCGCAACGGTGTAAAGGACAGCGCCATCTAACAATTAGTTCCGTAAACTAATAATATCGTCATCGGAAACGCAAGCGGCGCCCTACCGCTTGGACACGATCGTCGGTAGAGGGGATGCAGCGAGGACTGGAGGGAAGCCTGAGAAGTGCGGCATTCTACCTCGGACAGCCTCGGCATACGCTTAGTACCAACGCACGTGTTTGTTTCCTTTTGTAAAACCGTTATCAAAATAAAATTATTCTGATTCAAATTATCTTTCGTTCGAGTACCCATGTCAGTGCCCACACCTACCAAGAACTATGTCGGAACGTATGAAGACCCGATGTTTCGCATCTCGGCCACCCTTGATGCGACATATTTATACTAGCTTTTGCCCGCGGCTTCGCTCCCGTCAACTGACTACTCTACCCAACTCTACCCTGCCCTACCCTACTCTACTGTACCCTACTACTCTACCCAAATCTACCCTGCCCTACCCTATTCTACTGTACCCCACTCTACCCCACTCTACCCTACTCTACCCTACTCTACCCTACTCTACCTTACTCTACCCTACTCTACCCTACTCTTCCCTACTCTACCCTACTCTACCCTACTCTACCCTACTCTACCCTACTCTACCCTACTCTACCCTACTCTTCCCTACTCTACCCTACTCTACCCTACTCTACCCTACTCTACCCTACTCTACCCTACCGCCATTTATTGAATTCATTTGTTACAAAAAATGTGATACATGAAGAACCGCTCGACCGATTTTGTGCAAACTTCACATAAACCATCTACTAAATAGTCCGAACAAAGCCTAAACATTTGGGTTTGGATAGGTGAGCCCGTTCTTGAGTTATAAAATTACAATGAAAAGTGGCATTGATTTTTATATATATTGATTATGTCAATAATAAAAGGTTTCGGTAGTTTTGTGCACTCGATATTAAAACTGAAGCCTACAAAAACAATGGAAACCATTAAAAATTATGACTAGTCCTAAAAAAATCCGCATTTCATCAGTAAATTTGACTACACATAAACAAGTAACGCCACACTAAAACACATACTCCACATTAATATTCGTAAAAATATAATAACTCGGAATGGTACATAAAACACAGTTATGAAGATTTTAATGGTTTAATCACATAGCCGGTTTTCCATCTATGTATATTTTGATAATAATGATGATAGATCAGATAATTTTAGCCACCTGTGTGTGTTTTTGAATTGTAGATGAGCTTAATTTTACGGTACTGTGTTAGCTCTGAAGACAAGCGTGTTACCTTTGCTAGATCTAGGGACTCATTGGACAATGGCGCGACTGATAACCTGGCTAGTAGTAATCTAGTGCGGTGGTGTTCGGACCCGAACTAATCATGCCAATGCCCTTTGGTCAGCTGCGTGAATACACCCACACACAAGTGGGAAGCTTGTAGTCCTCGACATTAGAATGCAGGTAGGCCAAGGAGGCCATACTATATCCAAATAAAACTCTAACCTAGCTTGGTAGCGGGGACCAGCACCATACACTGCTCACTAAATAAACACTTCCACACATTAGGCAACATACACAGTCCCCTATGCAGAGAATACGCAATGACGGAAGAAACCATCGCGCATAATGCTCCTTGAGTGTCCGGGTGTAACAGAAAAACAAGTACTTAAAAGTACAGAAAAATAAAGCTCACCAAATTCCGTCAAAGATGCCTTAAAAAAACCGGTAGATCTAATCTATTTTTTAAAAAAAATAATAAATATATTTTTGTAAAATCATCTAATGACATCCCCCGCTCTTGGGCGGAGCGCAAGATAGTGTCAGACTTTTACTGACTAAAAACCCACTCCTGTTCCTTCTTTGCCATTTTTTCCAGGGCCCCGGGGATCTCTTTCGCATTACCCATGGCCCCAGTAGGCTTCGACCCTGCTGGGCCCCTATGGTTTCTAGAGAGAGGTGGAGTGGCTAGAAAAAAGCCCTGTAAATGGCCGTCATGGCTCACGCACTATGATCCATCATGGACTAAGTGCGGAAACCAAACTCAAATAGATAGATAGTCAATAAATGTCTGAAACTCACACTCGCTCTACCCAGAGAAGTTATTTGCTGATTTGTCATTAAAAAAAAGGAGTCGACTGCTGCAGGCATGATGATGATGACTTTATTTAATTGTTTTTACGTTCTCAGTGAACGACAATCAGATCCATATCATTTTATTTTTTCTGACAATTTCTGGTCCATCTGCAAACCGCAGTCGAAATATTCGCAATTTCCCCTTTTATATCACTACAACGTAATCATCAAACCAGTTACGAACGCGTTTTAATAAGTAATACCGGGTACCAAGTTTTTAGTATTGTGAGAATAAAATTTTGTTTAACGAGGTCTCTGGGCTCCGAGGAAAATGGGCCATTTGATCCACGAATAATGGGTCCACAGCAACAGACGTTACATCAATGTGGTATAAAGATGCTGCTGGTGAAGAACTAAGAAAGTGGATATGGTATTCTTTACAGCATTATGATAAACTAGTTTTTGACAACAGCTACATCTATGCGAAAGTCATAAATGATCTCACTGGAGAGTACAACTGGAATGAGAAGTATCTAGTTGTAAATATGAGGAGTCATAAAAAAGGTTTGATTTATTATTTGAACAGCTTCTGCCAGCAACCACGCAAACAAAGTCACGCGCACAGCTAGTAAGGAATATGCATGCAATTTCTTTTTTGCTAAATTAAATACTTTTTAGCTCTGTTAAACAAATATGAAAAAAAAAATATCTTCATCAACAACGCTTCAAAGCTGCTATCATGAAAGAGTCGTTCGACATGGTCTTTGAGGTCATAAACCTTGACACACCCGTACGGCCGTCATAAAAAACGGTCTCCTGGCAAGGGAGACAGATATATTTGTTTTAAATTGTTAAATCTCATTTGGTTTCCTACCATTTTTGATAAACTGGTTAGTTAAACAAACATTTTTTTTATGCAAATTCCTTATAATTGATTTCGACAGGCCACAAATTTAGACTAGTTTCTTGGACTTTCTGATTGGAAAATAGCCGGTACAAATTGAGATTTGACTTTATCTTGTATGAAAGATTCTAATGTTGGAGAAGATTGATTGGTGCTCTCATACATAAGAGCTACGGCTTTTTCCTTCGCCGTTATTTAAGGAAAAAATATAATATTTTCTCCTAACCATGCAACTTTTTTGTACGAAAAACACACTCTCTCTCTTCGAGCTAGTCAATTTACAACATAAATTACACACATTAGCATCGCTTTGTCATATTACAAAATAATGAAAATAATGTGCAGACCGGAGAGTTTTTACCGTCTATTTTAGTCAGAAAACGGCTTAAAAAACATTACAAAGAGCAGTTTGGGGTTGACTACAGTAAAAACATATTGTATTCATGTCGAAATTAAAAATTAAAAAATGAAGTTCGTGGCTGTGTTTTGGGATGTTTTGTAAAGTTTGACGTTTTAGGAATGTGAAAGTTTGTAATTTTTTTTCTCTTAATAATGTAGTAAGTAATGTTTAATGACTGAATGATTTTTACTTACTAATTTTATCCAGTACAGAGGTAAAATATAGTTGAACTTATAATCATTCTGAAAATTTTTTTGCTACATAAAATAGTTATACAAGTTATCAAAAAACTTAAATAACTATTTATACTATATACTAATATTTACATATATAAAATAGAGACTTTTAATAAAATAATTATAAAAAAGCATCAAAAAAGTCTTCTTCGTCGCTGTTGACTGTAAGTGTGCCAAAAAGTCTGGTAGCATTGCCACGTGGTATGGCAATGCTGAATGCTGGCTTAGGTAAAAGCCAGCTCTCCGGTCACGCGAAGTGTCAATTAAGCGCAAAATCTTAAGACACATTTTATTTTTTTTAAATATCAAGTATAGTATACAAGTTGGATGTAAAGTGTCAACTTTTACATACCTTGCGACTTAAAGTACCGTATCTAAATCAGTATAATTTAACGTAACCGACTCAAAATGCTACTTTTAAAACTTTATTGCAACAGAATACGTACCTTCCTATAAGCGAAACACATTTAAAAATTTCCTCTTTAACCCTCGCTGTTCGCAATGAGACTGCCTGTTAATGTCCTTATGATAGTCTATAAAAAAACAGGTCTTAAGATGTTAGTTTAATGTTTCGAGATGGCCATTACAAGGTAGTGAATCGGAATGTGTGAAGATTTTCTAGTTGCAAAGCGAAGGAATTTAGTATCGCGGAAACAGTTAAATGATTGTGATAATTTAAGTTTTTACTGCTATTTGGTTTTGTTTTTTGAGGGTGGAAAAATGTCCAAGAATTTTCGGGCTGCGAAATTGCTCGAAAGAGACACCGCGGCCTTGATACGCAAAGGTCAACTGAAGGAACATGTGTAGGCGTCAGTAAGAGTCTAACACTCTCTCTCACTCCACCCAGAGCGCGAAAAGTTTTTCCACCCTCAAAAAACAAAACAAAATAGCAGTAAAAACTTTTAAATTACCACAATCATTTAACTGTATCAATTCTCTTGGTACAGGCCATGGTCCGAAGCGAGGAGGAGTGGCAGGTGGTCGCCTTCTTCTGCGAAGCAGTAATGCTAGCAAAGGAGGCGACCGATCGCGTGAGGCAACGGTCTTCACGCCTCAACCACCGCCGGGATTCCGATCCTGATTTCCGGCCACCGTAGGCGCGGGCTTGCGGACGGCGAGCAATAGGTAGCTCGCCGTACGACCGTGTGGTAACTGTCCGGACCGAGCCCAAGTCGTCAACGGCGCATCGCCACATTAACCGGGTTTGTACTTCTCACATCCAACTCCTACAGCCTTTATCAGGTCAAGGTGGTGGGCGAGATCCCAACGCTGCACCTTTCGGTAAATAGTCACCACTTCAGAACCATTTGCTACTTATTTTTGGCATTTCTTAAGGCAATATTGGTTCCCCCGGCGTCGGGAGTCGCAGGACGACTACTAGTCCGTAACCGCGGGTTCGCGAACGTCGAGCCATAGGTAACGCCGTCCACCAAGCACCAAGTCCAGGTCGATGGCGCATTGGGTTCCACGCGCCTCAAAGATCTCTATAAAATTTATAGGGCCAATTAGGGCCGACGCCTGCCAGGGCTGTGTATAGTTCAAAGAAGTCACCACAACCCTCGCAATAAAAAGCGACTGAAGGAACAGAGTAGGTTAGTCTGTAAAAGTCTGACACTCCCTTTCGCTCCACCCAAAGCGAAAGAAGTAATTTAATAATTTCCCAAGTAAAAAAAAAACAGGGCAATATAGGTCCTTAGCCAGACAATATTGCAGCAGACTAAGGCTTAGATGATGTGACTACCTTTACTCTTGTTAAAAGGATTGGTTCAAACTAGCAGAATAGAGAGGCTAATTTCGGAATTAGGTTAAATAAATGTTGCTGACCTTGATTCACCAGCAGATCTCTTTGATTCTGATTCGATTACCCAGGTACACTTCGAGCATAGTTCTCTCAATTCAGTCTTCATTTGTAATGCCCTAACTACTGATTGTTTAAACACACGAAGGTATAAATCTCAAAACGATCACAAGGTTTTTAAGAATGAAATCTTATATTGTAAAATCTTTTAATTAGTATTATATACTTTTTTTATTATTTTATATCTTTTTTTCTTTTCTTTATTATTATTATTTTTAGTTTTTCTTTTTTTTCTTGTTTTTATCTTTTATTATTATTATTTTTTATTAATTTTCTTTTTTTTTAATTTTAAGTTCCTATTGTAATTTTATTATTGGTTTACAATAAAGAATATATCTATCTATCTATCTTTTGGACAACACCATGATGCTATCCATCTGTCTACATCCACATTACAGACTCCCCAAATCAAAAAACAAAAATGTAAAATTGTAAGCATCGTCAGAGAAAATTTCAATTTCTCCCCACTTTCATGACACCTATTACCCTTAATTGATTCCAACTAAGAACCAAGTCGCGAAGTTATAAAATAAAATGCAAAAGTACACTTACATTTTTCCTTTCGTTCGAACAGTTTCAAAGAATTATGTAGGAACTAGTTCTGCGATATTGTAAAAGGAACTTCGCAGTTGATGTTTTCAGGTCGGGACGGTGGTTTGCGGCCTGACAGTCTGTTATCACCGCAGTGAGTGCAAGTTCTAAGGAATATTCGCGTTTAGAATTTATTATTGCTCGTGTTCTTTTGTCCCTCTTTGTGTAGGAATTCAGTATAGTCTGCTTTTTTCTTAGGAGAGAATCTTTCGTGAAGAATTGATGCATGACAAAAATGCCGTAGCATATTTCCAAAAAAAAATTGGTAGTTTTTTTTTTTGTGTAGTTGTTGCTTCGATCTCCGGATCCCCGATTATAATTTATGTTCTTTCAAGGCTAGTCTGAAAAAAACTCTTAATAAACTAGCGCGCTTTATGCTTTATCATCAACGATTGCAATACTGTTTACCATCAGATGAGATCGCGGTCAATCATTAGTCAATTTTATAATTAACAAAAAAGAAACAGCTCAAACACGTCCATTACTGACTTAGGCCTACCCTAAGTGTGATCACATCACTCTCGCGGCTTCAAAATCTTCAAGGCTTTTGTTATTTACGTAGAGAATCATCAAATAACTCCTAATACTCTGGGTCGAGCGAGAGGGAGGGTTTTTTTTTTTTTTAGGTGGGAAAATCAAAAACCCACTCCTGTTCCTTCGTTGCCCTCGTCCCAGGGCCCCGGTTTCGTTGCGAGAGCAAGGGTTTTTTTTTAAGGTGGGAAAATCATCTAATGACAAATCGCGCACTTGGGCGGAGCGAGAGATAGTGTCAGACTTTTACTGACTAAAAACCCACTCCTGTTCCTTCGTTGCCTTCGTCCCAGGGCCCCGGGTTTCGTTTTCAAACAACCCATGGCCCCAGTAGGCTTCGACCCTGCTGGGCCCCTACGGTTGCTGACATCTTCTTGAGGCGCGCGTGGAACAGTACGCCGTCGACGACTTGGGCCCGGTCCGGACGGTTACCGGACGTTCGGACGGCGAGCCACCCATTGCTCGCCGTCCGCAAGCCCGCGCCTACGGTGGTCGGAAATCGGGATCGGAATCCTGGCGACGGTTAGGGCGTGAAGACCTTTGCCTCACGCGATCGACCGCCTCCTTTGCTAGCATTACTGCTTCGCAGAAGGAGGCGACCGCCTGCCACTCCTCCTCGCTCCAGACCATGGCCTGTACCAAAGCCCGGCGCGAGAGAGCGCTGCCACCGATCGCCCCCACGAGGACACGGCGGTGCTCTGCCAAGGCGGGGCACACCTCTACCGTGTGCTCCACCGTGTCCTCCGGGCGGTAAACACAATGGTGGCAATGGGCATTTCTTCTGCACGAATCCGGTGCAGGAACCACCCGAAGGCCTACCCCAAGTGTGATCACATTACTCTCACGGCTTCAAAATCTTCAAGGCTTTTGTTATTTACGTAGAGAATCATCAAATAACTCCTACTTCTCTGGGTGGAACGAGAGGGAGGGTCAGACTTTTTTTTTACTAACTAAACCCCACCTGTGTTTCTTACACTCTATTAATTTTAAGTTCCTAATGTAATTTGTATTTTTGGTGTACAATAAAGAATATATCTATCTATCTATCTATTTTCAGTTGCCCTTTGTGGTTCTTTTTTTTATTCTTGATAGGTTCGCGCTTGACCGCTATCTCACCTGATGGAAAGCGACAATGTGGTCGACGATGGAGCGCGCTTACCTAGAAGTAACCTATTCACTCTTAACTTAAAGATTCCCGGCAAGGAATTCCACTCCTTAGCTGTACGCACAATGAATGTGTCCCAAAACGTTTTGTGCGTATAGGTGGGATGTCCACCATGTACCGATGGCGCATTGCCGTACGCCATAGGTTCAGAGCCATAGCAACTCTTTCAAACAATCCGCAGCCCTATCTACAACGCTCTTAAGATGTAAAGTAGGTATTGTTAGACCTTTAATAAAAAAAGTTAAATAATATTTTCGCACTCTAATGAAAAATATACTGCAAAAGCTTATTTAATCATTGTCGCTTCTCTTGATTACTTTCACTAAAACGCGAAAGAGCGAACCACTCAAATTACATTTTTAAGGTTGAATAAAAAATATTATAAGCACTTAATGGATGCCATCTTGTATTTGGTTTCAAGAATTTTTCCAGCCATGATTCCATTAGTTATAATAATTGTTTTCAGTCCAATTACTGCTGTAATTTGAAATTATTGTTTTTTTCTTTTAATCTTAGTTCTTTTCGTCGAAATTATAGAAGCTATTGGGTTAATTTATGCGTAATTTATTTTTAAATTAGGTTATATTTAAGGGTACTTAAAGTTTTCAATGCAAAGTAAGAAAAATGTTAAAGGGCATTACATAAAAGAATATTGTACATTGAAAAGAGTGAAGCTCAATAGATGGAAGTGAATTATCTGAATTTGTGTAGGTGTTTGTACAGATAAAAGCTTTTGTAACTTATTACGTGTGTTTATTTTCCAGGAATAAAGTTTAGAAGTTTGAGGCCGAATAAAGTATTACTAGGATTTTCCATTAGGAAATTCTCAGTAGAAGCCTCGGGCCTAGATTTGTGACCGATTGCTGGCAATAATTTCTTTCCCTATAATGTTTGCAGAATACTGTGTCCAAAAACCCCATTGGTAGCAGTGGGCTGTTTGGTTTTTTCTCGAGTTAAAATATCTCAATTTGAACCTAAGTGTTCACATTCGGTTCTAAAATTTTGTGGGAAATCACGTGTCGGTCCACGTCTCACATCCATCGGATTCCCGCGACCCCTACCAGGTCATTAGTCCATCTTGTCATCAACGGTGCGTCTAGGTAAGCGGTCGCCATTCTAGAGTAGGTCTTTATGGCCCCATCTACCATCTGTTCTGTGAGCGTAAATGAGCTGTTACAAATATTTATCAGACTAATTTTCTTCTTAGTATTCGTGGTCATGGATTGTCTCGTCAAGTCATCGGTCCACCTTGTAGGAGGCCTTCCGATACGTGGTCGCAACACCAGAACCTTTCATTCCCATCGACCATCTGCTTTGCGTGCAATGTGCCCTGTCCATTGCCACTTAAGTTTAGAGATTCTTCGAGCTATGTCGGCAACCTTGGTTCTCCTGCGGATATCTACATTTCTGATGTGATCATGCGAGGAAACTCCGAGCATAGCCCTTTCCATTACTCTTTAGATGACTTTATGTCTTCTGATGAGGCCCATTGTAAGCGACCACGTTTCGGAGCCATATGTCATCACTGGCAACACGCACTGGTCATAGACTTTCATCTTGAGACACTGTGGTATATTGGACGAGAAGATACCGCAAAGAAACCTACCCAATTGTACCGTCTATCCCAGGTAAATGTAGTCATCCACAACTTCAAGTCCCCGGTCTTGATAGGAGTGGGTTCTACATGGATGTTAACCATGACTTTGGTTTTGTCCATGTTCATCTTTCCATAGACATATTTCTATTAATATTAAAATCCACATTAATAAACCACTTTGTTACATTAAATTACCCTTGTTTGAAAGCTAAAATTATTCAATTTATAGGTCAGTAACCTAGGTCAGTGTCCTGATATTTGCTTGATCGATTAAATTTACCGCATGTGACTGCTGCAAATAGATCTGTGTCTCAAGATCCGACAAACATGGCCATACAGACAATCCTTTAAATGGATTGTTCAACTACACGACTATATTAGTTATGTTAGTATAAGTTAGCTTTTTGCGGAAATGATTAATGAAAGGTTTTGGATTATCACGTTTTTGATTAAGTAATTAACGATTAATTAAATGATGAGCATTTTAAATATTATGTATAATAATTTATTATGTAAATAAATATTATGAATAATAGGCTATTACATGATATGCATTTGGTGTTTTGTAAAATCCGAAATTATGACAGAACAAAGTGATTGGCACTTTGTTCAATGTTTTGTGTTTTGTTAATTTCTGATTGATTTAGAAGTACCCTTTGTCGAAATTAGTAATATTCATTTTTGTTTCTTTCAGTTCTGTATTTTTTATAATATTATTCTATTTATAACCTTTTTTATATGAAATCATAGAAAAGTCGTGTTATTTTGGAATAAGAGCTCATAATCTCACATTCCAAAATAATACGACTTTTCTTAGATTCGTAGATCGTGAAAACAATGCAGAGTCGCAGAGCGACTTCCAGTCATCGTAGGCGTGGACCGGACGGCGGACAATAGTTAACTCGCAGTCGGATTAGGACCAAGCCTCAAAGATTTAGATGAAATTGTGAAATAGCACATAGAATACTTTTTATCCCAGAAGAATATTCTATTTTGGTGATAAGTCGCTGGGAGAAGTTAGTTTTGAGCAGAATTATTTTGGTCAATGTATTGCGTTGTACAATGTGCGTTTCTAAATAAAATAGGTGTGTATTAATTACAATATAATGTACATACGAGTGTTTCTTTCCATTGAATCCGAAACAGGTACCTTCCGAAACACCTATGTCCGATGAAGACCTGCGTCAGAGGACGCTGTAGTGCCCTTTTTAGCCTTTCTTTAAAGAGGAGATTTGCTGTCGCGATTGTGATATGCTCAAGTTACTGTGACCCTGGAATGCAAAGGGCAATTAAAGGAATATAAGTGGGTTTTAGTCAGTAAACGCCTGACACTACCGGTCGCTTTACCCAGAGCGGGGGAGCATACGGTAGAGGTGTGCCCCGCCTGGGCAGAGCACCGCCGTGTCCTCGTGGGGGCGGTCGGTGGCAGTGATTTCTCGCGCCGGGCCTTGGTACAGGCCATGGTCCGGAGCGAGGAGGAGTGGCAGGCGGTTGCCTCCTTCTGCGAAGCAGTAATGCTAGCAAAGGAGGCGGCCGATCGCGTGAGGCAACGGTCTTCACGCCCCAACCGCCGCCGGGATTCTGATCCTGATTTCCGGCCACCGTAGACGCGGGCTTGCGGACGGCGAGCAATGGGTAGCCTGCCGTCCAACCGTCCGGTAACCGTCCGGACCGAGCAAAAGTCGTCGACGGCGCGTATTGTTCCACGCGCGCCTCAGGGAGATGTCAGCAAATCGTAAGGCCGAAGCCTACTGGGGCCATGGGTAGTGTGAAAACGAAACCCGGGGCCCTGGAACGAAGGCAACGAAGGAACAGGAGTGGGTTTTTAGTCAGTAAAACACTATCTCTCGCTCCGCCCAAGAGCGCGATTTGTCATAAGATGATTTTCCCACGTAAAAAAAAAAAAAAAACCTAGTATACTGTAAAAAAAAAACCAAATCTAAATGTAATGTAACGTTCGAACTTAAACTTTATGTGCCGATTCTATTCCTGAAATACTCTTCAGCAATTCTATTTGTAGCTCAACCCTTTCTATTACAAACTTACCAACATGCTGAGTATAATATTAGTAGTTCCCTATACAAACACCCTTTAATAATCCAACTATTGGTAACATCAGATAACCATCACGATTCAGCATTTAACCCGTCCCTAATATCCCATTCAGTACATTTGGAATATTTCAAAGCTATTCTTATACCTACTTGCACTGTCCCATTTCAAATGCTTGATTGATTGCCGGCGATTAGCGATTGCTTGACCGTCAATCCGTCGTCATGACAACTGACCTTCCACGTTAAAACCATTTTAAAAAGACCCTTTACTTCTTCACTAAACATTTGAATGCAGAACACTATTACAGCTCACATGCATTTGGTAGTTAGAATGAATTGACAAAAATGTAAAATGCGGTCAGACTTATCTCTATTTTGTTGCAGATAAGGTTGGAAGTCGATTGTACGATTGTTGATTTGAAATTAAAGCGAGTTCTACACGTGCGTTGATTGGCTCAGTTGACAGATAGGAAGATAAACGATCGCTGTCATTTGTCATTCGTGTCCCGAACGCCGCTGACGAGTTCTTGCACTCGCCATATTAAATGCATATTATAATGAGGAATTACGTACGTTGATTGATGATTTGCTTTGTGTACTGACTGTTTGATATCTAAGGAATATGGATTGTATTGTGCTGTGTATCAATTGGGTTGAAATTTCTTACTTTATCTGCGAATGCATGATCAGTCTTTATTTACAAATCTGGTGGTATTCAACACAGGCTGGGGAGTTGTTTGAGAGAGGTATCGGGCTCGTGGAACGCAAAAAGCAACTGAAGGAACACGGGCAGGTTTTAATGGGTAACACTTCCTCTCGCTCCACCTTAGGGGTTTTTTTTTTTAGGTGGGAAAATCATCTTATGACAAATCCCGCACTTGGGCGGAGCGGAAAATAGTGTCAGACTTTTACTGACTAAAAACCCACTCCTGTTCCTTCTTTGCCTTCGTCCCAGGGCCCCAGGTTTCACTTTCACACTGGGTGGGACAAGCCATTGGATGATTTTACATCTCAAAAAAACAAAACATTAAAACCCACTGCTCTCAAAATGGTTAAGTAAAACACTGTGAAGATACCAGCAAGTTCTAGCATCAGAAATTAGTAGGCATATAATAACCTTGCAGTGGGCCCACGTGGTAGATTATGGCCCATTTACTTTGCTAGAGAAAAGGCCTGACCCCCAGCACTGGGAAAATTTATGTTTATATATATATGGCTGCTTATCTGACACACACACACACACACACACACACACACACACTCACTTACACTTTGCGCATTGGAAGTGATTATAAATCTTGTGACTTCTGATTACCTGCAACCACTGCCCAAGATCTCAAGAGAGACAAGATATGGTCACTTAAGGCTATATACAGTTGATGGATAACCATCAACTAACCGACGACTTTCGTAATCTTGAGCTTTAAGTATGTTGCTGTTATGATTTCACCACAAACTTACCTTATCACTTTACCCGAATCATCATCATCACCATCATTTCAGCCGAAGGACGTCCACTGTTAGACATAGGCCTCCCCCAAGCGTCTTCACAACGACCGATCCTGTGCGTCTCGCATCCACCGCATTCCCGCAACTCTCACCAGGTCGTTGGTCAACCTTGTGGGAGGCCTTCTAACGCTGCGTTTTCCGGTGAGCGATCGCCACTCTAGAACCTTTCGGCCCCATCGACCATCCGTTCTACGAGCAAAGTGCCCTGCCCACTGCCACTTTAGTATGGCGATTCTTCGGGTTATGTCGGCGACCTTGGTTCTCCTGCGGATCTTCATCCCTTATGCGATCAGGCAAAGAAACTCCGAGCATAGTCCTTTCCATTGCCCTTTGGGTGACTGTAAGCCTTCTGATGAGGCCCATTGTAAGCGACCATGTTTCAGTGCCATATGTCATCACTGGCAACACGCACTGGTCATAGACATTCGTCTTGAGACACTGTGCTATGTTGGACGAGAAGAAACCGCGCAGCTTTCCGAACGCTGCCGAGTCGGATTCGATTACCCGACTGCAAAATCCAAATGAACTTAAATGAATTATTCCTACTGGGTATTTGCCTGCACTTATTTTTGCACAATATTTTATACTAAAGAACAAATACCACTAAAAATAAATCTTTCTCTGAAGACAGCATCAAAATTGATTATTAAATGAAGCAGCAATTAGCATTCCAAGTATTGGTTTGAAGAAGAGTGGGGGCATGGTGGGAATATCTTGCTACCTCTTTTGAGCATAAGTAACCTAATGGCTCGCAGAACAGATGGCCGTTGGGGCCGAAAGGTTCTGGAATGGCGACCACGTACCGGAAGACGTAGCGTTGGAAGGCCTCCTACAAGGTGGACCGATGACTTGGTGACGGTTGCGGGAGTCCGATGGATGCGAGACGCACAGGACCGTTCGCTGTGGCGACGCTTGGGGGAGGCCTATGTCCAGCAGTGGACGTCTTTCGGCTGAAATGATGATGATGATGATGAACCTAATGGCAGTGACGTCACATTTCAATATATGTATCCTTATTCAGTTATTTGACAGTTTCCCTTTCCACCAGATTTTAAAGTTTTGTGACTTGAATTTGAAAATTTATTTCTATTTGCGATTTTGTATAAAGTTACTTTTGATGCAAACAATTAAAAAAAATGAGTCAAGTGCCCAATTACTAAATTAACTTGGTCATCAAGTGCGTAAGTTAATTTACTGTTGGGTAAAAGATAACTGACGGTAATATCCGTATCCGTTGCCTTGTTGTTCCGTAGTACTTATTAATTCATTAAACCCCAAGCGTTCGCTCTCTCATTGTCTTTCTATTGTGTCTCTAAATACGGTATTCGAAAGGTTAATTTCTTCGACCAAATAATATTTTTACACCACCTGCTCGATAAAGCCCTTTTATATATCATACAACCATCACTTAAAGCAAGTCATTCTGTACCTAGGTAGATAATGTAGTATGGGCGATCCCAAGGGAATAATGAGATTTGAATTTAGAATGTCAAAAACCATTAGAAAAAAAAACACAAAGCGAATTAAAATGTACGTGCATCAAACAAATTTATTCAAAAATCAAACTGGCCACTAACAAAAAAAAAAGAATAAGATATGGTCACAGACGATTCTCTAAAAAAAAGTAATGAAAGCGCGGGAGCGTTATACAAAATTAAAACTATAGAAACTTATTAGTGAATTTTGCTTGTTTCAAATCTCAAAACATGTCGAGTGATAGTTTTTTTTTTCGGTGGGAATATCATCTTATGACATCCCGCGCTCTTGGGCGGAGCGGGAGATAGTGTCAGACTTTTACTGACTAAAAACCCACTCCTGTTCCTTCGTTGCCTTTCGTACCAGGGCCGAGTCTTTCTTTCAGAATCAGACCCTTGGCCCCAGTAGGTTTCGGCCCTGCTGGGCCCCTACGGTTTGCTGAGATCTCCTTGAGGAGCGCGTGGAACAGTACGCGCCGTCGACGACTTGGGTTCGGTCCGGACGGTTATCGAAAGGTCGGACGGCGAGCTACCGAATCCCGGCGGCGGTTGGGGCGTGAGGATCGTTGCCTCACGCGATCGGCCGCCTCCTTTGCTAGCATTACTGCTTCGCAGAAGGAGGCGACCCCCTGCCACTCCTCCTCGCTCCGGACCATGGCCTGTACCAAGGCCCGGCGCGAGAGATCGCAGCCGCCCATCGCCCCCACGAGGACACGGCATTGCTCTTCCCAAGCGGGGCACACCTCCATCGTGTGCTCCACCGTATCCTCCGGGCAGTCCACGCAATGGTGACACCCGGGCGTTTCTTCCGCACGGATCCGGTGCAAATATCGAGTGATAGTTAAGATTAACTTGCATACAATAGTTATATTTCTTTAACATATAGTTTGTTTAAGTAAATTGTTTTTAAATTATCTCACAGATGGTGTAAAAACTAAAGAATCCAATACGGGGATAAAGCTGTCTTTGTCTTGGGCGACTTGATCACTTTACTTAGATTTCTACATTAACTCCGTTGCAATGCTCGGGAGTTAATTAAATAAATCCCTCACTTGCGTTCGGGATTAATCTTAGCAACCTTCGTTTCGTTCGGAATTCAAGATGCCGCCCGCTACTTAAAGACGCTGCTTTATCCCCTAGTCACATAATCTACTATTAAGTATGATAGGAATGTAACGAAGTCTATTTTAAAAGAGGTGGAGGCATAGAGTTTTACAAGTGTCGCTGCAGAAATTAGCTAAGGTTGAAGTTGAGGTGAGACGTACGAAGAGTGTCCACCCTTACATTGGTGACACCTCTACGGTCCGGACTAAGCGCTTAACGAAGGACTGGAACAATTCGCCTGCTACGATCTCCCCATCTGATTATAATTTAGGTGTTTTCAAGGCTAGAGTAAATATACTCTTAATAAACTAGTGCTCTTTACTATGAACGATTGCACCAATGCTTACTATCAGGTGGGATTGCAATCAAACGCTAGTTTATGTCATCTATATAAAAGGAGAAACTGACTGACTGACATATCAACGCACAGCCGAAACTACTGGGACTAGGGGCGTACAATTTTGCACAAGGTTTCCTTTTATGACGGAGGAAACCACTGAGAGAGGTTTTTTTTTTAAATTTAATCTCTAAGGAGATGAAACGAGGCCCCAAAGTTTGTATGGAGAAACCTACTTTCACGCGATTAAAAAATATTTCAAATATAAAACATCCAAGCCCAAGTCGACGGCGCTTTGTACCTATTTCATTTGTAAAAACCAGACCATTCGTTATGAATGGTCAGATGCCAGAATATGAAACACTAGTCTTGCTAAGGGATATTATGTTACCCAATTATCGGGTTGTGGAAGTTAGAGAGGCAGTCGTTTATGTAAAATACTGCCCCTCTAGCCAAGTTATAACCGTTTCGTGTTGAATTCCGTTCTCCAATCGGTAACACCTCGGTGTTACCAATTATACAAAGAAAAAAATAAGTTGGTAGCCATGTTGACGCGCCTGAGTCGTCCGCTCGATCTACAATGTCGTTCTACAATAACAAAGGATGTAGCGTTGAATATTGTAGAAACGATAACAATTCATTCTATCATTTTAAACGATGTGAACTTGGCTACGAATTTTCTATTCGTTTGTTCTGACCACGTGACTTAACGTTGAGATGATTTCATTCCCATACATTTGATTAGTTTTCGACTAGCGTTAACGATTGCAGATTATCAACTTGGCTAGGGGAGCTGGTATATCACTACAACCAATTAGATTGGAATCCGACCCCAACATATTTGGGAAAGAGATAAGTAGATTTATGCGGTTGCAGAGGTTCCGCTTTTTTTGGAGGTGGAAACGTGCTTCTGTTACAACCTTAAGAGCTATTACGTGAATTTGAAAATGGAATATTATATTTAGAATGCTAACAATGTTCTTCGTTGGAGTTTATTGCGCCCACGCCGAAAACACTCAACTGTTTATTTACGTCTGCATTAGGCAAATTCTAACGTATTAAAATCATTGTTGGATTTTTGTTTTACTTTTCTAGAGTAAAATCTTTCTCATGTACTTTCTTTTTGTTATTTTGATTACTTTGAATGTAGCCAAGAATAGTAGCAGAGTAGCAACAGAAGTAGAATTCAGATTATATAATAGCATAGGCATAATCAGTATTTTAATGTTCCCACTGCTGGGACTCAGGCCTCCTCTCTTTTGGAAAGAAAATGGGCTGTAATTCACCACGCGAGCCCAGTGCGGATTTTTAGTTCTAGGACATGCCGGTTTCCTCACGATGTTTAATTTTATAATATGTTTCAATTATACCTCCTTATTTCTCTTGCTTTTGTTTGATATTACTTAAACAATTCAATATTGTCTCTTGTCTATTATAAAAATAAGAAAAAATAACTTTATAGAGTGCGTCTACTTTGATGTAATCAAAAATAACAAGAAACTTATAATAATATAGATTTCATAGCAATTCTTTGCAAAATCAGGGATTTCAAAAGGGCACTTAACCAAGAGTTAATAAACAATCCTGAATAGATCTATTTTAAAAGACTCAAGAACGTATCTCATTTCTTTAACTCCAATTTCAAAAAGTACAGTCAACAAAAAAATCTAAACAAAATAACATAATAAAATGGATTATAAATGTAATCACATCAATCACTATACACAATAAGTACGTCACAAGTATTGTTGGGGATTACCTCGCGTCCCCTTACTCTGATAACTTTGACGGACAATCTTTTATCTCCCCTTGCTACAAAGGCCTTTGTATCGACAAAATTTACCGTATTTACTGACCCTACTTTCGAAGAACTGAGGAATTGAGGATATTTCTTGGTAATGTTGGAATTTTAATTTGTTTTGTTGATGGTTTGAATGTCGTATAGAAATGTTTATGTAACCTATTACAATACCTAGAATTCTATCAGTAATATAATTAAAACTTCAAAATATTTGGGTATGACTAGGTGATATATTTCGATAGTGCATGCCATTATAATTTTTTTTATAATCGATATAGTTAATTTGTCTCGGCCGTCTCTATTTTTAGGGTTCCGTACCTCAAAAGGAAAAAACAAAACCCTTAATGGATAACTTTGTTGTCCGTCTGTCTGTATGTCTGTCAAGACCCTTTATCTCGGGAACGCGTAGAGGTATCGAAATTAAAAACCATATACTCAGGTCTCCGGTTCCTTGAAGCTGTGAAAAAATCAAATTTCTAAGTTAACGAAACAAAAATTTACGGCCGTTTATGTCGCAAAAAACGTGTATTTCGACACTCTCAAGGGAATCAAAATTGATATAGTACTTTCCGTTGACCTAGAATCCTAAAATTTGGACCTAGAATCATGAAGAAAGGTCTTATAGCACAAGTATAGGAAAAAACCTGAAAACTGTAAATTTGTAGCTAAGTCACAAAAAAAAACTCGCGATTCGGAAATATTTTCGTAACTCAATTCGGGAATTGAACTGTTTGCATAGGTAAATTTGTACGGAACCCTCAGTGGCCTGTTGTTTTGTTATTTTAGGTTTTTATAAGTTCTGGTCTACAAAGAAATAATATACAGGGAAGTCCAGATTACTACAAGAACCCATACACAAAAAAGATACAATGTGACTGTCATCATTTTCATTTTAGTCGAAAGACGTTTACTAACTGTTGGACATAAACCTCCCCTAAGTATTGCCACAACGACCTGTCCTGTGCGTCTCTCATCCACCGGATTCCCGTGACCTTCATCAGATCATCGGTCCACCTTGTGGGAAGCCTTCCAACGCTTCATCTTCTGGTACGAATAAACTTTCGTCTTGTGACGCTGTACAGTGTTGGACGAGAAAATACCGCTCACCTTCCCGAACGCTGCCCAGCTGAATCAGATTCGACGATTGACCTTTTACTCTAAGTTAGATCTACCCAATTGGACCGTCTGTCTTAGGTAAACGTAAATTGTCCACAACTTTTTTTTTAATTTGAAATAAACTAGTGGTCCACTGTGATCCCACCGTGGTTGAACATCGAGTGTAGAGTCTCTGTTATTGATCACGTGGTTTTTGACCATGCCTTAGGTTTTGTCCATGTTCATTTTAAGATCCACTCTTTTAGATCCCCTAGGTAATGAAATCATTGAGCAATTTGACTAGTTAAACTATTTGTAACTAGATATTCCAGAAAATGGTCTGATGACTGACCCGGAAATCATTGGAACTTGGGAAAACCATGACAATAATGGTATGAATAATGTCTTTCGTGCACAAGTGAGATAAGGGGGTTATTAAATGTGCTAGCATAATATTAATTTGATGTTTATGCCTGGGGGTGGACCTTCCCCTAAGTGCTGGGGGCTGTTATATTTTGTGTCGTCACGTTCTGTTTCTTCGTTAGGGTAAAAATGAGCATCAAAAATACGTTTACATGGATCGTCTGGATAATTTATTTAAGGGTGTCATATTTTAGGAATGATAAATGACGTAGTGTTATTAAGTTATGACTTGAAGGCCTTCGTAATTTATAATTTGGCGTTGAAACCTAGGTATTAATAAAAATCTGCTTCTGTACATTTATGATAGATTAAAGTCGTTTTCTATGTCTGTTTTCCTAACCAAGCATCGGATTTTGATGCGTTTTCATTAATAGGAAGAGTAATAAACGAGGCAGGTTAATGTATAAAATTTAAACCCGGGCAAAGCTGGTGCATATCACTAGTATTTTAAAAATGTAAAATTCTATTTGATGTATGTATGTTTATTGCTCAATCATGGCTTAATGGATTTGGATGAAACACACACACCAATCTCTTTACCTTAAATCACGGCTCAGACTATATTTTTTTTAAACTGGTAGTATATTCTCTTAGGATAATTTTTAACTTTCTCTCAGGCGTAGCCAATGACAACTTTAATAAGTATAATACACATAAGCCCCTACAATGTAATTTCAAACAGTAGGCGTTCACTACCGAGATGGCCTACAAAGATCGAATGACCTTTACAAAGAACGGTCAAAGAGAAAATTGCCACAATTACACAGTCCCTGGGTAGGACAGATTGGTGACCGCAGTTGATAGTAATTAGCAGACGGAAGGGTTGGTTGCTACCCGTCTTCTTGACATTATGCTACCCTGGTCACTCTTCGTTCTGTCTGGTTAAACTTGTAACAGTAGGTCTTTCATTACTTTAATTAAAGTAGGTAGTGGCCCTAAGTACATACCTATCTCACGAACTAGAAGTTTATATTCGAAAATTTGGTCTATTATTCGTGACTCCGTAGTTAATGATGACCTCTAAAACTAAAAATTTGAAGTAAAACATCGTTTTTTTCACTTTCTTATAAGTATCATCTTGCTGCCCTTATAGTTTGGGTCGGTCTAACAATTTTTCTTCTTACTTCCTCCTCTGTCCACAGTTCCGTTATAATATAATACCCTGCATTCAAATAGCAGATCTAAGCGTAATCAGACTAGTCTAAGCAGATATTATTTTATTTGGTCTTATAAAAAAACTATATCTAGACATAAAAAGAAATTCAAAACCTTATTACCTACAGATACAAAAACAAAATACATTTTGGCATTGAAATTCAACGTTATCAAAAAAGTGAGCAAGTGTGAATCGGACTCGCGCACTGAGGGTTCCGTACAAACTACAATTCCCGAATAGAGTCTCCAAAATTTTCCCGAATTGCAAAAAGTGTATTTTTTTAAGTGACTTAAGTAACAACAAATTTACTGTTTTCAGATCTATTCCTATATCTGTGCACTATAAGACCTTGCTTTATGCCAAATTTCAGGATTCTGGGTCAACGGGAATTATGCCTATGAATTTTGATTCGAGAGTAACGAAATATACGTTTTTGCGACATAAACGGCCCCATATTTTTTATACGTTAACTCAGAAATTTGATTTGTTCATAGCTTCAAGGGACCTCAGATTTTAGTGTAGGGTTTTAATTTCAATTCGATACCTCCACGCGTTCCCGAGATAAAGGGTCTTGACAGACAGACAGACGGACAAGAAAGTGATCATATAAGGGTAACGTTTTTTTCCTTTTGAGGTATGTAACCCTAAAAAAGAAGTTAAGTTTAAACAGTGTTTCGTTTTTTATACGCCAAACAGTCACTTTATTTTCCATTAAAATGCGGATGTAATATTCTAATGTCTTTGCAGTATTTGGCTGTAAATCAAGTCAGCCTTTTCGGCAAGCTTTGCTGAGTTACGAGTTTACGAAATAACATTCTCAGCTCCGTTTTACTAAAAAAAAATACCGTAATGGTTCAGTTGTGTAGCCGCGTGTAAAACAAAACTACATCAATTTTACATCACAATATCTACTTGGAATCAATTATGATAACAATTTTAAACAGCCACTGAACTTCACTCAAATAATCCCACTAAAACTTGCCTTTATCCTTTTCTGCAAAAGCCATAAAAATAGAAAAAAACTGTCAGATTCAAAATCCGAACGTCCCGAGATTATTTCACTGCTGTACCTAAAATTGGTTACAACAACATCGAATGACAACTGTGTTAGCCAAGCAAAGCCGTTGTGTAAACATTGTGCGTATTATTGAGCGTGCGACGGTGTCAGCGGCTCGTGAAATTATGCCACCCCATGCTATAGTGTTGCACCCTTATTATGGTGAGGAGTAAGGCATGAGAGACAGCGATTTGACACAAAACATATTATTATAATTTTTTATGAGTCAGTTTTTTCACATTGCACAAAAATGGCGCATTTGTACTTTCACGTTTCTTTATATTAAAAAAAAAAAACAAATAGATACTGACTGAAAAACTAAAACCTCACTACGAAACAATCGCGTTCTGAAAATATATTCCTCGACATTATGATGTGCTTGCCATAAAGATATATTATTTCAATGGCATGTATTGTTTTATGCAGGTAGCATAGATAAATAAAAGTCGGAAAGTGACTGTCTCTAAAAGATCATATGATTGTCTGAATTTCAAGTATGAAATTAAGTCGTTTTGCGCGCCTGTCTGTTCATCCGCTTTGCGATGACGCTATTTTTAACCGACTTCATTACTAAAAGACATTGTTAAACGAGGAAGATTTTGTGTATAATTAATTGCACTCGTATAAAGCTGGATCCTGTCACTAGTCTGTCATACTAAATATTATTAAGAAGAATCGCCAAACTTAACTAGCAGTGGGCAGGACACATTGCTCGTATAACAGATGGTCATTGGAGCCAAAAGGTCGTGGAGTGGAGACGTGCACCGGAAGGCGAAGTGTTAGAAGGCCTTCCACAAGGTAGACCGATGACTTGATACTGGTGAGATGCACAGGACCGTTCATTGTGGTGATGCTTGGGGGAGGCCTATGTCTAACAGTGGACGTCTTTCGGCTGAAAAGATGATGTTGAAACTCTAAAACTATTGGACAGATTTTTGCAATTATTTCACAAACAAAAAGGTATTTACAAGCTTTTTATTAACTTGCAATGTATGTATGTAATTATGTATTTTAGGCTCATATCTTGCAACCCAATTTTGAAGCAGATATCTTCAACCGATTGACCTGAAATTTTATATACATGTGTAATTTATCTTTGAGTAATATAGGATAGCTAGAAGCTAGCATAGCATAAGTTTCATTCTGCAAAATAACTTCAAAAATCTCTCTCGCTTACGCTTCAGCTCTTAAATTAGAAACTTTCTCGTCAGCCACAGGGAATTGAGGGCTATAAGGAGTGTTAGTGTAATATCTGCTCTTTACGTATGTAATGAGGACATTAAAGAAAGAATTTTAATACAAAAATTTTTGTCACTGGCCTCAAAAATGTTAATAACGTAAAAGTATTCTGCATAATTATTTTCGGAATTTGGACCTGCACTAGATTGCATTTTTATCCTTTTTTTGAAGTGTTAATTTTATCCCTGTCCTTTTTTTAAACTAGATTAGGTTGAAATTGAAGGTTTGTTTAGAAAAAAAAAAAAAAATTTGTATTGTTTCTGTTTCAGAATTGAGCTCATTTGTATCTGATTTACTGGATATTAAATTGTGTTGGCACGTAATAATATTGCATAATGATAATAAAAAATTAGACGAGAAGTCGTCCATTTTATGTATTGTGAGGATAAAAAAAAATATTTAAAAAAAAACTTATGGAGTATGCAAATAGACATATTATTTTTTCCTTTGAAAAACGATTGCATACATATTATAAAAACAGTCACGCTTATTAGCTTTACAGACGCCCTAATTTCTATCTGTTAATCTTTTAATATTTGACTTGTGATAATATATCTTTATTACACTATTTGTTTGAAACTTTCTAAAAGAGTGTCGTTATTTTTTGTGTGCAATCATCAAATGAGGAATCATTTGATGATTTCAACCCGCTATTTACATGGATCGAGAGGGAATATCAGAATTTTAATGACTAAAAACCTACATGTGTTCCTTTAATTACCCTTTATGTTGCAGGGCCACGGTGACTTCCAAAAAACTGAGGTGTCAAATCACATCAGTCCAGAAATGGTTTAAAAAATTAATTTATTATTATTTCTACCAAACTACAAGAGTACATCTTTTTAAGATAAGTCAACCCTTTCTTTCAATCGATATAAAGGCACGCGTAGGGAGGCAAGTTGATTCCCAAATTCTATGTTTTTTCTTACCTCAGAATCCATGCGAGATAAGTAGATGTATGTAAATTGTATGTATATGATAATATTAGGGTGGAAGAAATGTAAGGCTTGAAAACACTGATTCCCACCTACCTTGATGTAAACTTATGTGTCGTATAAAATACGAATGTAAACAGAAGACTAAGTCAGGAAAATCTTTTGTTTACCAGAATGATACAGGTGGTGCTCGCAGAACAGATGGTCGATGGGGACGAAAAGTTCTGGAATGGCGACCACGTGGACCGATGACCTGGTGAGGGTCGCGGGAATCCGATGGATGCGAGACGCACAGGACCGGTTATTGTGGCGACATTTGGGGGAGGCCTATGTCCAACAATGGACGTCTTTCAGCTGAAATGATGATGATGATACAGGACCGAGAGTTACCGAAATAGACCGAAGAATCTCCAAACTTAAATAGGATTGGGCAGGATACAATATTTACAGAACAGATGGACGATGGGGCCCACAAGGTTCTGGAGCAGCGATCGCATACTGGTAGACGCAATAGAAGGCTTCCTATAAGGTGGATCGATGGCCTGGTGATGATCGCGGTCCGATAGATACAGGTAGCACAAGACCGTGCACCTGTATCGACACTTTGGAAAGGTCTATGTTCAAGTAACTTTCAGTAATTTTTGTATAATGTTTTACTTCATAATTTTATGAATCGTGAAACATGAAAGGAATGGAAGGAGGTCTTGCCTACGAATCGGCAAGAATATGCCAGCAATAAAAGAAAACATTACCTATATAAAAAAACGCGGATCTAAACAATGATTTTGCAGATAAAAACGTCTTAAACTGTTGTTTCAAAAAATATCTTTTTAAAAGTGTTTATTAAAACTTCAATTGTGTCTGAAAAACTTTATCATTGACATGATGATGATCAGTAATTAAAACTTTATCAATAACATCTTGATGCCTAATCTTCCTTCCGATTTGCAATAGAGCTTCTTAACCTACATTTTTGCTGCCTCAGGCTTGTTTTTCACAAACAAAACATCCCACTCGTTTTTCTACAGACGCATGAATGTACAGAATATAATATCGCACATTATCTTTAAATATAAAACAAATATCGTAAAATTGTGTCGGTTTTCGTGGAACATCCTCTGTATTTTATGGTAGGGTTATGGTGAATTTTCATGGTTATAACTGGGAGAACGCCATGAGATACCTTAACAAATAATATTTAACAAACAAGCAAAACTGTAACCTTGGAATATGGTGATTGATAATGATGTTGTTATACTAGAATGGGCTATTAGTTCAGTACCTGGGGCGTTAAAATCATCAAAACTTTTTTGATTTTGAGATTTTTTTTTGCTGTATATGTTTCAAAATAAAATAAGATACGTGTATATGTAGCTAATATGTATATGTATGCCTATTAATAATATAATATGTACAAAAAGTTTACCTATTTTTTTTTTTTTTTTTTTTTTCGTTGGAAAAATCATCTTAAAAACCTATTAAAAATTTGATGTTGATTTTGAAAAAGAAAATAATTACAATAGTTAGGAGGGAGGAGTTATCTTCTTAATTTTTTCATCATGTACTGATACACACATTAATTCACGTACATATACATATTGTACTGTACATTACAGTGTATCATCATCTTCCTGCCATTATAGTAAACAATAATAAAATTATTTACTGTCTCATTGAATTTACAAACGTAGATGAAGCCCTGAACCCTACACTAGGATTCTCTATGTTGTGGGGTCTAGTCTCTTTCAATCCATATTCAGAAGGTACAGTAACAAAGACAATCATCATCATCATCATTTCAGCCGAAAGACGTCCACTGCTGGACATAGGCCTCCCCCAAGCGTCTCAACAACGACTGGTTCTGTGCGTCTCGCATCCACCGCACTCCCGCGACTCTCACCAGGTCGTCAGTCCACCTTGTGGGAGGCCTTCCAACGCTGCTCCTTTTGGTGCGCGGTCGCCACTCTAGAACCTTTCGGCCCCATCGACCATCCGTTCTATGAGCAATGTACCCTACCCACTGCCACTTTAGTATGGCGATTCTTCGGGCTATGTCGGCGACCTTGGTTTTCCTACGGATATCTTCATTCTTTATGCGATCACGCAAGGAAACTTCGAGCATAGCCCTTTCCATTGCCCTTTGGGTGACTGTAAGCCTTCTGATGTGGCCCATTGTAAGCGACCATGTCAGTGACAAAGACAATAGTTTTAAGTAACTAAACCATATGTTTAACAAAATTTCAGTAGTTTGGATAGAGTGTGGTGTAGTGAATGTAGTGTGGGAGGTGTAGTGAGGTAGGTGTAGTGAGTGTAGTATTGTAGGTGCGGGTGTGTGAGTGCATGTGAGAAGGGATATAGGTGATAGTGTGATACTTACTCGTATACTTGTGCGTTTATTGATATTACTTTGTTTTACTTTTTTTTATGACATTATTTTTAAGACGTCCACTGTTTTTTCATAATCTACATTGAGTAACCAAAGGGAGATAATAATAATAATAATATCTTTATTTCATAAAAATACAGATTTGACGTTTTACATAAAAACAATTTGAGTGAGCTTTGGTAGAAACACAATACAATACAATCTAGGGACTATAATCTGTACACAATAAGGGAAACCCTGCCTCTCAAACTAGGGTGGAACCTGTATCTTGAGAAACAGTGATTCAGCTTAAAAGGAGATGCTATAAGTATACAATAGTGGACTGTGCCGATCTACCTCAACGATTGATGTTAAATAAAGATCAGTTTATACAGAAATAATTAATTTTAGTAAAAGTAAAGTTAAAGTTAGTTAAAGTTAAAGTTAAGTTAAATCTCTTACATGAGTGTGTATGTGTGTGGTAGTGTGTATGTGATGGTGTGTGTGTGATGGTGTGTGATGGTACGTTTATATGTATGTTTTATATGTTGTGTAAGTATATATGATGTGTGCTTTGTGTGAAGTGTGTGGGTGTGCGTGTTTGGAGATATATGTAGTTAGGCGACGTACTTAAGCAAGGACTCTGTTTGTAAATAGTCACGCTCCAGTAGCCATTCGGTTAATTTTGATTTTAATTCATATTTATTTAGATTGACAATGTTTAAATTCTTGTGAACTTGTTTGTAGATATGTGTACTTAATGTGTAGTACTGGTGTCGAGCAAAGGTGGTTTTGTGAGGAGTACCTAATGGAAGTTTCTTTCTTTTTGTGGGGTCAGCTGGGGGAACGCTATAATATAAAATACTTTAGAGCAATTTTTTTTTTATTAGTTCTAATTTTAAAATTTTTGTGGGGTTTTGTTAATTTACTGTATAAGTAAGGTCCCATGAAAGCAAACGATCTTCTTCCAAAAATTTATCAAAATGAGATTTAGGTATTCCAGTTCACCAGACGACTATTGTAAGCGTTGCTAAGATCTGCAGCTGTTTAGTGATAGCGTAGTTGAAAGAATATATAGCTGCCTAACTCTCAGAATCTTTGCGTCTGCGTAGAGTCTAAGTAGATTAGTGCGTTACCTAAACGGTCTCAGAGCAGAGCACGCTGTGCACGTTCTATTTTAACTATATGAGTTTTAGCTGCAGAACTCCATGAGACGATACAGTAACCAAGAATTGATTGGCAAAGTGAGATACACCATTTTTACTATAGCTTATCCAAACGCTTAAATATATGAAGCAGCTTTCGAACTCTATTACTCAGTGTTATTTGGGGTCGGCGCAACACGTTTTTTTGTTCCATTCTGTCCTGTCACCCGTCACGCTATTATTATCTCCCTTTTCTTTCATATCCTCCCTCTCCCTCTCCATTCATTTACATGTATGTATACTCATATCTCTTTTAGTAACATGCGTTTCATCCCTCCTCTTCACATGATCATACCAAAACAAACGATTCCCCTTCAACATTTCAGTCACTAAGTCCACTTTCAAACTTCTTCTAATATACTCATTTCTCACTTTATCCATTCCCGTCACCCCACTCATCCAACTCAACATTCTCATCTTCGCTACATCATTTTATCATCTGTCTTTTTCACAGCCCAACATTCTGATCAACAGTATGACAGGTCTTATCGAGGACTTGTAGATATTACCTCTTAACTTGCATCCGTGGGTCACAAGTTGTTTCAGTGACCTGTCGCTATTTCATCTATCCTAAGTTAATTTGATATGTTACGTTACATTTCAATACATGCTTTAGGTAAAAATCATGAATTTAGGATATTCTGAATACATTAGCAAGTCTTAAAGCTTTTATGACTAGTACTGTGCCAAGTTCATACTGCTGTTCCATAAAAAAACAAATGACGACCAATACTTTTCCACCCCATGGTTGTTCTGGCAACATATAAGCTTATTTCATTCAAAAGGACCAAAAAATCCTCTTTCCCGCTAAAAATATCCGTACAAAAGCTCCGCCAAGCATTTCCGCCTCAAGCTCTACGAAACCCTATGCAAAAACTCCCTTGAAATATGTATCATAGTTACTCAAACAATACGCCGTGTAGCCTCCAAGAATTCTAAGGCATGTTATGTCTTAACTGAAGACAATATAGACAGATGCAGAAGGGCAACTTCGCGCAGTGAGCGAAAACGCACGCACACATATAAAATACTTTACGTACAGCAAGCGTAAATGCACTCGCGACTGTCATTTGTTGAAGAATACTATATGTATGTGCGCTTACGTGTCTGTGAGCCTGTTTTCATTTGGTGCATAGATCTGGCCTTCTTTATTATACTGTTGCTAGAACCACACGTTGAAACAATAAAAAACTCAGGTAAACGTGGGTAGGCGTTCTAAATGCCGCAGCGCTGACATTAAGACACACTTTGTTTACATTCTTTTAGTGGAAAAGTTGTTTTGGAAGGAAGGCGGTTATTGGTATCTTTACTCTGCTAGCAGGTTTGTGCCACACACTAGGATTTTATTTATTTTACGTCTCATGTATTGTCACGCTAAACGTAGGTAATAAAACCAATACAAAATAAGTGTAAAATAATTTAGATTTCGAAAGTCTGTGTTTTTAGTTTAATTTCTTTGTTAATTAACATTGACTTACAAAATTAAAGTCATTTTGCACTTTTAAGTGTTTTTTTTTATATTGAAGTCGGTTTTAAAAACACTGATAAACTTTTGGAAAAAGCCAAAAGTTTTTTACACCCCTCAAGTTGAGCATAGTTTGCTATGTACTTATACATAATATAATCATTTGTAGCAAGAGTTAATATATCTCTTGATAATTCCCATTAACCAAGACACAGCTAGGGTACGTTGTTTCATTATGGAGTTTTCGTACCTATCTTCCATTGTCAGATCAGTTCGATGGTACATTATAGCCAAAGTGCTCACATTTTGGCTTTTTCATCAGGTCATTTTTATGCCTTTTTTTAGTCAGTCATCGACTACACGTATAAACAAACCAATTTTTCTTGTTACGACAGTTCTTCTATGATCCTACGAGTATGAAGAGTTCCGCTTCATATCTTGAAGTTAATTATCTGATCGCTACAATATTAATTTCTATGGTACCAATTCGGGAGTACCCTTTTTCATTTAAAAAAGAAATCAAAATCGGTCCACAATTAACCGAGACATCGGCCGGCGAACATACATAAAAAAGATACATACAGCCAAACATAGAACTTTCTCCTTTTGGGGTCGGTTAAAAAAATTAACACTAATTCGAATTATAAAATATAATAATACTGTCAGATTCGATTTAATTCTGCATCAAAAAGCGCAAAAGTCATTTTTATTATCTCCAATCCTCACAAAACGTAACAACATAATTATTTCGAAAGCAATGTAAGCATTTGTTTTTTAATATTTCTTTTTCCCTCACAAAGTTTCTTATGCTAGATTTTAACAATGATTATAATTTAGAGCTAACTTTGTGAGGGAAGTATGAAGTTTGTACTTTGAACAATGATGCAATCTTTGACGGTGAAGCGCACTAGTTTACACTCTAGCCTTGAAAATACCTAAATTTAGAACATTTACAGTTAATCCAATAAAAACCTTGCTTAAAATCTTACTCGCTAAGACATCAAGGAAATGATTTGTATTTGATTCGTCTCAGCTGGATCTACGTTTTAATAAACTTATTAAAACTATTTAAACTAAACTATTTAAATGTAAATCTCTTAGCCAGCCTATTCTGCCAGCAAATTAAACAAACAAAATTATTCAGACATCAGTCACTCTCACATATAATTGCAATTTGATTTCCGTTCAACCGGTGCAAGCGAAAACTGACCCCTTTTATTTTTTAAAGAGATATCTTCTTCAAACTTAATTAAAGGCGTCAGATTGCTAAACTTATGCACCCTTAAATCAAATAGAGAACAGGCCAGTACAATGCTCCCAGGTCCCGAGGTAATGGGTGCATCGGATCACGGGTTCTCGAACAATGAGCAATCAATGGCTAAATTAAACAACTCCCTTCATATACCTTTGTTGGTATTTAGAGTAACTGGAAGTGGCATTGAAAAGTGTAATAAATTAGTATACCTACTTTACTGAAAACTTTATATTAATTTTTCGAGTAAAAGCAAAAATTATGCTTTAAAGAACCGATTTTAATACTGTCAAATGCGGTGAAGAGGAATTTTCATGTTATTTATAGATTGTTTACAAAATTTTAGTACGTTACATTTATTTTTTTAAATTACATACAGTTCGTTCATAAATTTTATATGAATTAACTATAATTTAAAAAATAAATGCTTTGATAGAAACCAATATTATGGATGGTATCGAAGCGAAAAATCTATCAAAGTTTTGTTTCTATTCACCCCCTGTATTTCAATTCACCCCGTTTGTAGGTAATTAATTTATTTATAATATTTTTGACACAAACATGAGTGTTGTCTAATTGTCTAATGAGTGTCTCTAAATATTCTGAGAGTTTTGTAAATAGAACCATGATTGACAAACAAAATTAATAAACACAGATATAGCATAAAACTAATAATAATATCAGTAAAAATAACAATAGGTCTAAATAGTTTCAGATTTTGAAATGCGAACAAGAATAGAATTGTTATATTATGCTTAAGTTCTTCCTTGTACTAAGAAATATTATTCTTGAGTATAGAATTAGAAAATACATAACTAAATACTATTTGTGAAACACGTTTTTTTTTCATATAAAAAAAAACACTTAAATATTGTGATAGAATATATAGCCGTTTTGAAATTCGTTTAAAAAACCCAATTCTATCGAAGTATTTAAAAAAAAAAAAAATAATTTTATTAATACCTTACTATTAAATTATGTATACAGGAGCTTGTGGCTAGAAAAATTCTAACTTCATGAACCAATTAACGCTAGCAACACTTGCTGAGGTCGGTCTTTAGATGGGTGACCATCTTAATATATGAAGACTTCTCCGTGAAAGCATATTCAGCTATTGCTATTTTAGCTATTGGTCTTGGCTAATATTTATAGAACTTTGACGTTACGGATAGTCAAATGCCAGGAATTTTGATATCAGTTTTGTGAAGGAGTATCGTGTTACCCAATTACTGGGTTGTCGTGGTAAGATAGACAGCCTCTCCATGTAAAATACTGGGATCCAGCTGCATCTGATTAGATTGGAAGCCGATACTAACACAGTTGAGAAAGGGCAAGACAAATGAATTTATCATTTTAAACTTTACATATGTAAAGTGTATATACACGGTGTCTTTAACATCGACAAATAAACGAATACTACGGATCCAGTACATGACTCTGAACCCCCAGTGATATTTTTTTTTTCGGTGGGAAAATCATCCAATAAATAAATAATATAATATAATAATATTCCACAACTATCACACAACGCCGTCTAGTCCCAAGCTAAGCAGAGCTTGTGTTATGAGTACTAGACAACTGATAAACATACTTATATATTTCTAAATACATACATATATAGATAAATTACACCCAGACACAGAACAAATGATCGTGCTCATCACACAAACATTTGTCCTGGGTGGGAATCGAACCCACGACCTCCGGCATAGCAGTCAGGGCCACTAACCACTAGACCAACAGGCCAGTCTCAGTCCAATGACATCCCTCGCTTTTTGGCGGAGCGGGAGATAATGTCAGACTTTTACTGACTAAAAACCAGAAGTGTAATTCTTCGTCGGCTTTTCCCTAATAAAAAAAAAAATCTGTACTTTTTAAAATTTAAACCGTAAAATCGTTATTCTAACCAACTCCGATGATATTTTTAGTAATAAAAAAAATAAAAAAATAATTTAAAAGTCATCGGGGGAGATAAAACCGTTATTCTAATCAACCTCGATGACATTTTTAATGTTAAAAGTAATTCATTAATTTTTTTCACTAAAATGTTAGAATAACGATTTTATACAGTTTAAATAGAAAAAAGTAAAGAATTAAAAAAAAAAAAATAGGTATAAACCGATGAAAAATTCCACCACTGGAGGGTTCAGAATCATGTACTGGATCCATGTTATTCGTTTGTGCGTCGATATCAAAGACACCCTGTATTTAAAAAAAATATAATACCTACTTGGAATTAGTAAAAAGTCCACTATAATTGCCAAACCAACTTTTTTATGGACTCGGCAAATTTGAAATAAACTCACATATCCAAGTCCACTCAGCCCGCTCATCTCATCCAGTATCTCTACATCCAACACATCAATCCCCCTGTTTACTTAGCGTGAAGATGCGCGTTGAGTGATCGGCTTATTTCGGCGTAGATAATTAAGTCATGAACAAAGGGAATGCAGCTCAACAGTACACGTATCATAGGGGGGGAGAATGACATGTGTCTTCATGCATGGGGGTAATGTGACACGTGTGTCATAGATGTTATAATGGGAATTTTGTGTTCAGTGAGGTCGTGTTGCCAACAGACTTCAAGGAGGT
Source organism: Mythimna impura (assembly GCA_905147345.3). Lineage (NCBI taxonomy): Eukaryota > Metazoa > Arthropoda > Insecta > Lepidoptera > Noctuidae > Mythimna > Mythimna impura. The sequence goes on from LR990349.1 coordinate 7,210,510, forward strand.
TCTCGCTTGATGAATGAGTGCCTTTCGTTGATTTAAGGTAGGGTTGTTTAGGTTTTTAGAATAGCCTGTAACGGCTGTGTGGGTTATTGTATTGTGATTCAAACTAATAATAATAAATGAAGTCGAAAGTTTGTGTTTCTGTAAGTGTGTGTATATTTGTTACTGTTTCACGTTAAAACGAGTGAACGGATGTTTGGCATACTGCTAGATAATGTCCTGGAATATAAAAAAAAACTGGGCAAGTGTGAGTCGGACTCGCGCACTGAGGGTTCCGTACAAACTTGAAAGGTACATTGCGGTTTAAGATTTATGATGTATTAAAAAAAACTACTTACTAGATCTCGTTCAAACTAATTTTTGGTGGAAGTTTGCATGGTAATATACATCATATATTTTTTTGTTAGTTTTATCACATTACTCTTATTTTAGAAGTTATAGGGGGGGGGGGGGGCATTTTACCACTTTGGAAGTGTCTCTCGCGCAAACTATTCAGTTTAGAAAAAAATAATCCATAGATACCTACCCCACACGTATGGATTTGATGAAAAAAAAAAATTTGAGTTTCAGTTCTAGGGAACCCTCAAAATTTATTCTTTTTTTTTCTATTTTCTTGTGAAAATCTTAATGCGGTTGACAGAATACTTACCAAGTTTCAACAGCATAGATCTTATAGTTTCGGAAAAAGTGGCTGTGATATACGGACGGACAGACAGACATGACGAATACATAAGGGTTCCGTTTTTTGCCATTTGGCTACGGAACCCTAAAAAGACATAAGATGTTGTTATCCCTAGAGTATGTTCATTTTGGATAATTATTTACTTTAACGTGGGCGAAGCAGCTGGTAGAAAGAAGCTAGTTTAAATTGTTGTATTCAAGTAGTCCCACTATTTAGGTAATACCCATAAAAAAAAATTAATTCATTGTAATTTCAAACATGACATAAATAAATCATAGTCATCATTCAAATCAATCGATTGATTGATTCCACCATTTCATTTCTACCATCGGACAAGCCGAAGAACGGCGAGTATCCACCCTTACGTTGTTGAAACCTCTACGGTCCGGACCAAGCGTTTCGCCTCGTCGTTTATACCGCGTACATCGAGGGACTGGAATAATTTGCCTGCTGCGGTTTTCCCGTCCGATTATTATTTGGGTCTCTTCAAGGCTAGAGTGAATAGGCTCTTAATAAATTAGTGCGCCTCACCATCTACGATTGCATTACTACTCACCATCAGGTGGGATCGCAGTCAAGCACTAGTTTATATCAATTAAAAAAAAAAAAACGAGAAAATGTTTAAAATGTGTGTTTTTTTCTACATTTTGATCAAGTTGAAAAAGGGATGTCGTAACGTTTTAGGAACACGTCATTCATTGTGCGTACAGCTAAGGAGTGGAATTCCTTGCCGGAATCTGTGTTTCAACCCGGGAATCTTTAAGTCAAGAGTGAATAGGTTACTTCTAGGTAAGCGCGCTCCATCGTCGAGCGCATCGTCACTTTCTATCAGGTGAGATAGCGGTCAAGCGCAAACCTATCAAGAATAAAAAAAAAACGATTTAGTAGTTTTATCCAGCTACTAAACATGTAGTAAACAGTTTGAAAAAGAACACGTTTAAGACCGCGGACGCGTAGCTTCATAGACGCGTCACCTATTCGTCATTATATAGGGTGACTGGCAATTAGTGTACGATACTTAAACACGTGATTGTGCTCATGATAACAAACAATTTTTATTATGGGAGCAAAGCCGAAATCGCGAAAAAAATATCAGCTGTTCAGTACATTAGGCAAACATAAATGTACTGAACAGCTGATTTTTTTTTCGCGATTTCAGGTTTGTTCCCATAGTAAAAGTTGTTGGTTATCATGAGCACAATCACGTGTTTAAGTATCGTACACTAATTACCAATCACCCTATATGCTTGATGTACGCCTGCTCATAGTTTATATACAAAACTACGAAATGCTATCATCAAAGTGGTAAAGATACGAGGGCACGACGTTACGTGACGAATACGCGTTTATGAAGCTACGTATCAATAGACAGTAGGCCTAACTCTTTTGTCAGTTTAACTTAGATAAGGCCAGTACCCGACTTGTTCACTTTCATAGTGCAAAATCTTACACTTTTCCTTTATCGTCTCAATACAAATCAACAAGTTCCAACCCACTAAATCCGAAGAAAAAATCTATAAGTCTGTTATAGAGAACCACAACAATATAGACGAAACAAAGTAGCCGTCAGATCACGAACGTACCAATAGGATATTTTGCGATACACGAAACGTTTCGACGTAGTTTCTTTAAGTTTACGATGGTTCTCTATACGGTGGAGTCGTAAACCGAATCCTCAAAGGAAACTAACAAACTGGTGTATTGGTATGTCTAGAAAACTTGGGAGTTGGGAGATTTTCCCAGAAATTAGAGCGGTCTGGTAATTTCGAAAATTGCTTTTTTTTTGGTATACTAAATTGATGAAAGATGCATTGCTTAAGTGAGTTTTTTTTAGAAGTTATCAAGTATATTACAAAATTTTGAATTTTGAAAATTTTGAATTTATAGAGTAAAGTATATTGATAATGGGAAGGTACACTCTTAGCAGAAAACGAGGATATTATAGGGATGGGAGCTAGCAGCTGGATGAGAGTAACCGAAAATAATAAATTGAAGAAGGCACTAGTGAAGTGATAGAGGCTGATGATGATATCATGAGCTACTGATAAGTTGATGACTTTTATGTCACTAAGAAGTAATAAAATGATTTTGACGCTTAAATTTTTAGGTTACTTCTAGGCAAGCGTGATCCATCGTAGAAAAAAAACTTAAGTTAAATCATAGCTAGACCTACATCGACCCCAGTAGTGGAATAATTCAGACGGAACGTTATTCAGTGGAAAGTAGCTAATTAATTGTTTACTAATTAAGTTATACAGTTAGCTACCAAAAAGTTCGTTTCTCCAAAGTTTTCGTGTACATATTAAAGAACAATAAGTTACATCGACAGAAGTCGAGCAAAGACGTTCAGTGTTCTGGTGCGCACAAGTATAAAATAAATGCTATAAAACTTATATTAACTGCCTTGGAAAACATGCTATATAAAACTAAGATACTTATTAATGAATCGGAGATATTGGTACTACTTTATTATTTACATACTTAAGTTGCTCTGGGGTTTCGGTCAGTTAGGCTTGGGTAATAATAATAAATAGGAAAATTGGCTGACCTGCGATACAGAGATTCTTGCTGCATTTTACTTATTTTTCAATATAGTTACTCGAAAGCCCGCTTACCACTTTTAGGCACGCAATTTACTAAAAGTTAAACCCAAAAACTTTCAGGGTGTGCGTCTTAATAGGCGCCAAAGGCTTTTACACATAATTCTTGTTATTATTGATTGCTGTTGTTTGTTATTTTTCTTAGTATCTCCGATCCTCACAGTATTAATATCTTAACAAGAGTGTAATCTCTGCCATGTTATGTAAACATGTTTCTTGTAAAAAAAAACGATAGCTTATCAAGATACGTACTCGTGAGCGAGTACGTATCGTAACGTGAGAGCGAGCTGAGGCTCGCTCTCACGTTATAGTATAAATTTTCTGTTACGTAATTAATAGCGACGCAACAGCAGCAAAATTACTTCGACATTTTATGAAATATTATTATTTTTCTTGTGGTGGCCGAGTGGTAACGGCCCCGACTTACGAGTTGTAGGTCGCGGGTTCAAACCCAGCCAAACGCATTCCTTTGTGTAATTTATTTCATCACCATTGCTCTCAAAACGGTGAAGGAAAACATCGTGAGGAAACCGGCATGTCCTAGAACCAAAAATCCGAAGACATGTGGCATTCACCAACCCGCACTGGGCCCGAGTGGTGAGAGAGGAGGCCTGAGTACCAGCAGTGGGAACATTAAAAGGCTGATTATGTATTATTTTTCTTGATTTTGACTTTTCCTGCTAGCTATTGTTCAGACTTTATTTATTTACTTTATACCATACAAAGGTTCGTAGGCGAACTTAATGCTTTAGGCATTTTCTACCAGTCAACCTTTAGGTGTATCTACTCGAGCAGGAAAATATCGTGAGGAAACCGGCATGTCTTACAACCAAAAATTCGAAGACATATGACATCCACCAATCTGCACTTGGCCCGCGTGGTGGATTACGGCCCATTCCTTCTCCTAGAGAGGAGGCCTGAGTCCCAACAGTGAGAGCATTATAAGGCTGATTATGCTATATTATGCTATGCTATCGCTATACTCGAGCAGTTGGATTTTAAGAAACAGTTATTGTAGCGCTGGAATGCAACATAGACATCTAAAAAAACACAAATGGGTTCTAGTCACTAAAAATCCGACACTCTCTCAGAGCAGTAAAAGTTATTTGATGACATTCCACCTTAAAAAAAAATTTTACAAAACCCATCGATATGGCCAGAAATTCGCAAAGCCATGATTAATTGATCACAATAAAACAAAACAAAATTACAAATAGACCTTATCTATCACCCCCTTCCTCACTGAAGCAACTCTTTAGCTACTTGCCTCAATACTGTACCAGAGGCACAACATTTATCATTTCACGCATCTAACCAGTAAATACCAGCGTTGAGTTATTAGCTAGTAATGCAGCCTGAATGTTCGCGCTTCGATCTTTATGTTTCTAACTCACGCACATATGGGGCCAAGAGTAGAGAATTGTTGGTAGTTGCGACTGTTAGCATAAGCATAATCAGCCTTTTAATGGTCCTACTGCTGGGACTCAGGCCTCCTCTCTAGGAGAGGGAATGGGTCGTAATCCACCACGCGGGCCCAGTGCGGGTTGGTGAATGTCACATGTCTTCGAATTTTTTGGTTCTAGGACATGCCGGTTTCCTCACGATGTTTTCCTTCACCGTTTTGAGAGCAGTGGTGATGAAATAAATTACACAAAGTAATGCACCTGGCTGGGTTTAAACCCGCCACCTACAACTCGTAAGTCGGGGCAGTTACCACTCGGCCACCACTGCTCTCAATAAAAGGCTGATTTCGTGACTGTAAAAATGTCGTGTCTCGTTTGTGACATAGTTAAAATAATATAAGCAGCACAAGTTTACTTGCACCGTAGGAGTGAATATGCGGACGACGAGTAATAGGCAGCTTGCCGTCCGGCCGTCTGGTAACCGTCCGGACCAAGCCCGAGTCGTCGACAGCGCATAGTATTGTGCACGCGCCTCGAAGAGATGTCGGCAAAATCGTAAGCGCGTAGCAGGGCCGAAGCCTACTAGGGTCATGGGTTGACTTCCAAAAAGGAAACTCTGGAAGGTCCTGGAACACAAAAGGCAAAGATGCAACTTAGGTGTGGTTTTGGTCAGAAAAGTCTGACACGCCCTCCTGCACCACCCTAGAGCAGGAGAAGTAATTAGATGATTTCCCAACTGAAAAAGGTTAAGTAACGCTTAACGAGACCGGTTGGTATTGGAGGACCATTAAAATAGTCCTTCATGAACCAACTGGAACACATAGCGTAATTCCTCCGTATCTTGGAAAGCTGGTCTTGGCTACGGTCGTTACAGAATCAGAAATCAGGGATTCGGAAAAAGGACCAAGGATATTAATCTTGCCAACAGGTATCGTGTTACCCAATTCCTGGGTTGTTACATCCGAAGAAGACGACCTTTCTTCGAAAGCTGGGCCATAAGGATGTCCCCTCCCATAAGTTGAGCCACCTCCTTTGTTTGCATTATTGCCGGCATTACGGCCGGACGCAAGAATTCACTGATCACCTCTACAAAGACACGACGGTGCTCCACCCAAACGAAGCAAACCTTATGCTGAATTGTGTCTTCCGGCCGATCCGCACAATGATAATAACCTGGGCGTTTCTTCCTACCTAATCTGAAACAAGAGCCTCCCGAAACAACCATAATGCCTCTGTATTCACTCCACAGTTGCCGTGATTGTGGTGTGCCCAGCACTTGGTTGCGATAGTCGCTGTCTTCATACTGCCATGAGATCCTGAACTTTATCTTCACCCCATCGTGATTTGTCGCGGCAGCGTAGCATTGCACCGTTGCACCTCCATGCGCCACACGTGCGTGTGTGGAAGGAATACCCTACACACCCTTGCATAATAATATTTTGATTTCCACAAAACATTTACATACTTATTGTCAGCCTTTTAATATTTCTTCTGCTGGGATTCAGACTACTTCTATTGGAGTGGGTCGTAATACACCACACAGATGATGCACGTTGATGGACGTCACATGTCTTCGAATTGTCGGTCCTAGGACGCGCCGGTTTTGCTGACGATGTGTTTCTTCACCGTTTTGAGAGCAATGCTGAAAAAATACATTAGGTACACAAAGTTACTAATCAGTCACGGCCATTACTACTGGACCACCAGTGCTCATTCCACTGAACTTGCATACCTACTTATTCGAAATGAAAATATGATATCTACTTCGTTTGAACCATGCATGCAATTGAATTGACTGTAATAATCCATTTTGATGCCAATAGCCATTGGTGTATTAAATCCAGTAGCTCTCAAAGCAATAAAATAAAATATTTTCACGCATATCAGCTGTCAAAATGAACGATTTTTTCGGGATTAAACCCTTTTGTTTTAATGTGAATGAGAAAATTATGCAAAGTATTTTTATCTGGTACCGGCCAACGCCTGACTTTTAATGAATAAAATACTAATATTCTAAAATTTGGGACTGTCCTTGAAGACTTTTAATTAAGTGATCTTTAGGGTAAGGAATGGTGGACCTACTGCGTTGATAGAGGCTTCATACTTATTAAAAATCATTAAGAATATTAAACGCAAATTCGGCTCAGTCTTCAAAATGCTGGTCGAAAAACCAACAAGACCTCAGCAGGCTTAGCCATGTTGATAATTTACAATCGTTAACGCCAGTAGAAAACTAATCAAATGTATGGGAATGACATCGTCTTACATCGATATATATGTACTATCATCTCAACGTTAAGTCACGTGGTCAGAGCTAAAGAATAGATAATTCGTAGCCAAGTTCACATCGATCAAAATGATAGAATGAAATGGAATCGTTTCTACAATGTTCATCGTTACATCTTATAGTTTTATGGTATAAAAGGTAGCAGAGTTACATTTTTTATAGAACGAGCGATCGACTCAGGCGCGTCAACATAGCTACCAACTTATCATTTTGCTTAAGCGCCAAGGCGTTACCGATTGTAGAAAGAGATTCGACACGAAACGGTCTTGGCTAGTCCTGCAGGTGTAAAGAATGACGGCAATTTTTGAGTGGAGAAATCTTCAAATAAGTTCTCCAGCTATGACTGGAGCAAGAAAGAGTCTCAGACTTTACTGACTAAAATTCACCCGTGTTCCTTCATTTGCCCTTTGCCTTCCAGGGTTTCAGTGACTCTTTCGAACTATTTTTCTTAATTCTTAATTCTTTATTGTACACAAAAACATAATATAATATATTGACATACAAACAGTTCATGTACAAAGGTGAGCTTAACTCAGCAATGAGTTTTCTCCCAGCAAACCTTTGAATTGTAGAGAGAGAAAATATTCGAGGGTAGGATCCAGTGCACAATATAAACTTATATACTAAGTCTAATATATAATTAAGTATATTATACATAAGTCCAATATATAATCATATTATACATACTAATACATACTATATATACCAATATTATGTCAATAATGAAAGGAAGTGCTCTTTAAGTTTCCTTTTGAAGACATCTAGAGAAGGGCTATCGCGAAGAGAGTGTGGCAGAGAGTTCCAGAGACGTACTGCAGTAACAGAAAAGGAGCCATCATAGCGGCTAGAAGTATGACGTGGAGTACGAAGGAGAAGAGAAGAGGTGGTGCGACAGAGTTTACCCCTAGGGACGAGGTACTCAAAGCGTTCACGAAGGTATTGAGGAGCATTAGGATTGTGAAGGATTGTATAGAGAAGAGATAGAATATGTATATCTCGTCGACGCCGAATTGGCAGCCACCTTAATCTGGTCCGGAACTCCGACACGTGGTCGTATTTGCGGAGGCCAAAAATAAAGCGGATGCACAAATTCTGCAGTCGTTCAAGTTTGTTTAGCAGTACCTCCGTAGCATCTAGAAAACAGACATCCGCATAGTCTATGAGCGGTAGAAGAAGAGATTGTGCAAGATTAACCTTAGTGTGAAATGGTAGGAATTTTTGGAGACGTTTAAGAGACTGAAAAGAGTAAAAGACCCTCCTACTGACATCAGCAACATGAACCTCCCAGGAAAGGTTAGTGTCCATATGCACGCCAAGGTTTTTAGCGCTTTTAGAGTACAGTATGGGCACAGAATCATACACCACAGGCGGGAGCGACTGGTGATCTAATAAGTTGAGCATGTATCTGCCACCAACAATGAGCGCTTGGGATTTAGTTGGGTTTAGTAAAAGTCCAAAAGATTTAGCCCACTGGTGAATATTTTCAAGATCATTGTTGATGGCAGCCACGGTTTCAGTGATCTCGTCTACTTTACAATGAAGATATAACTGCAAGTCGTCTGCATAGAGATGATAATTCGAAGTTAGGACCTTAGTGAGAGCATTTATAAAAATCGAGAAGAGAAGAGGAGAGAGGACGCCACCCTGAGGAACACCCGCTATTCCGTATTCCGTAGTTTTGAGACAGCGTCATTCATTAACATTCATTCACAGTATAAGTGAAAACTTGTAAATGGCCGTTTTTTACCTATTCTAAGTTTTTACTGTAACAAGTAGCTGTAAGTTTTCCGAATAGTAATAAAATAAAATAAAATAAAATATTCATAAGCATATTCAGCGTTTTAATGTTCCCACTGCTGGGACTCAGGTCTCCTCTCTCTAGGAGAGGGAATGGGCCATAATCCAAGACGTGGGCCCTTTGCGAGTTGGTGAATGTCACATGTCCTCGAATTTTTGGTTCTAGGACATGCCGGTTTCCTCACGATGTTTTCCTTCACAGTTTTGAGAGCAGTAGTGATAAAATAAATTACACAAAGTAATGCGCCTGGCTGGGTTTGAACCCGCTACCTACAATTCTTAAATCCGTTACCGCTCGGCCACCACTGCTCACTCGTTATGTCGTACGTCGAACGTCAAAAAGTCTTCTCTTTATCTATTCTTCTGTGAGGCAAACTTTGTGTAGGCAACTGACCCTAAAACTAAAAACCGTGTCAAGTGTCGTATCTGCAGAATCATCTATATACTCAGGTACACATGCGAATGCCATAATAAAATGGTTTTATATTACTGGAAATCTGTCAGCCATTTTGGAAAAAAATATAAATATACAAAAATATGACTGCACGTCTTGTGTTAACATAGTTTCGGATATCGAGACAGACCGATAATATAGCGAATTATCGCAAATGTCTGCTACGTTTATACGTATGTAGGAATAAAACATATATTTAGCCCTTTGGGATATTGGTTCTTGGGGCGTATAAAAGGAATTCAATTTATAGATAAAGCCACTATGACTTTTTATTGCTTTGTTAGTAGGTTTTATTAAAACTAGGTACGTGTTTGGTGGACGTAGGTTATTCTTGTTATTACTCCATTTCAAATGCATTTAATTAGTCTAAGTTAGCACTATTTCAATTAAAAGGTTTCTAATTCGTAATTAGTTATATAAATTAGATATCTAGCCTAATTCACAGGGGATGTAGTCGTATGAAATTATTAATTAATTTTACGAATCTTCTATTAGGACCTTATTAATTTTATATTAGGACCTAATTTTAGGTTTAGCCATTTCCACCGAGACTTCACATTTATATCACTTACAACAACTTTTTCAATATCTTTTCGCAGTTTACAGTTTTTTTTTGTTTTTTAGGTGGGATACAATGACTTCTCCCGTTCTAGGACTAGCCGGGAGGGCGTTAGACTTTTACTGACTAAAACCCACTCCCATGTTCCTTCTTTGCCTTGAGTTCCAAGACCTCGGGTTTTTCTTTCAGAAGCGAACCCATGGCCCCAGTAGGCTTCGACCCTGCTGGGCCCCTACGGTTTTGTTGACATATCCTTGAGCCGTGCGTGGTGACGTTTATAAAATGGTAGTTGTTTCGTTATTTTAAAATACTCGAACATGTTTACACAGGCGTCCAAAACATAACATTAAAAAAAAGATATAACAAAAAAAACTTCTATTAAACTCAATATTTTCTACAAAACAATTCCTGAATACTTTAAAGACCATACAACAACGTATTACTTACGTTTGATAGAACACAATAAGGTCCGTAGTTCAAAAATAACACAATTAATCCGGCTCCAATTCCTTTATTATTATAAGTTTAAAATGTAGCTGAATATTTGGTGTTGGGCTACAAAGGAAACTCTTCTTCCGAATGAATGACTTTTGTATAACGGGTGTGGTCCAAATGAGAAGTATAGCGATTTTTGAATTTATGTAGAAAATATAGTTTTTTTTTTTGAGATTTCTTTGAATTTTCGCTATAAGGTGGATTGTGAGGGCTTATCAGACTTTTATTGCTTGAAACTCACCTAATTTCCTTAACTTACCATTTGCGTACCTAACGCCTACTTTGTGTAATCATGCTGAAACTTCAGAAAGACCAGATAGCCTATTAAATTAATATTTAGATACACATTAGCTTAATGTCCGGCGGGTCTTTGCCCAGCATAGAAATGATGCAGGCTGACAGTAACCGGTAACTAACAAATTTAAATCGAAATGTGCTGATTGTTTTAAAGTAAATCTTAATAGATAAACTCAACAGCACACACATCACAAACATTAATAGATATACTCTTTATTGTACACCATAAAAAAAATATAATAATGTAATAAGTATTTAAAAAGAAAAATAATTCTAACAATGAGGATCAGCCTTGCTATTCTGAAAAGTTTATTTGCGAAATCACTTCTGAATCCGCAGTAAAATCATGGTGAAATTAAAGTTTCGTATTCTGAAATGGAGTGAATTCGACACTGGCGCCACCGAGTGATGATCAAAGTGAGAGGAACTAAAACGGTTGAGTATTTTGACATTTATCTACAAATTTGTCTATAGGATTTGGTATTCTGAAATACAATTCGCTGAGTGTGACATTCGAGATGATTTGTGAAATGAGTTTCGAAATGATTTACCGTTTACAGAATAGCACGGCAGTTATGATTTTTGTGGCGTATACAGACTTATGGCGTCAAAAAACCAGTAAATACTGTGAAGAAATTATTTAAATCGGACCAAAAATAACGAAGATACAGCAATTTTAGTGTATTAGTTCCAGAAACGCGCCCAAGAATGAAACAACTCACTGTGAAGTCATCTGCCATGATCGGTCTCCACCGGCGAATGAATACGATCAAGCCGTTCGTCGCACGGATCATGACGGATGACGTCATCGTAAATAGTCCAGCGAGAGCGTGCGTTTTCAAATAGCCGTTCAGAAAAACTTTAACCTTTTGAGTGCGTAATTAGAGACACAATAGTAAGAAAATGGCGCGTGAACGCCGGCGTTAATGTGGGGATCAACAGCTTAATAAATCTACCATTTACTGACGGATTTTAATAATTTAAGAAATGAATTGCTCAGTTAATTATTACACATTCGATGTACTTAGTAAAAATCGGATTTGCTATTATGTGATTGATCCTCATTATCCTAAGTGGATAGTGTAGCGCGCGTTATCAAATAGCCGTTCAGAAAAACTTTAATAAATCTACCATTTACTGACGGATTTTAATAATTTAAAAAATGAATTGCTCAGTTAATTATTACACATACGATGTACTTAGTAAAAATCGGATTTGCTATTATGTGATTGATCCTCATTATCCACTTATCGCTTGGACCAAAACAGACAAGGGCACATAACAATGCATCCCTGTTTCGCACGTGAGTTCATCGCATCGATCAAAATGATTTATTTGCATCCGATGAGGGTCAAACTTTGAGCCCTTATTACATTAATACAATACTATTATTGCGAATACTTTTCTGAAGATTGATATCATAGTCTAACGGAATTGTTTGATATTTTTCTTTTTGCATCTTTGATTATATTATTCTCGGTGTAATTATTATTATTAATAGTTTTTAAACATTTATTCAGTGTTCATTGAACACATTTGTTTTTTTTCTTTTGGCTTCAAATTTAGAATGTCTTTCATTTTTGATACAAAATACTTTAATTTGATTTCCCATTATAATATGGATTCTAATGTTTTTTCATTACACTTACTCGAAAACCCTTCGCACTAGTGCGGAAAAGTGAGTGAATGCACCTCCGCTACAAAAATTGATTGTATGTATCATATCAGGCTGCAGGGCGTTAAGCGACCCTTACGAGTTGCGCGTCAACCCCCGTTATATATTTCTTTGTGTATTGAAAAACGTCGTTTGAATCGCAGCACTTTACTCCATAAAACCTTCGCCTGCGGCTCGGGTGAATTCTGCCTCGGTGGCAATGACAAATTTTATCCACTTATATCAAAAGGTCTCTTCTAAGTCGTGCACTCTTGACAGAGTGGTCGTGATTATATCTCGGTCGTGTCCTGCCACCTCCTCTCTCGCGATATCACGCTATGCAGCTCTGTGTTTGGCGACTTGGGAGTTTTTATTAACGCTGCAGTGTGTCACCGATTTGATGAGGTCCGTCCACCGTGTTGGCACAGTATAGATATATGGAACAGTACGGAAACTACCTACAAATATTCGAAACGGCACACTCACACAAACATACGCATCGACGAGACTCCTAAGCGTTTCTCGCGGTCCTGTCAGTAGCGAATGCCGCTTAGGAGTCTCGTCGATGCGTAGGTTTGTGTGAGTGAACCGTTTCGAACATTTGTAGGTAGTTTCCGTACTGTTCCATATTATTATATCTATACTGTGGTGTTGGAGAGCGTCCACGTGATCCCTCGACTTTCCCTTGCACCACCAATCGTTCCATCAAGTCCTCGTTACAGGAGATATGCCTGAAGAACTTGAGGATTCATATTTGTACAGACGAAGATAATCTCTCTGTGATATTGAGTTCCAAATTCCAACGCTGTTGTCTCCAGACGGCCAAGGAGCGTCTTAATTTCGTCTCTACTTAACGCTAGGAGGGTAGTGTCATGTGATTACCTTTTTTTTTAGTTGGAAAAAACATCCAATGACATCCCCCGCTCTTGGGCAGTGCGAGAGGGTGTGTCAGACTTTAACTGACTAAAATTCCACTCCCGTTCCATTTTTGCCTTCGTTCCAGGGCCGAGTTTTCCTTTCAGAAACAAACCCGTGGCCCCAGTAGGCTTCGACCCTGCTGGACCCCTTTGCTGACATCTCCTTGAGGCGCGCGTGGAACAGTATGCGCTATCGACGACTTGGGCTCGGTCCGGACACGGTTACCCGGCGGCTGGGGCGTGACGGCCGCTCCCTCGCGCGTGCACGTGCCGCCTCCTCCTTTGCTAGCATTACTGCATACCTTAGGTTTGATATTTTCTGACCTCCTAATAATATTCTCTTGTCCCAGTCTAAATGTCCTATTGCAGTAGGTATTTGGCAACAAATTTATTGAGCCAGCCTTCTTAGCAAGCTTCGCTGAGGTAGTCAATCTACACAAAAAAGTAACGTTATTTTTTTGTTTTTTTTTGTTTGTAGGAGGTAATTTCTGGAAGTGCTGGTCCGATTTCTAAGATTTTTTTTTCAGAGATAGAAAGTTGCTTTATTCCTGAGTGACATAGGCTATATTTTATGTACGCGGGCGAAGTTAGTACTACAATAATATTTTCAACTCCTTTTTACCGAGATCGCGCCTGTTTCAATGATTCCACATAAATTATTCAGTTATGTAGAAACTTGAGACACAAAACTACATTAACTTTACATATAACAATTTTCAATCGATTTTTGAATAATTAAAACAGTCACTAAACTTCATTAGAAAATCAAAACTCCTTTTTCCTATTCACCGAAAGTCACTTGATATATTAATAGTTGCCCAGTGATCTAAATTTAGTCATAATAAACAATTTGTTTTCCTTGCATTTATAAATAGATTTTCAATCTATTTTGAGGGATGTAATTAAAATGTATGTATTTATATTGTATTGTTTAAGCTGGTTAAAATATTGCTAAACTTTGCCGTAATTTCAGGTTGGCAAACAAACTGGGTTTTGCAATAAATATCGAAAGTTGTACAATATTTTCTAACGTACACATGCCATCGAAAGTAAACATAACTTTGTAACTGGATATGGGATAATGGAAGCCGTTTTGTGGTTCAGGCACTTCCGCCATCCACCATAGGGACAATTATGAATAGAGACCGTATTATATGCAACATAAACAGCTTAAAAAATGCATTAAATATGGACGAAAATTGGCATAATGTGCAAAATTAAATGATAAATTTTAGGAAACCAAAAGAAGAAGGACAGTAAGTTTTCATTTTTTTTTACTCCAAAATCAGCATGCAATTAGTAAAAATATTTAACAAAAGACGCGCGCGGTTACTGACCCTGCGTTTCGAAATGCGATAAAAGTGATAAATCACTAATCCAACCACAATTAATTATTACTCAATATTCCTTATATTTTGGGTAGAATTAGCAATATGATCACTTTTATCGCATTTCGAAACGCAGGGTAAGTGCACTGCATTTGGAAAAATGTTGTAAATGTACCGATCATATGCATCATAACTGGTATGTATATAATCCAGTCCCTAATGATGAATGTCGGTTCGTTTCTGCTCTTAACTTCACTACAATAAGGCTCATCTCGCATTGTTCTACATCGATGTCACTGAAGTAAAGCTGTCAATAGCCTCGGACACCATGCCTGTCTTGCAGCAGGGGCGCAGACCGCATAACACAGCACGCCAGCATCAAAGATATGTGTACCTGTGGCATTAGAACTTAGGGACGATGGTAAGAAATCAGATGGCATGATGTTTGTGCCGTGGAAGGTAGGTTAGTCTTTCGTGTAGGAGGGGTGTGCCTCCTTCTTTACCCAAAGAGTTAACATTGCCATTTAACGAGGCGCTTTGCTGGATTACAACGATTTAAAAGTGTACTTCGACGCCGTAATGTATTTTGTTTTTGGTAAGTGTAGCAAAATGTTTTAAATCAAAGTTTGTTACTGTGGTTGAAGGCAAAAGTATAAAGGATATCTAATCAGTTTCACCAAAGGCGTCGGCTTGCGGACGATGAGCTTGCGTTCGGCCGTCCGGCAATCGTCCAGACCAAGCCCGAGCCGTTGACGGCGCGTAGTGTTCCACACGTACCTCAAACAGATGTCAGCAAAACCGTAGGGGCCTAGAAGGGCCGACGCTTGCTGGGACCATAGGTTGGCTTCCGAAAGGGAAACCCGGGGTCCTGGAACGTTATGTAAAGAAGGAACATAGGTGTAGTATTTGTCAGTAAAAGTCTGACACACCCTCCTGCTCCACCCTAGAATGAGAGAAGACATTGGATTCTATTAGCCACTTTTCATTAACCGTTCTATTCTAACTACATGATATAAGTGGAATTAAATAAATAATACGTTATTTTCTATTGAAAACTGTTAGTAAAAAAGACAAACATTATAATGCCCCTAAATGTTTAATATGTTTTTAATATTATTGTATTTTATAATATGTACATAGTTAGGTTTAGTATACATATTAAATTAATATCACGGTTTCTTATGTAGATCATTTTGTAATTTAATTTTAATAAAAAAATTATATTATTGGATACAATAAGCTTCTGTCAGTGGCTTTGGCCACGAGAGCCTGGAAATATATTCCAATACAACAACAAAAAATCGTTTTAATGTTTTTTTCAGTTTATTAATTACATACAAATATACACACTTTTTTAAACGTTTTCATAAAAACAATTAACTGCTATTAACTACCACCGGCAGATATATAACATCAGAGTACTATCTACTATTACTATTAGAATTTTAGAACTCCTACTAGCTGATTAGAAGCAAAAGTTCATTATCATCATTTCAGTCGAAAGACGTCCACTATTGGACATATGCCACCTTCAAGTGTCACCACAATGAGCTGTCCCGTGTGTCTTGTATCTATCGGATTCCTGCGACCTTTACCAGGTCAGCGGTCTACCTTGTGGGAGGCCTTTCAAAGCTGCCTCTTCCAGTGGAAGTTCACCAGTTACCAAAATTAAAAAAAAAGTCACTATAAAATTCTTATCAGCCAAAACAAAATACTTCTTGACGGAAAATAATGGTCATTTCAAATACGTTTTCAAAACAAAACAGGCAAAGAATCAAAACATACGAATATCTATTCAATATAAACACTTTTAGCTTGTACATACATTCGTGTAACAATGGGAGATACAAAGATTAATCCTAGCGAGATTCAGATTACATGTGTGATACTATTGTATGCGACTGTACTGGGGGTTCTGGTATAGAAAAAAGTGTTTTTTCTCTATGATCCGTTGGGGTTTGTACATCCACAGTATGTAAGTATTGATTTTAATTGTGAGTTTTGTATTTTATTTTTGAATCGAATCAAGATTTCAATTCACATCACGATTATGATCAAAATATAAGTAGGTGAGAGTTGAACTAAAATAGAAAAAGAAACTGAATTCTAGGGAGATAATAATAAGAGTTATAATTGGTTTATCATTAAAAGCAACGATACCTCTGGTGCTGCACTAATCCAAAGGCACCGGTAAGAATGACAAAAATAATTATCAATTTATCAGCTGTAACGAAATTTAAAAAAAATCCAAAACGACCAATAAGATGAGCGAATTATTAATAATCATAATATACATTTTAAATAATGGCTTAAAGTGCTACTAAGCTCAAAAGTCGAGCATGGCCAGGCCAATTTTAATGAACTTATTTAAATTTTTTAACCTTTCAGGTCAGATAATATATCCGGCAAAAATTATGTCAGGGTCTCGCATCTACGACCAATTACTCCATCTCGTCAGCTCTTCTGTCACCTGTGGGGATTGGAGAGCTAAATGAGATGAAGTACCCAGTCGCAAACACACGACCCTAGCGAATAGAACACGAAAGCACTCGTCGGTCCAATCCGACGCAAGTGATTAAAGGGTTAATGAAGTTCAAGGTTCTTAATAAAGAAAAATTTAGAAAAAATCCTGAAAAAATACCGTAAAAAAACATAATTTACTTTATTAAATTCAAATCAATTTAAATTATACGTAGATTTCACATACATTTTTTACCCATGCAGTCCAATTGCTTTTGATATGACGACGTCTATCAGGTCAGTTAGTTACATAATATTTCGAACTCGTCCTCGAAAGTTACTTTGCTATGTTAACTAATCATCGGCCAGATAGAGTACATGTTTGCTATCCAGAATAAAAACGACATCAATTTCCAAACCTTTCAAACATGTACATTGTATATTTAAGGCTAACCAAATTAACAAACTCCACAACAAAATCTGCAACAAATGCCATCAAATCTGCCAGTTCAATTTCAAAATACCAACCAATATCTACCACAACATATTACAAATCCAAATATTTGTGAAATACCGTAGCATGACCATCGCAAATACCGCAAACGAATCGCCGGCTGCCCCAGAGAAGGCTATTCGTTCACTGCGACGTAACGATGGACATTGTCCATTTGGGGCATAGTTTAATGCTGCAAACGTTTTGAGTTATTGAATGAATGATGCTAAGATATGGATGGTAGGTGGACTTTAAATAAATGAACTGGAATTAAGGGGAGAAGCGGTTATTGTAGCTTTAATGAAAGCTTATATTCTTGTTTTTTTTTTTAATTATTGATAGGCTCCTGTTTGACCACTGTCTTAACTGATGGTAAGCAATGATGTGGTCTACGATGGAGCAACGTAATGTTTATGTTACAGTAACATCTAGAATTTATTGGAAATAATGAAATCAAATTATAGCATTCAAATCGAAGTTATACACAACTTTGTAGACACGATGATGTGAAGAGACAACGTTCAACGTAAAATAATAATAATAAGCTTTAACGACCATCTGTCGAAGCTGTCGTTGCGCGGTTCGATCAAGGGCCTGATACAGAAGGCAGTACTCCTTGATATGGCTCGCATTGTGAGGAGGTTTCCGTCTCTGGAGCCCTAATCACCGGTAGCTTGGACCCTGCTCCCAGCACCGGCGAACTACTATTTTCATATTTTTTAATGTTTTCTTTTTTTAATTTAATTGTTTTAAGGTACGAGTATATTTAAAAATGTAAATATTATGTGAAGAAAACAAATGAAGTAAATAATAATAACACTAAAATCATATAGATCTATCTATATATTATCATAAGATTCAGCGTTTATTAGTGTTAATATTTAATAAATTGTAATTGTAAATAACACTTATACATGTCGATTTTTTCAACAATTTAAACTAAACGTGGCCGATGCTTCCCAGCTGACCATTTGTAAGTATTTGTCAGAAATCGTGTAGCTCAACTAGAGTTTTGAGGAGCTCAACGATTCAATTACCAAAGTTTTGCTTTCATAGATATTATAAAATAAAGTCCCCCAAGATGTCTGTTTGTCTGTACGAGCGTTAAACGTTTTTTCGTTGTTTTTCCAAATCGCAAAAAAAAAATTTGACGTAACAACAAATTTTCTGTTTTCAGATTTATTCCTATACTTGTGTTATAAGACCTTGCTTTATGCATAATTTCAGGATTCTGGGTCAACGGGAAGTACTCTAGAGTTTTGGTTCCCTTGAGTGTCATTGTGACATAAACGGCCATATCTTTTTTCCGTTAACTTAGAAATTTGATTTTTTCACAGCTTTAAAGGACTACAGATTTAAGTATATTATGGTTTTAATTTAAACTCGATACGTCCACGCGTTCCCGAGATATAGGGTCTTAACAGACAGACAGACAAACAGACGGACGGACAACAAAGTGATCCAATAAGGGTTCCATTTTTTCCTTTTGAGGTACGGAACCCTAAAAAGAAGGAAAACAGAACTATAATCAATCCCATCAAAATCTTCAGCGGAATAAATAAACATTGCGATGCTATAAATAACATACGCAGACGTTTCCTTACACGCGATAGAATTTATCATATAAAATATATTATAAGGAAAACCACATTAGGTTGGAAGGATCAATAGGTTATTGTGTTTAAGATCATAACCTGGCCCTTTTTGTAAATAAAGAGTACATACTTATTGATGACAATATTCGTTTCATGGGTAAAAAAAATACGAATAGTTAGTATAATTGGAATACGATGTATACCAATTTTTCAAAAATCTAATTTAGGAACTCTCGTGTCGTAAGCATAAGTATAATCAATTAATCAGCCCAAAAATCTTTTCACTGCCGGAACTGACCTACTGACTGACTGGTCGAGTCCAGCCCCCCTAGCCAAGTTACAATCGTATCGTTCGCGCCGAACGCCTCGAGTAGGCCATGCCTCCGATTCCTTTGTTCTGACGTCATCTCAACGCTCAGTCACGTGGTCAGAATAAAGAAATCGGAGGCATGGCCTACTCGAGGCGTTCGGGGCGAACGAAACGATTGTAACTTGGCTAGGGGGGCAGTGCGGGTTGGTGGATTTCACATGTTTACAAATTTTTGTTTATAAGACATACCCGTTTCCTCGTGATGTTTTCTGTCACCGTTTTGAGAGTAGGTAATGAAATAAGTTACACAAAGTAATCAAAGTAATGCACCTGAGTGGGTTGCAACCTACGACCTACTTGTAAGTCGGGGCCTGTTACCACTGTAATGTTTGGTATTTGTCATTATATGATTTTCCCGCCTAAAAAAAATAACATTATAAAGAGGTAAAGCCTGTTTTTTCTTGTTTGTAGGAGGTAATCTCTGAAAGTACTAGTCTGATTGCTAAATTTTTTTTAACGGCAGTAAGCTGCTTATTCCTGAACTAGCTTCTGCCCGCGGCTTCACTCGCGTGAAAGTAGGTTTCTCCATACAAACTTTGGACCCCCGCTTCATCCCCTTAGGGAGTGAATTTTGGAAACTCCTTTCTTAGTGCTCACCTACATCATAAAAGGAAACCTTGTGCAAAATTGCACGTTCCTAATCCCAGTAGTTTCGGCTGTACGTTGATATGTCAGTCAGTTTCCCCTTTTATATTATAGATGACATAGGCTATATTTTATGTACGCGGACAAAGCAAAATAAATTGCGTGAAATAAAAGTTAAAAAATTGATATTAAATTTCGGTAAATTAAAATAAAATAACAATTACAACTTCGTCTGCTTGCCCATTTTTGGCAAAGGCCTTCTCCATCCTTTTCCACTCTTCAGTTCAGCGCTTTCTATATTATAACAGTACGCATAGGCTTGACTTATTACGTCCTGGTAGCAAACAACCTCATTTCTCCATTTATTAGAGTATCTTCTGCTGCTACGTTTTATGGGTACTCATTCGATTTCTACTTGTTGAGGATTACAAAAAAAAAACATTTCCAGTCTGAAATTACAGTCTGTAATGAGAACATCCTAGAAAATAGTTTTCGGGTACCAATTACGAGTATCGTTCCGATTTTTCAAAGCTGTCGGTTCTCTGGCAATTTCGTGTTGTTAGAGGCCCAGTGTTGTGGCGCGGCTCGGGAACGGCTCACGTTCAGACTTTGGAATACGGTTTGTAAATTAGAATTCTGTTTTGATCTAAATATTATTATGCCAATCAACATTGAGTAGGCTCTAGTATTTTTCTACACGTTTGGACTTTGGAATACGGTGGGTTGTAAATTAGAATTCTGTTTTGATCTAAATATTATTGGGCCTATCAACTTTGAGAGGTCTCTACACGTTTGAGTTACAAACTGCTAAAAGTTGAGTTATTATTTTTTTTTATTTTGTTTCCAGGAAATTATACCAACTTCACGACTTTAATTTTTCTACCATTTATAAACGTAATACAGACTTATATACATGAAAGAAAGCAAAAATGTCTTCAACTTTTCTAAATTCACTTAAAATGTGCTGAGTTACAAAAAAAAAAAAAAAATATTGAAAATATCGAGTTCTCAAGGACCTTATATCCTTCAGTGCGACATCCACTCAAAAAGACCAACTACCACTCAAGGCTACTTTCATCTGCAGACAAAGTGGACGCATCATCACCATAAATATGCGTTATCACCGCAGCCGGGTCGATGTGGCCCCACGGATATTTCGATTTATGGGAATTAGGGACACCGTTCTGTTCAGATTATTTATGTCACACTCGCTCGACGCTGTATCTGCGTCGGTTTATTTGGACAGTTTTTCGAATGTATTATGTAACTGAACTGCAGTGAACGAGGAAGGGTTACGTAGCTGTAAATTCATTGATATAGTAGAAGGTAGGATTGAATAAAAAGCAAAAATATTAATTTATGGTTCTGAATCAAATTTTCTGAATCTCTGCAGGTAGGACTCAGAAAAAAAAAATTACAAGATATATTGTGTACAAGAAGATGTGGATAGAGAGGAAGTATTATACGATAACAGCAGATAGAAATTGAAAAAGGAGTAAAAACTTGAATGAACAAAAAGATATGGACCTCAAGATGATGATGTCCATTAAACTTGATTTATTTTTTGCTTCAGAAATCTTCAAATATCTTCTAACGCTCTGAATAGAGCGAGAGAAAGTGTCAGATTTTTTCAAACCAAAAGTCACATAATATATCTCTTTTACCTTTTGCGTTTCGGGCTAGAGTAAGTCTTTCAAATTTTTCCATAGCCTTTTTCTATAAATTCTTCTGTACTGGGTGGAGCAAAAGGACGTGTCAGAATTTTAAACCCACCTGTGTTTTTCCAGTTGCCTTTTGTGTTCCAAGGCCACAGTAAATCTATTATACAATCCCGCAGCCCAGATAACGATTGATCTGCGATCATATTCAATTCGTAGATGGGTGACACTTTTATACATCCTTTTTTTGCTATTTTTTTTACTGATGATTTAGTTTTGAACATCAAGAATGAAGATATCTGCTGGAGAACCAAATTACCGACATAGCTCGAAGAATCGCCAAACTTAACTGGCAGTAGGCGGGCGGGCTCATTGCTCGCAGAACAGATGGTCGATGTGGCCGAAAGGTTTTGGAAGACCGCGTACTGGAAGACGCAGCGTTGGTAGGCCGCTGATAAGTCATACAAGGTGGACCGATGATCTGGTGACGGTCGCGGAAATCCGATGAATTTAAGACGCATAGATCGACCGGTTGTTGTGGCGACACTTGAGGGAGGCCTATTTCCAACAGTGGACGGCTTTTGACTAAAGTGATAATGATGATTATGATTTGATTAGTATTCGGCATATAAAATGTATAGTCTACATAGTTAATACTGAACGTAATACGAGCATAATTTACTCATAAGTTAATTTGTCATGAGAGATATTATGATTGATGCGTAACTAAACATATCCGGTATCAGTAAAATACGATGTAGGTACATTATGTTTACTGTTAGTATATATAGGTAATACTCGTACCATCATTTCTGTTTTGTGTTTGGGATCAAACTAGTTTCTAGTTCTACGAAGGTTTATGTATTTGCTTTCCGAGGATATTTAGTTGATTCATGAAACCTAGCTTTGCGTTTATTATTGTGTGGTACGAATATTTGACTCGGAACTGCAAATTAGCTTGGTAGACTGGCCTGTTGGTCTAGTGGTTAATGACCCTGACTGATACTATGCCGGAGGTCGTGGGTTCGATTCCCACCCAGGACAAATGTTTGTGTGACGAGCACGATCATATTTTGTTCTGTGTCTGGGTGTAATTTATCTATAATGTATATGTATTTAGAAATATATAAGTATGTTTATCAGTTGTCTAGTACTCATAACACAAGCTCTGTTTAGCTTGGGGCTAGACGGCTTTGTGTGATAGTTGTGTGAATATTATATGTTATATTATTATAAAATTGAATAGTTCGCATTTTTTTTTCTGAGGTTGGGAAATCATCAAATAACTTTTCTCGGTCAAGGTGGAGCTTGGAGGGTCAGAATTTTACTGACTAAAATTTACACGTACTCCTTTACAGCTTGTTCATGACTTCGGTCTTAGCGGCGAGTGGCGCGGCGAGCGGGGCGGCAGCTATAAGCGGCGTCTTGTGGCGTGCTGCAAACATTTTCATACTTTTAATCTTACCGCTCGCCGCCCCGTGCTTAGCTGCCGCTAACAGCGGTAAGGTCGTGAACGGGTCGTTTTGCTTTTCAAGGCCGCGATGACACTTTCGAACAATACAGCAGCCCTGGAAAATATCGGCCTTAGTGAACCTTAGTGATCTTTAAGCTAAACTTTACTTTCATTGTGTAAAAAGAAACGTAATCATTCTGATTTTGCACTGCCTTTACCATACTAAAAACTAATGGAAATCACAGCTTGATTAAAGTCTAGTTTGAAATTGATAGTCTTTCTTTACACTTAACTTCTAATTTATTTGTTCAAAAATAACTTCTTGCACGAAGGTGCCTCAATTCTAGATTTTTTTTTTTTGAAAATTATCTGGTTTTCCGACCAAAAAATTTGAGAAATCCAACAGTAACACACAAAATTACGGCACTCGTTGGCCCAGTTTAAACTGCGTCGGCGAATAAACTGTTTTAAGGTAAATCCTATCTCGCGTTTGTAGAACTTAAATGAAAATTGTAAATGTATGTGTAATTAAAAAACTAGTTTGCTACATGCTAATTTTATTCTGTGAAAATTTTAATTATGTTTGTTCCTGATCATGTGTGCTGCAAAATCGTGAAAAAGAAGTAGTTGCCCATACACCTACACTTTGGAGGACTTGATTGACTTGCCCAAACAATATAAGGAGTTACTATCGACCCGAAAATGTACAAGTCCGTGATAGGACCTGTCATACTGTATGGATCAAAATGTTGGGCTGTGAAAAAGACGGATGAAAAAAGATTGCATGTAACGGAGATGAGAATGTTGAGATGGTTGTGCAGTGTGACGAGAATGGATAAAGTGGGAAATGAGTATATTAGAGGAAGTCTGAAAGTGGCGCCAGTGACTGAAAAGTTGAAGGGGAATCGTTTGTCTTGGTATGGTCATTAAAAGAGGTGGGATGAAACGCATATTACTAAAAGAGTCATGAGTATAAATGTGTGAGTGTGAAGTTAGTGATAGCATGACGGGGGATAGGATAGAATGGAAGAAAAAAACGTGTTGCGCCGACCCCAAATAAGACGGGACAAGGGCAGGAAGATGATGACTATCGACCTGAATAGACAGTGATGGAGAAGTCTCGCAAAAGCCTCAACCAACCCATAGACGATCTATGATCATGACGACTCCACTAGATATGTACGACTGAGAAGATCTTATTTCTATAATAGCCACTGTTATTTTTGGTATAAGTAACATCAGTGATGAAACATTGATGTTACTTATAGGCTAATCTTTTTTGAGCAAAATGATTGCTTACTTTAAAGATCGTACAATGACATCCCCGCTCTTGAGCGGTGCGAGAGGGCATGTCAGACTTTTACTGACTAAAAACCTACTCCTGTTTCTTCTTTGCCTTCGTCCCAGGGCTGGATTTTCCTTTCAGAAACAAACCCTTGGCCCCAGTAGGTTTCGACCCTACTGAGCCCCTACGGTTTGCTGACATCTCCTTGAGGCGCGCCTGAAACAATACGCGCCGTCGACGACTTGGGCTTGGACCGGACGGTCGAACGGCGAGCTACCCATTTCTCGCCGATCGCAAGCCCGCGCCTACGGTGGCCGGAAATCGGGATCGGGATCCCGGCGGCTAGGGCGTGGGGGCTACTCTTTCGCGAGTGCACGTGCGGCCTCCTCCTTTGCTAGCATTACAGCTTTGCAGAAGGAGGCGACCACACGCCACTCCTTCTCGCTTCGGACCATTGCCTGTACCAAAGCCCGGCGCGAGAGATCGTTGCCACCAATCGCCCCCACGAGGACACAGCGGTGCTCTGCCCAAGCGGGTCACACCTTTACCGTATAGGTTTCTCCATACAAACTTTGGACTCCCGTTTCATCCCTTTAAGGGGTTTTTAAGGGAAAAATCCTCGTCTACGTTATAATAGGAAGTTAAGTTTCTACTCCTAGTTTTTTCTAGATCACACTTCGCTTTCAAACCTCGTCTTGTGCCCTTCAATCCACATAAAATACAAATAAATCAAATATTTTAGCTTACAATGCATCTTTATTAATAAATCCGATATACCCACCATTAAAGAGTATTCGGAACATTTATTAAACTTCACCAAAGCTTCATATTATATTACTTTAGTCCAAACACTGCAGACAATAAAACTCCATGGGAGATTTTTTCTCATAATAATCTCTTTATCAAAAGAACCATAACACCGTGACGTGCTTTTGTACAATCACATAATCAATAACCAACCTTATACTTCAAGTTATAAAGTGCAAAGTCTAAAGGCGATTTGTTCAAAATTATCATAATTTCATAACTAGGGGGTGAACAGATTTCTAATAACATATTTTGATTTTTTTATTTCCCCTCTTTGAAAAGATATTTCGCATTAATGGGTGGGATAAGACCCGTCTGATTATGACCACGACTTTTGTTCGGTACTCTATTGTAATAGCGTGACGTTTGAGAGTGGTCGTTAATACAGTGGGGAAGTTTCCGGTTACGATTGGGGTATCTAGAAAAAAAACTCGTATTTTGTGCTCTGAAGTTTAGTTGAAACTTGAAGGTCAAAATAATATTGTTAACACACGCTCGAACTTAGTATGGAGGATTTGGTCTGTCCATACCAAGGTCAAGCGTGATTCAAAGTGAGTTAATACTCATCAGTATAGTCCTCACCTCCGCACGAATCCGGTGCAGGAACTTCCCGAACTGAACATGCTCGGTAAGAACCTGCGTCCTACGGAAGGTGAGGACGCCGTGAGTCGTTTCGATACTTATGATATATTTCAATTGTCATAACATTTGTCAAATGTCTTGTTTAAGGTTGCCAATCAAAATCATTGGAGTTAACTTTTTTAACGAGTGAATGCTATCATTGTATTATAATTAATTTTATTTAATATACTTACTTATAACTAAATTTTTGTACACACAGTCATTAATAGATAAGAAAAACATTGATAGGTATACGTTATAAATACAAATACAAAGTTACTACTTATTTATATAAAAGTTTTCTTCCAGCAGATCTGCAAAAGCATAAATTAAAAAGAAATAGAGACGAAAGTTTGAAAATGAAATACACGAAAAAAAAATTTTTTAGAGTTCTCTTATTTGTAATGTTTGATACATATTAACAAAAAAATATTAATAATAATCATTATCAATTATTTTTATTATTATTTCATAATAACTCATAACGAAATAACAATAAAAATAATTAATAATGATTATTATTATTTAAAATTTTAGTATTTAGGTATTATTTTGGCACATATACATTTTATTACTTTAAGTTGGTGCCTAATCTTAATGATGCTTAATTTGACAAAAATTGGTGCACACCTACCACAAAGTAATAATTTTTAATCCAAAGGTTGCCTGGCAGAGAATGCCTTGTTCGCCCATGCACGTGCCACCGCTGTATGTAGGTACTGTGATATCGGAAGAGACCGCATACCTGCTATTGCCCTTATTAATTTGGAAACTAGCAGTATAATTATACTTTTTTAGGTTTATGCTTTACATCGAATAGACGTTCGTATTTGATAAGAAGAAAAAGAGATTGTTTTAAAATGTCAAGAGGTGAGATCGGCTATCAAACCGCTACGCGGATTTAATATGTTTTATAATGTAATATGTAGCAGTGGTTTTTTTTTTAAGTTGGGAAATCATCCAAATAACTTCTCGCGCTCTGGGTGGTGGAGAGGGCGTGTCAGACTTTTACTGACTAAAACCACACCTGTATCCTTCAATTACCCTTTGCGTTCTAGGACTACGGGTTTCCCTTTCAGAAATTCTCCGCGGTCCTAGCTAGCGGGCATCGGCCCTGCTGGGCCCCTACGGTTTGCTGACATCTCTTGAGGAGCGCGAGGATCACTACGCGTTGTTGACGACTGGGCTCGGTCCAGTTAATTACCGAACAGCCGGACGGCGAGCTACCCAGTGCTCGACGTCCGCAAGCCCGCGTCTACCGTGGCTGGTAGTCGGGGTCGGAATTACGGCGGCTAGGGCGTGAGGACCTTCGTTCCCTCACGCGTGCAGCCTCCTCCTTCGCTAGCATTACTGCTTCGCAAAAGGAGGCGACCGCCTGCCATTCCTCCTCGCAATATGTAGCAGTGGTGGCCGAGTGGTAACGGCCCCGACTTACGAACTGTAGGTCGCGAGTTCAAACCCAGCCAGGCGCATTACTTTGTGCAATTTATTTCATCACCACTGCTCTCAAAACGGTGAAGGAAAACATCATGAGGAAACCGGCGTGTCCTAGAACCAAAAATTCGAAGACGTGTGACATTCACCAACCCGCACTGGGCCCACGTGGTATATTACGGCCCATTCCCTCTCCTAGAGAGAGGAGGCCTGAGTCCCAGTAGTGGGAACATTAGAAGGCTGATTATGCTATTATGCTTTAATGTAATAATAACATAAAGTACTTCTAACAATATACCTACCTGAAATTATATAGATCACAAAAGTGTATCATTACATCTCCGGTAACACAGTACTTGCACATATATTACATAAGTAAAATGACTCACTTACTGACGATGATGACGCACGTATATTAGACTAAAGTTACCATGACACAATAATGAAAGAAAGTTAGAGCAAACAAATAAAGTAAAATGAGGGGATTGGATAAAAGGGCTTCATAGGTAGAATCAAGAGGCTAAGTCATTGCTTTCAAGGGTCATTACGCGGCCCTTTCCCTTTTGTTGATTTTTATAGCACG